>AP028441.1:17783593-18416767 GCA_036509395.1 Antheraea yamamai
TGGATTCGGTTGACCGTTTGTTATTTAATGCTCAAAGATATGGCCGGCTATAATCTAGTATATTTAATAAACGGCAACTTCGTTACATCTTAATATATTTACTTAGTTACTAATTCAAAATCAATATTTCTTAGTAAATTACACCATTTAACTTACATTAAAAAAATAAAATTTACATCTTACTTATGTTCTTAATGAATTACAACTTGTGAAGTTTTCTTACGTAATGAAACAGTAACAGGAGTCTTATTTATATTTATATTCTTATCTCTCAATCAGAAGTAACAGTATGAGTCTAAATTAGTTACTGAACTCCATTGCATCATTGTGAATAATGCAAATGTGTGTAAAAAATAAATTTACATAGTTCCATGAGAATTAAACGGTTTAATTTTGATTCGTTTACAAATTTTTCGCAATCCTTATTAAATAACTACTAAAATGAAAATTGAAAATACTTCAGACAAACATTTCTTTATGTAAGACGGGAGAATATAATATAAACACTTCAACTATGACTGGTTTGAGAACTAAAGGCTTATATGTTTGAAAAAAAAACGCAAGACTCCTAACGTCAAATATGTTTTTATTGTTATCTCATTGTACATCGGTACATACTTATGGTTTGTAAATATTTTACGTTACAATATTTATTAATAACGAAATATAAATATTTTAAATAACCCGACTTATTTTGGGTTCCCAGGTTTTACAAGTGGTTTTCCTGATTTATTTATTTATCACTATCACTTTCCTGGTATATTAATTTCAAACCCTTCTTTTGTTAGTAGAATGTACTAGTGGAACATATAAATATTTTGATCTTATTTGAAATATAACACAAACAATGCAAAGGTATAGTTCCTACTTGTATCACTGATATATACTCTGAAATATGTTTGTTTGAATTAACGTAACTTCTAATGAAAAACGTTATCTTAAAACTGATTTAATTTATGAAAGCCTCTCCAGAAATTAATTACTAAACCTATTTATTCACAAGACTAGAACTCTTAAAACGTCTCTACACATAATTTTCACGGTACCGTAACTGGCAAGAACATTTGTGGATCTCCTAATTTGGGCTCAAAACGAATGTTGATTTTTGTATCTCCATCACCGACTTCTAGGAAACTGTTCCAATCAAGCATCCAATAAAAACCATTTTTCTTTGGAGGTGGTAGTTGGGAGTCGCCTGGTTGTGAAGGTGCTGCTCCACCGAAGGAATCTTCCAGATCGGCAATAGAAGCTCCCTGGTCTGTATTTTCCGATGGCGAAGAATCTGGTGGAGGGTTAGTTTGAGCGCTTTTTGGTTCAACTGTAGTAGTAGTAATTGACTCTGTTGTTGTTGATGTTTGACTTGAGTTAGCTTGTCTCTTGATTTGCTCACTATCTGCTATAGCTTTGACGTCTTCAACAGGATTTACACCTTTATTTAAGGGTATAACTTTTACTGAATCGTAATCTATAGGTTCGTAATTCGGGAATGTGTTAGTTGATTTTGTTTTTCTACTCTTAGGCATATCAAAAGGATATTTGACTTCTTTGACTTCGGACGATGAAGTATCTAGTTCAAACGGTAATTCTGGGCGTAGTGGTTGATACAAAAAATTATCGTTTGTTAATTTTTGCGTTTTTTCACGGCTCGCTTGCAGATCGGCGGGTGAAATTAAGTCATACGTAAGCAATATGTTCTCTGGTAGTTGAATGGTTCCATCAATAATAGGGGCAGGTGGTAAGGGCTTAAATCCTTCTAGAGGCAATAAGAAATTATCTTGTCCAGGTTTTCCTTTAAGTCCATGAGCGTTCAAAAATGCTTGTAATTCAGCGGGGAAGTCGAAGTTTTTTTGGTTAACTATGTTTGCTTTATTTTTGAAAGTTTTGTGTATGTCTTCATTGGATTTTAATGTTTTTACAGGTTTTGGAGTAACTGATACAGGAACAACCTCGACTCTCGGTGGCCTCGTGTAGAGTTCTTGCAAAGATGAGCCATCGCGTGGTGTGTATGGTAATACAACCATTAGTGTTGATTCACTCTTTTTTGTAGTATCTTCAAATTTGCTTGAAGAAACTGAGGGTGGTGCTACCTCTTCTTTTCTTACAATATTTGCTGACTCATAAGGAGCAATAGTAGCGGGTGATATTTCATTATCAATAGTACTATATGATGTAGTCGTTTTAATTTCAGAACTAACTTCGTTAGATTGTCTAGAGGCTGAATTCTTTTCGTCTTCAGCTTTAATGTCATTCATCAATTGAATTATTTCATCCCTCGTAAGTCTGGGAAGTTGTGAATTTGCTTGGAGAATATTTTGAACTTGTTGCACAGTTTTTTCTACGTCCAAAGCGGCATTTGAGATTTGGAACAGCAGTAGCATCAAACAAAACTGTAGGGTCTGCATTTTCTGTAACAATAAAAATATCTATAAAACATACTGAAAACATAAAGTAACTTATATAGGGCAATTATATAACCATTACGTTTAAATGATTAATGACACTGTAAATATTTGCAATATAAATATGTTTAAAATCTAAATTGGCCCTGTTTTTAATAATCAATAAATGTTCAACTAACAATATAATTAACAACATCTGTTTATCTAAAACCGCTAATATTCCTTTTTAATTGGTTACCATCCATGGCAAATAAAATTACATGGATCAATCACTTAGTTACTTATAAGTATAAGTGCTTACGTACGATTTCTAGTCATGTATGATATCATAATCGTAATATGAAAAGTTTGGCTGAGCATCGGGAAGCACAGGACCGGGAAGTTGTTATCTGTGTAAACTTTTCGTTACAGTGCGATTTTGCCGCGAGAGGAATGAAAATGTTTAAGGATTATTTTAACATTTATTCTAATTTGATTTAGACAATATTATTTTAGGTTTTAGTGCTTTATTTTGATGTTAAATGACGATGTGATCAAAGATGGTAAACACGCTATACGTGAAGGACAACTCGTTTTCAAATTCAGCTGTCGGAAAACACCAACAGGTACTAGGAGACGGATTTCAACTTCAAGACGGTAGCTAGTTCTGCTATAAGTAAGGTGCTATAACATACAAAATATTGTGTTTAGTTTTTTTTTAATTTCATATTTTTTAAGTCTTCGTTCAAATGCGCTTTTAATGTTTGATAGTGATGAAAATATGTAAACATAAAATACTAGTAGTGTTTTTATTACCTATGCTAAGTATCTTTGTTTGTCTATGGTGTATATGTCATTAATTGTACTTTTTATTGTTCTGGTTAAGTCAATTAAACTACATCTTTATAACTTCTATCGTGGTATCATTTATCATTTCTACAGATAGGAAATAAATCTATAAGTTCACTAGATACTAAGGTAATAAAGTGAACTTAGCAGGAATTGGTTCTCAACTGCGTCTACCGATATACACATATATATGTACTTAGAGGCAGACTTCAACTTTAGCGTGATGGTTAGCATAGCTGGCGTTATATAATGCTATAGAAACGTATCTTCATGATATTTTAAAATTTTTAAAATCATTGTTAAATTCAAATCTATATCGATCGATCACGTCTCCGAATACACTATCACTAAGCAATCACTCATCGTTTCCTGTAAGAGTCCTATTTAGAGTATTGTGTAATTTCATATTTTTTTAATTAATTCATACTTAGATTTAATTACATTGGACTTTATAAATATATACAAGAAAGATGGTGAATTACAACAGTTTACTAATAATAAAAAAGTTATAATAGTGTGAAAATACTACCAGTGACAGGAGTTGAGGAGTAAGGAGAGGTTAGCGTGCTATGAACATGCCGTGAGGAGCAGTGAACGTTAAATAATTAGAAGGGCTGTGAATACAAATATAGTTGCAGAATATTTAAGGTATGGATAGGTTGTGTGAAGAATTATAGTTATATAAAAGGTGTGAGAAGAAAGACATATGACGATTCTGTGTTATGACGTGAAGAAGATGAAGAATAAATAGGTTCCTCATCTGGTTTCAATTTATTATCTTATATTATAAATGTGGAAGCGAGTTTGTTTGTTACTGCGTAGCCGCTCCGACCGTAAGGGTAGACATTTTGACGATATTATAACTTTTAATCTTCCTTATGAAATAGGTTATGAAGTGTGAAAAGAATTTGTAAAAGAGACTGTCAATTAAAAAAACTACCATTTTTAAATAAACGAACTCTTAGGGCTAGAATAAACATGCCCGTAAATTGCGTACCAGGTGCTCGTAAATCCTTCCGTGAAGCCACATGCCTGTGGGTTGTATACGAGTTTCTAGAATCAAACTTATTCATGCTAGTAATGTGTTACAAAATCCTTCCCACTTCAACGATAAAAAAGAGACGAAAAAATCAAACGAGCTGTGATCTCCTGGTATGGATTGTACTGATATGCGAGCTACGGGTAGAATCTCGATACACATAGCTTGTTCTTACTAGTAACTGGCATGTTTTTGAGTGAATAACAAACATGTGTATTCTGGGCTTTAGAGTATATAGTTTCGATTGGTAATCTGAATCTCTCTTTCAGCGCAGGCGAATATTATAGTTATAACTCATATATGCGATTCTATTATATAATTCAAACAAGTATTCACGAAATGTTATTTATTTTCGGACAGAAAAATAAATTCCAAGTAAGATCTATAGCCGCGTTCAGCGAATCCCGACGTTCCGTGTAACCCATTCCCTTTATACTTCGTCTGATCGGTTTCCAGTATTGGTACTTTATGCTTTATTTCCTGCGTATCGCCTCTTTATTTCCCACATTGTTGTATAAAATTGTTATCTGTAATATTGTAGACATCACCTGAGTCAATAATCCCCGTTTTTCCCCACTTCGCTGGAATTGCGTTCGCCGAACAAATAAATAAAACAACCGTAGCCCATAAAATATCAACGGAGGAAATGACTTCGATCTTATCTAATAATAAAGGGTATTTGTCAGCGCACTTTCTGCGTATGGGATTTTTATCTTCACGCATCATCTTCGCGGTAGATAAGCAAATAAATCGAGAGTTATTTAAACAGCTATGCGGTATCATATAAATGTATGCTTAGCAGCACTTTGTGGCGTCAGGCAGAAAAATATGGATTTGAAGCTTAAAGTTTTAATGAAGAAAAGATTTTTTTTATACGATATCACGTTACTGCGACCTACAATAAAAACATATGGAATTGTATGTGGTTCTTTCTAAGTCCGCCTGGCTAGCTACAACCATCAAGTTGAAAATCTGTCGCTAAGCACCAGTCGGTGTTTTCCGGCAGTGGCACTTGAGAGCCAATCCCCCTATAGGTTTGGCGTGTTTACTATGCTAGACCAGATCGTCATTTACCATCACATGAGGTTGTGGTCAAATTATGAAACCTATAATGTTTATAATGATAAAAGTAAAACAAAAGAATTTTTTAATAGGTCATTAAGAGAATGAACTTTCTTTTTAATTCTTTTAGATACTTAACCTTAGACAAAATTGCTCAGATCCTTAGTACATTCTAAGCACTTACGTATATATTATATATATATTATATATATATTGAATATATATATATATATATATATATATATATATATATATATATATATATATATGTATGAATGATTAGTTAGCTTGCTTCAATAGTTAAATTACTTGTTACCAAGTTCGGTGAATTTGTAACGGTCCCTCAAGCCAACAGCCTGTAGTTTAGTAAAATTAAGAGTTTGTATTTCTAATTTGATAGACCTTTTGTAAATAACAAAGTTGGTTTTCCTGTCTATTCATATTTTTAATAATATTGATAAAACAACCGACATATATTCTATGTAGATAGAATTTATTTTAGCGATTGTTTACTACGAAGATTAACAATATCAAACATACAAATTTATCCTGGCCAATTTCCAACATATTAAATGAAAACAAATACTCATGACCATCGTTTCTAAACCTTTTTATTTCCCTACCCAATAATAACAAAAAAACTTAAATAAAATAAGTACCTCAATCGCCTCAGAACAATTATTTAACTTTTATGAAAGGTTTTACATTAGCCGTTAACAGAGTAACAATTTAAAAAAGTTTAATTCTTTAAAAGGATATGTATAGACTCATAATAGCATGCTTATGAATCGTAAAAACGACTCTGATTTTTAATTATTTTAATTAAATTTTTCATTTATTAACGTTCTTATTTCAATTTCAAATATTCCTTCAACAAAGTATATTTCGTTTCAGACTTTATTTTTGAACACATTATGGCCTTTTGTATTCTAGAAGACTATTATTTATTCCCTGAGGGAACGCGACCTCAGGTTGAGAAAAGATGATCTAATAGAAACGAGAAAAACCTCATAAAAGGCGAAGTTATCTTTTCTATGGTACTTTAAATAGATAACCTAGAAAGCTATTCCTGTACAGTGGTGATTGAATCCTTGACAAACGCGGTCAAACGTAAGCCCTTAGGTATAAATAAAAGATAAATTCGATGAGCGTAGCGCGTCAGACCTGAGCTTAGTTAAGGAAATATTACCGTATATAGAGAACTGAGCCGTCGAGCCGGGATTTCCATAAGAAAACAATGGGATAGAAAAACAGTTCACGCCTGATTCACGATTGATAACAATAATCGAAGAATTATCCGCAATCGAACGCGGGAAATCCTTTGCTCTGAGCTTTCCGTAATAGATTTTTTTGCTTTATCTGTGTATATTTTATCAAATTTTTATCCTTTGTACTACACGTTATATTGTGTTGTGGGAAAATGTTTGAATAGAGGGTTGACAATACATACATCGGGAATTATACGTTCTTTTATATATAATACTAGCGGGCGAGGCAGACGTTGTCCCGCCCTGATTATAAAAAAAATCATTGACAAATTATATACCAAAACGTTCCCCATGAATCACTTTATCCACTGGTGAAAACCGCTTGAATATCCGTTCAGTAGTTTTTGAGTTTATCGCGAACAGACAGACAGACAGACGCGGTAGGAGACTTTGTTTTATATTATGTAATGATTTGAAAAAATATATTTACTGTAGTATAAGTTATAACGTACTTCAAATTACTGTATAACTATATATATAGAAGCTCTTTGGTCGTGAATGTTATTTTTGACCAACTTTGACCGATCACATATTGCTATATTTTATCTAGCTTACTTCAAACATCTACAAAACACGCGGGTTTTCGAATGAACAATTCACGTGAAATTTTCTAAGTAACTCATGAAAGTTCAAGAAGTTGAATAAGCGACAATTTTCTTTTTCAATTACTATTTTTTTTTCCAAACGAAACTAAATTCTGCGAACCGTTCATAATTTCACGTCATTTAAAAATGACAACATTGCGCAAAATATTTAACACTTCAAAATTATGTAATACGGTCATAAACATACCGGTTATCCACCGGAGCCTTATATTTGAGAAGACTCTCCATTTACTTTTGAAAAGGCCGGTAATTTTGAAGAACATCCCTTTGATGTGAGTAGTACGATGCTCATTCAAAGACGACGTCCTTTGTAATCCATCACGTGTTTGTCCACAAAGGAATTTCAACCGAACGAGGTTGTGATTAGGGTAAATATTTGAAAGATTTTTAGAGTGTTACTGTTATGTTCTGGCACCTTCTATGATATTTTCCTTTATTGCTCACGTTTGTCAATTCGTTTTGACAGGTGTATGTAAAATTTATGTTTGGAATATTATGTTACAAATAATTGCTCATTGTAATATTGAAATATTTGCCTCACCTTAGGGCTGTCTAAAGTTTTTACAAAGTATGTTTTAACATAGTGAATATTCTCAAAATTAATAAAAAAGGCGAGACAGTCATAAGGATTGCCAAGAGAAGTGAGAACTCAAAACAAAGAAATAAATGCATTCTCTTTTGAATTCTCATGTTAATTATAGCGTGAACACGATATGTGACGTGACGTGTTACGTGTGTCTGTGTTATTTGTTTGTTCGTTTCAAATTTTGTATTAACATTCACGTCCGTTTATCATCATATATAGGCTCCCATCGAAAATCAGCGCTGCAGTACTACTTACAGTATTGCAGATTTTTGCTGAATGGGTTCGCCAATTGTTGGACATCTATTTTTCATTTTTAAAATGTATTTTTTTTTCTGTCTAATTAGTTTGTGTAATTTAATTTAATTGTATGGTTCTTCCAACAATAAAGTATTTCTTTCTTATATTATATTACGATACGATATTATATACGATATTTGCATTTCAGAATTTGTTTATTGAAATTATTAACATTAGTGTGGTTTTCATATCTATAATTATGTATGTATTATCATATATACATTATAAAACAAAGTCCCCTACCGCGTCTGTCTGTCTGTCTGTTCGCGATAAACTCAAAAACTACTGATCGGATTTTCATGCGGTTTTCACCAGTGGATAAAGTGATTCATGAGGAACGTTTATATGGTATATAATTTGTCAAGGATTTATTTTTATTCAAGGCGGGACAACGTCTGCCGGGCCCGCTAGTTCTATTATAATCTATCTTAAAAACAGTACATCATGTAGAATCGTCAAAAATTGTAAGATAGTAATGTAAAATCTGGAGTAAAGCGATGAATAATAAAAAAAAACAGCAAAGTAAACAAAGTCACGTTAAGGAATCCAAATTTAATAATAGAAAATTTTATTCGGTAAACAAATACATAGCAGCAATATATCCGTCCCCAATATGAATAACAATGTAACTCGTTTAGCCCTGGTTTACAACAATTCCTTGAAAAAATGAAACTCGTGATTCTTGGCTCCAGCTAAGTATGTTATATTGCATATTATCGCTAGCAAACAACACCTCGCACATCAATTTGACTCAATTTACTAAATTAAATTCAAAAAACTGTTTTTGAAGTGAACACTTAATTAGGCGCGTTGAGCAGTTTTATTTTTGACAGGAGATAAACTTATGGTTTCGTGTCATGACATGGTAGTAAGTAGTATTGCCCTTGCTCGGCTAGCGGCAGACTAGCGACGCGTAGTATAGCAGTCTGTGTATATAATATATTATATTTATATTTCGTATTGAGATTGTGCAGTCCCGCATATGTAAGATTAATTCATAGACTGTTTTAAAAATATATATTATGAAATTTAAATAATTGATTTAAACATTCAAAAGAGAACACAGTTGTTCCATTGTTTTGAGTTTTCACTTCTATCGGCGGTCTTTGTGACTGCTACGGCTTTTTTTAATTTTATTATCTTGCATTTATCTTCATATAGTAATGAGTGATATGGAAACTGGTTTCTTATTGGTTCTAAACGAGATATGTGGTTTGTCGCGTCAGGAGAATATTTATCCAGTGAAATTTAAAAGAATTTCGACTTAAGCGGTGTTGTTTGCTAAACGACGATATGTAAATGTAATGTCACCTTTTTTAAAGCTCTTTCGATTTAAGTCTCAAGTTTCATTTAAATAAAACCAAGGGAAAATGAGTTTTAACGTAGTAAACGTTTGTAAATGCAAATATTGTATAATATCTGAAGTAACAGTAACTTCAGACTGTTTTTATGAAGAGTATCACTGTAACCTACTTTATAGCTACAGTTCATGATAAACTAAAAGTTAATCTTTGGTATTTATTATTGTAAATCATGGTTACAAGATTCAACTTTATTATTGTGTAAGGTGTAAAGTCTTAGTAGACAAATTAAAAAGAAAACTGTTATATTTTTTATTTTAAATTCATCAAATTAGTTATTGAATAGTTTTGGATTTGAAAAAATAACTTTGTTATAAAACAATTTTCTGATTATGATTACTGAAAAAAATTAAATCAATTGTTAATTAAACCAGAGAAAACAAGAACAAAAATAACTTAAGCCCTCGTGTCGTATTTACAAGTTTAATTTCCTGAATAAAATATCTAGATTTTATTTTATTTCTACATGAATATTACAACTAACATTATAATGTAATTAGCAAAGATCTTGCCTAACCTTTGAAACTTAAAAACTCGTATATGAAATGACAATGTTTTAATAATTAAAACTTAAGTTTTGATAACTTTTTGTGAACCGTAAGTTAATTAACGATGATATTATTTAATACATATGAAATATCTATCATTTATCGTTCACGAAAAAGTTGATGTATTACTGCTAGAGATGTGGCCGTAAAATTGAGAGATTTTTTGTGTTTGGTTAGTGTATAGCTTTGACTTAATTAAAGTTACCCTGCTATTCATATTTGGTGTCGATATTACTTGGTTCGACTCGCACCTGGACGTTTGTCTCTACAGACGTGCATACATTTTAAGACCACTGTGAATTAAATAAACGAAGACGGTTTTCGATTTCGCGGTTCAACTTATACGATCATCATTTTTCTGATATAAAATTAATATAATAATTTATTCAAATCAGTAAACAAACCTTGAGTCGAGAAATATTCTAGTAGTGCCAATATGTGAGATAATATGTGAGAAAATTATGGTATTGTGCACTTCTTACTTTATACTTTACCCGTGTTATTACAAAAAAGTGAAATACGTATAGAAGACATGCTTTAAAAAACGTTTGGATACTTACGTATTACATGCACCGCGCTTACCGACAGCTGCCGAGGCAAGATCGTGTTATCCTTTTCGCAAGTCTAACCTATCCTAACCAAACGGAGATAGAAGAGCAAAATGTCGAACGTTCGGCGAGCGCGGTGCATTTAATACGTAATATCCAAACTTTTTCAATACATATTTATCTTTTTTGTAGTAACACCGTTACATGTTAGTGGTCTAAAATGGTAAACACACTAAAACTAGAGAGGATTGGCTCTCAAGTGCAACTACCGAAGCACACCAACATGTGCTTATTAGGGTGTTAATTAGCCATGTGGACTTAGAAAAGAGCCCCACCACCAAGCTATAGTTTCATCATGATATTACCCTTCACCGAAAGCTCCGATTTAATTGCAAGAATTTGAACCTAGCTCAATCGATGCGGTGTCCGAACATGCTATTGACTGAGCTATCGTCGCTTATTGGTGTTTGAAATCTTCAATACCACGTAAGGTGGCTTGGTTATTATGCCAGTTCCTTTAATTCGAAAGCTATTTTTCGGCTCAGCTGGAGGGACTTTTAGAGGCTGGTATTTATATATAATGTACATGTATAGTGTTTGATAGAACTGGCCTCTTAAGAGAAGTTGCCTCAACTACTAGGTGCTTAGTGGCATTTTCGGCTTGAGGATTTTTTTTCCATTTCCGAACTGACTACCCCATTGACCTGATGGGCCTTCACAGCTTCACCGAACTAAGGCGAGCACGTAAGACACATTCGCCGTTTAGCAAGAAACTTGAGGGTGCCAGAGTGGCCGAACTTCGGCTTGGCTTGGAGTTAACCTCGTGAATTTGTCTAAGTTAAACAAAGCTAGCTATTCATACATATAAGAATTCCTGCAACACACATGTGTACTGGTATGTGAGCCTCACGTATTCAAACATGTATTTCATGTCTGATAGCCTGAGGATAGTAACTAGAAATTAGTCGGTAAGTAGTTGACCTACTGAGAAACTATCCCACTATTTGCATAGTGTAATAACACTCAAAATTCGCTACCGATGCGCTACCTAACTTAGCAAATTGATTATCAATTCATCGCAACTGACGAAACGATGATACGACGGCCAGTTTATTAAGATCCCCGTTGCCGCTAATATTCGTCATCAGTAGGGTTCGTTAATATTAGCGACGTTAAACCGGTTAATGTAATAGGTTTTAATAAGATCCGGTCATCGGTTGTGTAATATAGTTAGTGGGACAGAAATCAATGAATCATCTGGTTTTATGTCATATGCCGTAAACGTGATCACAATTGTGGTCAGCACTTTTGTCCAATGCTATTTGGAATTAAATGAAATTGTTTTGAAATTAATAGTGCTAGGGGTTACTCATTGACGCGAGCTGAAATATGTTTAGGAGGCTGGTTGTGATCTTACAATGGTCTTTGGGAAAATGTCACCAAATGTAATTTTGAATTATAAATATTACTAATTGACCTGGCCGCGCGTTGCTGTTGCTCAATTATTACATAAATTAAAATTAAGATACAGTATTTGGTATTATGGGGTAATGAGTCTGCCTAAAAACTGAACGTGGCGCCATCTATGAGATATCTATAACAGTTGGTCCTACAGTTTTCTGACGACAAACAAATTTAAAGCGCCATCTGTTCGAGACTGGTGAAACTTACAATTAATAATAATAATCAACATTGAAAATCATTCTATTTGTGATTACAAATATTGAGGCCATTAATCGAAATATAAATTGTCCTATCAACTTGGATCAAATTATACATTCATTTCATCAAGATCGGATAAGTAGTTTCGGAGTTTATCGTGGACAAAGATACCGGATTTTTATATATTTAGATAGACGCGTACTCGTAGATATGCATATTACGTGTTTCATATAGTTTCTCACTAACAGGTCGTGACCAGAGTCCCAAGACTGTGATAAATCTACATCGTTAATACTTAATTATCTTCCTTACACAGGTACTGATAGGTTATGGTCAAATTCCAATTATCCCTAAAGGCTGTAAATCAGTAACTGGATATTCCGTTAAGTAATACGAAAATAAGTTTGTGTAATCTAACAGTAAATTATATAAAAATTATATTAAAGATGTGAATGAACCGATTGCGTATAATGAGGTGTTGTCTTTAGTTAGTGTATCCGGATGCTTCGATGGTAAGTTCTTGTAGGTGGTAGAGCCACGCTGAAGCTATAACTGGTTTCAGCAGGAATGGGTCGGCTCGTCCGGGGTACTACCACCCTCTCATAGAAAACCGATGTGAAGTAACAGTTCTTGCATTGTTGCGTTTCGTTCGGTCAGTGAGAGCGCCGGATGTTCACCTCCCCTCTACCCCTCCCCTCCCCCAAACACAGGCTGGCAACGCACTTGCAACTCCTCTGGTGTTCCTAGTGTCTATGGACGGTGGTGATCACTTAACATCAGGTGACTCACCTGTTCGTTTGCCTCCTATGATATAAAAAAAAAGTCGATCGCCACAGTTTCGAATCTTTCTTAATGAGCCGGAGCGTCGGGAAACATCGTGACGAAATCATAGCATAATCGACTTGTATCAAGCTCACCTATCTCGCATCCTCAAGGTGAAAATGTATCGTCGAGCACCTATAGATGTATTCCGGCTGTCGCAATAGAGGGTCAGTTATTTTAGGCTTAGTGTGTTTACCATCATGATACAACATCAGGTGATATTCTAGTCGTCGTCTTTTTGCCTTTTGACAAGAAAACTTGCTTGACATGGCGCTTAAACTCACAGTACTATAAATCAGTAATGTGCTTTGAGATTTTGTTTTATGTCCTGACATTATTACTTGAAAAATTGAGAATGATCGCAAAGTTACACTGGTTACATCCACAGTGTGTAGTTTTAACGGCCACTGTGCTGTATAAAGTATAGCATTGCTTTTATCCAACTAATATTTGCTGACCCCCTTTATCTATTCTACAGTGTGATCAAAATATCAAATAGATATCCAGTGTCTCTCTAGGTTATAAGGTGTTTACTGTCTTAGACCGCATCGTCATTTAACAACAGATGATCCAGTGGTGAAAATATAACAATAAAGTATAAAAAAGCAGCAATGGCAAAATTATAATTAATAAAAAAAAATGTGGTCCAAAATTTATCCAAACAAAACCATTTTCATGAGGACGATGTCGCAGGCACTAGATAGTATACAAACTATGCAACATGCCTTAACTATTTAGAAACGTTTCTAGGTATATTAGACATTGTATTTTTGATGGCGCGGTATATTTTCATTAAAGTTAAGTGCTCTTACGGGCCACAGATGTTCCCTCGTAAGATATTACCTCTATTTTTGGTGTAACAATAAAATTGCCCTAGTAATTTCATTACGTTGAATCTTTTTCGGTGACTGTATAAGAAAATACGAAGAGACGTTAAATTGATTTGTCAATATTCGGTAACTAAATCATATTTTTATTTGTAGCTGGTATTTGCACGTTCATATCTGATTATTTTATAGTAATACTGGCAACTGCTCATGACTTTGTCTACGTTAACTTAAAATACAAAATCTCATAACGTAAAAATATAGCCCAGCGCCATCTGCTAGGTAGTTATATTAAGATGAATAAATAGTAAAGAAAATTTAATAATAAAAAAAACACAGAATGCATTCATTTTGATGTTCGGTTTATAGACTAGCAATTCTCATGACCCCGCTCGCGTGTTGTATCAGTTTTATCGATTACTAAACATAAGCGCCATGGAAATTTCTATCAGCAACCTCTCAAGAATAAGAAAGAATAAGAATCAAATATTAGGAGCGACAGCTTTTAATGCTCAGCTTCTTTATAGAAGGAACTACTGTGCAAATTTTATGCTTCTAAACGTATTGGGTCAAGCTGTGCGTTACCTCATATTCAGTCTTAAGATTTTTTATTTGGAAATTATCCTCTTCCTACACCGTCACGTTTCACTGAATATATTACTAAATGACTCTGAAACCTACGTCACATATCAATCGGTTCAGCCGTGTCGGACAAATGTTTAAACAGAAAACAAACAGACAAAAAAAAAACATGTAGTTTTTGATATCGTACAAAGAAATATATGAGTCGAGAAAAAGCCTTTATTTCGAAACCTCAGACAGACATTTCAATTGTATTGGATTATCTTAATGTGTGTGCTTTTGCTTTCTCACACACATTTAACAAGTTCTTAAAGGATTTTATTATATACCATAACTAAGTCGCAGAGTTTTAATCAATTTGAGTCTTCTAGTTAATAATTTGATTTGAAAAGATAAATGATTTGTGGAACATTATAGCAGTTGGGATAATTTTGATATCACGCGAGAATAAAAATCACGTAGTGATTGGTTCGTTCGAAATAACGTGAACGATAAGTTATAATTTTGGAGATCACTAGGGATCAATTGTTGATAAACTATATCTTATATTTTGTGTCATTGTTACTTATACAAATGTTATACATATTATATCCAAAAATGTCTATAATATGGTCTATTTGAATAAGATCTCAGTCCTGAAGACTTCAGCCCGGTTCTTCTAAGGACTAAGCTGGAAAGTAAGGAGAAGCTGGAAGGAGTCAAAGCGAGATGCGAACTACACCATTCACATTAGATATCGGACAGCACCTAGACGAAATAAACTAACACATTTGTGCTGAAGGATAGTATCTTCTTGGATTTACATAACCTTTATATAAAACTTAAATATGTAACATTCCTTGTATCTCTGCTATTTATCATATGAAATGAATTATAATGGTAATTATGAACGTTTATTTTTGTTATTTTTTATATTGTAATATGCTATGTATACTAAAGGAAAATTGATATATCAATATTATATAGAAAATGTCGTTTAGTACGCTTTTCTCTTAAATATACCACGTATTCATTTGCAACCTCTGAAATGATAGCAATGACAAAATATAATTGTACGTGTGTATGTCACTGAACTCCTCCTAAACGGCTGGACCGATTTTGATGAAATTTTGTGTGCGTGTTCCAGTGGATCCGAGAATGGTTTTGAATTGGAACCGGTAGGTGGTGCTGCTGTTGAAGTTTAGATATATTTTTTTTATTGTCAAGGCAGGACAACGTCCGTCCGGCCCGCTAGCATATTATAAAATAAAGTCCACTACCGCGTCTGTCTGTCCGCGATGAACTCAAAAACTATTGTTCGAATGTTTATGCGGTTTCCACCAAATATAGAAAGTGGCTCATGAGGAAGATTTAGGTATATAATTTGTCAAAGTTTTTCTTATTATCAGGGCGGGACAACGTTCGCCAGTCCCGCTAATTGATTATAAAATTGGAAAAGTTCATTTCACTCTCAAAACGATATGTTTGTTCGTTTTAATATAAGTTATGTATATATATGTATATCCCGCAGTACAGCCAACTGGACGGGTCAAAAGGCACAGTTTAATTTCACAGTCGATGTGCTTCAATAGACACGACCGCACAACCTCAGCGAATCTGTTTGTATGATTCATTCAAGTTGGGTAATATTAAGGCCGTAAGTTAACTACAAAGCTGTAATGGACTATTTTTACGTACTTTTCGGGCTATTTAATAACAAACTTTAAGGTGATACGCTTCGTATTGTACTGAAAGTTGCATAAGTCTTTATTATTTACCAGCGGGCTCGGTGGGCGTTGTCCCGCCCTGATAATAAAAAAACCTTGGCAAATTGTATACCTAAACCTTTCTCATGAATCACTTTATCTACTGATGAAAACAGTATGAAAATTAATTCAGTAGTTTTTGAGTTTATCGCGAACAGACAGACAGACGTGGCAGAGGACTTTGCATTATAATATGTAGCGATAGTAATGTGTTTGCGTATTGTTCACTTTTTAGACACTCATTTCATGCCCTCTGTAATAATATTGTTAAAAATACACTAAATAGCTTTTAATTAAAAGTACTTAGGGTATTTAAAATTATGTCTATAACATTAATAATATTGTTGAGAGTTTTTGACGGGATCTTGGAACGTCATTTATTGGATTTTATATCTTATTCATAATCTTGTGTTATTTGGCTCTATATTTTGTTATTGGTGGTGTATTATGTAATATGGGTTGCTGTTGTACACAAGTGAAATGGATGGGAAATAATACCTCGGAGCATTGATTACGACTTGTAACAAAAACTCCTTGGATATTTCAAACAAGAGAGCTACTACCATTTTGTTAGATCATTGAGATGATCACAAGAAACTTGTAAAATACTCGACAATGGCAGTAACAACCTACTAGAAAATTGGTGGCCAAAAAAAAAATATTGTCATTATTCTATCGACTTCTTTAATTTTAATACCAAGCACTTACCATGGTAATGCAGTTGATGAAAAATGTTAACCATATAAATAAATCGTATCTCTGAAGGTAATGCTTAGTACTTCCATTGCGATAACTTTATTAAATTAAATAAGAACCTTATGTTTATACATTGTATTTATATAACATATATATTGCACTTTTATATGAAACACGGTACCAAGTGATTAATACATTATTTTTAAATATATATTTGTTTGATTGTCCCAAACACTAGTTAAAGCACTATATCAACGGCGTTACCGTTCGCTTCACATATTTCAAAAAGGGTTAGTACTAAATATGCATCAATAGCTCAAAGCAATAATAGGTCGTATGTCGGGTATTCTCTATTCATTTTTCGACACGTTCAAAATTGCTTCAATTGGCCGCCAGTGAGCAAATGAACGTCAGAAAGCTACGTGTGATTTTATTGTTGCTTTACCTCCAAAATCTCTGTAAATTTTTATTACTTCTTCAACAATAATTTCTGCCAAAATAACATTAATTCCCCCACACCTATATTCCTGCTTGCAGAGTATTTACAGTGCAATTGTACCCCTATTACTCCCACAATAAACGTTATGTATTATTAGCAGTTTAACTGATTTCATACAGCAGAAGCACAATTAATGAAAAGCGTCAATCGTACCGCGACGGATGCATTTTATTGCTTAGAAAAACCACCAGTTCATCCTCTTGGAAAATTTCCATGTCCCACTTCGAAAAGTCAGTCACAGACTACTCCCGCGGAATTAATATCTCCAAGCGTAGCGTTACGAGTGAGTTTGAGCGATGGCTCTTGATAGATCGATGATACTTAACGGTCGCTAGTGTTATTGGAGAGTGGTATATACAGGCTACTTCTATATGTACAACAATCATTTAAAAGCAAGCCTTGCTTTTATATAACTCAATATTATATACAATTTTTATGCATATATTATTTACACCATTGACAAAAAGTCCCAGTCATATTCTGTAGTCTTAATCGAGTTTGGTTTTTGTACTCTTGGCGTCCTATACTCAACTCTATGCTATACGGTCCACATGCACTATTACTTCGTTTTCACTCGGCGTACTCTTTTAACATCATTATGTATAGTAATTACCCATGTTCTGAAAGTAGTAACGCAATGTTAGACAGTCTAAGTCTTCCTCTACAAATTAATAAAAATATTGTTTCTAACTCGACTGTTAGTTCAGGAGATTAGCGAATTGAGAAAATTTTTCCCTTGAACGCAATAATTTTCCTTATATACGAAACTAACTTTTGCCCGCGGCTTTGCTCATGTTAATAGAGATTTGACATATTCTTCAAAAGGACATTTTTTTCGGGATGAAAGGTAACACCGTGTATACAAAATTTCACGATGATTGGTTGAGTAGTAAAGGCTTTTTTTTTTCGAACATACTACGCTATTGACCTAGCAAGGTCTTAACAGCTTCACCGGACTACTAGAAGTAAATGCTTGAAAGCGTTTGCAAACAAACAATCAAACTCACAGTCGCAATTATAGTATTAATTAGAATACCGGTGTGTGTGTGCTCGTATTTTTTTTTCTTGGACCGATTTTGATGAACAATTTTTGTGTTTATGTGGTCATTTGGTAGGTTCTTAACCAGTTTGGATTATCTGGATGATTCTAATCCGGTAGATGGAGCTATTGTGTGTATTCTATGTCAGTATGTCATTGTATGTCTTCCAAATTTTTATAGCCCTTTTTTGAATTTCTTTCATAAAAAGTCGAGACAGTCATAAGGGCTGAACTCAAAACAATGAAATTGTTCTTTTTTTAATGTTTAAATTAATTATAATGTGCAATACAATTATTTAAATTTCATAATTTTTATATTGACATTAGTTTGGTTCTCACATCTATTGGCAATCCGAAGAATAATTAAATACATTTTTATACAGTTTATCAATTCATCGCACAAATGGTGGGCTGCACTATCTCAATACAAAATATCAATATTACATGAACACAGGCCGCTATACTACGCATCGCTAGTCTGACCTACAATACGGTCCGTCACGCTTACTAACATGTCGTTGAAGCGAAATCATAAGTTTTTTCCTGCCGAAAATACCACTCAACGCGCCTTAAAAAGATTTTACTTCAAAAACATATCATTATCATTATATAGTACAAAACAAATTCCTCTACCGCATTCGTCTGTCTGTCTGTCTGTTCGCGATAAAGTCAAAAACTACTGAACGGATTTTCATACTGTTTTCACCAGTGGATAAAGTAATTAATGAGGAAGGTTTTGGTATATAATTTGTCAAAGATTTTTTTATAAACAGGGCGGAACAACGTCTGCCGTTTCTGCTAGTTAACTTATAAACTGAAATTTTCAATATTATTTAATTCAATGAGCAAGGGAAATACGTTTGAGATTTGACAAATAAAAACACCACGTGTTCTCTACATCCATTTTGTTACACAAAGTACATAAATAAAAAGAAGTAAACATAATTTAGGTAAAAGTGTAGATTATTGTCTTGAATTACGAAATATTTAGATTTTCTAGGTAAGAAAACGTACACAATAACACAATGTTATGTCACCCGAGCGGCATTGTTGTGAGAACATTTTCCGCGACTTTCATTGTCGCCTTTTGTCAGAAATCATTCACCTTTGCACCGTCGCTATTGTATAGTGGAGGCTCGTTAGAACAAAAAACCGGTACTGTGCCGTATTAACGGGGTTTCGTAATACGAAATGAAAATATTTACACTTAATTCTACATCATTAAATATACTAGTTATAGTAATGATCGAGCGGTTTGACCAGTGGAATATCATTCTAATGACTGCAGGTTCGAACCCCGACATGGGGAAGCTAACGATTTTTTGGGAATTCGCGTACATTTACTAATTTAACGAGATAACGAGAAAACATAAACCTGAGAAATTTTCTTGTAGTACCACTGTATGTATGTGGAAAAATAAAGAGTTATGGATTTCTCAGAGTTTGAAATCGCTAATACGTCTTTGGTTGGCGTGGTGATTAGGCGCATACCCTCCTTCAAGATGAAGCCTATGGCAGTTCTGTGGGTAATTTACAGACTGATAATTATGAGCGCAAAAAAAAACAATGTGCAAAATCTTTTTAAGTGATACCATTAAAACACACACTAAACAAAAAATGAAGGAAATCGATTGAGAAAATAGAGGTGGAAATGGTAATGAACCAATTTATTTTAATACAATATATTTAAATACAAATTTAATCTGGATATTAAAAAATCAAATAAAAAATCATACGCCATAGCGTCTAGTGTTTGTTCTTTTTGACATGTGCCATTTAATTACGTCATAAAACGAGATAAGTTATGCTAGTTTTATTCAAATCGCATAGAGAACAAACCTATTTAGAAATTCACTGAATACATTGATGCTTACAAATTCAATTACTGAATTGTAATACAGATACTGTTTGATTTTAGGTTACTTTAAATTTGTATTAAGTTTAACTGAAGCAAGTAATGAATTACGTGACTTTTTGGAGATTTCTAAGTTAATGCAGGCAGATAAATAATCAAAAAAGGCAGACCTTGATTTTAATTACGCGATTTTTTTTCGAATTATTTTGTGTTGTGTCATATTTTAGGCCTTAATGCATATTAAAACATTCATAAGAAAATCAATCTAGTTTATTATTATTTTGTAATTTTTACATTAAAGCAATATAAGTCTCTTCAGTGGTTTTTTTAAATATTAATGACAAATGTACAAAGCGGAGATTAATAGAAAACTTTATTATAGTTCACGTAAAGATATACTTAGTAACCTTTCTGATAGTAAAACTTGCTTGATATGGTGTTTGAACTTACTATCTAACAAGTCGGTCATGGGCTTTAGGTATTGTAAAAATAAATATTATCAGTTACCTAATAAACACTAATATTATTATTACATTCAGTATAAAATATGGAACGGCCAATTTGATTTTATTTCAAGTATAAAAATTACTCCGATCGAAAATATAAGAAACTAGCTGACCCGTGCCCGCTACGTTGGGCAGTAAACATTTATAAAAAACTACTTTCTGTGACTTCAATAAAAAACTTAGACATATGCTGTTGCTGTATTTGTTGTAGACTTTATCAAGCTCTATAACTTGTCTCTAGAACTCAATCATATAGTTCTCATCGTTAAGGCAGCGTTCGTAAGAAACCTTTTCGTTCGATCGTTTTTTCTCCGATTTACTTTGCAAATCTGACTACCATAAAAAAGTATTTTCATTTTTCGCGTTAATATATATAGCCTATGACACTCAAAAATAACGTGGCTTTCTATTGATAAAAGAATTCTCAAAATCGGCTTAGTAGTTCCTACAACCTCACAAACTCACAAACTACCTCTTCATAATATTAGTATAGATTACCAAAGTTGTGTCAAAATAAAATTGTAGATAAGTGCAATAGAGTATCTAATATTGCTTTATAGTAATCAAAAAGTTGTCTAGAAATTATGACCATTTGCCTAAAACAAAATCGTGCATACTTTATCCTACCAAACGACCGTCGTACGATAATGACAGTAATTTATAACAAGAAATGGCTTCCGAAATAGAGGAAAGTGAAAAAGTGCGATCCACTGAAGTTCCAATATCGAATCTTAATGGTATAACAGAGAACCTTGTAGTAATGTTATGTGCGATATAAAAACTGGGTACGTGACACGATGCATTGAAAGTGAAAGGTATAGCCTCGGCTCCTCGAGAATCTCGCGTGAGAATATTTTCTACAATGACAACTTTATTAACACTTAAACTAACATACATTACTACACAACGAGGGACTCTTTTCACGATTGTCTATAGAAGGGCGTCAATGGTTGTTGAGTGGAAAATTTTGCACCAAAATGCTATATGATGGTGGTGAAGGTTCGGTTATTCAATAAGTAAATGTTTTTTAATGTTATTTATTGAATTATTACGTGACTGTACTAATATATGTCATGTTTGAGTAGAATTAATGACGTCTGGAAAGTAAGCGCTGTAGAATAAGCAACTTACTTTTTATTATTTTTTTGCAATACCTTGGTTTAATTTATTGTAAATACGATAACTATATTAAAACTAAATTCTTTTGGAAACTAGAAAATAAATACAATACCAGTTAAGTATCGAGATAGCATAAAAAACAGAAAAGGATCAGACAACACAGAGGGGAAAGAACATAATTATAATCGGTAATCTTTTTGTGTAACGAAAAATGGTGGGGCTAAACACTGTGTCGGGTAGGGTATTAAAAACATCGGTTCTCGTCCGACCACTTCAGTACTTGGATTTGTGACCGGCTGGGAACACCGCATGACCTTGGTTTTTTGTGGTATTTTTGTGATTAAAATGTATTAAAGTACAAAAGTTTCCCTTCCAACGTGTATCTTTACGACACACGGTGTTTTTTTATGAAATATTTTTAACCCTTGCGATGTCAACATAATGGCCAATAAATATATTGCACTGCTGAGTACTACTACGAATAGTCTGGACGCATACGACCTGACGTTTTAGAGTTGTTGCGGCGATTACTTCGCGCTATCTTTTATCGCAAGTTTTAGTTAGGTTAACTAAACCTAGCCACGATGAAGGTCAATATAGTCTGGTTATTAAAATGTAATATGCAAATGTTTATCGATAAGCATGTTATTAGTTTAAAATTAATCACATATAATCGTTTTTTTTTTCGAACTGACTACGCTATTGACCTAGCAAGGTCTTAACAGCTTCACCGGATTACTAACATATAATCGACATCGATATAATTAACATGAGAACATATTTTAAACTAATTATTTAGTGTTTAAGGGAATTTGTAAATTTCAGAAAAAGTGTTATCTCGTAAAGGTCATTTGGTTGAATAGTAATACTCTAACAAAAAATAAATTTGAAAACGGCGTTGGTTACACAGTATCCGCTTTTATTTTAAATATACTATATATGTATTTATGCTTTAAAATTATATATAGAAAATTAATTTTAAGTCCTTTGTAAGTTAATTATAATCTTGAATTAAACCGTTACCAATTGCATTTTTGCAGTGCGTACATAATTACACTCATACGGTTTTTCTTTGACTGACAGGCCTAATATCAGATGGATAGAATGCGATGAAAATAATAATACGATATGTGTGATAGTAATAACAATTCATTTATCAAGTGGCTCCCAACCGACACATATTTTGTAAGTGCTTGAGCAATCGGTAAACGTTAAACCATCATTGCCAATGAAAGAGGCGTTGAAGCTATTGCTAGGAATTTTGCAACAGCCGTTGGGTGTCAATTCGCAAATACGCGAACGCTGTTGGCTTTCTTTTAATGGCAAACTTTAATATTGACTACTCGTTTCCATAGCATTTATAATTCGCTATAGAATTAATTGAATTACTACAATTACAGCCGAAAAGTCACGGGTTCTGAGAATATTTTTTGAAGTAAAAATGCCTTTGCGATCGTATTGCGGTTGCGCGTCTTGCGCCAGACTAGCGACGCGTAGTATAGCGGCCTCTGTATATCTAATATTTTTGATTAATTAATAAACTGTGTAAAAATATATATAATTATTGTTCGATGTGCCAATAGATGTGAAAACCATACTAATATTAATAATTTCTATATACAAATTATGAAATGTATATAATTTATAATATAATTAATTTAAAAAATCAAGAGAGATAACAGTTCTTTCATTGTTTTCAGTATTCACTTCTGTCGGCAGGCCTTATGACTGGCTCGACTTTTTTTATACTTTACATGTTTTGGCACTTGACCACAATCTCTACTAATGGTAAATGATGAAGTGGTCTAAGATTGTAAACGTGTTGAGCTGAGAGGAACTGGATCTTAAGTGCAGCAGCTGGAGCACATCTATAGGCGCTTGTTGAAAAAATGTTAACTAGAGGGTGGTAGCAAACCAGGCTTTATATTCTATTCATAATCCTGTTTTATTTGACTCTATATTTTGTAATGGTGGTGTTATTTTACGTAATATAGTTTGGTTATTGTACACGAGGGAAGTGGATGGGAGGTAATATCGCGGAACATGGATTCTGACTTGCCACAAAAACTCCTTGAAAAGCTCTAACAAAAGGGCCACCTCGTTGTTAGTTCATTGAAATGGTGGGAAGAAACTTCAATATCATTAACTACTCGACAATGGCAGTAAGAATCTACTAGAAGATTGGTTGCCAAAAATAAAAGTGTAAGGAAAAACAAGTCGTATCTTATAGTTTTATAGTTTCATCGAGATGTCTTCTTTCACCGAAAGCTCCACCTCATATATAAAGATTCGAACCCGTGTCGGTTAACATGATGTCCAAATATATTCTATTCACAGAGCCGTATTAGTATTCGCCCAAAATCTCTTTGTCTTTTATGCTTTCACGTCTTAATTATTTAACTGATCATTGTGAATCGCATAGACGTTGTAAGGGACACAGAAAAGGACAGACTACTTTTTATCCATAACATATTTAATTAAAGAAGATTAAATATTAATATATAAAAGTGTTTGATGATGAACGCAAGGATTTTTTAAAATTATATATGTAACCGGATATCCGATGTATAATTATTCCTTATTATTGATTATGAAATACGTAAAAGAAATAAAGAAAAATCAGCTATTAAATCGCATCATTAACCCGCCACGGACAATTACAATAATAAAATATATAACAGTATTATTTAGGTTACACAAGGGCTAAGAAGTAATAATTAAATTAAAATCGACAAAATAAAATTTAAAAAAGTTGTGCCAGTTATAGGTATTGCATCTGCCGGAGGAGCAGATGCAGTGCTCTAGGCAGTGTCTGTTCCCCCGGCTAAAAGGTGTGAGAAGGTACCGTGGGGATTTAGTCCGTGCGAATCGGTCATAACCCACCCTTACTTTTCCGGTGAGGTGGGTATCTGTTACAGAATTCCCCGTGTAAAAAATGCTGTAAGAAGTGAAAACTGAAAACAATGGAATAAATGTGTAATTTTATCAATTTTTAAATCAATTAGACTCTGAGTTATTTAAATGTCATAATTGAAATTATTAAAATTAGTCTGGTCTTTGTATCTATTGGCGCTCGGAGCAATAATAATATATTTTTTATTACAGTTTACTAATTAATCAAACATATTATGACGTTTTTTTGGAGGGTTCACTAAATATGGCCAGTAAAGAAATTGGATTAGAGATGAACCTCTCAAAAACTATGCTGATGACCAACCGTGCAGAAAGGACAATAGTTGTAGACAATGAAATACTAAAGTATACAAAAAAATATATCTACTTAGGTAAGCAAATAAGTTTTGACAAGGATAATAACTATTCAGAAATAGAGAGACGTATACAACTGACCTGGAACAAGTACTGGAGTTTGAAGGAAGTCGTCAAGAGCAATATGCCTGTAAAAATTAAAACTAAAGTTATGTCCAGCTGCCTCTTACCGTGCCTAACATATGCCTGTCAAACGTGGAAATACACAGACAATATAAGAAAAAAAATTATCACCTGCCAAAGGTGATTAGAAAGAAGTATGCTAAAAATAAAGAAAATTCAAAAAATAAGACATACCAAAATAAGAGATATATCTAAAGCTACCGACGCTTTAAATCTTGCTCAAAAACTAAAATGGAAGTGGGCAGGCCATGTGGCAAAATTGAAAGAGGAGCGATGGACCAAGCGGGTGACACGGTGGAAAGGTCCAATTCGAAAACGGAACAGAGGGAGATCGCTTACGAGATGGATGGATGATATAATAAAAACGGCTGGCCCGAGATGGATGGAAACTGCACAGGATAGAGAACAGTGGACGTCTTTGGAGGAGGCCTTCACCCACAGAGGGGTTCTTGCTTAATAAGAATTATAACGAATTAAGTTTAAGTTTTTAGATATCTTTATGTAAATTTTGCAAGAAATAAAAGGCTTTTAATTTTATTTTTATTATTATAACGTTTATATTTATACATACACTAGCGACCCTACCCAGCTTCGTACGGGTGAAATGTATGTATTTATTTTAATGAAATACTGTTAAGGACAGTTTTGATTTACATGAAATGTACAACGTATGTAATGTATTTAATTGGATAAGAAATAATACTGTATTGTATACAATGGCTCGGTAAATAATACATTATTATTTTTGTAAAACGATAGATACCAATTATACTGTGGATCACCCGTAGTACATTAATTTGATCTATGTCGAAAGGTTTAGCCCCAGCGTTTGCGATTTAAGCGCACAAAATATGTTCGTTACATCTTGTCACATTACAAAACTTTGAATTTTTCGGCTTTTCTGACTATAATATGTAAGTATTATACATATAAACCTTTCCCTTGAATCACTCTATCTATTGCTGGAACTGTATTAAAATTCGTTCAATAGTTTAAATATCTAACGGAACAGACAGCGTAAGCGACTTCATTTTATACTATGTAATGATAATACGTGTGCAAATGCCGCTATACTACACATTGCTAGTGACGGAAGCCGCACAAACGCAGTAAGTTCGGTAGCATGACTAGTACGTCATGACGCGAAATTATAAATTTATCTCCTGGCAAAAATATCACATAACGCGCCTAAAGAAGTTTTCACTTCAAAAATGAAGTCACAGGCACATACTACTTTATGAATATTATTCAATTCCAAAGTTATCAGCGACCTAAACTAACAACGAACGTCTCTGGTATCTGAGTAATGTATACTTATATTTTATGAAACACGAAGATTAATTCGCAATTCAAGTTTCAAAATGAATAGCTTTAATGTTAGTAAATTAGTGAATATATATGTAATAATTAAAGTAAACATTAAATAAAGACCTTTGTTAGAGGCCATGACTTACATGAGGTGTGTTCGTTCACCCCGTCTCGTAAATTATAGTAATACTTCGGTACAATGTAATCACCTTATGTCACAAACTCTAATTAGTAATGTAATGTGGAATAATGATTATTAAAATTACATACGTATTTTTGTACTAACCTATATATAATGGCTTTATTTCTATAAAGACGATTTAAACAGCTTTATGAAGACATTTTGTTCGTAGCTATATACTCTAATACGGGCACGACAGCCTCCTTCACAGGATCGACAAATGGGTGTCAAGTTTGGCGCCGATTGTTCATTACGTGATGACTATATGTCTATGTATATATAGGTTAATAGTAAACGTCACCTGCCATTATCTTAAACATAAATATAAATAAAATAAAAGAGTCTCATATTTGTTCGAGCTAAAAATATAAACATACCGTTTTTGATGAAATTATTACAAACAAATACAGGATTTTTCAAGCCATTTTCAAGTTACCTTGAATTATTATTATTACGCTTTTTCATATGTGAATGACAAGATAAAAATATTAAAAAAAACACATAATTCGCATTTTTTTAATAAAACAATTTTTACGAAAACGAAGCCGCGGGCGTCGATTAATTCTAAGTTAATATTTATAAATAGAACATAAATATTTCTGATGGAAATGTTATACGGATGATAGATAATTGATTATTTATCTCAGAAACAAAAGGGTGTAATGCTTATAAAGTAAAATAATTATTCTTGGTTACATTTGTGGACACCGCATCAAAAGATGTTCAGTGAAACGCAGTATGATGTAAGGCATTTTGAACAGAATATTTATCATCACATCAGCATGTAAGGTACTCACTGCAGGGCGATAAAACTCTTCCCCATTGAAGGTATGGACATAATCACCACGCCAGCCTACAACGTATTCGCTCCACAGTCTATATTTTCACACATACGGTAGAATTACAAGAACATTTCTCAGGTTCAGATGTTTTCTTTCACCATCATCCGATAGTATTACCAATTTAAATTAGGATAAAATGGACACTGGACTGGAACTTGCAGACATCGGATTGACACTGACTAGATCACCACGACTTTCTGATGGCGAATTGTCAGTTAGAAGTTATGAAGTTAGAACATAATTTTGAGTCGATTCAAAACGGTGAATGTCTTTACAAATATTCTCTTTTATATTTATACCAAAAAAGTATAAGTTCTCACGTATTTACGTTTCGTTCGGTCAGTGAGAGCGCCGGAGGTCCCATCTCCCCTCCCCTTCCCCCTTCCCTTACTCCCCCTCTCCCCCAAGACAGGTTGGCAACGCACTTGCGACTCCCCTGCTGTTGCAAGTGTCTATGGACGGTGGTGATCACTTAACATCAGGTGACCCACATGTCCGTTTGCCTCCTATGATATAAAAAAAAAAAGATTTACATAAGTACATACATACTTCTTTTATATTAATAACGAAGCTTCTTTTTTATATTGATACAAACTGAGTCACACCCGCTTCACTGAGCATTAAAATATGGCAAAGGGCCAATCGATTCCAAAACACAAGTAGCTTAGAACAATCTACGAAAAATTCCGCATGCCGATAAGATCAGTAGTTTTCATATAATTGAGCCTTAAAGGAACTATTTTCATTAAATATAAATACATAAAAATCCACTGTCATGACGTTTATCCACGATGAACTCCGAAACTACTCAACCGATCTTCATGAAAGTTGACATTATAATTCGATTAATGACCTGAATATTTTAAATTACGAATTAAATTATTGTCAATGTTGATTATTGTTATTAATTGTTAGTTTCATCAGTTTCGAACAGATGGCACTTTAAATTAGTTTGTTTAAAGAAGACTGTAGGATCGACTGTTATAGATATCTCATAGATGGCACCACGTTTTAATTTTGAATTTCTTTTTCTGCTACAGTTTATTTTATAGTGCCCGCAGCATGTAATAACTGAACCACAGTAACGCATGGCCGAGTCTGCTAGTATATATAGATACATATATAATTCAGTTAATAATGAAGCAAGACTTCTCTAAAATTAAACTTTAAACGTTGGTTGTTTTTTCAGTACAATTATAAAATTGTATAAAGCAGTAATATTTCGAAAGTGGTCATATAAAATATTTATTTTGAATAAACTGGAATTTACAAGTATGACCTTAAACACTCATAAAGAACGAAGGTTAAAAAAATAAGATATACGACATTGGACATAACTCATGTTATTATATATCTTAATATATAAATTTCTTCTGTACGTGTGTATGTCACTGAACTCCTCCTAAACGGCTGGACCGATTTTGATGAAATTTTGTGTGCACGTTCCAGTGGATCCGAAAATGGATTAGATTCGCAATTGGACCCGGTAGGTGGCGCTGCGGTTGGTTTTTTTTTATTATCAAGGCAGGATAACGTCCGCATGGCCAGCCAGTATATTATATAGTCGGATATCGTGTCTTTGTACGAATGTGTATGAAACATAAACATATTATAATAATTATAACGTAAATATATAATAATTATAATGTAAATTATATATAGGTCATAACACATCTTCCAAAAGGCCTTAATAAAACATGAATATTAAAAAAAAATGAATTTAAAAGATCGCGAGCTTGAAATTTTGGCGTTATATATATTTGATATTAGCTGCCCGGCATAGTCTGGATGAAGTTAAGCAAAAAATCGAATCAAGTTCTTTGCAGTTCGCCCTAGCAAGTAAATAAAATGGAAACGGAACATTTGAATGTCAACTCTGTCAATGTTTTTGAAGATCTTCTGTCTCATTTACACAGTCACTTTTAATATTTCTCATCATTTCTTCACTCAGATTTAAAAACGTACACTTTCGTATGGATAACAAAACTTACTTAACTTCATATATATGTCAATAAAGGTTACATTTGAATTAAGGAAATTCACGTAAACGTAAATGCGAATACAAACAAACAAACAGTCATAA
The DNA here is from genome assembly GCA_036509395.1 of Antheraea yamamai. Lineage (NCBI taxonomy): Eukaryota > Metazoa > Arthropoda > Insecta > Lepidoptera > Saturniidae > Antheraea > Antheraea yamamai. The sequence continues at coordinate 17,813,291 of AP028441.1, forward strand.
AAATAATACAGTTATTCATTCTGATAGGCTATAATGAATGATGTATTGTTATCGAGTATCCAATATAGTATATTGGTGTATAGTACCAAGTCATCATCAAATAAATGTTCTTCTAATAATTCTGCTTTAATTTTCATATAGTCGAATGTGGAAAAAAATTTTTTTTGAACTAATTTCGCTATTGACCTAGCAAAGTCTTAACAGCTTTACCGGACGAGATATGTTGCAATTAGAAACGAAACACTTATCTATTACTGGAAATTAATTAAATTAATTTGGTAGTATGAATTTTGCTATGTCTATACCGTAATTATCTAGAAGGTTATTAATATAGTACTTATAAAATACATATTAAAACTCCTATGAAGTTTCATCTTAAAATATATTATGTCTTGTTTTGTTCTTAATTCCATTTTAAATATTGATTTTACAGTATTTATTTTATTATTTACGTCTAGCGAAAATATACTGGTTTTTCAAGTACTGTATATATGTGTCTAGATCTATACGGTTTAGAGTTTTTTAAACGCTTTGATGTTTACAGTTCATCATAGTCAAATAAGTTCGTAAGTAAATTCACATAATGTGCGATATTTTAAGTCTGTGATATATTCTAATATATCCATTAAAACGGTATGCTGTTAAGAGTAATTTTTATCTACATTAAATGTCGAACTTCACTAAAATACATAATTGGTTGATGATTAATACTATAGGTTATATGAAAGATAACAAAGGATTTAAAATCTTCATTTAAAAAGTGAATTAACTCAAGTGAGGCAAAATCTATACATATGATAAGAATGTAAATCGAACGTGTCTGTACTTTTTATATTTTTGTGAAAAAAAAAATTATTGCAAATGTCTAAGAATAGGTAATAAAATACATTTCAATCATTTTTGTGTGTATGTCTGTTTGTTTGAACACGCATCACTACTAAACTATTACGTTGACGATAAAACCTCACCTAAGCACCTAAACCTAAGCAAATCATAAAGCATATCCTCGAGTAACATTTAGTTTAATTAACATCGGTTCACTCTATCAAAAGTTATTGTAAATTTAATGACGACGCGACTTAAGTACGAGAGAAAAGTAGATAAGTAAATGGACTTAATATATTCAGTTGATTTTATTAGTCACTCTTTTTTACATTAGGTTCCATGCGGAGCCGCGGGCACTTCTAGTAGTAAATATATCTTCAAAAATGTTGACAGAATTGACAGATTAACGTTCAGTAGCCATTCTATTCTAACACATGGTCATATACCAATGGAAGATTTTATTTACTAGTTTAAAAAAATAATATCATTATATTTTTGCTTTGCACTAACTATCTATACAATTGATTTGCGAGCAATCTACCCCTGCAGATAATAATGTTAACATATTATTAAAACCAGATTAACTTAATCTCCAACATTAAATATTAACATTTGACTTAATAAATTCAAAGTACACTTGAGTTTCATTTGTAACTAGGTCACCTTGATCAGAATTTGTGTTCCAAAAATTATAACTTATTTTTATAAATTGATTGACGTAGAAAATTAAATTTAAAAAATGTTAACAATATAAAACTTGTTAACAATAAAATACAGTATAGTGCCAGCTGGCGATGCGTTATAGTACAATATATTGCATTAAAACTTTCTGCATGGAAAAACACTTAGGTGTGTAAAGTTTTATGGCAATAGTTGAAATGGGAATTCACTAAGTTTTTTTTTTTAAATACATAAGTACATAGTTGATTATAATTTCTGTCTTCACTTGTATATAACACTTATAGTGCATTCTTTAAATTTGAATAAAATTATAAATTGTTATGAAACATAAAATAATTTATATTTTTATTTGAAATAAATTTAAATTTCGAAATATACCTTTCCATTTACGTCATTTTATGGTAAATATATTATTACAAATTTTACGTCACTTTCTTCAACAATTAATATAAAATTGAAAATGGCACTAAATTGATACAATATAAGAGTTACAAATAAAATAATACATACTGTATAAACACAATTAAAACGCACCATTCACACACAATTCAAAACAAGGACTCTAGTGAACGACGACGAGTCGACCAGCGACGTTGCACTGTCGCGTCCCACCACAGCTGTTACACCATTCGCACTACTCGCTGGAGGTGACGACCGAACAAACTCGCTATTCACCGTCGACCGAATATTAGTTTAATATTTTTACTATCACATTTGAACTCCAGTATAATATGATACTATATCTGTGATCGAAAAACCTGACCAGTCGCAAAGAAAGTTTGCATGTCTATGCCTTTTTCCATGGTTTTTATTTGCACTCGTGACATTAGGCTTTATTTAAATTTTATTACATTTTCATATTGTAATCAAATGCAGACATAGTCACCGGTAGTTGTTAGTATTATTTATAAGCAAACGTATTTGTAGTTGTGATTTTTTAAACTTTTCAAAATTAAACAAAAAAGGGAGACAAAAAATGAGACACTCTTACTAACTATTCTTATTAATAAGTTCTTTTTATGAATTAAAAAATAATTAATAGCTTTCAGTTGTCAGAAATTTACTACCCAAATTTTATTATAACTTATTAAAAATACTGACGAACAACTATTTCCTGCCATTTATAAATAAAAGTATAAAATAAATTTCAAACATTGTTATCAAATACTTAAATATTTTAAGAATGCCTAGAGATGTATAACTTCTTTTAGTTAATTACATCACAAATTGTAAAAATAGCAATACGACAAAATTCCGTTGTCACTTAAATCGAATAATCAATGGCTCGCTTTAGTGACGGTGAAATTGTAAAATTACATTATAGGCATAGTTTACGACACATCACATTTCTTTGTTCATACCGTCTTTAATAGCGTGTATAATTTTAATGCTAATTAAGTACTTGCTATGAGATATTTGCATCAGTTATATTGCATTTACGCATTAACCGAACCTACCTACATGTATTTTTAAAAGTTAGTTCTAAATATCAGACTGTAATAATTTACGTCCTAACCATATTACACAAAAAAATCCAATTCTATATTTAAAAATTATCATATTTCTAAATATACATTTGTTAACATTATCATCTATACTAATATTATAAAGAGGTAAAGTTTGTGACCTTGTGAGTTTGTGACGTTGTGGCGTTGTAACGGTAATCTCAGGAACTACTGGTCCGATTTGAATAATTCTTTCAGTGTTATATAGCTCATTCATCGAGAATGGTTATAGGCTATATATCATCACGCTAAGGCTAATAGGAACGGAGCACAGATGAAAAATGTTTTAAAATCGAGATGTTTTTTTTTGAGAGCTTCTGCTGTGTGTCAGCGTTAGCCCAGAGTAGTAACTATTACTACGCGGACGAAGTCGCGGGCAGGGGCTATAATCTATATACTAATATTATAAAGAGGTAAAGTTTGTGAGTTTGTGACGTTGTAGGGGGTAATCTCGGGAACTACTAAACCGATTTTGAAAATTATTTTACCAATAGAAAGCCACGTTATTTGCGAGTGCCATAGTATCATCACGCTAAGGGCAATAGGAGCGGAGCAACAATGAAAAATGTTTTAAAATCGGGGCTTTTTTTCCTTTTGAGAGCTTCCGCTGCGTCTTAGCCCAAAATAACTATTCCACGTGTGCGAATTCGCGGGCAGAAGCTATTAACTAATTATATTATGTATAATCTATTCTAATATTATAAAGAGGTAAAGTTTGTGAGGTTGTAGGGGGTAGTATCTGGGGAGTCGGAGAAAAATGGTCGAACGATAACGTTTCTTACGAACGCTGCCTTAATTATGAGATATATATGATTGAGTTCTAGAGAAAAGTTGTAGCTTGATAATGCCTATTACCCCCCAACGAAGTGGGCATGGATCGGCTAGTTACTTATAAAAACAGATGAAAAACACAATAAAAGTATATACTTTTAAAAATTATACTAATTATGTAACAGTGCCATCTGTTAAAATTTTTAGAAAGTTTTTTTATAATCCACATTACCAATAACATTCATAAATACTAGGTACTATATTTTTGTGAGTAAACTTATTAATTGTTTTTGTTCAAGGTAGTGAATTTTAGACCTATTCCTCTCGATTTTGTACTGAAAGCGGTGACCTTAATGATATTTGAACGGCAAAATTAGCAGTAGTAACTATTTTCCATTAACTATATTTTTATCTATATTTCTCAAATTAACAAGAAAAATGTTTTCGCGAATCCTTCACAAAAGTTTTAGCTAATAATCCTTCCTAATATTGTCGATATTAATGTAAGTTTGTCTGTTACGCTTTTACGCCTTGACTACTCAATCTTTATCCTTAAAACTAATCCGAGGTATAGAGAGATATATTTTACTACATCGACACGAGCAAAGCCGCAGGCAAAAACTAGTATCATTATAATTTATTCGCATAGTACAGATTGCTCATAAATTATTAGAAACGTTGCCGTAGGCAAAATAATAGTGTCCTTTTATTTTATTAACGTATACATTGTTCATATATTTTTTATTATGTTATTTGCCTGTTCTGTTTTCCAACAAAATGTATATCAATCTAGACCCAATAATCCATCAGTTGGTCCCTAAAGGTTCTCCGTGATCTATTGTAGCTTAAATTTTCATCAGAAAAGTACCTGATAAAACAAAAGAATAAGCAAGGAATCTTTTTATATGTGTTTTATGTTCTTCCGTCGGTTTCCAAATACATCACTATTTTACATATCGAGTTGCTAAATCAGGCGTGAACGCGTATCAAATCGATAATTGCCTGTGTTACAATATAAATGGATTTGGTTAATATTACACAGTGAAGATGTTTGTTAAACATTTAAGACTTTTGTGAAATAAGAAAAATGTTTCAAATCAAAATAGTTTATTGGACTTAAGCTCTCATAGCATACTTGCATGGTGTTAGGGCTTTTTTCTTAGCCCGCCTTACTAGCTACCCATCTCTTGTTAATCTCAAAATCTCCCGCCAAGCACCTGTTTGGTGTGTCCGGCAGTTGCACTTGAGAACCAGTCTTAAGTCTGGCGTATTTACAATCATATACCACATCTCCATTTAACATCAGATGACATTATGGTCAAACGCTATAATCTATAGAATATAGGATATAAGAAAAAATAGTGAGCCGTCTCTGGACGCTTGGCAAATGTATATATATAATATACTAGCGGGCCCGGCAGACGTTGTACCGCCCTGTTTATGAAAAAATCCTTGACAAACTATATATTAAAACGTTCCTCATTAATCGCTCTATCCACCGGTGACAACCGCTTGAAAATCCGTTCAGTAGTTTTTGAGTTTATCGCGAACAAACAGACAGACGCGGTAGGAGACTTTGTTTTATACTATGTAATATATAATATACTATTACATAAACTCAAAAACTACTGAACGGATCTTTTTACGGCTTTCACCAGTGGATAAAGTGATGCACGAGGAACGTTTTGGTATATAATTTGTCCAGGTTTTTTTTATAATCAGGGCGGGACAACGTCTGCCGGGCCCGCTAGTATATATATATAATAGTATATAATTATATATAATCGGTGGTAGAGCCACGCTGAAGCTATCACCGGTTTCAGCATGAATGGGTCGGCTCGCCCGGGGTAGTACCACCCTCTCACAGAAAATCGTCGTGAAGTAACTATGCTTGCATTGTTCCGTTTCGTTCGGTGTTTGAGCACGCATCACTGCTAAAGTACGATAAAACCTCACTCAGCAAATCATAAAGCATATTCTCGACTAACATTTAGTCTTAGTTTCATTAAAATCAGTTCACTCTATCAAAAGTTATTGTAATTTTAATGACGACGCGAATAAAGTACGAGAGAAAAGTAGATAAGTTAATGAACTTAATACATTCAGATGATTTTATTAGTCAGTGTTTTTTTTTACATTATATTCCACACGGGAATACGCTTTGGGACCTTATTGTAAGATTTAACATTATTACAAAAAGCTTTTATTAGTTTTACTGTGTTTCAAATACGGATGGCCAATTTGTATTTATTTTTAATATTAAAATTTCAAAAGTTATTAAAATCTGCCTTAAAATTCTTATCGATATGGTTGGATGAACGTCCCTAACAATCATACAAACCTTCTTTATATTTATATCGAGAACGTAATTATCAAAATACGTTGACATACAAGAGGATATAACGTTTATGTCTATACTAAAGTGATGTAACATGAATAACAGTTAATTTTAAATGAGGTAATACGCGAACCGTTGAATGTTCTTGGCTCGAGGAGAAAGTGGTCGCGTCCAACCAATGTCAACGTGGAGTCGGAAGCGTTCGCGTAATGAGTTACGTAACGAGGTTGTACGAGACAGTCTATATAATATGTATATTTAAGACTAGCTGTGCCTTCGACTCCGTTCGTGTGTTACTTAATATAAAAAAAAAACCGTGACTAATAAAATCATCTAAATATATTAAGTCCATTTACTTATCTACTTTTCTCTCGTACTTAAGTCGCGCCGTCATAAAAGTTACAATAACTTTTGTTAGAGTGAACCGATTTAAATGAAACTTAGACTAAATGCTACTCAAGGATATGTTTTATCGTGAGCATAGTACTTTAGCAGTGGTGTATGTTCAAACAAACAGAAAAACAGATTAGAAAATGATTGAAATGTATATTAAAACTTATTCCTAGACACGTGCAACAATTTTTTTCACAAAGATGTAAAAAGTACAGACACTTTATATTTACATTCTTATTATACGTTTAGAAGATTTATAATCATAACTGCATCGTTTCTGTAATATACCTGTTATAGTGTCTGCTTCGATTTCGAGTATTATACGTTCACTTTTGATTCTTAATTATGTTAGATATAATAATCGCACGGTCGCGTTAAATGGTTGTTACAGTCTATGATTATGTCTAACCAACCTTTAAAAGACAGCAGTCCTTGAGCCAAATTTTTGGAAGCTACCATTATTAATAAATAAGCGGGTCGTAGCTACTACGTATAGAAAAACGCGTTATAATTTATATATTCTTTAAATCATTCTAAATATACATCGATCCAAATAACATCGTTTAGTGAAAAGTTAGAGCTTGATGTAAATAAAGTAAATAATTAACTAGATAACTTGATTTGTTTATTTTCGTCTCAAAATTTTGTTTCTAACAGTGTAGATTTTGACGTTTTTCTATTAATACTTGATACCGTATATTTAATCGTAATCTAAAAGTCGTGGTGGTCTAGTGGTTTGACCGGTGGAATATGATTTCAATGTCCGCAGGTTCGAACATTTACTAATTTAAATTGGTAACAGTATCGGCTGACGGTGAAGGAAAACATCTTGAGGAAACATAAACATGAGAAATGTTCTTGTGGTACAACAGTATGTGGGAAAACATAGAACTGTGGATTTCTCAGAGTTTGAAATCGCCAATACGTCGTGGACTGGCGTGGTGATTATGTCCATATCTTTTTTCGGGAAGAGGCGCCTATAGCCCTGCAGTCTTACAGACTGATGATGATGATGATGACCGTATATTTCTCACGTTCTGTTTTTCATTAGTTTTATAGTTATTTAGGGAGTATATTTTATATTTTGAACAATAAAATATATTAACATTGTTATATGTGATTTCCTCCCAATATCCATCAACAACAATACAATAGAATATCTGAAAGGATATATTTACCTCAAACAGATCATATATCCAAAACAGCTTACAAAAAAGAAAATTAATAAAATCAATTTGGCATGGAAAAGATATTGGTCTCTTAAGAAGATTATAAAGTAACTTCTCGTGCTAATGAAGTCTAAGAGCAGAATTTATGAGTAGAATTCGTGTATTTTATATTTCATAACTTAGTGTTCTCACAAAAGGAACTTAACTAACCATAATAGATGCAAATTGAAAACTTATAAATACAGTATAAAGTGACGTATATTTAATATCAAACTAAAAATAAAATAAAACCTAAATACTATAGGAAGCCAGTCTAAAGTCAATGATATTATTTACTTAATTAAAAAGATCAATTGTTCTGGGCAGGTCATATAATAAGAAAGAATGGGAAACAGCGTCGTTGATTAGAGGACGTGACTAAATGAACAGAAAGTATTACTTGAAGAAGACAAGCACAGAACCGCGTTTTGTCATCAATTCAAAAGCATGCCGATGCTGCAAGTTAAGACAGTCGTCAAAAAACGGTGTCAAATAATTAAACAGAAGACACTGTAATAGGTTAAGTTATGTATTATACTAGCTCATACCCGCGATTTTGTATGCATCCCCACGTATATTTGAATAATTGTATATAGAAAAAAAACATAAGCACCACACTGCTTATCCTACTTCTTCACGACAAGAAAACACACATAATTGAACTCTAGTTTATAAAAGACTTTCGAAGTTACTCGTAGTTTCTTAAAACCTTACAATCTTTATGTTAAATTAGGCTATCGTGATAATATTTTTTGAAATAAGGGCCGAGAATCTAAGAAGTATAACAAAAAAATTGTAATCTATATGAGTAGTTTTGAGTGACGCGCGCTCAACAACATATCACTATCACTTTTTTTTACACAACACTGGGTGAAGCTCGACCTCAGTCACAACTGGTGAAAAGTGAGGAGGAAGCTCTGGACTTCTTTTAAATGTAGTAATATTGTGCACTTTTTTAGTTAAGGTTTTAAATTTATTTGTACATTTTTGAAGTTATACTTCTTTTGGCGCGTTAGGGAAAAATTATGAGAGTAAATTTTTACGATGCGTGCGAACACCGTCACTAATAACCGACACCCTGAAGTTATTACGATGCGCGCGCACACCGTCACGAATAACCGACACCCTGAAGTTAGCTATAGTCAACATTTTCTTTCTTTGTATTTGTTGTTTGTATTTCTTTGTATGAAAACTTTCAATGTATTAAATACCTTTTCTCTATTGTTAGTGTCGTTTTTTCTACAAACGTAGAATAAGGTGAAAGATAAAATTTTTGAAAAGATTTTTATTTTGTTACGCCAAATAAGTATAACTTGTAACGCATGTACATAAGTACACACACACTTTTTTATTTAAATAAATAAATATATAAGCCTTTTATTGTTTCTCATTTCCATGCAGTTTTACAGAATCCACGTTTACTACTATTTACAAACTATAACAGTTATTTATCTTATAATATATTATTATTATCTTATAATTAATTTCATTCATTTTATTATTATTTTTAATTCAATTTTATACTTAACAAGCATAAATATACTATCTGGTTGAGCTATAAAAATAAATAAACTTAAAAAGTATTGAAAACTTGAATCCAGTTTTACACTTTCCCAATTGGGTTATCGCTCATTGAAGAACTTCTAAATTATACGGAGGTTAAAAAAAAATGCTCATTTTATAGGGATTCATCCGTGAAAATATTTAACAAAACGGCCTAATTTCAAACAAGACCCGCAACTCAAACGTTGGAGTTGATTGATGTTGACTGTACCCGAATATTGGGTTACCAACTAGAACCGAGTCGAGTGCTGATACCCTGCGAAATACATCAAACTTTACCTATCGCTTGGTAACATAATAGTTAGAGGATCTTAGGTAAAACATGTTAATAACAACTTATAGAAACCTTGACAAGGTAATTGTATTGTGATACTATGAAGTGAAAACTTCTTTTAGGTGCGTTGGGCGGTATTTTTTCCCCGGAGATAAATTTATAATTTCATGTCATTACATACAACGTTCGCGTCAGGCTACCAACGCGTGGTACAGGAGCCTGTGTTCGCGTAATATTGATATTTTGCAGCTCATCATGTTGTAAATGTTACTCGAGGAAATACTTTATGATTTTTTTGGTGAGGTTTTGTCGTAAACGCAATATTTTAGCAGTGATGCGTGTTCATACAAACAGACAGACAGACATTTCTAAAAATGATATAAATGTATTCTATTACTCATTCCTAAATACCTGCAACAATATTTTTCACGAAAATCGAAAATATAGAGACACGTTAGATTTACATTCTTATTATATGTATAGACTAGCGGGCCTGGCAGACGTTGTCCCGCCCTGATTATAAAAAAATCATGAACAAATTATATACCAAAACGTACCTCGTGAATCACTATATCCACTGATGAAAACCGCATAAAGATCCGTTCAGTAGTTTTTGAGTTTATCGCGAACAAACAGACAGACAGGCGCGGTAGGGGACTTTGTTTTATACTATGTAATGAAGATAGACATTCATTCTGCAATTTTAACTATTTATTTATAGATTTTGAAAATAAATATGATTAAAAATAGAAGAAAATGGTATGTTAGAAAAAATAAAACAAGTTAAATCTTTGTTTCTAGCAAACTTTGTTAAGATAATGTATCGAGTCATGCCGCTAAATAAATACATTTATTATGAACGACATGAAATAAGGACCCTATTTGTCTATTCTAAGCACGTGACCATGATTCACGAGTTAACACCCTTAGGTAGTCCCAAAGGACTGTAATCGTGGTCAATTAGAATTGTCTGACCCAGAATAGTGCCTATTAGTTTACTATAGAGTGTTGGGGAGATTATATTTTTGTTGTGCTATATCTTCTATATACTAACGTAAAGAAAAACCACGGTACCCTTTTTCAATCGCGTTGAGCTCATATAATTGTGAAATTTGGCATAGTTAAAGCTTATAAAGGGAAATTGTGTAGAAGACAAAATTAAGCTATAATATGCAATGATTTAGTTATAACTAGCGGGCCCGGCAGACGTTGTCGCGCCCTGATTATGAAAAAATCCTTGACAAATTATATACTAAAACGTTCCTCATCAATCACTCTATCCACCGGTGAAAACCGCATGGAAATCCGTTCGGTAGTTTTTGAGTTTATCGCGAACAGACAGACAGACGCGGTAGGGGACTTTGTTTTATACTATGTAATGATATCATTGATGATATGATTATTATTATTATTATATCATTGATGTCAAACACGTATGTCAAGTTACATACAACATGGTTACGTATATGTCGGCGCCATACCGGAATTCTCCCCAGGATCCATCATAAAAATGATACCATTAATGAAAACCAAATTAATTATATTTTCTTTTACAGCACCACTCTACAATGATCGTACAAAGAATGTTTTTCTTAACTTAATTTCTAATTGCCCGTTTGTAACTCGCACCAACTCCGCCATATCTTATTTTTCAATAATAACATATTTTCTTTATTACAAACATAATTAATATCAACGGTTTACAAAACAATATAACATAAATAATAATATTGCAATTATTTTAAATCTTCATTAAAAGCTGAAATATATCTTAATTAGCTTATTCAGAAATAATTATAATAAAAATACACCGGAAATGTCGCATTTAACACATTTGTGGCAAAAATAAATCATATTTATATTTTAAAATTCTTAAAACAATATTAGATTACAATTAAACATAACGAAAACTTTTATTAAATCTAATTAATTTAATTCGTTACTTATCATAGTAATCTGTTCGTACTTTTCTATATTTTATTTACTTTATAACAAGGAGTTGCTAATAATATTTCCTGCTATCTAAGTTCCGATAGATGGCACTACAGATAATAAAGCTTTGATTTAATTTGTTACTTGCTTACATTGACACCAGATGGCTGTATGGTCGCGCGCCCATATATACGAACTCGTTGAAACAAATAAACAAAGGATGAATCATCGACCGTGGGAATCACAAATAAAGTGGTACTAAAAATATCCCGTCTCGTATCTCTCGAATGATAACGTCAGACTTCCAGAGATTTCAACCCTCCTTTCTGTAAGCTGCAGTTATAAGTGTGCCACAGAGCGTCTGAGTACATTTCTATTTTGTAAGAAAGTAAGTTAAACAAGAACGAAGTATAAATTCAGACGGGCCATGTAGATCGACGTGGGGTACCGAGTACCAAGGGCAGATTGGCCGAATAAATAGAATTGATTGGTATCAAGGAGAACCGAATAGTGAATGCCTATTTCGGTGATACATAATACTGCGTTGTTTAGTTACGTAATGACGTCGTTAGGCAACAGTTATGATTTGTAAGAAATGTCTTTAAACTTACTAAACTGTACTGACGAGTTTTTGAAAATTATGAAATTTATTTAACTTTTTGATCCACGCCTTACTGACCTTACGCCTTAGTTTCTCTCAGGCCTTGCATTCGGTGGTCACAAGTTATTTAGAGACGTCGAATGTTACATTGGCAAAATTCTCAATTCAAAATTAGTGAACCATATATCATAAGAATATATATGACGCTTAACAATGTGATATATAATTATAGTCCAAGACATTTTTTTCTGGAGTGGATTTTGTTCAAAACCGTCACTGTTTTTTAAGAAGCAATATTATTTTAGAAGTAATAGTCGCCTTGATTGTAATTAAATTTAAAAATATATGTTCACCAGTTAGTTTGCACAGCACCGTAGCTTAGTTAACCTCCGTTCGTTAACATCGTCAAGTCGATTAATCCCATCCAAGTAATATCCGACTTTAAACTTTACTAATCAAAGTGGGAGTAATTTATCTAACCATCACGGGCAGCTCTACATAGCTCAACTACTTATTTCAGTATGATGAAGATATATATTAGCGACAAGCTGAGTCCACGGCTCCGCCCGCGTGGAACCAGATGTAAAACAACAGTGACTAATAAAATTATCTGAATGTACTTTTCTCTCGTACTTAAGTCGCATCGTCATTAAAATTACAATAACTTTTGATAGAGTGAACCGATTTTAATGAAACCAAAACTAAATGTTACACGAGGATATGCTTTATGATTTTCTTGATGAGGTTTTATCATGAATGCAGTACTTTAGCAGTAATGCGTGTTCAAATAAACAAAAAGGCAGACATTTCTAATAATGATTGAAATTATTTTTTTTAATTATTCCTAGACACCTGCAATATTTTTTTTCACAGAATTCAAAAATGTTTATAGAATAACTATGCATAGTTGTATATATAATAATTTGGACATTCCAAAGTCATCAAACTAAGCTTTTCTTCGACATGATGCGCGCATCATTCAAAAACTACTGGACAATTTTGATCCAAACGTTCCGCGAATCGATTTCTTTTCTTATCTTGAAAAAATAATGCAAGGTGTGTGATGCTTATGATTTTACCTCTATACATGAAATAAATAGATAAGATAATAAACAGCTCAGACGAAGTAGCGAGTATCAGCTAGCAATAAACACATTCAACTATATCAGAACTATAGATGGATTTAACAAAAATAAGAGTTTTGTATTTGATAAATAAAAATACTTCCTTATTTAAACATAGTTACATATTACAAAAGTGAAATCTATAATTTAATAGATTATCTATACATCTTATCTATACGTATAACAAGAATGTAAATCTAAAGTGTCTATAGTTTTTCGATTTTCGTGAAAAAAATTGTTAAGCCTGTTGGAGGAGCAGACGTAGTGTCGATTAGACAGTCCCTGCTCCCCCGACCAAAAGGTGTAAGAAGGTACCGTGGGGTTTTAGTCCATGCGACTTGGTTATATTTATCGTATGCTGCCCGGCGGGATGGATATCCGTTAGGGATTTCCCCATGGAGAAGAAAAAGGTGTCTAGAAATCTATACTAATCTATAAAGCTGAAAAGTTTGTTTGTTTGTATGGTTGAATGCGCTAATCTCTGGAACTATTGATCCGATATGAAAAAAATCATTCGGTTTTAGATAGCTCATTTATCGAGGACGACCTTAGGCTATATATCATCACGCTAAGACCAATAGTAGCGGAGCGCCAATGAAGAATGTTTCAAAATCGGGCATTTTTTTCCTTTTGAGAGCTGCTTTCGCTGCGCGTTAGCGTTAGTATTATATATGTCATAGTGGGAGCATCCAGCAGTTGGAGAATTCAACGGCCGAAATTAACACATAAATAGTAATACGTATTTTATTACAGAATCTGACGAAGATTCGAATTATCACAGGTGTTTGTTAACAGCGCCATCTATTATTTTATATGTTAATCAATACTGGCAAGGTATTGTTAATGCTCTTCTATTTAATTATTGTTAATGTGGTTTATTCTAAATTATTGAGTAATTTAGGTTATATTGAACTGTTCATAACTTCTAAGAATCCCACATGTTTATTCATATAAGCACTGATAGAAGTCACTAAATAAGCCGGTGTCACGCCACACGACGCGTGACACCATCTTAAGATAATGTGGCGTCGTGCGATAAAACTTTCTATTTTGATTAGTTTCTTGATTTAAAACAGACCTAAATTAGTGTGACGATAATTAAAATCGGATTTGTGAAATTGTTATATTATAGAATTATTCTAGGTTTAAGTAACATGTGGAACCTTTTCTGTTATTTATTAAAACCGAAAATTCATTCTATATCGAGATAGGAAAGTAAAGAAGATAGTAAGATAGTAAAGTTGCTATTTAAAATTAATAACAATGTAATTAAAATAAATTGGCATTGTACAATGTTATTAGTATTACTTTATAATTACTAGAATAATTGTCGATCTAAAATGCGTTTTAAAGCAAATAAGGATTTGTGAAGTACTTAGGTTGTTACAACTGTGAAATAAAAAAAATCATAAAGCATATCTTCGAGAGTAACTTAGTCTTTGTTTCATTAAAATCAGTCCACTCTATCAAAAGTTATTGTAATTTGAATGACTGCTTTGCACTTCCGCCTGAAAAGTAGCATCCACTATAATATTTGTTTAGGCGAAAATGGTTAAGAAGCATTGCAATGCACAACGGTATTATCCGTCCTTCTTTAAATCCATCAAATGTCATATTTCCTCCCCCCAACCCCCTCACCGGTGCTTAAGTCAGTCCGAATACATAATGACTACGGCGCACATCTCTGTGATCAAATATTATTAATGAATTGTATTATAAACGTTAATTGATATAATTAGCAAGTAAAAGTGAAAAATGCGAAGCGAAGTGTCAGTGAGTGAAGAGGAGGCCTCCTAGGACAGTGACAACAGCCAAAAGGTGAGTCCTATTTTTTCCCTATATCTTTCCGACCGTTGTGCATTCTTAGCGATCACCAGAAAAGCATCCCACCGAATTATCAAACCTTTTTATCGCAAATACAACCAGCGTAATCAATATTTAATGATGGAATTCCGCAAAGTAACGCCTTCGTAAGGGGGGAGGGGGGTAAGGTATTAAAATTATTATTTTTTTAATTAAATGTATTATATCTCAAGAATATTGTGTCAAAATTTTAAGTCGACTGAACCAAAATTGACGAAGTTATGAGTATTTCTTCACCTGTCGGATTTAATTCTTTTACCTATCCGACCCGAGCGCGCAATTATTACCTGGCAGATGTTTCGCTCTCTATGTCTCTCTCTCTCAGTTTTATTCATAGAAATTTCGAGCAAGTTTAAACTTGCTTATATCTCTGTTCCATATTCTGTCAGTATAGAGTATAAAATTTAGTGTGGCAGTAAAATTTCTATTGAGCAGACGTACACGTGATCCTATTTTCACATCATTTTAGCTCCGTTTTCAAGTTTTATTTTTAATGATTACCAAAATGCCTAAAAAATTACAAGATCTGATAGAAAGTCAACAGGTTCGAGATTATATCGGCTTAAAAAAATTGTACCTCCGCAAAAACGTAAAAACGAGGACATTGAAACAAGTAGCGCGTCAGCTAAAAAAATAAAAGTGACCGTTGAAAATGAAGTTACGGAGGATCTTGAAAAACATTATAGGATAATTGATTTTTTATTAGTCTATTCATAAAAGTGCTTTAGACATATTTGATGATAGCAATATGCTTTATGGACCTGGCATTGACGATTCAGTGTGAGGTAAGTCGATAAAATTCGCTTATGAACGTTTTATAGCGGATTTTTTATTGTTCAAAATTTTAAAGCGTTTTCCTCACAACTAACGTTTTCAAAGTCGGTGCCCCTCATAACTTGAAAACTATAGCACCGATCCCTTTGAAATTTTGAACACTAATTCTGTACATCATTTACGAGGTAACGCTGGAGAGTTTTTTTCATATTTCTTAATAATTGTTATTTTACAATAACAAATTAGCCGATTTTTTTCGTAAAAATCGAATTTTTCCCTTCAAAGTATTGCAAAAAAGTGAAAAATTGAAATTTCTAAAAACCTCCCAGCGTTACCTGGAGAAAACTATTATCTAACGAATGAATTTTAATTTTTTCATTTCAGATAACCCAGCACCAAGTTATGAGGGGCACTGCAATTATACTTTTTTTAGAGACACGCCCGAATATTTGCTGCCATTGCCGTATTTTTTAATATTTCTTCGTGAAAATTTTATTTAATATTCTTTGAATGTTATATTTTAATATACCATTCGTTTTAATAAAAAGATATTAACTGTGTCGTCACAAAAAAATCCCAAAAACATGCCTTTTTTTGTACGAATTTACCTTACCCCCCCCCCCCCCTAATCAAACTAAGTACGAGAGAAGAGTAGTAATCTATACTACTATTATAAAGCTGAAGGGTTTTTTGTTTGGTTGAACGCGCTAATCTCTGGAAGTACTGGTCCGATTTGAAAAATTCTTTTAGTGATATACAGCTCATTTATCAAGGAAGGCTATGGATATATCATCACGCTAAGATGAATAGGAGCTGAGCCCCAATTAAGAATGTTTCAAAATCTGGGTTAACGTATGTATTATTTAAAAATATTTTCATCTTCTACGTAAACAACGTCGCTAGTTAAAGTTAGCGTTAGCCCAAAGTAAATGTTCCACGCAGACGAAGTCACGGGATCATGTTAGTAATAAATACAAATAGCTTAGATACTTTATAAATAATTTGTATAGGCTATTTAAAAAAATCAGTATATGTTATTATACCGGTTGAACTTCTTGAAGGAGACAGTAAGTGCAGGTACATTAATTAGGTGTTCGGGTTACAGTAAATCGTTTATGAGACTGTTCTTGATTTTTGAAGAATATTTAATGTCTTCATAAATTTAGGAGAAGTGAATAAAGCTATTTTTTTATATTAATCACACTACTGCTTGAGTGACACACAACGTATACACACATATAAATGAGAAAAACGTTACGCCATCCGTCATTTTCTTACGTTCCAATTATATTTTTTTACCCTACTTTCAATATTGTTGACATGACTTACGTTCTATACCTTACATGTCCTTTGAAATTATCTGATCAAATTTTATAATAATACTAGCTGTACCCGCAGCTCGGCACGCGTTTTTTTAAATCGTATTAAAAAATTGTAGAATTGTGAGACTATGTACAATTACAGAAACGCTCTTTAAAGACAATTGTAAGTACGACGCGCACGCCACTAAAAGTAACATGTAACGTGTACATTAGATATATAAATAAAAAGAGCGTGCCAAATGAGGTTTGTCGTCAGCAACACATACAACAATAACCAACCATATAACTACCTTGGTGCTCACTTACACTGTGTAAGGAACTAATGAAACAAATAACTTAAAATATTATTATAAAGATTTACATTTACATTACATTTAATATACATTGATATTATTATAATTAAGATTTTGTGACTATACAAAAAATAAACGCTTGTCTGTTCCGCAAGAAATTGTATTATGGAACTCTTTACGTAATACGTTTATAATCTAAGATCTTATTAGGAAGACCTCTATATCATTAATGTTATTAATAATTATAATGTCGAATTGTAAACAATAAGCTGATAATTATTTCTTTTATTAAAAATAAAGAATGAGTTGAAATCTTGCTAAATTTCATGCAGACAAAGTCGCGGGTAACAGCTAGTCTAAAATAGAATAACCACAATTACTTTTTATTAGGTTCCCTATCTACAACAAATCGTAAACAACTAAAACAAATCGTGAAAACAGGTCTAACTATTTTGGAGATAGCATTGTGGGCGAAACCACGGTTAACAGCTGGTATAAACAAAAATTGCTCGAATTACTTTTTATAAGATCAGCTATCTGCCAGTGAAAGTTATGTGAAGATCGATCGAATCGTTTTGAAGATAGCACAGCGGGCGAAGCGTTTATATTTTTGTATAGTCACAAAATCTTAATTATAATAATGGCAATGTATATTAAATGTAATGTAAATGTAAATCTTTATAATAATATTTTAAGTTATTGTTTCATTAGTTCCTTACACAGTGTAAGTGAGCACCAAGGTAGTTATATGGTGGGTTAAGGTTCCAAATATGTTGTTGATGACAAACCTCATTTGGCACGCTCTTTGTATTTATATATCTAATGTACACGTCACATGTTACTTTTAGTGGCGTGCGCGTCGTACTTACAATTGTCTTTAAAGAGCGTTTCTGTAATTGTACATAGTCTCACAATTCTACAATTTTTTAATACGCGTGCGGAGCTGCGGGTACAGCTAGTATAAACTATGTCTAAACTATGTCCGCTATCTGCCGGTGAAAGTCCCGTAAAAACGGTCGAACCGTTTCGTAGATAGCACTGCAGGCGAAGCCACGGTTAACATCTAGTCTAAATTAAAATTACTTTTTATAAGGTCAGCTATCTGTCAGTGAAAGTCCCATGAAAATCGGTCCCACCGTTTTGAAGATAGCATGGCAGACGAAGCCGCGGTTAACAGATAGTCTAATTTAAAGTAGCCTAAGTAACGCGCTGTAATTTTTTCTCTCTGCCAGTGAAATTCCCGTCAAAATCGGTCCAGCCGTTTCGAAGATTACCCGGAACAAACAGACAGACAGACAGACCGACAAAAATTTTAAAAATTACATTTTTGTTATTAGTAGCGTGTATACTTTCACACCCAATCAGTAAAAAAGTGTTATTTTGATATTACATACAGACACTTCATTTTTATTATATGTATAGATAATATGTAAATTCATAATACACATTAATAATTAATTGATAAATAATTTATCTTTAGTAAATATATGAAACCACTGAAATAATTATTATTCTCTTTGAATGTTAAAATGAATTATGGTCGAATTGCGACCACTAGGCGACCATTGGTTATCGTAAATTTGCTAATAGAGAGTTATCAAAGTAAACAGATACACACGCCTCTACAAAAAGAATTTGACTAACAAATAATGGATTCAGGTATTTGAAGTTTCTTCTGGAGAAACATTTCTTAAAAGGAATATAACTTCCGTTATGTCATTTCAGTTTTTAATGGGCCACATTTTTAACTTTATCCGCGTAGATCAGAGTTACTCGACGGAGATATTTCTGTATTAAGTTAAACTAAGTACACCTTAACGGTAACGCTTCGTAAAACTTTTCTAGCAGTACTTTACTCGGTATCTGGGGAGTTATCAGAGGAAAACATCCTGAAATATCATTTAAGTTTGCTCCAAAAATTCAAATGCTTACTTTAGAATATTCTTTCAGTTTTATTTAAAAACGACACTTTTCAATTAATTATGGTTTGTTTTTAAAACACTTCTAGAAGTCTGTTCTCTTTTACCGTAATAATATTTTTTTGTGTGCGATTTTCTTTAAATATCGTACGTTTTCTTGCGATTTTCTTTAAGTACTTTAAACAATTTTATTGATGTAATTTACATAGTAGTATACAAATGTATATAAAGTACTAGCTGAGCCTTCAACTTCCTTCTAATGAAAAACAATTTGATTAAATTAATTTATAGTAATATGAAAAAAATTAATAGTAAAAAAAAGCAATAAGGGTTGCCGATAAAAATGAAAACCCAAAACAATGAAATAACTGTGCTCTCTTTTGAATTTTTAAATGTATTGTGGTATGAATTATTGAAATTTAATAATTTGTATATTGAAATTATTAACATTAGTCTGGTTTTCACGTCTATTGGCACTACGAACAATAATTATACACATTTTTATACAGTTTATGAATTAATCAAAGTTATGATGAGCTGTAAAATATCAATATGACATGTACACAGGCCCCTATACTACGCGTCGCTAGTCTGACGTAAGCCGCGCAAGTGCAATATGGCCGGTCATGCTTACTTAGGTTTTTTTTTTCGAACTGACTACGGTATTGACCAAGCAAGGTCTTAACAGCTTCACCGAACTACTAAGGCGAGCGCTTAAGGCACTCAGCCGATTTTATTTGACAACTAGCTCAAGGGTGCACGGCACACCTCGGCTTGGGCTGTTGCCTGATACATGCAATTCGCGACCTATCTGAGCTAACCTAAGCTAAGCTAACTATTCATCCATATACGAGTTGTTGAAACATATATATGTACCAAGCATACATACCTCAACAATTCTTATATATATTTCGTATCTGATAATTTGCTTACATAGGATGTCATGACGCGAAATTATAAATATATCTCCTACGAAAAAATACCGCTCAACGCGCCTATATAAGTTTTCGCTTCAAAAATCTAGAGATTGCTTCAACGTGTTAATCTTTATGTAGGATTTTCCAATCATTCAAATCAAACAGTCTTTTAAACTGTAAAACTTTATTATACCAGTCCAAAGCACTATCGTAATTTAATCTATCTTTTATTTTTTAAACATGAACATTTGAAAATTTTCTTTTAAAAAGAAAAATCGAGTGTTGCCATAAATTTAAAATCTAGTTTTTGAATGATATATACACAACAGTAGACCTGTATAATTTTTTTACATTATGATGATGTATAATTTATTAGGAGGATTAATAATTGGGAAGAATTTAGGATTATAAGAAGTGATGGTCGAATGATTTGACCGGTGGAAACTAATTCGATGCCCGCAAGTTTGAATCCTGGCATGTACCAACGATCTTATCGGAATTCGCGTACATTTTCTAATTTAAAGCGATAACGCTATCGGCTGATTGTGAAGGAAAACACCGTGAGGAAACCTGAACCTGAGAAATGTTCTCATAGTACTACTGAGAAAATATAGAACTACGGATTTCTCGGAGTTTGAAATCGCCAATACGTCGTGAGCTGGCGTGGTGATTATACCTATATCTTCATTCGCCAAGAGGCTTATGACCCAGCAATGAGTCTCTTAGAGTACGATGATCATCGTATCGCTCGACATTGGCAGGGAATTCACCCTCACACCTTATAACCAAAATGGTCTCGGACAGTCCGGTTCCAGAGGAGTTTCCTCCCGCGAACACTCCCATTGTGGAATGAGCTTCCAGCTGAGGCTTTTCCTGGGGACTACAGTATGCAGTTCTTCAAAGTGAAAATAAATAGGACAATAAAGGGTCGGCAACGCGCATGTGACACCTCTGGTGTTGCAAACGTCCATAGACTGCGGTGACTGTTTAACATCAGGCGGCCCGCATGCTTGTTCCCTACAATCGTGGTATAAAAAAAGATGAAGATAATTTTAATCTTATTTAATATATATCGCAATCTTTAACTAAATAGTAAGTAATTAATAACTCATTTAATTAGAGTGGACTTTTTTTTTTCTCGAACTGACTACGCTATTGACCTAGCAAGGTCTTAACAGCTTCACCGGTCTACAGAGTGGACTTCTAATTACTTCTAGACATCGATTACTTTACATAAACATATCATAATAATATAACTCGACTGAATAGCATAGTTTCTTGTTAATTTATTCAATGCAAGTTGATTTTCTAAGCTGCTAATGTGAATTCTTACGTTGTTGAGCCTTCAGCGTGCGTCGCTTATTCCGAGCTCGGTGTCTCGCACTTGGGGTAATGAGAAAAGTTTTACATTCAACGCCGGTAGATGTTACGTAGCACATTAAATGTCAACTCGTTGATATAATAAACAGTTTGAATGCACGCAGACGGTGATGTTTACATCTGAAAGTATTACACTAGTACTGCAAGACATTTTCAAGACAAAACAAGATAGTTTCCCAAAATTAAAATGAACTTGCACGTACGTGACAAGTTGTTGCTCTTGGACGGAATCTAGGACGGAAATATTGAGAAGTTTTTAATAATAACGTTAACTCTAGGTCGTTTTCAGTCAAAATCAGAATTTTGTTCAAGCGATACTAATTTAAAAATAAATTGAAATTACAGGTTAATCAAAGACTACTTACTATCTAGGCTTACTTCTAATTTATTTACCATTTTATTTGAATATTCTAAGGTTTAGGTACGTTTTCAAATTTCGTTCAAATTATTGTAATATATTTTTAATAATAATAATATTTATTATAAACAGAAGTATATAGACATCTTAATATTTCCATCTTGATTAAACTTTACTAGAATTATATCCGTGCAAGTAGTGGCGACGATCATTGTATAATTCCAGTATTTCCCGATCAGTACACGTACAGTATACGTAGATCAGTTCACCGAAAGTTTTTTTTAAATTATGGAAACCTTTAGCTGTTTTTGTTTAATCTCAAAGTAATGGGGGCTTACTTTCAGATCTCTCGGAGACTACTCCGACTGAGGTAGTTTCGGTACCGATAGAATATGGCGTTGAAAATTTAACTTGTTAGAGTGTTCTGTAGTCCTCACCTGAATATCACAATAAAGAAAATCATATCGTTACGTTAAAAAAAAAAAGAAAATATATTAAATAAATAAAACCTTGTGTTCCGACTTTGAAATATCAGCACGAATATTCTTGAAACTCAAGTAAAACAAAGTTCAAAGCACAAATTTTAATAAAAGACTATCATTTATCTGGAGAAGTCAAACTGAGGTAAGTGAGACGAGCGAACTGAACGGCGTAATTAAAGTTCGACGAGTACGCAGCGTACTTCCAAAGTTACTACGAACAATTGTTCACTTCTAACAGTTTCGCGTTCTTTGGTAATTTCTATTTTGCGGTAAAGACTCTAGCTTACACTTTACTTATATTTTATGTTAAGAAAGTGTTTCCTTGTTATTAAAATTGTTTGTGGTCGATGAGATTCAAATATCAGAGTCGTGCGACGTTTTTCAATGAAACATTGTTCTAATGCGTACAGGACGGAAACCGGTACCTGATTTGAAAGAACAATAAAGAATTATACAATGTACAAAAAGGGATATATATACGTGATAGAAGAAGGCAAGGCAATATTCTGAGTGCATTATTCATTTATTTAAAATATTATAGAACATTAAAGAAGACCGAGATAATGTTGAAATATTATTATTATTATTTAGGATACTTTATAGGATTTAGCGTGTAATGAAATTCTAGATATGGTTATGGTCGCAGCGTCTCTTCATACTATGACAGAATAAATAAATATAATATTATACCATTACATGCGCGAGGAAATCAGCATGATCTATTATTTCTTCCCAAATTACTCCACAATAATATCTCATCTTCTTCCTTGTTAGTCTCTGATTTTTACCAACAAATTTGATTATCGATTTCCTAAAAAAAAATTTCTTAAAACTTACAACAATAATACTTCTTACTACAATCCAATTGTACGTATGTCCCGTTTGTATAATGAGCTCGCATCCAAGCACATCTCATTAGACATATTTGACCATAATTCAATTTCTACTATTTCTAAGTTTAGGAGTCAATGTGGTCGCCATGGCCGAAACCGGTCGGAACAATTATCATCAAATTCAAAAAGACAATTAAACACATTTTATACCCATGACTATTTAAACAACATTTAGTAAATCATATATTATTTCAATATTCCTAATTATATTTGCCATCTTGTTTTCTTTTCCATACGTTTATTTAGTTTTCATAAATGAATTCATTTTCAGTTTTCCATTTATTCTTATTCTATTTTGTTTCTTTGTCAAGCATTTCTCAATATTTACTGTTACATAAATTTAATTTTTCATTATTACTAATAGTGTAAATTGTTTCGATGTGGTAAATCATTGTAGGTTTTCAGTCTAGCTTACTCCTTTTTATCGCTGTTTTTTCATCGCACTGTTGGCATCGTATTATCCACATCAATACGTAGTATAAAATAATGTCCCCTATCGCGTCTGTCTGTCTGTCTATTCGCGATAAACTCAAAAACTACTGAACGGATTTTCATGCGGTTTTTACCAGTGGATAAAGTGATTCTTGAGCAAGATTTTAGTACATAATTTATCAAGGATTTTTTTTATAATCAGGGCGGGACAACGTCCGCCGGGCCCGCTAGTTTGTATATAAATAAACAAATATAATCTTACGGTAGTAAATACGTTAAACCTTGCTTGGCGACAAATTTCGACTTGAGGGTGAGAGCTCTCCAGGCAAGCTTAGAAAAAGTCCCACCACCATTTAAAAACTGTCACATGTACAAAGTTATACATTTTTTTGACAGAAACTTGTCAACTTTTGTACCCTTTTAATTCTATATTATTAATATTTATGTCATCCATTATGTTTGTTGAGATTTAGTTTATTTTACTCTGATTGGGATGAAACCTAATTCAAAATCAGCTTCATTTCAAATCACAATTTTATTCTAACGTCACTGGATTACGTCTGAAATACTTGAATAGAAATTCCACATTGAGGAATCGAATATGATGATCCTTATTATCTGATACTAAACGAAGGTTAATACAAAAATATTGACACTGGTTATAGATCAACAGTTCGTTATCAGTCATTGTTGTCACGCGAATTTGCGAGCCGCTCTTCAAATGGATATTAGTGATCCCAAAATTCGATAAAACAAAAGTGAGTCACTATGACTGGTTTATTACCATCTACATGTTATTAGAATGTTGCGTTATTAAAAGTCATGGTGGTCTAGTGATTTGACCTGTGGGATATCAGCTCAACGTCCGCACTTTCGAATCCCGGTATGTATCCCTAATTTAAATTGGTACTATCGGCTGATTGTGAAGAAAAAACATCATGAGGAAATCTGAACCTGAGAAATGTTGTTTTAGTACTACTGTATGTGGGAAAACATGGAACTTTGTATTTCTCAGAGTTTAAAATCGCCAATACCGCATGCGTTGGCGTGATGATTATGCTTATATCTTCCTTCGGGAAGAGGCATATGACGCCGCAGTGGGTTCCTTACAGGCTAAATACACCCTACCAGCTCTCATTAAAATGGAAGTTTTCGAGAGAAAATAAATATCGACAATGTTCAAGCAAGTAAAGAGAAAGTGTACGAGCAAAATATACCTCAAATTAAATGTTGATCAAAGTTTTAAAACAATAGAGATTACTCAGTTACTGGGCCTACTCCTTGATTCCTTTACCATTATTTGAATATTGGAAAGTTATTTAATGAGTCTGAAGAGCGAATTTAGAAAGTTCGAAGCGTAAATTGTAATGAAAGGCTATCATTTGTCGGTGGGAGCGCTGAGGTGAGCGAGTAACACGCACAACGAACTGCCTAATTAAAGTTCGAACTTACTATACGTAAAAAAGTTATTGATTACTGTTATAATTTATTTTAAATTTATTGCCCTTTATAGACATCAATTTATATACGTCATTGCGTTTATATAGTGATTACGCAGTGAGCTAATCATCATACTATTCTTTTATACCATTTCACTCAGAGGCAAAGATTACAAATATTTATATTCCATAGTGATAGTTTTTTTTCACGGTGTTAGGGCTTCTTTTAAATCTTTTGGCTAACTAAAGGTGAAACACCCTCAAAGCACATATAGGTATATTCAGGTAACTGCACTTAAGATTTAGCACCCTTTTAGGTTTAAAATATTCCCATTTTAGACAACATCGTTACATAACATCAAGTGAGATTTTGGATAAACGCTAAAACCTACAAGCTATTAAAATGTCTCTGCATAACTCTATCATCTATTCTGGATAGGTATTTGGGTCTAAAAAACCTAAAACAAGAAGCTGTGAGAATAATTTACAATCCAAATATAATATCGGTACCAAGTTTTAAACTAAACCAGAGGCTACGACTTCTTATGTTTGTTCTATTATTAGTATGAGGGTTAGTATTTCGAGATTCTGTGTGTCATAATGTCTATGGCTAATTTCTCGTCAAAAAACCATCGCACTGATCGTCATTAGTACAATTTTATCTTTATACCATGGGACTTAAATAAATGGATAGGCAAAGTATGAATGGGTCAAAGTTTTGAAGTGGTCAGGGTAATAGGATACCACAATGGTCGACGTAGGCTCGAATCTTTGCAAATCAGCCTGAGATTTCGGAGAAGGAAAATATCATAGGCAAACCATAGACTGGCGGTTGGGCTCTTTTAAGCCCGCTTAACTAGCTACAACCCTCAAGTTGAAAATCTGTTGCCAAGTGTTCCGCAGCTAAGCTTTCGGCATTATCCCTCTATCTTTAACGTGTTTACCAATTTGGACAACATTGTTATTGAGCATCTGGTAAGATTGTGTACCACAGTTTCTTTAAAAAAGAATGATCAGGTTTCAATAAATCAGGTCTGTTATAAACTGAGAAAGTTTTATCGCAATCGGGTAAATGGTATGGCAGTACATAAATTACGAACGTACATTAATTTTGTATATTATTAAGAGATAGGCTAACAATTTTGATCTTGACTGTTTAGATTTTGCATTCAAGTGATTGTAATAATAAAAATACCGTATGTGATTTAAATCTAGTCAGTATTTATCAGCGCTTCTGTTTGTATCATCGTATTTTTCTACATTCACGCATATAAATTCACTAGTGACTATATCAGTTGAAGACTGTAAATATTATGAAGAAATATGTTTGTCTTTATTTTTTTTATTTATCCAGTGACTGACAATTCTGGTCGTTTGGTTAGACGTGAAATTTCATTATATAGTAGGAAACTATCAAATGAAACCAATAGCCCAGAATTTTCAGTCACTGGATAAATAAAAAAAATAAAGACAAACATATTTCTTCATAATATTTACAGTCTTCAACTGATATAGTCACTAGTGAATTTATATGCGTGAATGTAGAAAAATACGATGATACAAACAGAAGCGCTGATAAATACTGACTAGATTTAAACACTTGCTTGCTAACTGTGTGACATTTTTATAATAGACAATATATTGGGAAATTGCTATTCCCTAAAACTCTTTTACAGTTTATCTATGTTGTTTACTTCGACCTTCAATGATATAATTAAAAGAGCCTCAATTATTTACAGAAGAGACGATGAAGAATGTAACTATTAAGGTTTAAAATATAATTGATACCTTTAATACAGAAATAATATTGTTTCAAACAAAGAACAAGAAGTAAATGCGAGAGGTATTAAAAGTTCTTCTGGGATAAATAAAGGTACCTATCACAAAATACGCCCAGGACCACTTTATTACGAAGTTAATTTACAAAGTTGAAGTCATTGGATGTAATTTAGATTGTTTATGGATTTTAATCTCTATTAGGCCCGTGTTACGGGAAAATGCCGTCATAATATTTATATAATTGCTATATATAGCATAACAGGAAATTATTTTAATTCGAATAGAGAATATTATTAAACCTGTGGGAGTCACAAAAATGTTTTTTTAAATGTGTAGTAGACGAAATGAAACCGAGTTAGCTAGACAGACTTTAAGTAGGTACCGTAATGTCTTCTTTTCCAGGGTCCTTGACTAGTGTATGTTACCACTGACGATATAGCTGTTAACGATAGTCTTCATAAGTAAGCTGAATGTTACACAAACGACAATGTCGAGAGCAATACTTACAGCTTCTCTGCGTAATCGAATCAGAAATGAATAGATGCGTAGAAGGAATGAAGTTATCAACTGGTCCTAAGAATTGTTAGACTTACTTGGCAGGGAGTGGATCGTATTGCTCGTGTAACGGTTGATCAATGATGTCGATGAGTTTTTTATTTGTGACCCCGTAGCTGACCGATGACTTTGTTAAGGTTGCGGGAACGTGATGGATGCAAACAACCCAAGGCCGGTCGTTGTGGTGACTACTAAGGGAGCCTTGAGTTCAGTAGTAGATGCTTTTTGATTAAAAGGAATGGATGAATGGATAATAATTTATCTGATGGTATTATGAGTTAAAATCGTAAAGCAATTACGACTACCAAACTTGAACGTCCATCGGAGGTTGTGTACTAAATAGTCCATAATAATTAGCCAAAGTATCAACATCGTAACTGTGTAATATACGTTCGAATTCCACACAAAATAAATATTTATGTGATTCACAAATGATTGTCTGAGTCTAGTTTATGTATTTTAATTGCATATTCGTAAAGTCCTCCGCGATATACATTGAACCTTATCTCTCGTGCTAGCGTTTTCTTCTACGTTCTTTTAAATTATTAAGCGAGACAAAGTTATACTATTTTATCATTTGCCACCTCAGTAGCCGCGTACTAGTTAGGCACAAGCGTAATATTAGCGTTAATATGATGCTCATATTAAAATTATTGTCGAAAATAATTACTCATCTAAGAACCATATTATGGGTGCCATTAGTAACTGCTTACGCCCACTTTCTTCTTTGGTGTACAATTTATTGTGTAGGTAGTATTACGTAATGAGAACCTGCCTATAAATATAAGATGTTCGTTAATTACACTTGAATGAATAGGTCAAAGGAAACCTTAAAACACCAACGTTGACGTTTTTTTAAATCCTATTTTTGGGCCACCAATCATCTAGATAATTACTGTCATTGTCGAGTAGGTAAATAATATTAGAAGTGTTTTGAACTTAACGGCAATGTTGTTCATTCACATGACATACTTATATGACATTTTGTAATTTAATTCAATGTACCTATATAATACAAATTTGTTTATCAAGAGATACAAAGTCTTTACAAAACATTATAATAGGAGTTCTTTTTACTTAATTTACGCAATATCCTACTAAATTTATAAAGAAGAAAGTTTGTTAGCATTGACTAATATTGGATACTGCTTGGATCCCTTGATGTCTGATTTTTTATGAAACTTTAGAGTAATATAGTTTATACATTACAACACACATATAAAGATATTCTTAAAATTGGCAAAAATGTATGTTGATTTGAGTTAAATTGGAAGAAAACCCTTCCATCTGAGAGCAATGTCGATGGTTTTAATAGATGAAAAGAATTTATGGAATAATAATTAATCACTAGACTGATTTTTAAGGCGCAGATCTCAAAATGGCGGATCCTGTTTTAAATTTTTTATTTAATTTCATGACATCGTAAATTGTAAATTCCATGGTTTAGTAAAAAAAAGTTCGTACAAAAAATATTTTAAAATACATGTTACATAAAAAATATGGTTTTACAATTCATAATTTGATATCTTTCAAAGTTTTGTAATAAATCACGTATTTTTTTAAGCTTATGCTTCCAACAGTCTGTTAACCTGTGCTTTATGAAGTCTATATTCGTTTATATGGAGCTTACACCTTTATGGTATTAGACAATCTAAGGTTGTGTTTTTGACGTGACGTGACGTCTTTAAATTTGCTACCATACAGAGGTAATCCAAAAAACCTAATGATAACAAAATCGGGGGATACAGTTTGGCAATGTAGTTTCGAATCTATTCGCTGCATCTAAAATTAAATTATACCATTGAAAAGCTAAATGATCAAAGAATTCATTACGGTTAGTCAGGACTGTAACACATCGCATGCGGTGTAGGGGGAATCGCCGCCATTTTGGGGTAATTCTGCTGCGTTTTCAGATTTCCATTTAGTATAACTTTCGACTCGGTGAAGCTACCACGTTTTTTGAAGTTTCAGTCGACAGCTCTTGTCAAAGTCCATCGATTATATATAAAACTAGCGGGCCCGGCAGACGTTTTCCCGCCCTGATTATAAAAAAAATCCTTGACAATTTATATACCAAAATCTTCCTCATGAATCACTTTATCTACTGGTGAAAACCGCATGAAAATCCGATCAGTAGTTTTTGAGTTTATCGCGAACAGACAGACAGACGCGGTAGTGGACTTTGTTTTATACTATGTAATGATATTAGTGTAAAATCGTGACTGTGTATATAATAAGGTGTTAAAACGAAAAAAAAAATATCAAGAAATATATAATCAAAAGCTCAGGTCTATTTTGAATTAACAACATTTTGATTTTCATGAAATAAATTATTTAAATTCAAGTTACTGCTCTAACTAAACATAGAGACGAGAATTTAAATGTTATTTTAAAGTCGTGCCCATCTGGTGCATGACCCTCTATGAACCTCATTCGAAAGGAATTCAACACAAATGATCCCGCGGTCGGTCTGGAATGTTATGAGAAAATTGCTGTCCAGTAATTCTAGACTCTATTTGTAATTTTATTAACATTATCATACATCTCGTCATGGCATCGCGACTACCACAAACTATGTATATCAACGACCATAAATAACATCTTAGGCGTAACGTGTTCCGGCATATTAGGGTATATTATAATTAAGCAGGATGGTACGGAATCGTATATAACTGGGTTACAACTGCCATCCAGATTCTGTAGTCCGGTGAAGCTGCAAAGACCTTGCCTGGTCAATAGCGTAGTCAGTTCGAGAAAAAAAAACCATGCAAATTCATAAATCAGACACAGTGACTCTTCGTCGTCGCGATTTGCATACCATTAGACACAATATTGTCACTTTGTCGTGATATTATAAAAAAACCATGAAAATCATAAAAAAATACCTTCTTACCTATCTTCTATCTATCTATACGAATAAGAATGTAAACCTAATGTGTATGTACTTTTTCGATATTCGTGAAAAAAATTGTTGTAGGTGTCTAGGAATAAATAATAGAATACATTTCAGTAATTTTGAAACTCTCAGTCTGTTAGTATAAACAGGCATCACTGCTAAATTACTGGGTTCACAATAAAATCTCACTAAGAAAATCATAAAACATATCCTCGGATGTAACTTAGTCTTTATTTCATTAAAGTCGGTCCACTCTATCAAATGTTATTGTAATTTGAATGACGGCTCGAGGTAAGTACGAGGTAAGAAGAAAAGTAATAACCTACGAGTATCATCATCATTATATAGTATAAAACAAAGTCCCGTACCGCGTCTGTCTGTCTGTCTGTTCGCGATAAACTCAAAAACTACTGAACGGATTTTCAAGCGGTTTTCACCAGTGGATAAAGTGATTCATGAGGAACGTTTTGGTATATAATTTGTCGTTTTTTTATAATCAGGGCGGGACAACGTCTGCCGGGCCCGCTAGTAATATTATAAAGCATATTTGTTTATTTGTTTGGTTGAATGCACTCATCTCAGGAACTAAGGGTCCGATTTAAAAAAGTATTTCAGTATTAGATAACTTATTTATCGAGAAAGGCTATATATCATCACGCTAATATCAATAGGAGCGGAGCACCAATGAAGAATGTTTCCAAATCGGGGTATTTTATTTTCTTTTGAGAGCTTCCGCTGCCTATTAGCGTTAGCCCAAACTAAGTATTCCACGCGGACGGAGTCGCTGGCAGAAGCTAGTCTAATATCAAGTTTTTAAAACATATATAACTATAATATTCTATAAGCACTACGTATTCAGTGTATATATTTTCTTAACGTGGAAAAGAGGGGTTAGCGATATGGTGCTATTTTTTTTGCCCTCTGTACATAAAATATATTGTTATGAAAATAAATAATACATATGAAGTCATGAACATCAATTAGTTATATATGTTGTTGGTACGCTGTTTTAAAATATCCACTTCTAAACAACTTCATTCGACCTAACAATATTTGTATAAAATGTAAACACCGTCAAGATATGAAAAATGTGTGCACACGATATTAAAATTCCTATTAAAACGACCAGAGTAAAGTAGTGTTTTTTGTTTCAACGATGTAAATTAAATTGGACTCTATAAGCGGTTCGAGTGCACGCGGTGGAGAATGCAGTAAAATATCCTAGACCTGGAGCCTGAATAAAAGCCTTTTATATTATGTACATATTAGTCGCGACTATAATAATCAATTTACTCGTATTGAAAGTACTAATAATTAAGATTAGGAGTGCCAGTAAACTTGTGAAATTTCTGAAATGACTTATACCTTCTGTACGTGTGGACATCCTTTCCGATTTATAGTAGCGTTTTAAGTCCTTTCTTTTACGACTCAGCATTCTCTAAGTCTTTCTAAGAACCTGTAAAAATTGCTTAAATTCGGCGACTAGTAGAATTTATATTGATAAGTTTTTATGTGGAAAGGTTTTTTTTTATTCAATAATTTACTTCATATTTAACTATAATCTAAATTAGGGATGTGTGAATATTCGGTTAACAGATTATTAATTGACCAATTGAATTAACTATTCGAATAAGTCAATCATTTATATTTTCAACATTCTAAACTTCATTAAAATAAATGATACCTTTTTTGTATTCTAACCTAAAGTAGAACATAGAGATAAAAAATTATAAAAATATAACATATCTCATGATGGTGATCTATGCTCTTTGTAACAAATATTTAAAAATTTTAAAAATATATGTCAAAATTAAAATTACACATTTTATTCCAAACAGGTTGAAAACGATTTTTTTCTAAATATTTTAATTACTAACACTAAAGCTCGTCAACAATTACTAAAGAAAAAAAAAGTATAGAAAATCTTTGGGGTGTAAGGGGTGTCGAATAACATCGTAAGACTTGAGACACCCAAGCCAACCTCACCTGCATGTGGTGCACCCTGCTTAATAATGAACGAGGGAATGACGAAAGTGGGGTGGTAGGGTTTTACAGCCTGAATGGGTCACAACCACCACGTATATGGCGAAAAAGCCCGTCATAGTGATTCGCTTCTGCGAGTCGCGTTTCGGGATCAGCCTGTGCATATCCAGCTCTTCGCAGGCCGGCATGACAGCGGCGACCGGCGATGGATAGAGTGTCACTCGGTGATCGCCATTGTTTTTGGATTGTACTGTGCTTGCCATCAGGCATAGTGCAGTCATTTTGGCGTGCTATAATAAAAAAAAAGACGTGAAAGATGTTCTAAAGTGTTTTCTGCCTGTATATTTATGTATAGTTAGAAAAAAATATTTAAGTACTATTTGCAAATTAATTGAAGAATATTTTGAATACTTCAAATATTCATTAGAATCTTCTTAGCACAGTAAGTACTAAAATGGTGTATATAATGAGAGATCAATCAATCAAAGAAGCGAGGGTATATTACCATCTTCAAATACCCATTGAATGATGTGTATTGCATTCATTGACATATAAAAACCTAAGACACACAGTCTCGAATAAAAGTAGCGCTCAGAACCGTCCTGCAAAAACTCCCCAATATACATACGTAGTTATAGTTATGCGATAAACTTATGATTTTGTAAATTCAACCTTACCAGAATTATTTAAAGTTGTTTTTACCAGGACACAAGCGACGCAAGACTATTTAAAATGAGTGCATAATCCAAAATTATGCCCTCATTTTTGTGTGCCGGCTGTGAGACGTTAAGTGTGCATCTTGGGTTTTTGTATATCAATGATTGAATTACATAATGATCCTAAACTATCATGTGACATAATGTATATTCTAGTACATTCCTACATTCTAGCTACAATCCTAATGAACAATAAAATATTGCTAAATATATATTGGCTAGTATTAAGTAGAAGCTAGTTCTATGCTAAGTTGTCTTTAGTCATATTAAACCAACATCGGAACTGCCTAGTATGATTAAATAGAAATAAAAAAATGTCGAGCTCCAAGTCTATATTAATTTACTCTGAATATTGATTGATTGACAAGTAGCCATCTACTTTATTCTCTCGGTTAATTACACAAATTACATTAAAACGAACGCTGCACACAAATTTAACTTAATTCTTTATTAATAGTAACGTTTTCTCATTTACTTTGGCGGTGTTCGGTGAAAATGTCGATGATTTTATTTTAAAAGTATTATATACCTTTAAAGCGGAAAATTTGCGGTCGGTGTTTACTGTGGAACTTTAATTAAGCGTCTCGAGTTGAGACCAAAGTTTTAAGTCCACCTGAATCGATTGAAGCTTCATTATAATATGGGTTTTATTAGCATAAGAAATATAAGTTTGATTATATTTAATAATTCAATTTCATTATTACGAAATAAGAGAATTATTTAAGATTCGATAATAATTAAGTAAACACCATTGATTATGTTTTTTCATGATTATAATTGTCCTTTAGATTTTTATATGTCTCTAATCTGCAATTTTATTTTTTACGTTTTTTTAATGTTCCAAAAGTGTAAGATAATGAATGATATTATATTACGTTATGTTATAAAAATATTTGTTTTTTTATTATTTAAACGTTAATGTTAAAAAATTAATGATCTATGGTTAAATTTCAATCAATAAACGCCCGCTAATTAATTATGAAATAAATATATATACCTAAAACTGAAGCGTTTTTTGCGTGTCTGTATTCCAAAATGGCCTTTTGCTGGCACACTGTGAATATTTCAAAGTATACATATATGATTATGCAGTTTCATAATGTTGGATTAGTTTTGATAAAATTTTATCGAAGTAAACTGAAAATATACAGGAGTTATTATATATATTTATTAAGACTAAAAATCCGATTAAAAATAGATAAGATAATCTACCTGTTGTTGTGGGGGACAGCAGTTGAGGTGGACACCATATTCCTATTACAAAAACGAGCAGTTCGAGCAATTTATAATATGAGGCCTCACGAATCAGTAAAGACTAAGTTTCAGGAATTCGGTATCTTAACTCTGCCCTCCCAATATATTCTTGATAATTTATTGTATGTCCGCAAAAACTTAGATATGCTGGATCTGGTAAAAGACCAGCATAATTTAAATACTAGAAACAGCAACAAATTAGTCATCCCATGCTTCAGACTCACTAAGTCCAAAAACAGTTTTTTAGGTAATAGTGTTAGATTTTATAACAAAGTCCCAAAACACATTACCGATTTGCCGGATAGTGAGTTCAAGAACCATGTCAAGCGGGTTTTAATATCTAAAGGCTATTATAGGGTGGATCAATATGTGAACGATTGTGACGTCTGGAATGACGCCCCTCTCTATGCATCCTCTAATAACGAATGTAAATGTTTGTTATTGTAAAAATATATAACATAAAAAGATAAACCAGACCGAGTTTCTTGCCGGTTCTTCTCGATGACTGGGTTGTTTTCCGAACCGGTGGTAGCTTTGACGTTCATAAGCGCCTTCTCAGGGCCTAAATTGAATAAAGTATATTTTGATTTTTGATTTTACCCGTACCCTTGAAAAAGTCAAATCATTTTTCGAGAATGAAATCGCGGGCATTAATTAGTATAAAATACTTATCTTATTATTACCCTTGATTTATCGTGCATTCATCTAATCTAAAGGTTGGCGCTCCAATAATTGATTGCCTCACGATAAAATAAAACGCATGAAAGTAACAAAGGGTTTGCAATTTTGTTGCACGCATCTAACGACAAAATTACTATGTAACAAGTTAGAAATTGTTTGCACCACGGTGCGGCGTTTGGTCGGACTTTTTAAACATATTAGAAATATAATAGTTATAAGACTGGAAATACAAGCCTTTTCTGATAAATCTATTTTGTTACTGATTGCTTTTATATCATAACGTGCCTGCCTGCAGTTTTAATTTTGTTTTGTCGCAAGACAAAATGTCGCAGGTATTTTCGTCGCACGACGCTAAATGCCTAATATGCGCCGTCCCTTAAGAAGTATTACAGCTTAAAAAGGTTTACTGAACGATCAAAAATTTGAATGCTAGTCTGTAATCTTTTGGTTACGTCAACTCAATATCACTGTCATAACAAATTAATCTCAAAATTGTTCCAAATTCTTAGTGAAATTTGAAAAATAAATTATGAATAAATTATTCAGTAGTGCGAAATGTTCATAGACGCGGAAATACGACCGCTCGACCCAGATGATTTGAGCGCCCGAAGGAAGGCATTACGAAATGCTGTCATCTGCATTGGCTGGTTGAAGTTTGCAAGTATCTGTAATAATAATAATGTGAAAGTAACTCTGTTCCTGTGTTGTATTTCGCGGCTAAACGTCTGAACCCACCGAAATGCAATTTCACATAAAGGCTACTTAAAATCTAGACAAAATAACATAACCTCCTTTTCATTTTGAATATAATGGAAAACATGCTACAAATCATACAAACTGGTCTGTCTGTATATTTAATTTCATCGAAGATATTCTAATATATCATTCAACATTGGCAATTTGTATCTATCTCGTTGATTTTATAAATAGTTACAAAAAATAATATAATTCTTTTCAATAAATTACGTAAATCTAAGTAACATCTTTCTTTATTATGCTATTTTGTAATAATCAAACTAGACTAAAAGCATGTTTCCAAGGAGAGATACTGGGAATAAACATCCACGCCAGCCCACAACGTTTTGGCAATATCAAACACAGATATATTCATAATGCTATATTTTTCCACATACGGTGGTATTACAAGAACATTTCTCAGGTTTAAGTTACCTAGTAATGATTTCCTGCCTCATTACTGACAGAGTTATCTATTTAATTGACTGAATGCATGTGAATTCCGAAAAATTCGTTGACTGCATCGATATTCCGTCAGTCCAACGAGTCAACCTCCACGACTACAAGTTTATATTTTATCGTTGTTTACTTTTCAGATATCAGTAATCTGCTATATGCTACTATTTTTCTTAATACATGCAAACAGTAAAGGTAATATGTCTCTGGTATTACAAATAATGACATTGGCTACAATACCGTTGCAAGTTTTACATGGGATACTATTATTTTTGGGCGCCCTTGAGGTAAGCTTAATTGAAATCATGAAAATTATAAAAGAATTTCAACATGTAAATGAAGTTTCAACTTACGTAAGTTAGATAAACTTTTAGATACCTTTATTGGAACTCGATGGAAGTCGAAATTAAAACTAAAACTATTAGCCCTTAAATCTCGCTCAGTTTCTGATTTATATCCCCTTATATAATCTTCCCTTAAAATACAATCGAAGCAATTAAAATTTTACGTGTTATTATAATAAACATTTTGAAGGATACACTCCGCTTTTTTCCCGTCAGACATTTGTATGGAAATCTCAAAAACGGCTTACATAATGCCTGTTTTATGATAACCCACCTTAAGATCTTTACAGCCCGCGGGTGAGTGTAGGCTTCGCAAACGAAAACATGTGTGAGTTTTCTTTGAGTGTCTTCAATTTGCCCCCGGGTTGGGTCTCGTTACGTAAACATTTCCCCGATTGTCTGTAACCACAGTTTGTATTTTTAAAACTCATGGTTTCTCTTGTAGATTTTAGTCAGGTTTTTTGTATTACCTTATGTAATATTTTCTTTCAATTATGCATTTTTAATGTAAGATTTTCCTTATAGACTTAAGTTTTTTTAATATTAACTTTAGCTTTCATTTATGCAATTATTGCTTTGTTGGCAATAAAGTAGTGTAGTTTTGTAGGTGGTAGAGCTACGCTGAAGCTATTAATGGTTTCAGCATGAATGGGCCGGCTCGCCCGTGATAGTACCACCCTCTCACAAAAAACCGACGTGAAGTAACAGTGCTTGCATTGTTGCGTTTCGTTCGGTCAGTGAGAGTGCCGGAGGCCCATCTCCCCTCCCCTTCCCCCTTCCCATTCTCCCCCTCTCACCTAAAACAGGTTGGCAACGCACTTGTGGCACTTGTTGGCAACCCTGGTGTTGCAAGTGTCTATAGACGGTGGTGATAACTTAGCTTCAGGTGAGCCACGTGTCCGTTTGGCTTCTATGATATAAAAAAAGTAGATTTCACCTATAGTTATATTGTTTTTTTGGTAATAGTGTTAGATTTTATAACAAATTCTTAAAGCACATTACCAATTTCCTGGATAGTCACTTCAAGCACCATGCCAAGCGGGTTTTAATACGTAAAGCCTATGTATAGGGTGTATCAATATGTGAACAATGATGCCTGGAAATGACGTCATTCTCTGAGCATCTACCAAAACGAATGTAGCTATGTTTATTAGTATGCATGCTCGTAAAATATGTTTTGTTATGTTATGTATATAAAACATAGTCCTCTGCCGCGTTTGTCTGTTCGTGAGAAACTCGAAAACTACTGAACGGATTTTCATGCGGGTTTCACCAGTATATACAGTGACTCATGAGAAAGGTTAGGTATATCACTTGTCAAGGATTTTTTTTTATTATAAGGGCGGGACACCGTCCGCCGGCCCCGCTAATGTTATGTATAATACAGTGATAAACCAGATTTAGTTTCTTGCCAGTTCATCTCGATGACTAGGC
Source organism: Antheraea yamamai (assembly GCA_036509395.1). NCBI lineage: Eukaryota > Metazoa > Arthropoda > Insecta > Lepidoptera > Saturniidae > Antheraea > Antheraea yamamai. The sequence goes on from AP028441.1 coordinate 17,851,411, forward strand.
TGTTTTCCGAACCGGTGGTATTTTTGACGTTCATAAGTGTCTTCTGAGGGCATAAATTGAATGAAATGTTTTTGATGTAAAACTTCTTTAGGCGTGACTAGGAGGTAACTGCACGACAATGCAACGGAAGTCCGTTACGGCAATATGGCGTCACGTTTCTGTACCATCCGGTTCCTAAATATTTTTGATTTTATCAATAAATAGTTTATAAAGAAACCAATCGAAAATGTTTGAAAAAAAAGAAATTAATAAAAAATATTAAATTGAAAATCGAATAATAATAAAATCATACAATAGAATTCATTATGTATATATCGCGCGTGACCGTGCTGCCATCTGGTTAAAATTTAAGTAAGTAACAAATTAAATCAAAGCTTCATTATCTGCAGTGCTATCTATCAACTAATTCGGAACTTAAATAACACAGGAAATATTTATTATTAGCAACTCTTTGTTACAAAGTAATTAAAGTATAGAAAATAATTTATGTTTCTCATTTCAGTATGTATTTCATATTTGAAGTATGATAGTAATTAAATTATTGTTTTAAAATGTATAGTGGTCGACGATAATAAATGTGTACATGTGTTACATCATCAAAAAATGCCTTTTAAAAAATACTTTTTAAATTCTCATATGATGTATTTATTTTAACTTAATAGCTATCTCTTATAACGCCAAAGAAAGTTTACTTCAATCGCGTGTGACGGTTACACGCACTCATTTTTTGTTTCTTATTTTGATCTTCTTTAACCGGTACTTTTCCTAAAAAGTGGCATATAAATATGCACATCGGCAAAACGCTATATTTTGTGTAAAAAACTCTCAGCTTTCAGAAAAAAAATTCAAATTTGAAGAATTTTGGGCTGCACACCAAAAAAAATCAATTTTTCCACTTTAGTTCGATTTTTAATGGTCTTCTGATGAGTTTATGAAAAAATAAATATTTTCATAGAAAGCTGAGAATTTTTCCTACAAAATACAATGTTTGTCGATTTTGTTTAAAAATGTTTTTCATATCAGAAAAATTGACGAAAAAGTTGAAAAAATATTTTTTCCAAAATTTCAAAAAATCATAACTTCAAGACCGCTGCGTATTAAGAGCTAAAACTCTCAGGGAATTTTTGTCTTATGATAGAAAACACCTCCATAAATTTTAAACATAATCCGCGAGAGTCGCCCCGTAAAAATGTTCTTATTTGATGAAATGACCCATGTATAAGTAAGATATAAATGAATAAAAGATGTATCATTTTTTTTTCAGGAAAAAGTACTGTCAATGGAATTGGCGATGTGGCTCTGCCTTATATTGGCTTCATACAATACTGTACTTGGAGTTATGGGCAGTATATACTTTATTAGAACGGGACATTTAACTATGCACTTTATGTTGGCCGTAATATTTGCGATTATGGCGTTGTCTCTATTCAGTAAGTAATTCAATAGTTCTGGTTATAATGTTGATATACGAGACTGACTGATTACCAAACACTTAATATCTATATTAATATTATAAAGAGGTAAAGTTTGTGAGATTGTGACGTTGTAGAGATTAACTCAGGATCTACTAAGCCAATTATTTTACCAATAAAAAACCACGTTATTTGTGAGTATCATAGGCTATTATTAACCCGAAAAATGAAATTAAAACTTTTTTGTGGTAATCGGATTTGCAAAGTAAGTCGGAGAAAAAACGGTCGAACGAAAACGTTCCTTACGAACTCTGCCTTAACGATGAGAGATATATGATTGAGTTCTAGAGAGAAGTTGTAGAGCTTGATAATGCTTACAAAAAAGTCAGTAACATGCAGCATATGTCTAACTTCAAGTTTTTTTTTATATAAAGAAAATTCTTATCTTATTCGTTTTGCTGGAACTCGCCACTGGATGGAGCTGTGGTATTTTAATTCTGTAATGTGTAACTAATTATTAAGATGATTAGTATGCTTAAATACTTTACTGAACTGTTTCTTGGACGAAAGCTTGTTATAGAAAAATATATATTTGCGAATCTCGTAGATTGAACTAAATCCATAAAGCTGCTAAAAAGTAAGCTCCTTAAAAAACAATATGAAGCTAGATTATATTAATAAGGTGTAATGACAGTGGTTTAAATTATCACAGCCTCAAAATCAAAATACTCTTTAATCAACTTAGGCCCTGAGAAGGCGCTTATGAACCTCAAAACTACCACCGGTTCGGAAAACAACCCAGTCATCGAGAAGAACCGGCAAGAAACTCGATCTGGTTTATATTTTCATAAGATTATTACAACATAACGACATATAAAGTTACATTCGTTTTTGGTGGATGCACAGAGAGAGGCGTCACTTCCAGACGTCGCCATCGTTCATATATTGATCCACCCTGTAATAGACCTTTATGTATTAAGACCCGCTTGACATAACACTTGAACTTACTATCTGGCAAATCGGTAATGTGTTTTGGGACTTTGTTATAAAATCTAACACTATTACCTAAAAAACTGTTACTGGTCTTAGTAAGCCTGAAACATGGAGTGACGAGTTTGTTATTGTTTCTAGTATTTACACTTGTTTGTTATTTTATTTATATTTTATCATCCACAGCCGTCCTATGTCATGATATTTTGATTGTCTACGCCTATAAGAAGCTACTGATGTCTACGTCACAACAGAGTCCAGAAGCAGTGGACCCAAGAGCGATAACATACGTGAAACAATCGTAAAATAAATTTCTATGTAAATCATGTGATTTCACTTTCGTTGTTAGATTATTTTTATGATTTAAATACTCAAGGTTCCCGTTTAATTTTTAAGGATTATATATTACTAGCTTCTGCTCGCGACTTCGTCCACGTGGTATAGTTACTTTAGGCTAACGCTAACACGCAACTGAAGCACTCAAAAGGAAAAACCAACCCGATTTTGAAACTTTTAAAGTTATATTTTATAGTGGGCAAACGAACAGGCGGGTCACCTGATAGTAAGAGGAGTTGCAAGAGCGTTGCCGTCATTGGTGCTCTGCTCCTATTTGTCTTAGCATGATGATATATAGCCTATAGCCTTTCTCTATAAATGAGCTATCTAACGCTGAATTTTTCAAATCGGGCCACTAGTTCCTGTGATTGGCGCATTCAAGCAAACGAACTCTTCAGCGTTATAATATTAATATATATATAATGGTATCCTTTTAAATTGAACAGAAAGTATTCAAGTTAGTGAAGTTTTCCATCAATCGGTTTTATCTTCAATCCATTTACAGGATTAACCGCAAAAATATCTTTTGATTCGATAAAAGAATACAAAGATAAGAATCAGAAGGATCGTGTTGATTCAGATTTGAATATTTCATCCAAAATTCGTAATGTAAACAGTGTCCATCATTAAAAGGAATTCATGTTTACTAAAACAAAATGTTTGTTTTAGATCGTTCCTGTTTAGGCTCTGCTGGCTTTGAATCGGTTTTAATTAATAGTATCTACTGCGCCACTGGTTTGTTACTATATATTATCTTAAATATACAAAAATCCAGTGCTATGATATTTGTCCACGATAAACTTCGAAACTACTCAATCGATATTCCTGAAAGTTGGCATTTATGTATTACTTGGTCCAACTGGAGAGATAGGATTTATATTTCGATTAATGGCTTCAATATTCTTTAATTACAAATTAAATTATTGTCAATATTGATTATTGTTTTTAATTGTAAGTTTCATCAGTCTCGAACAGATGGCGCTTTAAATTAGTTTATTGATAGAAAACTGTAGGACCGATTGTTTTAGATATCTCATAGATGGCGCCATGTTTTAATTTTTATCGGTCTTTCAATAACTGAACCACAGCAACGCGTGGCTGGTTCGGCTAGTATATTTCGTATTTCTCTATAATATACTTACTAATATTATAAATGTGAATGTGAGTTTGTTGTTTGTTAAAGCGTTATAGTTTTCACGCCTTAACGAATAAACCGAGAGTCATGAAATTTTGCATACAGTTCTATATAACAAACGAAGCTGCAAGCAAAAGATAAGGATATTATAAACCTCAATAGATTGTTTAAAAGTGTTAAACTTTAAATGTACCAGTGGTTTTTACGATTTATAATCTATTAGATGACCCGGCCACGCCTTGATGTGGCTTAGTTATATATTTCACGTTGAATTAAAATTGTAATAAACTATTTTCAAAATTAACATGTGGCCCCATCTATAAGATGTGTATAACAGTCGGCCCTACAGTTTTCTCTTAATAAAATAATTTAAAGAGCCACCTGTTGGAGAGTGATGAAACTTATATAACAATAATTAACATTGACAATAATTTAATCTGTAATTGAAAAATATATAGGCTATTAATCGAAATATAAATTATCCTATATCTCAAGTTGGACCAAATTATACATAAATGCCAACTTTTATGAAGATTGGTTGACTAGTTACGGAGTTAATTGTGGACAAACATTATGACACTGGATTTTTATTTTATTTAGATTGATTGATAAAGGCTATAGGTTAACCAATCTGACACTATTGTAGCGTTAGGAATTGGGGCTGGTAGGTGTTTCCCGAGGTGCCCGAGGCAAACCGAACGTTACTGAGAAGACACGACCTGTGAATTCTTATATCAGCGGGATAATATGTTAGTATGCGATTAAATTGCATGGTATTGTATTTGTGATTGTATGCTAACAAATGTTTAACTTATATTACTGCGTTGTCAATAATTCATTGCGAGTGCAGTCACGAGAGTTATAAGTTTATCGTTTGATCATTTGAAATGACGATGTGATCTAAGAGGGTTGGCGATAGATTTTCAACTTTTGTAGGTGGTGGAGCCACGCTGAAGCTATTACTGATTTAAGCATGAATGGGTTGGCTCGCCCGGGGTACTACCACCCTCTCATAGAAACACCCACGTGAAGTAATAGTGCTTGCATTGTTGCTTTTCGTTTGGTCAGTGAGAGTGCTGGAGGCCCGCCTCCCCTGCCTTCTCCTCTCCTCTTCCCCCTCTGACCTTCCCCCTTCCCTCCAAATAGAGGCTGGCAACGCATTTGAGACTCCCCTGGTGTAATTAGCGTCTATGGTCAGTGGTTATCACTTAACATCAGGTGACCCACCTGTTCGTTTGCCTCCTATGATATAAAAAAGGAGGGCTTAGAAAAAGCTCTAGCACTATATCATAGTTTCCGAGTAGGTTTCTATCTGCCATTAAAAATATTGTCAAAATTGGTTTAGCTCTTATAAAGTGATCTGTACAAACAACGAACAATTTGATTTTATTTACATGTATATATTTCAATAGCTACCTTTTATATACATCGTATCCGGTACAGAGGAGAACGACAATTTATTCCCTTAGGCAACTTTGCACATAAATCTCGAAAATAAAATTAAGTTTTTACTATCGAAGTCCTTTCATGTAGCTACGAAGCGTCACTTTGAAATTAAGTTGGGAAGGGTTCATAAAATGACTGATATTCACAACAAACAGAATGACTAGATATAGTATACATAGTATCTGAAATGTAAACAAATATCTAATTAGATATTGTGGGATAGAAGGTACTCAAGTCCTTTGGAAACACAATAAAGTGATGACAATTGTTATAGACTAATATCCATTAGGTTTTTATTGTAGTAGTTGTACGTCGAAATATGAATTTAATATGTACTTACACCTTTCACTAACTATTATCAAGAGAATTACGATAATTTAAAATGTACTTACACCTTTCAGTAAGTATTATCAGGAGAACTACCATAATTTAAAAAGTACTTACACTTTTCAGTAACTATTATCAGGAGAATTACTATAATTTAAAATGTACTTACACCTTCCAGTAACTATTATCAGGAGAACTACCATAATTTAAAATGTACTTACACCTTTCAGTAACTATTATCGGGAGAACTACCATAATTTTAAACTTTATCCAGATATTATATTAGAACGTGAGCAACGGATTTAAGTATTTATGTAAGATTTTTGTTCTGATTTATTATTGAATTTATTTTTGTTACTGTTAGTTTGTTTTTTTTGTTACTGTTATTATTACTTTTTTTTTACTTCGTTATTATTATTGTTATTTATTACTCCGACTGCATTGTAAGTCTATGATTGTTTTCGTTAAAACAATAAGTAATAATAGAACTTTGGTGGTATAAGCAAAAATTTACTTGGTATATCGATCCCTTTCCTTGTTTTCTTTTTCTAAATGTATAGCTTTTTATGAAATCTAATTGAAATGTAATCTAATAAATATATAGAAGTATTTAAAATATTATGGGATAGTAAATTCTTATTGTCCACGATGACGCAGACAAAAAGGACAATTAAAGAAATTATTTAAATTCTAAAATTCACAAAATCACCCAATGTTGAACAACAGATTAAACACCTTGTTAATTAGCTCCAACTATAACGTATCATGAAGCTGATATTACATCATGAGCAAAAAATAAATTTACTTATATTACACGTAGGCTCCGTTTTTTATCCCATCGTCCTTTGACGTAACTGCTATTAAGCCAACGTCTCCTTTTTACAAAAATAAAGTGTTATTGTGAAAAGCATACACCTACGTACCAATATCACTTAATGTTCTCAGAGATAAGAGCCAGACATATAAATATCTCAGCGAGACACATCAGATTAAAGGATAAATATACAAAGGTACAAAACCATACCCGAGCTAGACGCATTAAACCGAATGTTATTATGAAAATCATTGAATTTGTGAATAAATGAAGGTAAATTGGCTCTCTCGGTTACAATCTCGAAGACGGGAGATTTATGTATTAAATTTAATCATCACCTATATGACAATGTGATGAGATCTCTAAGTGGTAATCCGGGAAATTAGAATATTGACACAATTGTATCAAATTCGTATGTAATAAATTGGCTATTACTATTACCGTATTAGGGATATAATATGCAGTGAGAATATTTAGTATCTTCGCACTCATCTTAAAATTAATTGTACCTAGAATGAAGATTGTTTCGACCGATTTCGGCCATGGCGATCAAGTCCAGTACTGTCAGATTCGCAGGATATATTAAGTTTGCATAAGTGTACGAGCAAGGCACAGATGCACATACTCATCCTTGTTCTTCTGGACCCAGTGGAACGGGGACTGTTACGAACCGCAAAGGACTCATACATATGGTACAGTATCACGGTGAGAAAGTTACAAGGGGTCAGTACTATGTCGCACTCCCTTAATCGCCTTTTATGATACGCTCGGGAAAATATATAGTGTGGTGCTATTCTACTCTGCCGGCACCACACGACGAATAGAATAATGTTGCTAACAAAATCTGAGTAATCCCTTGAAATCCTCAAGTAATATTTCTGAATGTCAAACAAAAACAATATCAAGTAACTCTGTACAAAGTTTTATTTCATTTTCTCGGAACATAAACATCATGAAGTGTTTTGTTTACTGTTAGTTTTATGGTATCGGTTAAGCTAAAGTAGTAACAATAAATATTACGATGACAATACTTATATATTAAGCAGTTGTCGTTATCTATACATATGTATAACTAGCTGACCCGTGCAACTTCGTCTGCACCAAATTGGTTATTACCGGTTTTAATTGTATTTTTAAACGCAAATAATCTTAAAAAACCTAAAACCCTATTGCAGCGTTATCCAGCACTTCCAATCGTGAATCCAAAGTATCCAGGGACTCACTCAAACATATACCCAGTTGGTATGTGAGAAATCTTTTAAAATAAGCCTAGAATCTGTTCGCAGCATTACCTAAAGTAGTGTCATCAAAGTGAAGATCAAAACTAACTTACATATATTGCCGATAAATGTCTTCCCAGTACCCCTTGTAACTTCATCATTTCATCATTTTATGCAATAAAATAAATGTAACAACATATAAGTGACAGTTTCGTTTACAAATATTTTCTTCATATGAGGTCGATAATTACGCATAGAAACGTCATATAGCCGTAGCTCAGTTATAACGTACTGGACATTATATGGTCCGCTGTAGCCGACGGTTCGAATACCGCCGATCTTTTTTTTGGTATTTTTTTTAAAGTAGCTTAGGGAAATATAGCTTATCTTTTTAGCTAATCTGTCTGCTATATATAGCACAATGAAAATTTACCAAAATCCGTCAAAAATTTCATTAACTACAAATTTTTGACTTTCGTCCGTTATCCTGGAGAATCCCTTGCATTTTATGAGATAAAAAGTATTCTAAATGTAACCTTCTAATATTAGTTATCACTGTGCCAAATTTCGTCAAAATTGGTTCAGTACTTTCAGAGTAGTACGTGTTTAAAGGGACAAACAAACAGGCAGATCCTGGAGAATCCCTTGTGTTTTATGAGATAAAAAGTATCCTAGATGTAATCTCGTAATATTAGTTATCACTGTGCCAAGTTTCGTCAAAATCGGTTCAGTACTTTCAGAGTGATGCGTGTTCACAGGGACAGACAGACAGACAGACAGACAGACAGACAGACAGACAAAAATTGTAAAAAGATTATTTTTGGCTTCTATATCGATAACAAAGTCTACCCCGATAAAAATTTTCAAAAAATATTTAATGTACAGATTTGACCTTGCTACAGTTTTATTATAGTATAGATAAGAATGTAAATCTAACGTGTCTGTACTTTTTAGATTTTTGTGACAAAATTTGTTGCAGGTGTCTTGGAATAAGTAATAAAATACAATTCGATCATTTTTACAAATATTTGTCTGTCTGTTTGCTTCAACGCGTATCATTTATAAAGTACTGCGTTTATGATAACACCTCATAGATAAAAGTGTTTTTTTTTTACTGAGAAGTAACCTGTGTAGTCGTCTGTACGCCTAACAACGTGTATGTAAAAATTTATGATGCTCTGTTGAGTAGTTATGGTGTGAAACAAGTAACTAACAAACTCATGTTTACATTTATTATCAAGGATAATTATTTTTATCACACTTTTATTACTTACTAGCCGACCCGTGCCCACTTCTTTGGGCGGTAATAGGCATTATCAAGCTACAACTTTTCTCTAGAACTCAATCATATATATCTCATAATTAAGGCAGCGTTCGTAAGAAACGTTTTCGTTCGACCATTTTTCTCCGACTCCCCAGATATTACCCCCTACAACCTCACAAACTTTACCTCTTTATAATATTAGTATAGATTATAGATAATATAATTAGTTAATAGCTTTTGTCCGCGACTTCGCACGCGTGGAATATTTATTTTGGGCTAAGACGCAGCGGAAGCTCTCAAAAGGAAAAAAATACCCCGATTTTAAATCATTTTTCATTGTTGCTCCGCTCCTATTGGTCTTAGCGTGATGATATGTAGCCTATGACACTCATAAATAACGTGGCTTTATATTGGTAAAAAATTTTCAAAATCGGTTTAGTAGTTCCTGAGATTACCCTTTACAACATCACAACGTCACAAACTTTACCTCTTTATAATATTAGTAAGTATATAGATTATAGCCCCTGCCCACGACTTCGTCCGCGTAGTAATAGTTACTACTCTGGGCTAACGCTGACACACAGCAGAAGCTCTCAAAAAAAAAAACATCTGGATTTTGAAACATTCTTCATCTGTGCTCCGCTCCTATTGGCTGTAGTGTGATGATATATTGCCTATAACCATTCTCAATGAATGAGCTATATAACACTGAAAGAATTATTCAAATCGGACCAGTAGTTCCTGAGATTACCCCTTACAACGCCACAACGTCACAAACTCACAAACTCACAACGTCACAAACTTTACCTCTTTATAATATTAGTATAGATTATGAGTAACGACTGATGTCATTATGACTGGTGTATCTTGTTTTTCCTTAAACGCGTATTTTTTAAACGTATTGCAGAAATGCTCTTTCAAAAACATTTGTAAGTACGACACGCATGCCATTTACTGTAACACGTAACGTGTGCATTAGATATGTGAACACTAACAGTGTGTCGAATGGGATAGGATTTACCATCAGTAACGTTCCTGGAATTTTATCCTACTATATACCACCCTTAGTACTCACTTACAATATATAAGAAAGAAATAAAAATTTTAAGCTACTATGAACCTCCCGTGAAATTCAGTCCAACCATTTGGCAATAGCACTGCGGATGAAGTCGCGGACAAATAATATAGCCCACGTCACCCGCTATAATTTCAGCTATCTGCCAGAAAAAATATCGTTAAAATAGGTTCAGCCATTTCGGAAATTACCCGGAACAAACAAACAAACAGACAGACAGACATACCGATTGCATTTTTAAAAATTATTTTTTTTATATTTGTAGCCATATCCATTCCCAAAAAGTTGTTATCTTAATATTACAAACACACACTTTATTTTCATAATACGTTATAGGTTACAAATCAACAATCGGAAACAAAACTAACGTAGAATAAACTTTTTGATTAGGAACACAAAATAAACTTTGAAAAATGTTTGCGATAGAAAATTACCACGTTACCATGGCAACGTATATAACGCTAACACGCAACGAAAACTGTCAAAACGAAAAAAAATCTTTCTTTTGAAGCATTCTTCATTGGTGCTCCACTCCTACTGGTCTTAGCGTGATGATATGTATATATATATATATATAGCCTTGCTTGATAAATGAGCTATCTAAAACTGAAAGAATTTTTCGGACCAGTAGTTACTGAGATTAGCGCGTTCAAGCAAACAAACTCTTCAGTTTTATAATAGTAATATAGAAGTATAGATTCGTACACAAACCAATCCCATAAATAAGTCTTCTAATGATCTGTTTATAACCTCATTCTTTATTGTTACAGCTATATTCACATGTAAAGCATTTTCGAATTCATGTTCTATAAGAAATTATAAGAAATAAAGTTGTTTTTGTTAAAGTTTCGTTTAAAATTAATAAGATCAAAATGTTTTGCTTGCAGAAGCGTTTGGTGTTCGGTTGGGTCGTTAATCATATTGTATTAAAAGTACTCGGTTCAGTATAACTGGTAAGATTTATTACCGGCACGCTTTGCTTTCAACATTATATAACCAAGCTTGCAGATTTCTAAGTGATTTTACTCTTTGATAAAGGTTTACTATCGATATTGAAAATAGGACCCGGAATCTTATATGAACGGTAAAAACGTAATGTGAAGTTTTGAAAGATTATATATATCTATGACTTATGCCCGTTTTCTGAGGTACGCGGTTAAACTATCATTAGTTATTGACTCAAGATAAACTGTCAATGCGTTTCTGAGTACACAACCAGTTGTTAAATAGCTATGAAACCCAAAACTAGTTCCTTGATGTTCACTAGATGGCTCTTTTTAAGAAAGAGTGTTAAAAATTGGTTTTTTTATTTTAATTCTTAACTTATAGTAGTAATATTATGATTAAAAAATACTTTGGAGATTAGTAGATGGTTCAATTTAATTTTATAATTATTTACTTATAAATTTATCATTTTAGATACAAAATTGTTCAATTCGTTTGTTGTTTGTCAATGACATGTCATTGTCAAGATATTAAAAACTATTTCAAATGTCAAAACTTATCGAATAAGATAAACACCCGGATTGGCCAAATTGGTTAAATTTAACGGTGGTTTATCGTATGATTGTGTGTTGAGAAACTCAATTTGACAAGTTATCGAACCGATAACGCTATTGGACAAATAAATGTGACTCAGAAACTGGGCATCATTAAGGCGTGTTCGTATAAAAAAATGAGTCCGTGTAACCGTCACACGCGATGGAAGTAAAACTTCATCGGCATTATAAGAGTAGCTGATAGACGGCACTACAGATAATGAAGCATTGATTTAATTTGTTACTTACTTACATTGAAACCAGATGGCAGTACGGTCGCGCACCCATATATACATAATAATTTATTCTATTATATGATTTTTATTATCATCCAATTTTTTTTATTTGTTTATAAACTATTGGCAAAATCAAAAATATTTAAAAACGGTACAGAAACGTGACGCCATATTGCCGTAACGGACTTCCATTGCATTGTCGTGCAGTTACCTCCTAGTCGCGCCTAAAGAAGTTTTACTTCAACAAAGTCGAGGCAGTCGTATGGACTGCTGACAGAAATAAAAACTCAAAACAATGGAATAAATGTGTTCTCTTTTGAATTTTTAAATGAATTATAGTATGAATTATTTAAATTTAATAATTTGCATATTGAAATTATTAACATTAATACTATACAGTTTATTAATTAATCAAACATAGGATGAACTGCACAATCTCAATACAAAACATCAATATCAGACGTACACAAGCCGCTATACTATCCGTCGTCAGTCTGACGCAAGCCGCACAAACGCAATACGCTCGGTCACGCTTTACTAGCATGTCGCTAACGCAAAACCATACGTTTATCTCTTGCCAAAAATACCGCTCACAGAGCCAAAAGAAGTTTTTACTCAAAAAAATTGCAGATTGCTTCGGGACAAGTTATCTACGATACAAAAAAGGTAATTTATCAAATGGCTTACTGTCTTCACAAAAAATATTATTACCTCTATGTAATTAATCGTAGTCTTGGTCGTCGAGTGACTTTGAGAGCTTCACCGAAGGAATATCAGTACGATGTCCGTAGGTTCGAACCCGGGCATGCAACAACGAATTTTTCAGAATGCGCGTACTTTTAATAATTTGAATTCGCAATAATACTGTCGGCTGATAGTGAAGAAAAACGTTGCGAGGAAACTAAAACTCGAGAATTTTTCTTGTAGTATATATATAGTTATGATACTGCAGTGGGTCTGTTACGAGCTGATAGGGTGTTGATGAATTAATAATATTATAAACGAATACTAATTATGAAGTAATTTATAGGTGGTAGAGCCACGCTGAAGCTATTACTGGTTTCAACATGAAAGGGTCGGCTCGCCCGGGGTAGTACCACCCTCGTTTCGTTCGGTCAGTGAGAGCACCGGAGGCCTACCTCCCCTTCCCTAATCTCCCCCCCCCCTCCCCCAAACAAAGACTGGCAACGCACTCGCACTTGCGACTCCCCTGGTGTTGTTAGTGTCTATGGAGGGTGGTGATCACTTAACATCAGGTGACCCACCTGTTCGTTTGAATTCATAGGATAAAAAAACTAAAAAAAAATAAGGAGAACTGTTTTATGATATTTCGCATACAAATAAAAGCGTGTATAAAAACGTTACTTCTTATATATTGTCTTGCAATTTTCATTTCACATATAGCCTACGTGGGCTATTTAAAGTGCCTATAGGTACTGCAACCTTGCTTAGAAAATCAAAGAGTCATGCAGTCATATTTGTTAATTAAAGTGAGTTTTTCATATTAACACTGGTTATATTTTTTTATGTCACTTGATTTGGATCAATTAACTACGATCAATCCATATTCTCTATAAGTAATTATATTTATGACTAGCTGTACCCGCGACTTCGTCCACTTGGAACCTAATTGTGACTTACTTTATTAATCATCGGAATGTATTAAGTCCATTTGTAGTTTTCTCTCGTACTTAAGTCGCGTCGTCATTAAAATTACAATAACTTATGATAGAGTGAACCGATTTTAATGAAACGAAGACTGAATGTTACTGGAGGATATGCTTTACAATTTTTTATTTATAAGGTTTTATTGTGAACGCAGTTCTTCAGCAGTGATGTGTGTTCATACAAATAGACAGACAGACCGACATATCTAAAAATTATTGAAATATATCTTGTTACTTATTCTAAGAAACCGGCAACAATTTTTTTCACAAAAATCTAAAAAGTACAGACACGTTAGATTTAAATTCTTATTATATGTATAGCTATAGAAAATATTGAGTTCTATTATGCGTCCTATTATACTAGGAGTTTTAAGTAGTGATTTCTTCAATCTATCTAGTTATTGTATCACGCCTAAATGACAGCATAACTTATTGCTACAAATTATCAACTTATAGCTTAGAAACTTGCATCTACTTATAAATAGATATCTTAAGAAGTTGTTAATAGTCACACCATTGTTAAAATGTGAGATGAAGTGAACAAATTCTTAAATACGTCAAGTAGAAATACGTTGCGTAAAATTTTACAAAAGGTTAGAAATTGGTCTATATAAATTTATAGTCTACGTGGACAAAACAACATTTAGATAGGAATAACAGCAACAGAACAAAGGTGATTAGATATAAGATTATAACTATATAACAAGTTGGAAACGTTCGAAGTTTACAAGATTGTTTTGCGAATTATGAGCAAATGAAGATGTATATTTACACACAGTATAGTCTAGTATTGATGATTTGAACATAGCAGTATTCTTCAACCCATACAATTTTGATGATGGTATTGTGAATAAATAGCTGAAGCTCAAATTTGAAATTCCCCCGGCTTATGTCCGAACTAAATTCACTGAAACCATTGCATTATAGCGGGTGGAATTTGACGATTAGATTCTGCATGATTTCATAATGCATTTGATTGGGACCGCAAGCGATTCTAGCTAGGTATTGTGCATGTAACCATTATTGTAATAATGTTTAATTGTCATACTCTTTTGATTAATTAGATAGAAGTGTTTATTTTGCGTCTGTATTCACATCAGAATTGTCATAAATAATTACACAGTAATTGTTAATATGAAAGTTGTTAAAAAAATGATGCTTGCGTATTATGGCAACATTCTATTGAACTATCTTCTATACATATAATAAGAATGTAAATGTAACATGTCTGTACTTTTTAGATTTTTGTGAAAAAAATAGTTGCAGGTGTTTTGGAATAAGTAATAAAACTCATTTCAATCATTTTTAGTAATGTCTGTCTGCCTGTTTGTATGAACACGCATCACTACTAAATTACTGCGTTCACGATAAATCCAAGAAAATCATAAAGCATATCCTTGAGTAACATATAGTCTCGGTTTCATTAAAATCGGTTCGTTCTATCAAAAGTTATTGTAATTTTAATAACGGCGCGACTTAAGTAAGAGAGAAAAGTAGATAAATAAATATATTTAATACATTCAGATGATTTTATTAGTTTTAATTTGAAAAAATATTTACTTAGGTGTCTCTCTATTTGAAGGTTCTTCGACTCGTAGCGATTTTTTATAATTATTTAACAAATTTCGTATTCCAGAGGTAAACTGTCTAGTTTAGATATATCAGTTTTCTAGAGAACAAGATCGTTCTTGTACGGGTATTTCATTTCAAGTATGCCCTTTATCAAGTTATGGATTTAATTTCTGATATTGAATATCATTGACAGAAAGGGATCGACGGACTATTTAGTTACGCCACTCAACCAATTTGTTTTGGAACTTTTATTTGTTTTTCTTCGCCTTTAGCTCTTTTCAGAGTTTTGGTCACCATTCTAATAGAACTTTATTTATTCTGAAGGCCAATTCAGTTTTTTCATTAATAGCCGTCTGAAAAGTTTTCTATTATAAATATTTGTCAAATTAATAAGTAAAATTTTGCTTTAGGATCTTTTGTGTGGCTCTATCAAGTTGTTTGAACTTTAATTATTGTCTTTTTTATTTCAGTTCTTTTAATTGTTTGTAAAAAACCTGACGGATAGAACTTGGTCTCTTATCAATTCTTACATGTGACAGGAATGTAAACTTACAAGCCTACGTACGATTTAATTTGAATATAAAATATTTCAATTCTATTTCTTTTTTGCCGTTCCACTACGTGATGTATTCTTTAAATATGAAATAGCATAAAGTAAAATATAAAATTGGATCTTTAGAGTCGAGTAATAAAATGTCATTGCCTTTAGTAATAATTTTCGATTCGCATCATGGAAAGTCGAATAACGTGGCCCATTCATTTGTTCACGGGAGAAATTCATCGCACATCTATAATTTTGTCCATCCAAGGATTTTATCACTAGTCTATCATTACGCCAGTACAGCTGTTATTTACTATCGCTGTGTTCTATATTTCATTGGCATAGCTAACGCTGGATTGTCCATAATTTCAAGGAGTTTATGACATCTTTCTTTATGGAGCAATATATTATGGATTTTATAGCAATATTAAATTAGAGTTTACTATTACCCGTTTTTCTTTACGTTATATACAATATCATTAAGTGTAACCTTCAAGGCTATTGCTTTATTTGTATAATTCTTCTGTCCATGTGTACGTGACTGAGTTCTTCTTAAGCGGCTGGACAAATTTTGTTGAATTATTTGTGATAGTTCAAGTGGATTCAAGAATAGTTGACATTCACAATTGAACCCAGTAGTTGGTGTTGCAGTTGAATTTTAAGATTTTTTTATTATCAAAACAGGACAACGTCTGCCGAGACTGCTAGTATATTTTAAATCTCTTACATTCTCCGTATATACAAGTATGTTTAGTAACATTTATCACAGATCTACCTACAACCTATTTGAGCAATGATTCGTTACTGTAAAGCTATTTGTTTCCTTTTTTAAGATTTGTAATCAATACAAATTGAGCAACTAATAGCCAAATATTATACACAAATATTGTAAATATTGGTGGTCGAGTAGATATATACGACAAAAAATAATGTCAGAGTTCAAATATCTCTTATTTGTACCCTCCATTGAAATGAAAATGAATCAATATTTTGCCCGTGGGTAAAACACAAAAATAAAGGTATAGGTTCCAATAAATGTAAAAGGAATATTGAAATAACACTAGTACAAACAGACCACAATGGAGGGCGAGCCCGGTATGAATAATGGCGGATATTGTTCAACGCTTTTTATGGGTATAAACGATAATAATGCGGTGTATCGAAAGACATAACTTTGAACTATCGTTAAAAAGTCAACAATGGACCAAGTTCATCGATGGGAAGGTTCAGGCGACGTTTTTATGAATATATTCAATTTGATGCGCGAGTAAACTTCAATTTTGGTGATGTATAACTTCTCTCGATAGAGTGGACACAATAATGTGTTTGTTGCTTTGTTCGGAACATTTATATTGTTGAGGATGGATGGGCATGTCTTGGATGAAATATGTATGACATGTAATCAATGTTAATGGAGATAGTATAATTATTGATGAATTAATTGATGCCTGCGGTTGCGTTTTTGTGAAAATACAAATACTTCTGTATAAATCAGTTGTGAGTTTTTTTGACATTATTTTTTTACCCAAATAATTCTTATAACGATTTTAAGGTATCATTGTTACCATTTCAGCTCACTCTCTCTAGAGAAACGTAATGATATGTAATGGAGATTTTAGATTCGCTAAAATTGCATCTCCTATTTTGCAAATTAAACTAAACAAGCAACACACTGCCATTGTACTTATATCTTCTTCTATATTTAATATACAGAGGCAGATCAGTTGATTACATCTCTGTCCTCTGATTCTCAAGCTATTGTCGTTGTTTTACTTTTTCAGTAGCTTATTGCACGAGCTTTAGTGTTATCATTTATTTTTTCTAAAGTTCATTATTGTTCCCTTAATATTGAAAATTGAAAAAACAATAAATTATGGTCGAATTTCGACCACTAGATGATCGATAATTATGTATAAATTTGTCCGAATATCTTGAGATTTAATTTGTAGTTAATGTCACCAATCCAATTAAGTCAAGTAATTTGATGATGATTAAATTAAATCTGCTTAATCATTGCTATATACATAGCGGACTATTGCTTGCTATAAAATAAATGATTGTACTATGATATTGGTTAATATATATATTTTTTAATTCTAATTACATCGATTAATATATTATTATGTCTGGTATACACCAATATACAGGCATTGCTTGGTGTGTGGTCGTTATTTACTGGTCCTATGTGTAGTTTAATAGCGATGGTTTTTATAAAATACATTATCATCTTCTTACCCTTATCTCATCGAAGTATGGTTGTACACCTTTTCCTCTTCGACGCTCCCCTATCAGATGTCACCTCAGTATTCACACCTTTTATACGAATTTCATTTTTCACATAATCCATCCATATCTTTTCGGTCTTCCTTTACTCCTATATCCGTCCACCTTCATACTCAAAACTTTTCTTGTTACATGACTTTCATCTCTCCTGATAACGGGCTCTGCTAATCTGTTACTCCTCAGAATACCTGTAGCTGTATTTGTCAGGGCATTAGTATTTCACAGTTCCTTTTAAAATAAGCTGTTTGATGTGTCTAACTACATGATTTATGGTTCAACCCTATTTTTTATTATAACCAAATTCTGTAATATACTCAGATTCGTTTCGATATATAGTATTTTATCTTAGAAAGGCATATAAATGTAACTAACAGATATAACACGCGGGACACAATATGAGGTGTTAAGAAGTTCAATTTAGAAAAGGCAGCACATCATTTACTGAATACTAAAAATACATATTATTAGAATGTAGGTTTTTTTAAATTTTATTACGAAAGTAGGACATACATCATGTATTTAGCATGAACGAAGATTAGACTATCTAACATAACCCAGAAATGATTTGACCGATTTTTGTAAAAGTATGTGAATTTGTTATATGTTATTCCGTAATTTATACAATAATTAATATATATATAGTATGTAATGTATAGTATTACAAAAATTGTCAAATATTTGTAAGTATTCATTTAACGGGTTAAAATGTATATCTACGTAACGTTTGCAGAGATTCAATTCGTGGACTTCTATGAACGGTAAAAGCCGCAGTCGAGGTTTCAGATTGTCATTTTGTTTGACTGCCTCAAAGTCCGGTGAAGCTACTAAGGCCGACATGGTTACTCTGATAATATTCTCGGTTACCTGTATACGGTACGCTGAAGCCTATTTAGCTAATTCTTATTTTTGTTGTTATCAGAAGGGTTGTATGCAAGAAATTTTTTACGACAAAGTGACGAAATTGAGGTGTAATAAAAAGTCCATTCACAAGTTGTGTAAAAAATTATGAACATAACACATATATTAATAAAAGCAAAACACTAGTTCCTAATTCTCATCTTAAACATGTGCACCGCGGGACTCAAGTATAATGGTATTGTCTGTGTTACAATATTTTTTTTACTAGGAAATAAATACTTTACGAGCTTTTTACATAATGCCGGTTGTAAATTGAAGCTAAAGCCTGCCTCCTACGTACCAGATACGACGCTACTTATGTAAGCTGTAGTTTATTGTAATTTATTACATTGTTCGAGGTATAAAAAAATGTTTTAGTATGTATTATTATTTGAGTACGTGTTTTGTGTAAATAAAAGTTTTGTTTGGTTGAAAGCGTTAATCTCAGGAACTACTGGTCCGATTTGAAAAACTCTTTCAGTATTAGATAGCTTCAAAATCGAGTTCTTTTTCCTTTTGAGAGACTCCGCTGCGTGTTAGCGTTAGCCCAAAGTAACTATTCCACGGGGACGAAGTTGCGGGCAGAAGCTAGTAAGATTAATAAATAGTAAGTTTTGATCTTCTTCTTCTACATAGCGTTATCTCCGCCTGGTATCAGAGTCCGTGTTCTTATTTAGCTCCTCTTTGTCCGGTTGTCGGCGCCTTTTTGTGAGAGGTGGTTCTCCTTTGTGCCCGCTTCACCACGTCCAGTCAACGTTTTTTGGTCCTGCCGCGAGATCTAGGGCCTTGTACGGTGATGTTGAGATATCTATTAATGACGTAGATGACGTAGGTCTCCTACAACTTATGTTGCTGTACCAGCGGAGACGACTTTCCTGTAGCTTGTCTACAATGTCTTGGACTTCAAGGACTGATATTAGATATATAAAATTAAAATATTGCAAATCATCAATCGTGCCTTAAGTAGTTTATGATTTTATATATACGTTTACATATATTTACAATATAAGTTTTCTGCCTCGGCTTTGTACTGGTGTACAAATATTGAAAATATAACCATATCTTTAATTAGGAGTACGCCTTAATAATGAAATAAAAATGGCATCTGAAGAATTCCAAACTTTCTTCCGCCTCATTTGCTTTTTATGTGGTTTTATTTTTTAACCTAAAATTTTACACACCAAGAGGTAGAACAAAATAGAACTCGCGAAAAATTCCGAATGGATGACCTATAGTAAGCATACATAGTCCGACTAGCGCTGGTGCCGAATTTGCACGAAGTATTCAAGACAGATATATTAGCTATGATTGCTTGGGACTCCCAAGCCAAATTAGAAGCCAGAAGCGTTACAGAAGATATTGAATTGAAAATACGCAGAATGAACTGAAAGGAATTGAAGATAAACTAACCAAACCAAGAAAAGAAACGAAGGACAAATTAAGAAATATTGCATTACAAATGTCTACAAGCGATAGAGGTGTGCCGACGAGGGGTAACAACAGGTCACACCCACATTAAAAAAACCTAAAATTTTCACATTTTCGTACGATTTTCTACCATTACTTTCCATATAAAGCTTGTCCTAAAATTACTAGTCCAAGAAAACAAGAATTGGCAAAATAACTACAACCTTTCTGAAGTGATGCGTTTACATTCATTCGGCGATTGATATTTATTTATAAAAAGATCAAAAATAATTTATTCCATTTAGGCCTTAAGAAGGCACTTATGAACGTCAAATATACCACCGGTTCAGGCAAACATTTCAGTAATCGAGAAGAATCGGTAAGAAACTCGATCTGGTTTATCTTTTTAGCATATAAATATTTAAAATACATTACACGTTACAATCATTTTTAGTGGATGCACAGAGAAGAGTTAGACATTTGACACCAAAATCTGCTTAACATGGCGCTTAAACTTACAGTCCGGCAAATCGGTAATATGCTAACACTATTACCTAAAAAACTGTTACTGGTTTTACTGAGCCCGAAACATGAGACGACCAGTTTGTCACAGTATATAGTATTTATATAGATATCAGTTGACCCAGCTACGAGTTGCTGTGGCTCAGTGATTGTAATGGAAGTTCTAAATTGAAAAGTAGCCCTATCTATGATATATCTAGAACAGTCGGTCCTACAGTCATCTGTCAACAAATTAATTTAAAGCGCCATCTGTTCGAAATTAATGAAACTTACAAATAATAACAATAATCAATATTGACAATAATTTAATTTGTAATTAAAAAATATTTAGGCCATTAATCGAAATATTCTTTATTATCCAATCTCTCAATGTGGACCAAATTATACATAAATGCCAACTTTCATGAATATCAGTTGAGTAGTTTCGGAGTCCATCGTGGACAAACACCTTGACATTGATTTTTATGTATTTAAATGTATACATGTATATAGTTTTCTGATAATGTTACGGATTTAGCTCGAATTTCGTCGAGTTATAAAATATATGAACTCATTAAGCTGCTCTTTAAGTGAACATTACAACATAACTGTGTGTGACAGGGGTTGGGCCGCATCGCAGATCGCAAATTAAGTCCACTGATTCGAGTCACAGTGACGTCACTTGATAAATTAAAAAGAATCGCTGTCGTATTTGCATAAGTATATGTAACTTAACTTATTATATGACTAGCGTACGCCCCGGCTTTGTATGCGTGGAATGTTCCATATGTGTCGTAAGAATCTAAATAATTTAGATCCATTAAATGGCCCATTGGTATTTACATTTTATCAAAGTCATACGAGGAGTTACGTATATTTTTTCACACAAACAACTTTTCCACTTTTAAACTTTTTGTCGTTTCGTAAAAATCACATTTCGCTTATTAGAATCGAGTTATTGGTTGGTAAACTACAAAACTCAAAAAAAAATTTTTTCTGTTATTTGTTTGGAACATATAAATCCCTGACTGATGACTTCGTGACTTCGAATGATTAAGAGCTCCGATTTTAACGGGCGTTTTTGTTTATAATGATATTTTAGTCCTGGGCTTGAGAAAAAGAATGCCGATTTTTTTTTCAGCTTAATATATATATTTAAAATAGATGTGGGTGTATCAAAAATCCATAAAATGCAACCCTATTTGACGGATCACTGTGTAAGTTGTCACAGCTAAAAGTTTGTCAATGTGGAAATTTTTGTGAATTATTTTAACATAATTCGCTACTAGGTGGCGCTAAACTATATTTTACTGTTATTAATTTTCATATTGTAATTTATCGCGGACAAACTAGCAGGCGATTGTTTGTTTTTATTTTACAATATATCTACAAAGTGAAGATAACAATATCATAAATTAATCAACACTTCAGAAATACGATTCCTCAAGTAAGTGTTAAATAGGGTAAACGCGCCCGTTCTTGACTGTAACAAATCGCGGCTTAATCCGACGATTGAGCGTGAACTATGAGAGTCGTTACGCGGATCCAACGTACGTAATAGACTTTCTTTTGTCGCTAATGCGCTATAAAAGGAGCACTGTCCTCGAAGCAAACGGTTTTGACCGTCAATCGGATTTGGGCCGACACAGGATTCTTTTACCCTTATATTGGGCTGTGTAAATATTTATTGTTTGTGCACGACTTATCTCCGATCAGAGACTTCTTTGAAGTTTCGCTGGGGTTGCTCTAATTTGGACGGTGAATTTTAATTTACTTCGAGTTTTTTGACATCTCAGGAATTCTTAAATGTTATAAAAATCAAAGTTTCTCTGTCCGTCTATTAGTTACTTTGCTTACATGAGAAGTACTGAACTTCTTTACATGTTTATTTTTTTAAATTATACGTGTATTCTCTAGTTATATTTTAGAATATGTTTTTTTTATATAGATGTTATATGGAACAAGTTATAACGATAAAAGTCAATACTAAGTCACCACAACCAAGTTGTAAATCTATCGCCAAGCACCTATAGGTGTGTTCCGGCAGCTGCGTTTTGGAGCCAATTCTCCTGCAGGTGTAACGTGTCTACCATATCGTTATTTAACAACAGTTCGTCTGTGGACAAATACTAAAACCTAAAAATTAAAAAAAAAAAAATTTTTAAGAATAATTTTACAAGAATAAATAATTAATTTCTTGAAGAACTTCGTTTTTAACCATAACGGTAGTGGCGCTCAAACAGAAACTATAAATATCCCACCAAAGCTAAAGCCTACAGAAAAATTATGAAGCTAAAATATTCTATCAGACTTCGTAATTATATATAACTAGCGGGCCCGGCAGACGTTGTTCCGCCCTGACTATAAAAAAATAATTTACAAATTATATACTAAAACTTTCCTCAGGAATCACTTTATCCACTGGTGAAAACCGCATGAAAATCCGTTCAGTAGTTTTCGAGATTATCGCGAACAGACAGACAGACAGACATGGTAGGGGTACTTTATTTTATACTATGTAATGATAATCATAAACATATAGAGGTACAACAAAATAATCCCAAGAAGAGTTGATGTCAGGCAGGCGGCCGATCGTAAAAATTAAGCCAAGTCATACACCACAACATGACAAACATGTTGTAACGACCCTATTCAGGTGGGATAAGCGTAAGAAGAAAAGAAGCACCAGCACTATTAGTAATAACTCATCGTATTTCTAACAAAAACATATATAATTACATATTATAAGCAATTGAAGCAAAATACTGCAGATTAATGACTATCCCAATAATTATTTACAATTAATAACTGCTTTTGCGTGAAATTCTAAGTATTTGTTTCCAATTGAACCGAAAATATTCATCACGCATATTCTTATGGAATTGAAGGTAATATAAGAAATATTTTTTTTATTGTGCAAAATGTACAGCGTAATCCATTTTCGTAGAATGTTTCTACTGTAAAATATCTGGAAAGTAACCAACAATTTATACTTTTATAGTTCGGTTTAAAATGTTAGTAAAAAGCATTATTACAGTATAAGAATAATTCAGTTTTTCTATACAAATGAAATGATATATGTAACTCCGCTGATATGCATGAATATTTTTGATGTTCATTTTGATGCGCGCATCACCTAAAACTTCTGGATAAATTACGATCGTTTCGTTCTAGTTATATGTTTGAAATAGCACGATATCTTCATTTCGTATTACTTATTAAAGTTTAAAAAACTACAATCATATATTTGATTGAAGAAGGCGTTACTTTGTACTTTGTAAAGTCCACTATAATATTTATGATTATGTAAACAAAAAATATCTTTACTTTAAAATGTTTTTAAATTTTCCCCTCTATACATATAATAAAATATATTGTTTAGGTAATAAGCACCGCAGACGAAACGACCGTAGAGAAACTACAGATGAAAGTTTCTGAGAATCTGTTTTTTGTTCTTTCACTCAAATCATTCTAAATGGATTTTGATCAGATTTTACACTATTGACTTGTACATCTCAATAATAAGTAAGCAATAATGATACTATATCTATAAATTGGCCATAATGTGATCATACATATCAAGTAACTTAGAAAAATCAATGCTATCTGAGAGCTTTAATGATAAAATATAGATAATGTACGTAGTCATTATTTTTAATGAAGAGAATAGTGCGTTTAAACAAACAAAAAATAAACAATCTCTCTACCTTACTACAATTAGTACTAGAAATTTCCAGTAATAAGATCAATAACGTTCATTTACAGGATTATTTTATTAAACAAGGTCAATAGGGGTTTAACATTTGTTAAAAACGCACACAAATCTCATAAACGGAATTCGCACCTGAGAAGATGTCGCAGAAAAATAGTAAATTTAATATCTCTCGAACGCCCGCGAGAGCCGCGCCCGGGGGCCGTATTATAAAAACTTTTGCCACGTTACTCGAGCATTAATTAAACAGAATGAGCCTAATTTCGAGTTACGCCTTTCATGCTAATTGAAATAAATGTAAAGTTTTAATCAGCGAATAGAAGCGCAAGCTCTCCGACCCCTTCATCTCTGGACTTCATTTTGTTAATTCGTTGAAATGTCCCGTTTCGTTGAACGCGGCGAACGACGGGGACGAATTTGTGTAAATAACCTGTATAATACAGCCATGACAGTTTCCTTTGCGCTTCACTAAATTGTTAAATATTTTATTTATGTATGAGCTTCTTTCTTATATTGCTTGCATACGTTATTATTGTAATATGTTAAGATGATCCTCTTCGAGGGCCCTCTCCGCCGCCTCTTTCTGCAAGATTACCTCCTCGCAGAAGTAGGCCATCGCTTGCCATGCCTGTTCGCTACCAAGCATGGCCGAAACCACACTCGGCAGCGATAAATCTTACCCTACCGCCGCAGCCAGAATGCGACGCTGTCCCCCCCATGCAGCACACTTGGACAGAGTGTGTTTCGCGGTGTCTTCGTCAGCACCGCACTCGTGGCATGCGGCGGTCGGCTCCCTGCGAGCAATCTGGTGCAGGTACCATCCGAAACATCCATATCCGGTGAGCACCTGCACCGGCCGAAACGGCCCGGCAAGAGCGGGCGGATGTCGTGAATTGTGTAACGCCCGTAACGCGCGTCCGCCAGGTCCTGCCTCCACCGCTATTGCCTCCTTCCTCAGGATTCACCGCCTCTCCGCTATCTCCCTAGGAGCAGTAGGCTCCCCATTTCTCTTCCTTGCCACCGTGAACTCATACACGGTGGCAAGAACTCCCGTCTCCAGCTCCTACGGTAGGGAGCCGGCGAGCACGAATGCCGCCGCAGAGGTCACGGTGCGGTACCCACTGACGGCCCTCTGTGCTGCGCTCTACGCAACGCCTGCACGTTGGTGGCGCAGAGGGCGTCGGCCCACACCGGGGCCCCCTAATATTGATGTTTTGTATTGAGATTGTGCAACCCACCATATATTTGACTATCGGCTCACCCCAGCTTCGCACGGGTATTTAACAAACATTTCAAAAATGATGAAATTTTTTGTGAAATGACACAGATACTCACATAGATACCTACAACTTTCTTTTTGCGTCGTGTTACTAAAAAGACATAAAAAAAGTTTGGATATTATATTATTTAAATGAATCTTGTTTTTTTTGTTGTTATTTTTTATTTCTAATGGTTGTAAAATATCATATCTACAAAACAAATGACATTAAATTTATTAAGTCAGAGTTTACCAGTAAGCGATATTTGATGTTGTTTTATTTTGTGGCAGCAAAATAAACTGATTTTCAGGAGCTCCGACCCGCGATAGGCTAACATATAGTTTGCTATGAGTAAAACATTCTTTTCGTAGGTCGATCCTTACTAATTCTAAGGTTTGGCCTTGGGGCTTGTTAATAGTTAGCGCGAAAAATTTTTTTGCTGGAAATTGAAGTCGTTTAAATGGGTTTGGCAGATCAGTCGGGATCATCGGTACTCTCGGTATAGGAGCTAGTTCACCAGCTGCAGGGCCGGTGATAATAGTTGCTACAATTACATTTTCCTTTAATTCCTTAATAAGCAGTCTCGTCCCATGGCACATGCTCGGAGGGCTTAAATTTCTCAAAAGAATGATTGGAATTCCGATTTTAACGTCAATTTATGTGATGGTAGTCCAGAAAGGCTTAGTGAATTTAAAAATTCCTGCGGATATAGGACTGCGTCTTCGATATTAGTCACGTCGTCGATATTAGTCAAGCATTGTTGAAATCGTTTCCCTTATGGAATTCGATTGAAAATTTAAAATTACGGAGCAATATGAGCTCACCTTCATGGAATCATAGATAGTGATTTCCCACAACAACTGCGAAAACTTGGGGAAGGAATTTTTTCTACTCATTTAAGCGGAAATTGTGACATCCTTCCGGATGAATCTCTAGGCCCAATGCAGTATACACTGACATCGAGAATTTGCACGAAATGGACTTTAATTGGTTATACTTTAGGGAAATAGTATCTAGTCTAAGAATAATACTGTCAACGAAATAAATAATCTGATTATTCAAAAAGTTCCCGATCTAATAAGAAATTACAAATCGAACTCCGACCGGGGTGAGCGATAACTACTTTTTTCTAATACTTACATTTTTAAACTCGTGATATCTCTTGAATAGAATGTCCGAATTTCATAATTCAAAAAATTATATAACGTTATTATAGCAGCCTTATATATAAAGTAATTTATTTTGATAAGAATTAATACCAATAATAAAGAGCCTATTTTAAAGGCATCATTTCAATTAAAATTTTAAAATAAAAGAACACTTATTGTGGCATAATTATAATAGTTAGACATATGCTCTCGGGACACTTTTTGTAGATAATAATATGTTCTGCAAACTCGTGGTACATTATTTTGTTGTATCATTAATAGTATTCGCAGCGCACGCGATGTAAGAAATTTTTTAGGTCATGTTTTTACACCTAGGGTTCCATTATTGGAGTTTTAATAAAGATCCCTAAGTTTTTGAAAATATAATATAGCCTCTGATATGCGGGGATAGTGTCACTTCCTAACGGTGAAAGAATTTTTTAAATCGGTCTAGTAGTTTCGGAGCTTATTCAATATAAACAAACAATCAAATATTTCCTCTTTATAATATTAGTTTTATTAATTAACTAGCTGACCCGTGCAACTTCGTCTGCACCAAATCGGTTATCACTGGTGTCAATTGTATTTTTAAACGCGAAAAATTTTAATAAATCTAAAACCTTATTGCAGCCACACCTACGGTTTCCAATTGTGAATCCAAACTATTAAGGAACTCACTCAAACATATACCCGGATGGTATGTGGTATGGTTTTAAAATAAGCCTACAACCCGTCCGTAGCATCATCTACCGGGTTCCATTAAAATAAAAACTAACCTACATATATTGGCGGTCTATGGACCCCCAGGTTCTAACGAAGTTCCATTCCCTTTTTTGTAAACGTTTACTATACAGTCAGTAGAGTTTACATTATAAAATATCAAGTTGATAGAGTTAAATTGTAAATTAAACGATAAAATATATTCATAAAATAAATAATGATAAATGAAACACTGAATGATATCATAACTATTTTCAACTTGTATTAAAACTTTTTCACACTCCATTGTATTGAAGAAAAAAATAAATATTAAAAAGATATGAGCACGATGCGTCAAATGTCACTTGCCTGTAACTATTTGTCTAAGAGCTAGGAACGGTTCCGACAAAGAACTTCAATAAGCTAGTTTTTTATATCTCTTTATGTTCTTCCGAACAGCCTGCGGACTACCTGGCTGCCGGTAAACGTTGCGTTTATTAGTGCATATCGCACCTTTACAGGCAAAAAATATTGATTTTTATATAATTTTTGAATGTTTTGTTTTTTACTGACTTTGAAACGCCACTAAAACATGAAATTATTATTGCCAGACATTTTTGTTATTAACAATAATGTTGATTTAGAACGCTCATCAAAGTATTCCTTTCAATGCGAGTAACAGCTATTTTTAAATACTGAGCATA
This sequence comes from Antheraea yamamai, assembly GCA_036509395.1. Taxonomy (NCBI): domain Eukaryota; kingdom Metazoa; phylum Arthropoda; class Insecta; order Lepidoptera; family Saturniidae; genus Antheraea; species Antheraea yamamai. The sequence continues at coordinate 17,879,594 of AP028441.1, forward strand.
CATCCAAGTTGATAAAATATTAATAAGAGCACCTTCGGAGGATCCTTCTTTATCTAAAATATCAGCGCTTTCATTCCCAGTTATGCCTATATGAGAAGGGATCCATTGTAAAACAAATACTTTGTTCTTTGCTTTGAAATCTAGTAATTGCTTCAAAATAATGTAGGCTATTGGTATTCCTCGAAAATTCGAGGTACATCAAGCTACGTGTTGAAGAGCACATTTTGAATCGGATAAAATAACAATCTTAATGGACTCAGTTGATTGTGCAAATGATAAGGCCTCTATAATTGCTATCAATTCAGTGTGCATAATTTTCATCAATTTGAAATTTCATAAAAGTTTTGGAATTTGACTCAAAAAATGCGGCTCCTAAATAATTATAATTAATATAAATATAATTAATAATGGTAATTACCAGCTTCAGATCCGTCAGTGTATATTTTAACAAAATTTTGATAATATTTGTTTATATATTGGAGACAATTTTTTTATTTTAAGAATATCATATTGACGCTTTGGCTTCCAAATACCATCAACATTTATTTTAATTATATTGTGCAAATCAATGTTATCGACCCAGGTGTGTAAAGTGAACATTTCATGTTTTATACTTGTTTGAATTGGAGTATTTTTATATTGAGAAAAAATAGAAACCAATAATGGTTTTTTTCTGTTACGCCAATAAAGTGATTGGAAAGAGATGTTGATGTGACAGTTCTTCTAATACATTAGTTAGTTCGTTTTTTTTCGAATGACTTAAATTTAAATAGAATTTTGCCAGCTAAATATTTTCTCCTAAGATGTAACGAACATATGCTCAATTCGCTTTCCATAACATAGATTGTAGTACTTTTAATAAAACCCTCGATAACTGTCATGGCCTAGTTTTGGACTTTTTCAAGTTTATAGAGGTTTACCTGAGCACTACTATCATAAAGAAAGCTCGCATAGTCAATTCGATTGTATAAACGAACTAAATGTTATGGATGAGCACCCCAATTAAAACTGGCTAATGCTTTGAAAACGTTTAGAAACTTAGAGCTAGATCCTGCAACTGCATTGATATGTTTACCCCATTTTATGTATGATAAAGATAGCGATAATTGTGGAAGCGCCTGTTATAGACGCATGTATTCAAGATGACGTCAGTTTCAAGTCATATGTCTACGTTTATAGTTGTTTTTCAGTGTTTACGGTGAAATCTTAATATTGTAATGGTATATAAAATGAAATATGTTCTTTGCAATGGAAAAAATAAAATGGTTTGAAATGAATTATTTTATTTATAAAGAATATCATCGGACACATTATTGTCAATAACAAAATTGTCTGGCAGTGATAAACTCATGTTTTAATAGTGTTAATAAGTAACCGGATTTTTTTTTCCTAGAATTATTTATATATCAAAATTTTGACCTGTAAAGGTGTGATGCGCATTCAAAAATACAACGTTAACTGGCTACCAGGTATCCTGAATCCTGTTTGGAAGGGCATTATATATCTTCATATTAAAGAACCAGCTTTTCTAAAATTCTCGTTCTTCCAACATTGCTGGTTCTTGTACTAAGGTGTCGCAAAAAAGTCTAGTTACATTAACTAAAATTTTTTGTCTTTCGTTATTCTGGAGAACCCCTTGCGTTTTATGGGACAAAAAGTATCCTAAATGTAACCTTGGAATATTAGTTATTATTGTGTCAAATTTCGTTAAAATCGGTTCACTACTTTCAGCGTGATGCGTGTTCACAGGGACAGAAAGACAGACAGACAGACAGACAGACAGACAGACAGACAAAAATTGTAAAAAGATTATTTTTGGCTTCTATATCGATAATAAAGTCTACCCCGATCAAAATTTTCAAAAAATATTTAATGTACAGATTTAACCTTGCTACAGTTTTATTATAGTATAGATAGATAGATAAACTATATAAAAATGTATATAATATTGTTTGGAATGCCAATAGACGTGAAAACCAGAGTAATGTTAATAATTTCAATACACAAATTATGAAATTGAAATAATCCGTACTATAATTCAGTTAAATATTCAAAAAAGAACATAGTTATTTCATTGTTTTGCGTTTTTACTTCTGTCGGCAGCTCTTATGACTGCCTCGACTTTTTTAAATTATAACAAACAATTTCGTTACAGGAAAATAGATATTGCGTAAATATTTTCGATGGTTCGAATATATACGCATACCAAATTTTCATGCCCATCGGCTGAAAGGTACAGAATTTGATGTGTACGTAGTGGCGAGTTGTAGTATGGGTAACATAAAAACCTTCGACATAAAAAATACTTAACTATGCAAACTTTGATGATGATCGGTGAAACGGTGTTCGAGTTTACGGTTCTCAGACAGTGTACCAACATACAATCTATATTAGAGTGGCGCAAAAATAGAGGTTTTTGAAGTTATACTTCTTTTGACGCGTTAGGGAAAAATTATGAAAGTAAATTTTTGCGATGCGCGCGCACACCGTCACGAAAACCCGACACCCTGAAGTTATTACGATGCGCATGCACACCGTCACGAAAAATCGACACCCTGAAGTTATTACGATTCGCGCGCACACCATCACGAAAAACCGATACCCTGAAGTTATTACGATGCGCGTGCACACCGTCACGAACCTTGAAGTTAGCTATAGTCAACATTTTGTTTCTTTGTATTAAAACTTTCAATGTATTAAATACCTTTTTTCTATTGTTAGTGTCGTTTTTTCTACAAACGTAGAGTAAGGCGAAAGATAAAACTTTGAAAAGATTTTTATCTTGTTAGACCAAAGAAGTATAATTTCTAACGCGTGTACATAAGTACACACACACTTTTTTTTCAAGTTTCGTTCCACTTTTTTTCTTATACCACCTACTTAGCGTCGGCACAACATGTTTGTCATGTTGCGATGTATGGTATGGCTTAATTTTTACTATCGGCTGCCTGCCTGATATCAACCCTCCTTGGGTTTATTTTGTTGTACTTACTATATGTTTATATAATTACGAGGTCTAATAGGTACATTTTTTAGCTTTACAATTTTTTTGTAGGTTTTATCCTTGGTAAGCTATTTATACGAGTAGATTCTGTTTGAGCGGTACTACTGTTAAGCTTAAAAACGAAGTTGTTTAAGATTTGTGCAAATATGTTTTTTAGTAATTTAAAAAGGATTAAATATTCTCATAAAAATTCCACAATATCTTTTTTTTTTGTTTTTATGTGACAGTGTGGATTTTTTCCTTTGTGTTAATTTAGCACTAACATTTCGTAAACATGTCTTAGTACAATATAGTACAATAGAAATGACAAAACTGAGACCTGTTGGGTTTCACGAAACATATTTCCCTGCTCTATTGTTTATAGTACGTTTGGGGGTAAAATCGATTTGTCAGTATCTTCACGTATAATGACGTAAGTGTCGGATTTGTTTTAAATGCCATCTATCCACTAATTATTTGCACTACATTAATGTAGTAAGTATTTGAATCCTTGTGGAATTTATTTATTTTTCCATTTATTTATTTACAATCGTGTATAATGCAACAGTCAACAGTCCGAAGAACAATATTATAACAATAATAACAAGGATCATTCTAGACTGAAAACTTAAAACGTTTTGTCACATTAATACACTTACTTACACTTACACTATTATTAATATTGACAAATTAAATTATTGAAACGTTAAATATCGACAATCATTTGAAAAAAAAAGTAGAAATGAATTCATCTATACAACTAAAATTACAGTTTGAAAAAAGAAAACAAGATGTCAGATATAATCAAGAATATTGAAATATAATTTACTGAATGTTGTTTAAATAGTCATTGATATAAACATTTTATGTTATTTTATTAATTTAAGTACATTACTTAATACTAAAATTACTTTAAGTTTATGAAATGTATATATGTATTTCAATTTATGTCATACTCAGTGGTTATATTTTTAAGTAACAGATAATACCCGCGCTGACATGACATGGCGAGTAACGCTGTGGGTGAACGTCCATTAACAGCTCAGGCACTTTCTGGCCGGAAAAACTCACCCATGGGCGTCATTCGCTGCGACTCGAATGTGATAATATCTTACCGCTGTCGTTGAATTGGCCTATTCGGTTGGGTTATTTACAAATGTATGTTAGTACTTATTACGTTGACCTCATGACCATTGCTCTTTCTTTCTTACGCATTATCTCGACAAAATAAGACGATAAAGCTCCAAGTAATACTAGAAGCGAGGGATCTATCTAAATTGATTGGTGCCATTCCTTATTAAGCCGATTTTAAGAAACGTATTTTTCCAGATAATTACTGTAACATTCCGGAAAATTGTTTTGAACCTGTAAACACTTACAATTTATGACTTTTATTTTGGAGTTTGGTGCTAGCTATTTATAATGATTGTGTTGTTTTCTAAACCGATTGTAGGCAGTTTTTTGATGTTTATGAGAATATTCTCAGGTTCTGATTCTTTTTGATGCTTTGCAGGTTTTAGCGTTGGATCACAAGCTCATCTGATGATAAATAATGAAGTGGTCTAAGATGATAAACACAAACCACAGGGGCGGATGGCTCTCAAGTGTAGCTGCCGGAACACACCAATAGGTGTTTGGAGACAGAATTTTTTAAGTTGGAAGTTACAACTACAGTTGTCCAGGCGGTTTTAGAAGGGGTTTCATCATGACTCATCATGGTAGCTCCGACTCAGTTGCTAGGATAGGAACACGCTATCAACTAAGTCATCATCGCTTCGAATGAATGAATAAAAATGAATAAAGGATTATTTGGTTTTGCTTTGATTCGAATCAAAAATCTTAATCCAAATAAGTATTTGCGCCGATAAATGTGTTTTTTTATGTAGTTGCCAAATCTTTAACATACTTCGCGTTGATTCTTTGGGACGTTTTAATGAGGTGAGTCTATTTTCTGGATAATTTATCATACCTATATTTAATTTCCTATACTATTTTATTATGGTTCGACTTTGGTAAAAGTGATTCTTGGGAAAGTTTCTTTAATAATAGTTGTAATGTCTAGTTATGCATTATTCTTATTCGGTGCGGTCCAGTAATTTTATCGAGAATAGAAACAAGCCTCTATATCTTGTTTAACACAGTCCAACGAATTCATGAACGTCTGCAATTCGTGATGGAATTGATCAATCAAAACCATGAAGCTGGTGCTATCTAGTACTCGTGCAGTAACAACGGTTAGTTAGTGCGTCCGGTCGTCCGTATGTCGCAGGTTAGTGTGATGTCAATAAGCTTCAGTGATTTCCATGCGGTCACGAAATGCCAGGAATGTAAAGTGGATTATAACCAGAACGATCACTTTTGGTAATTCCCATAGGAACTTGAGAGAATATCTTTGAACATTCGTTATAATATACTTGTGTTCTCTATGGGATATCCCTTTTGAATATAATTTAGTAATTTACCTATTTTTAACCCCATAATACTTACCTACAAAATATAATAGCTCCTGCGTAAAATTCCATGCTTCTGAACCCACAAGATTATGTTGAGCGTTTACGAGCGAGTTGAGCGCGGCCGGCAACGCACTTGCGAATCACCTGGTGTTGCTAATGTCTATGGACGGCGGTGATCACTTACCATTAGGTAACCCGCCTGTTCATATGCCCCCTATACTATAAAAAAAACCTGTGAAAAACTTGATTACGTTGATTATAATAATATTATATTAGCACGGTTTTATATCAAGAATGTATTTGTGAAACTAATCGGCGTCCACGGTTTTATTTATACTAACTAATTCGAACTAATATTATAAATGCGAATCCAAGTATATTTGTTTGTTATCCTTGAAGTCTCAATTGCTCAACTGATATTCAAGTAAGTTTTGCATACATGCTGTCAGTGATAGAGAAAGCATTCTTTCATATAGAAAAGTTTACTGTTCCGGGGGAATAGGCAAAAAGTATAATAATGCGAGCGAAGCCGCAGACAAAAGTTAGTATGGAAACTGCTTTATTTTACCACGCAATGTTGGTAAATATATAATGTAAATTATACTAATAATTTGTATGCATGAGCGACGTAACAATCGTACCTAATTAATTACAATTTTTTTTAGAAAATTACAGTTTGCCAACCGAACATAATGTAATTGCTCCTAACACGTTGGTATAATATATTTTTAATCATTTCATTAGAGGAAGACTTCTCATTCATCTAACAAAATAAAACCGGATTGATTTAAAGAACTGCTTTCAAGAGTTTGACGCAGATAAATCGCCAGAATACGCTTAACACGGTAATGCGTAGAATTGCATGGCAATTATATTAAAGACGTGTGTGGTCCGTTGTTTTTTAATATAAATCACTTATATTCCTGCAATAGACTACCAGATGTATGAAATTGGAATTAAAAATGTTTCCAGCCATGGTGTGGATATATGTACTAAGCATTCTCAATCTCTGACGCATAAAGATATGTTTCTTATGGTCGGTCCAAGACTCGTTTTCTGAATTGGGCTTGATTAGCCTCTGCTGAGTAACTTAATATAATTTGATATATTTATAATCGATAAATATTAGGGGTGTGCGAAGAATTCGAACTAACGAATTTATTATTTATATTATTATTTTCAATTCAGGGTTTCTTATGTTCAATATTCAGTTCAATAGATTTTTTATGGTACCGACAGAGATGTTCATCTCTATATTGAAAATGAGCAATTGTATTCTCTAGGTAATTGATTTTTAAACGAAAAGTATATTATTCGTAAGTAGAATATTTCGATACACGATTTAAAGGAATTTAAATAGAAACAATTGAAAATCCAGAGATATTTCATTAATTCGCGAATTATTCGAAAATTTTCGAATATTCGATTCGATTCGATTCGAACGATATTCGCACACCCCTAATAAATATGTTAATTTAAGTTAAAAATCCGGCTAATAAAGGTTTTTTTAGAAACGGTCTATTTGATACTCATTACTTACTTAAAAAGTGGGACTTCTTATTCGCCAATCTTACGCTCATAACATAGCAGGTCTGGCAACACTGGTGTTATGGTAACTATGTATCTATATATAAGCTATATATAAGTAGCTGTGTATATAACTTTCTTCTAATTGTATTGCACTGTTATCGCTTAGCCCCTATAGGAGAGCATAATTAAATGTACTTTAGATTCGTCCTCGAATTCAAAATTGAATTAATTTGAAATCTGTATTCAAATTGGTTGTATAGTTTGTCGTTAATTTTCATGTCCTGACATTATCTTTAAGCTGCGTTGGTACAGTGATATAAATGTAGAGATACTGTGTCGATGGGTGTGGGTTCGCATTCCATTTCGCTGTAAGGATTTTTCAAACACCCGCCTTGTTATTTACTGCCGTCAAGTTGAAAATCTAACCCCAACTGAACAGTTAGGAATACTATTTTAAATTTACCTAGTTGATGTATAGGTAAATTGAACCTTATTTGCTATAGCTTTGCTCTTTTGAATTTCGTTATGATATATTTCTTCTACAAATACGATGTTCACATATAAATATTGCAAATGTTTATTCAGAAATATATATTTCCTCAAATAAGCATCTAACAGACTCGTTGAAGGCTATACGCTAGATTACGTTGATTGCCTTTGATATAAATATCCCAATGGTTTTATTTTAGGTAGCTCAATAAAACTCCACCGTACAGGATGGCGTCTAATACCGAAGAAATTCAAGATGACAACTTGAAACTATTTACACTAAAATATTGCATTTCTTATATCTACCTACATATGTTAAATCCTTTTCTTGTAAAAAAATATTTAAGATGCGTATTATTTTTTGAAGGTACAAGTACTACTGGTAGCTGCTGACTACTATAACTTCATTGTATTATGAAAATAACTCAGTAACTCATTATTTCTTCGCAATGAAATTTTTGTTCAAATTATTGATTATATTTAACAAACGAATTAGGGATTGTAAGATATTTTTCATATAAATTACAGAAGAGGTAATTGCGAATAATTCTTCTTCATTCACTGAATATTATTTTATATTTATCTTTCAACTCAAATTCGTTCTTAATTATCAGAAATAATGAAGTTGCATGTTTTATAAAATAAAGAGAAAAATAAAACACTTTTCTTATACATTGTGTTTGTATTTATACGCATACAGAAAAGAGCAGAAACTTTTTTTAATTGTGATTTTTTTTTAATTGTGTTAAAATTGGCAATATTCAATATTAATGTTAATGTAAAGATAAATGTCTCTGATTTATAATTATATCTATATATTGCAACTAGCCTCTGCCCGCGACTTCGCCCGCGTGGAATAGTTACTTTGGGCTAACTAACACGCAGCGGAAGCTCACGAAAGAAAAAAAAAACGATTTTGAAACATTATTCATTGGGGCTCCGCTCCTATTGGTCTTAGCGTGATGATATATAACGTATAGCCTTCCTCGATAAATGAGCTATATAATACTGAAAGAATTTTTCAAATCGGACCAGTAGTTCCTGAGATTACCCCCTACAGCGTCATAAACTCACAAACTTTACCTCTTTATAATATTAGCATAAATTGGCGACAGATATTGCCACTCTAATAAGATACCTTTATGTTTCCGTAAAGGGAGTGGTCATATTTCTCAAAAAATGTATAATCCATCCGAAGTGATTCGAAGGTATTCATGACTTGTTACTCCTTACGACCGAAACTTCTACAGTTACTGCTAATTCTGTTGCTTCATAATGCTTTATAAGGCTAAGTAGAGCTTCCTCGGTCAAATCTTGGAGGTTATATTGATTTGACAGGTTATCAATATTTTCTATTGCCTGGGTATCTAAATATCAACTAAAAGCTCTATCACCAAGTAGCCTTAAGCATACTGGTTACTACATTTATTCCTGATTACTGCACTTGAGAGATAGATTCTTCTAGCCTTTATGTTACCATTCTCGGCTGCAGCATAACTTAACCTTGGGTGAGATTATCTAAGACTAAACATAAAAACATAAAGTCAAAACACCGACTACACGTCCGTACATTACTTAGGGCCCCCATTGAAAATCAGCGCTGCAGTAACACCCAGTTGTGCTGCAGCAATTAGCTGAATGGGGGTGCCTTTGTTGGATATAATATAAGCTATATATACGTTCATCTTGTTGTAATCCAGCAATAAATACATTTCTTTCTTTCTTCTCTTCAAAGAATATAAAAAAATATGGTTTAATTTAACTTTGACTAAACCAGTTACGGTTCAGCTAGTGGTGTGGTAACTATCACACCCACAAGACGGGAGGTAAATCTACTTCGGTAGTGGAGTATATTGTTAAATTGGTTTGAAGCAGCTACCCCAAAATATAATTGCCAAGTAAGTTAAACTACTAACGGTAAAATTCACTTAGTTTTACCAATGCTGTCACCGTAACTGGTGCTATAAATAATATTTGAAATTCTGTTATATCAAAAGTGCATCAATTACTTCGTCACGTTGGTTCAAATCGCTAACTCCACATTAATTTATGCCCAAACAGCTAACCTTCTATCTATCGGTCTATCGACTTGAAGTATAAATTTAAATAATTACATTTGAATATGAATTAAATGAAAACATTAATCAAGTCCTGTTCAAATTCTCTAACCGCTCGAATCAAAGCTCCAAACTCTTAAGGAAAACATTTCCTCGAGGAAGGGACGAATGGGCAGGTACAAAGCGGCAACGATCTATGGATGTACTTTAAGAAGAGGATTTAACGAACCGGTATCCGTTTCGAGTGAAATACTTAGTTTGTTCCTCGTCGTTTCAACTTTACTAAATGGATTTTGAGTTTGAAAATTAAACACATTGAAATCTTGTTTTTACGATTGAACTGATGAACCCAATTGTGTGACTGTTGGCTGAGGATGGCTTTAAATAATTATGTATTAACTCTAAATACGGAAATAAAAGATAGACCCCTGGAGAAAAAGAATTCTCATTTATAGAAAGAAGAAAGAAAGAAATATATTTATTGTCATAGTATAAGTAAGTACGTACAAAAAAGCCTTAACCATAAAAAAGTAAAACTATGACAAAGGGACCTGGCGTCAGTGTATTGCTGCCTTTAAAAACGGCGCTGGTTTTCAGCTAGGCCTCAAAATTTCCCAGCTGAAATACAAGTAAACATTACTTATTTATTTCGCGCCCAAGTCGTAAACATAAACTTAAAATATCTATCTATTGCTATACATATAAATAAATTAAGAGACCCAAACAAAAATAATTTTAATAAGAGAGAAAAGATAAAAAAAAACGTTGCAATATTGTTAATGACATTGTGAATTATGCGTCAAATCTTTTAATGAAATTATAATTATAAATGCCGTAATCTTTGTTGGACAAGAATTTCTTGTTTAATTAATTTTTTAAATATTTTGCTTTTCGCCTGTAATGGAGGAGGTATATTATTCAAAATTTTTGATTCTAAATTTATCTGGACTGGTTATTTATGGTAAGCTTTACCAAGAAAAAAAGTAATTTAAGCATAGTGCAATATAAAATTAACGACAAATACCTACAAAACATTAGCAGCCATTGTTATTATGCCCGTCAGCAAATCTCTCGGTGCTGGGTCTTCACCTACTGATCCTTAAATGCTATAAAGTGTGCGAGAGCCACTGCGACGCGTTTATCAACATCTGAATGGCGGTCGCGACTAATTCGGGTACAAATGACTACTAACCCACTGGATTACGATTGTCATGTACCTGGCAATTAACAAAGTTCGTCTATTACATAACGATCTGCGAAAGATGGTCAAAATATAAGGACATTGACACTCTCACGTAAGTGGTATGAATTTGAGCCTAAAATGGATCCGAGCTGCCTCGCTATCCGATCAAGGAAATCATCATCATGTAAACGTAGTATTATGGAAGTTAGTTTACATCCGTTCTGAGATGTTAACAACCATCAATTTCAAAATCTGTCCGTATATTGCTGTAGCTGCACTTAAAACTTGTTAGAACTAGATAGTTTTTTGCGGGGTGGTAGGGTGTCTGTACCCGACTGGATCGCGACCACCGTACACCAGGTGGAACACCCGCCATAGTGGCACGTTTGGGCGTGTCGCGTTCCGGGATCAGCCGGTGTATATCCAGCAACCAGGGGGGGGGGGGGGGCTGTCCCTAACTGGGACGCTTTCAGGCCGGCATGACAGCGGCGACCGGCGATGGATAGTAGGTCTTTCGGCGGTCGCCATTGTTTTTGGATTTTACTGTGCTTACCATCAGGCACAGTACAGTCACTTTGCCGAGCTACAATAAAAAAAAAAAAAAAGTTCTAAATGGTCTACTTAGTCTAAGTTAAGCATGTCTTATGTTGTCACTTAACATCAGGTCGTGATAAGATGATGTTCTATAATACAGAAGAAAAGTGTATAAGCTTATCTATACACTGAAAAAAGGTTTCTTAAGACGGAATAAATGTTAAACTGCTATTAAGGCTATTAAATATCTTATGTCAATACAAAAATATATGCAGGAATAAACGGACCGACACGAAAGAAATCTCGGCTTACATTACAAAAACTTGTCTTAAATGCTAATAAAAGCGAGTGCGGGGCGCTTCTGGAACATTCTACAATGAATATTTCATGATGGGTCTATTGACGACCAGATTTATTGACCTCCCGGTCCTCTTGCTGCCAATTTAAAACCGACTAAATGATAAGTGGAGGTACGTCCGCCTGAAGATCAATGTTCACTGGCCGTGGTACTGGGCCGGCGACGCAGATGCGGTGCGTTTATTTTCTCATTAATTTTTCATCTTTTCGTTCGGTTTCGATTGTGATATCTACGATTAAGTAGAACTTCGTTTCGTGTCTGTTAGGCCTTTATATATTGTTGATATAAGATTTATTGAGATGTATGCATAACGTGTGAACTCGTTGGGAGTTATTTATCACACGTGGCTGTGAAGGATTGTTCCGTGGTTTCGATACGTATTTTTTACTTTTCTTGTGTCTGCGATTTTTCATGACCAAAAGTTGTTTCAGTTATTTTATCTTATTTATCCCTAATTAACAATTATCCTTTCTTAGGTTTATATTTATTTTTTACTAGCTGTGTCCACAAATCCTTCCACGTGGATCCTAATGTAAAAAATCAGTGACTAATAAAATCTACTTTTCTCTCATACTAAAGTCGCGCTGTTATTAAAATTACAATAACCTTTGATAGAGTGAACCGATTTTAATGAAACCAAGATTAAATGTTACTCGAGGATATGCTTTACGATTTTCTTGGTTTTATCGTGAACGCAGTAATTTAGCAGTGAGTCGTGTTCATACAAAGGGACAGACAAACAAACAGACATTTCTAAAAATGATTGAAATGTACTTTATTACTTATTCCAAAACACCTGCAACAATTTTTTTCACAAAAATGTAAAAAGTACAATTTGTTAGATTTACACTCTTATTATACTTATAGATTTTATATTTAAATGGAAATCAAGAATAATATTTTAAATGAATATATGTTATGTGATATATGTTACATTATATTCATATTTAAACTTGCCTTCGACGAAATATTTTATGCAAATATGAATGTTACTCAAATTAATAATTATTCATCTCTAGCTCTCTCTATTTGTACTTACAAACGTCAATGTTATTATTCCAATATTTGTCTTGGTTATATACGCATAAAGACATGAGATTTTAGCTTAAAAGCGAAATGTAACTGAATATACCGAAGTTTCTTGGAGTTAAAATCATATCTCTATTGATATAATACGACAGATAATCTACTCATTAGACAGCATTGAACTATAAGGTTATTTCATTGTATACTTTGATACATGTAAATAGGTCTATTTCTAGATACTACTGATACTGAGACAGATTCTGGACTCTATGCTGTTCGTCCCATGTTTCAAACTTAGTAAAACCAGTAATAGTTTCTTATGTAATAGTGTTAGGTTCTACAATAAAGTCACAAAGCATATTACCGACTTGTCGGACTGTAAGTTTAAGCGCCACGTTAAGCGGGTTTTGGTGTCAAAAGGTTATTATAGAGTGGATCAATATGTGAACGATGGTGATGCCTGGAATTGATTCCTCTCTGTGGATTCACTAATAACGATTGTAACTTATACTGTATTCGAAATATATATGTTAAAAAGATGTATCCGATCAAGTTCCTTGCTAGTTCTTCTCGATGACTGGGTTGTGTTCCGAACCGGTGGTACTTTTGACGTTCATAAGCGCCTTATTAGGGCCTAAACTGAATAAAGTTTTTTTGATTTGATATCTAACTGGTATCATGCAATACGTTCTCTCTAAAGAACGCATATTATATGGACATTTCAATACTTGTTATCAATAAATGTATCTAAAGTTAATATATGAGCATTTCTTTTATACTGTTGACTGGAAAAGATGTTATTAAAGATCAAAGATCTCATCATCTCAGCACAGGTGATGAAATTAATTATATACTTAGAAGTGACAGTAAATAAAATTGAGTCTTAAAAATATATTGTGTAAGTAATATTCAGAACCCAGTTACAAAGAAACCACTAGACCAAATGCCTCTTCCCAGGTATGCCCAGAAATTCATATTAGCATCGACAAACAATATATGCACATATATAGTATAACCAAGAATGACTAGGAATTTTATAAATTATAATTTTGCGTCACTAATTTGAGTTGAGTGAATTAACTAATATTTCTATTTCATTAACATATATAATCCAAAAACTCTTACATTATATTTGGGAGTCAACATACCAATTATTAAAACCTTTTTAGGTTAATTTATGCAAATAAATTCTTAGTTAGTCCCTACGTTATGAAAACAAAAGACTAGAAATGTTCTATTTATAGCTTAAGTAACATTGGTTCTGTGTTGACACTGTTTTAACCGCAAGTAGTCCTTTTTACAATAGTACCCAGCGTCACCTAATGAACAGTTATAGTTTACTTTTACAATAATTAAATGATGTCATTCATTGTGACGTCGTAATTTTAAGGACGCGCTCTCAAAATTTTGTGTTTCAATTTTGGCATCGAGTCCTACTAGGCGTGCATACCTCATGCATACAGGCACGACAACTGATAATCAGGGGAGTTGTAGCTCAGATGAAACGACTTTGATACTTTGATAAAAATATATTACAATATTTTCTTATTATTGATGTTCTACTTTTTGTTATATTAGATCCCATAGTACCAAAATAAATTATAGTTTCTCACGGTCATACTAGGTCAAGGACAATGTAACTAAACCTAAATATGTATACGTAATAGAGAGAAACATGGAATTTGTGCTCAAAAGTTTAGCCCACTAGTGCCCGATCAAGGTATCATTTCTCAACATTCTCATGAGTAATAGTATTGTGGTAACTTATGATCATAGTCTAGAAAATAACTAGAAACATCTAGTTTCTGCTTGGATGTTTAGTCTCCAAGTGTACGAGCAAGGTTTCAATTTTTTTTTAATTTGGTCTAGACAGTATTTATGATAAGTGAATCTTAGTATAGATAATAGTTAGGAACATCGAGTTTGCACTCAAAGGCTTAGTGTTATAGTGTTAGGTCAATGTTTCATATCTTAAGGACCGTGTGATCAATTATTTCATGATGATTTTTTTTTAATATTGCTAATAGCTACAAACATAAATTTTGCGCTTTAAGTTGTCTTATCGTATCAAATGAGAATATCATTTCTCATAGACCAAGTGAGTAGCTGTATCGTGATAACAGAAATTTAGTACTGATAATCGCTAGAAACATCAACTTTGCAATCAGAGGTCTAGTCTTATAGAGTCAGTTTATTTTTGTTTTTTTTTTCGAACTGATTACGCTTCCAAAAAAAATTGACTCTATGAGACTAGACCGTCAACGTTTCATTTTATGGGTTAGATGAGTAGCTGTATCATGATAACTGAACTTTAGTATTCATAGTAGCTACAAACATACGGTTTGGGTTCAAATGTTTAATCTAAAAGTATTGGATGAAAGTTTCATTTGTCATGGGCTAGATGCGTATCTTTATATTGATAACTGAATTTAAATACATATAAATATTAGCTACAAACATTGAGTATATGCTTAGAGATTTAGATAGAAGAATTTTACTTTGATTTAGATATATAAATAACTAGCCTCTGCCCGCGATTTAGTGATTTTTGCGTGGAATATTTAGTTTGGGCTATCGCTAACACGCAGCGGAAGGTCTCAAGAGGAAAAAAATACCCGATTTTGAAACATTCTTCATTGATGCTCCGCTCCTATTGGTGTTAGCGTGATGATATATAGTCTATAACCTTCCTCGATAAATGAGCTATATAACACTGAATTTTTCAAATCGGACCAGTGATTTCTGAGATTACCCCCTACAACGTCACAAACTCACAAACTTTACCTCTTTGTAATATTAGTATAAATAAAATAAATAATTTGTAAATACTTTCTTTAATTTTTAACTTTCTATTCTTTACCCCGACCGTTTTTAGACAGAGCCATTAATTACCTCATAATACCAAATACTTTATTATAATTTTATTTCAACATATTATAATAACTGAATCAGAAAAAGACGCGGCTGGTTCAGCTAGTAGATTATAAAATAAACATATAACTATAGAATGTATTAACCAAAAGGAGAGTGGTGCACGTTTTTGATTTTATTAAATCTAAAGACGTAGGTGCCCTAAGATTCACGTGGCCGTGTTTTACCTTCAAACACAATACCAGTCTGGAACCCATTTAGAGAGGCTATATCTGTCTTATTGTTAGTGAAATTTATAAGCCGTGTAATAGCTTTCATTACGGACAGCATTTCTTATCTATTTTTAATTTTATTTATTGCGGAAACGTCGTTGAACTGTCGAAATGGATTTAATTTACAACTTTTTAATTAAATTATTAGCTGTGGAGTTTTTGAAGATAATATTTTTAATCATATGGTCAAGATAACGCGAAGGGCTTTGATTCCTTTTTTATAAAAAAAACAGGGTGTGTCGTAAACACACGGTAAAGTTAAACTTTTGTATTACAGTAAAAAAGTACCAAGAAAAGCCAACGTTACGCGGTGTACCCAGGCGGTCGCCCATGTAAGTACTGACTGCGCTCGATGTTGCTTAACTTCGGTAATCGGACGAGAACCAGTGTTTTCGACACTCTACCCGACAGTGTTTAACTCTACCACTTTTTGTCACACAAAAAGTTTGCCGATCAGAAATTCAAAGCTCCCGCATAAGAAGTTCCATTTCAAGAACATTAATAAAGTAAATTTTCAAAAAAAAGTATTAACCGACTTCAATATCAATCAAAAACCCATAAGGCACTAAAAAGCGGAAAATAAATAGTTTATCAAATTAACCAAATTAAATAAAACATATGAATATGTGTGCTACCTAGAGTTGTATTGGAAGTCGGTGCCAACCGAAATTTCAAATTTGTTCCAGGTAGAAATGTATTACAGAGACGCGAGAGTGGACTTAAACTTTGTACCTATGTAGATGATATGATTTTCGGTTCGCACCGACTTCCAATACATCTCTAGGTAGCACACATATTCATATGTTTTATTTAATTTGGTTAATTTGATAAACTATTTATTTTCCGCTTTTTAGTGCCTTATGGGTTTTTGATTGATATTGAAGTCGGTTAATACTTTTTTTTGAAAATTTACTTTATTTTTCCATTTTTAGTGTACATAAATATATTTTACTAGCAGTGCCCGCGAACTCCGTTCCGCCTTAAGTATATTAAAATATGCGCATTTTTGCGGTATGGTATCTATCGGTATGGTATGCGATATGGTTTCAATTGGTTGTACAATAAGTAACGTTTGGTACGAACGCAACCTTATCAATAATCCGCGATAGTTTCTACCACCAACTCGGCTACCATCGCTTCACACATAATACACCTTAAGTAATGTAATTACAATGCTTGCGTCATGTTGCAACACAGCAACGAACATAAGCACAATAGGCTCCTAAGAATTGAATAGTTTTTTTTATAATATTGGTGGCAAACGAACATACGGGTCACCTGATGGTAAGTGTTCACGGCCGCCCATGGACACCTGCGATACGAGAGGAAACACAGATGCGTTGCCGGCCCTTAAGAAAGGAGTAGGCTCGTTTCTTGAAAGTTTTCTTACTTTGTTACGGATCCCATGAACAGAACCTAACCAAATTTTCATCAAAGTACCCTTGAAGTACATCCCTTCCAATAAAAAATGAATCATCGAAATCAGTTAGCGTGATATTGAGTTATTCGTCTATTTGTCGTTTACATAATTAATGCAAATTTAAAACTTATACGGTTTTGCACTGGATGCCGTTGTCGGAACTGGACCAAATTGAAATGGGACCACACGGGAAGTACCAGCTTTCAAATAAAAAAAGAATAATCAAAATCGGTTCACCCAGTCCAAAGTTATGAGGTAACAAACATAAAAAAAAAAATACAGTCGAATTGATAACCTCCTCCTTTTTTTGAAGTCTGTTAAAAATAGTGCTCTACTTTCCATCAATGGTAGGAATGTAGACTCAAATACATTTTTAGTTTGTCTTTTATCTGAGTTAGAGAATCCTTACAAATATTATAAATGCGTATACGAGTTTGTTCCTTATGCTTTTACCAATGATATTATGACTAGAGAGCTACATTATATTTCGATAAAACAAATAGCACGTTGACGCACACATACGTAAAGTAATATTGCAACGCCACACTGTGTTAGATGAAATGTGGAAGCAAGATGGCATATTCTCAATATCGATGGTGAAAAAGAAATACTTATACATTGCCTAGATATGGCCGGATTGATGGGGCAGCCGTCAAAAATAAGCTAGTTAGCCAAGTTTTAACAAGACGTTGTCGAAGCGCTTATGACGTCTCTACAGCTTTTTAGTTATAATATGGCTTTTAGGCCTTAAATACTCTACTGATCATTATGACATTTTATACGTATGTTGTTAGAGCACTATTTATAAAAAAAATACTATTCCTGAAGTATATTGTCGTATCTCAATTAACGCAAGCGACGTCGCAAGCAAAAGCTAGTTCTTTATAAAAACATGAACAGGATATATGTCGCATAATCCACAAACCTCACAACATGCCCATGTAATCCCAATAGTGATCTCTCGGTATTATTTATTACCGTGGCATGTACTCCGACGGCTTCCTGTCGTCTTAAATGGAATATCGGATGTCTCGCCGTGATAGTAAACACGTCATGTTCCGTCATACTAAGTGCTACTCGACCTACAGATGTTTATTACAATAACCACAGACTAATTAAACTGGACAGGAAATATCGAAATGGCGTTAGGTGTAAAATGGGATATACTATGGGGTAAAGAAGCGCATCTAATTGAAATACAATGGGACTTTAGTTCGTATTATTTTTTTTTAATTAATCATTTATTTCTTAAAAGTATCATTTGCCCTTCACCAGATGCCTGGCTACCGCTAAAGTGGATTCTCATTGGTTTAGAAGCTTCGTCGTGAATATATAACAAGCAAACACGTCACTTTATATTTTTTGCTAATGTGGATATATTTTTTTAAATTGTAGCACGGCAAAATTACTACACCTTTGCCTGATAGTAAGCACAGTGTAATAAATAATAGTTGGGGATTAGAGAAAACCGTTAAGTTTTTATTTAGTAGATCTTGACGAACTTTATTGTCTTTTATATCTGTACATATAATAAAAATGTAAATCTAACGTGTCTGTACTCTGTACTGTTTTTGTGGAAAAAAAAACGTTGCAGGTGTCTTAGAATAAGTAATAAAATACATTTTAATCATTTTTAAAAATGTCTGTCTATATATTTGTATGAACACGCACTGCTAAAGTACTGCGTTCACGATAAAACCTCACCTATAAAATCATAAAGCATATCCTCGAGTAACATTTAGATTTGGTTTTATTAAAATCGTTTTTTTTTAATCAAAAGTTTATTGTAAGTGGCGTATTCGATAATTAACATTAATTCATGTCTCACCATGATTAGTCTGTGTAACCTTACGCTTCTGGTATTATGTACATGGAAATACAATAGTATATATTATGTTTAAGATGGTTTACTCGCGTTAACAACTGCGCTCCATTTTGAACAAGAAATTTGGTTTAATAATTATTATATAACAAGTATTAAACTTGATATTAAACTTTATCCATACGATATGCATAGTTAATATACCGCGGTACTGGAAATACTCTGAAATAAATCTATTCTGTTATGTAAATGGTCCCTTAATTACGTATTTTGTAATAAAATAGTTATAGTATAATTTACTAAATATCGTATTTAAAATTATAAATTGAATTTTTTCGAGCTTACCGTTCCGTGGGAAACTAATATTCCTAAAGACCACGAGATAAAGCTGGACAGGTATTAAGGCCTTGTAAACAAATTGACTAAAAACGGTTATATAGTACATCTATATGTCGTAGAAGTGGGAGCGAGAGGTATACCAGCAAAATCTCTCTATAGCCTGCTGAAAGACCTCGGTCTTTCCGGAACTGCAGCGAGTTGTATACTAGAACGAGCCTCTAAAGCCGCATTAGCAGGTTCATACCAGATTTGGACAGGCAGAGAGAGAAACACGAGTAATTAAGGTGAGTGTTAATGTGCATTGGAAAGGGGCCCCTTAATCTACACCCGTGTCACAAGTCTCGTGTTCTAGAAGTTAGCGTGTTTCAAGTTTTATTGTCATAATATTAGTAATTTTTATTTATTTACAGAAATAGAACATAACGTACTTAATAAAGACAAAACAATAATTATATTAAATGTATATTTATAATTATGGCTGTGAAAAAAAAACAATTCTTATAATAATTATTTATTCCGTCAGTTGTAAGCATCTTTGGTAGAGAGCTTTTCTTAACAATTACATTACATTATACGGAACATTTAAAAATAAAACATTTAAAACAAATCAATAAATTAACCTCATACTTTCGAAATTTAATTTTTAATGACTATATTAGATTCTATAACAAAAAAATAATGAAAAACGAACAACGAATGTTTGTAGACACTAAATCTGACACGGACTTGGACTATTTCTAAGGAAAAGAGGCAGGCCGTATTTAATCAAAAAGCGAAAGTAAAAACCCACTGTCTTCTCCGAACTGACGTGATGTCGTTGAAAAATGACTGCACTTATTCGAGATTGAAGGATTCTATCGATGCGCGAATCAGGTCATCAAGATACAAAGCTTCCATCAAGGACACGGGTATTCGACGACAGCCGAAACTCGGTTGAACATTTATTGATATTCAAGGCTTCATGAATATTATCTGAAGAACTATGTAGTTTACGAAGACTTAGCAATTATTTTTTTTTGTAACGTATTTGCTTTTAGTCCCCTTTTGGAATTTTCTGAAGTCGTTAAAACTAAAACTGTTAAAAACACATTTTAAAGTACCCAATCAGTCACCAAATAGTCAATTCTTGAAATGAATGTACGACATTATTGCGCCTCTTAGATTGTTTTCCATAAGAATCCAAGTGGACTTCGGAAATACTATAGTTACTTCTTTATTTCAAGCCATGTCTTCTGAAACTTTCATTAGCAAATTTACCCCTTTTTTACAATTAACCTTCAACTAAGTCATCTTCAGATCATTCAAGGCTTACCCTAAGTAATCCGTGTACTGGAGAAAGCCATATAGAATTATTAGCATCCTAGAAGACCATTTCATCGATGAGTAAAAAAGAGTGTGCTACAACATCGAAAATCCGTTTCGTGACTTACACAATTACACTGGAGTGTTGTTTTAAACGATGTTTTTTTTTTCGTTAAGAATAAAAATACAATTTCTTTATAGGTCGATTAAGGTAATTCCCAGTTGATTTCATCGTTGTACCGCTCGGCCTCCTTGAGGGACTCAAAAACGGGGATTTTTGACAGCAAACCTGAAACGAATTAATTTATTCATGAGCAAGTTAAAAAATCCCTTTGGAAAAAAATGTTTTCCTCCTTTTTTTGGGATTGTTTATTTTACACCTGGACCTAGTTAGGTGGCACTGAGGAGTTGCCCTGTTTAAATATTCTCTTTAAGTTGAATCGTCTACTGTATTTGTGTTAATAAATATAAAAGAATTACAAGGTTCAAGGACTTTTGAAATTCAAAGTTTTTGTTTTTGATGTATTACTTAGTGATTTAATAAGAAACAACTCCTTTCACTTTGCAAGGTATTAGACATGACATGATTACTCCTTCAATAGATAAATTACCTTTTGTTTTTTGGACATAAGTTTCTTAAAAGTGGTCCAAATTTGATCTTTTTTTTGTTTTTTCTTCGTTTTTACTTGGTCTTTATGGAAAAAATATATCAATTGAAAATTTGGACTGAACAAATAAGATAAAATGTTTTGAAAGAGTAATAAAAAATATCAAAATTTAAAAGGAGACCAATTTTGAAAGGTACTAAAACATATCACAAAATTGAGGGAAAAAGAATTCAAATCGTCCGATTTGGCGTGGAATTCCCCATATATTTTATTTAGGAGTATGAAAACATGACTGTTGTGGGCTTGGTGGTTAGAAAACAGTTTATTACCATTAACCACTGTCACGCCGGCATACCTAAATATCTCTTCAAAGCATCCAACATTATAAGAAGAAGGGAACACAATAGTTAGGAGAGATTACGCCATAAGCAAAAGTTTTCGTTCATCCATCTGGGCAAATCGTAAACGTGTAGCTATGATTAATACCTTGCCTAATATTAATTGGCAATTGAAGGTCGTTATAAGCCAAACAAAGATTGAAAACCTCAAATATGGCGATAAGTACTGGCAATAAACCTCTTGGCCATATAATTTTAATTTATAGATATTCGTTTGACAGATGACTACTGAAAATGGTTATGATTTTTTTTTCCAAAATTCACAAATTGTAATACAAAATTTCAATTAAAAGATAGACTTACAAGCCTATTCAACTATTAATTCATTCAGTATCCGCCTTCTGTGTTAAACTTACTCGAGCGTTAATACGAAATTAATATTCCAACTAAATGTGTTTCAGAGGAGCGTAATGTAAATGAGAAAACGTAGAAAGTTCACCATTGAACTTCGGGTATTTGTCAAACTTATGTATTATACTTTTACGTATGAATTGAATAAGGAATTAATGGACTTTACCAACTTTTCTTTCAGTGATGTTATAAAAGACCTTTTTCTGTTCAGAGGCTGTGGTTATTATGATAATTTTAATAATTAATTTGTTCTCTATTATCCCAATATTCTCAAGGTAAGAGAGGCAAATTTTAAGAAAATCACTATTCTCTATAAAGCCAGATTTTATTATGAATGTAGTAATTTAAAACGTAAATCATTACGGAATTATGTTTACTAAAATAGCTTCAAATATCCTAACATAAAACTATACATATATTAATCTATTTTTTCTTTGAAATATATTCCGGTATCACAGGATAGTTTACCCGTCCTATGAATAAAACATCTACCTGGTAGTGATATGATGACAATAAGAAGATATCTGATGGCTATTTTCTATAAAGTACATCTGAAGTTAACTAGCACTATATGTTTTCAAAAGATACCGTGAACAAATGTTTTTTAAAGATGTACATTGTGTATTTATAATATGTGTAACTTCGTATTAAGTAGGCTCTAACTCAGAAGTAAAAATACTGTATTAAATTTATGCTCTGAGAAGACGCTTATGAACGTTAAAACTACCACCGGTTCGGAAAACAACACAGTCATCGCGAAGAACTGGCAAGAAACTCGATGTGGTTTATCTTTTCATCCACATCTACACTAATATTATAAAGGAAACGTTGTATTTTTGTATGTTTATAACGAATAAACTCAATAACTACTAGACAGATTTCAATAATTCGTTCATCATTAGAAAGGTACATTATCCCTGAGTAACATATACACACATCAAAAAAGTCTAAGCAATATGCGTGATATTACAAATTTTACCATTTATATTAATTAATTTCTAAGTATTTACTCAAACAAAGTGCGTAGGTAAGTAAACTTTTTTGTTATTGATGACATACTGGCTGGTTGTAAAAAAAAAATCTGATTATGTTTTGTTTTTTCATAAGATTCAAATGACTGCGAATTTGTTTGAATTTAAGTGCGTTTTCAATTGCTACGTTTAGTCTTGATTTTATAATTTTACCAACCATTTAAATAAAGTTAGCGACAAAATTGAATTGTTAGATATTCCTTACGTCATGAAGCGACGTCATTTGATGGCAAATGAAATGCAAAGAGCTGTAGGGATGTTGCAAGCGGGAAGTAATCAATCTCAGGTATCTCGACATTTTGGCATTCATAGAAGTGTTATTTGTCGTCTTTGGCAGCGCTACAATAATACAGGAGAACCCACTGAACAGCATCCAGGCCGTAGAAGGAGTACAACCACTCGGCAAGACCGGTACATACAACTGACTGCAAGACGCCAGCCGATGTTAACCGCTCGAGAGATAAGTTTGAGGCTACACATTTCAAGTGGTGTTGATGTAAGTCCTCAAACTGTGCGAAATCGACTGCATGAGTACGGCCTACGAGCTCGACGCCCAATCAGGTGCCCACCGATACGTCACGGGAATCGCGCTCGTCGATATGAATGGTGTAGAGAACGCATAACATGGACCCAGGAACAATGGGATAAAATTATGTTTTCCGATGAGTCGCGATTCGGGTTTAAGCCTGATACAAGAAGGGTGCGAGTGTATCGTCGGCCCGGAAATACTGAAAGGCTCAGGTGCGTTCAGGAAGTTCATCCATACAGCGGCTCAACAGTTATGTTATGGGCGGGTATTATGAAGAACAGGCGAACTGAGCTCGTTTTTGTAAATGGCAACATGAATGCTGAAAATTACATTGAGGATATTCTCAGACCATAAGGTAGACATAAGTCTACCCATTTGCACAAACTTTTGGCTCCGATTTTAGGTTAATGCATTACAATGCACGTTCACATACAGCTCGGCGAACCAGTGAATACTTTGCAACGGAGAACATCCCGGTATTGCCCTGGCCTGCACAATCGCCAGATCTCAACCCCATCGAGCACGCATGGGACATGCTCCAGAGACGTGTTTTGAAGGACTTGGACGGAGCGACAACAACCCAACAGCTGAAGGATTTGCTACAATTCCATTGGGAGCGAATACTGCAAGATGTCATAAACAGTCTCATTAATTCAATGAATAATCGTTGCCGACAAGTTCTGAATAGCAGAGGAGCCCATACTTTGTATTAAATTGTTCTATTCTTTCACAATAATTACATTTTCTTTAGAAATTTCATTTTGTAAGAAAAAAGTTTAGTTTCTTATGTATCTTAGTTTCTACAGTATATTCTAATATTGTTCATTTCTGTTATTAAAAGAACTTATAAAGACAACAGCTGTTATTTTTACATCATAGAACCCTAAAGATATTATTTTAAAAATAAAATACAACGTTATAATGTGAAGAACCATCCTAAAATTTAAATTAGTACATGTTGCTTAGACTTTTTTGATGAGTGTATTTTTTACTAGAAAAAAATAGGGATCCATACTAAAATTTCAATAATGTAATCCAAGGTATGAAAAATATTGCCATAAAATGATTTTCATCGCATGCGCTGTGGAAACTATGAATGATAGAATAAAAATAATTTTCTACAATATTCAAGAACATATTAATATCTATAAAAAACCTCGCGGTACCATATGTCCAGCTATTGTGGTTATGTCACTATAACTACATTTTTGAAAGAAATCTTAACAAAAACCAGACCATGCCTAAAAGACCATGTTATTCATGTATTTATATTAATCCTTATCTAAATAAATTAATTTTAATTTAGGACTATTTCAGTACCTGTACATAACTTTTTGAATTATTAAAATCGGCCATTGCATTCAAAATATATTACGAGTTTAAAATTGTCAATCTAAACAAAATATGCCGCTCGCGTCGTTGCTGGGGTGCGATGTGTGCGTGCGGGCTATGCGGCGAACAAAGGGTCACGGGAGAGGGGCGCGCACATCTATAGCGTAGGTAACCGCGTGGCTTATTCGCGCAATAGAATTTTAGCTCATAGTAATAGGTCGGCATTCAGTTACAATCCACAAATTGATTATGTTCATCAGAACAACATCCAAATTGGAGCAATCAATAAGATTTGTACTAAATATTATGCTAAAAAATGGAGTGATGAAGCAAATGGTATGTGCTGCACATTTGGAAAAGTACTTCTTCCTAATATTGAAGAACCACCAGAACCAATAAAAAGCCTTTTTGGCAAATAATCACAGATAATCCGCTCATTTTTTGAAAAATGGCGTATTTATTATGGCGTGTTTCACCAGTATTTAGCTTAACTGTGACTTAATTTGGCAGATACAGTAAAGAGTAGTTCCCGCTAAGCTATCACGCACCAAAACAGATGAATTCATCCGGTAGTTTTTGTATCTTATCATTTTGTTAGGTTAGCACAACCATCTACCCTCGAACAGAAGACATTTCTTTCTGTACGATTTTCGATTCTGGGTTGGATCTGGGTACAAGATTTACAAGACTATGATCAGTTTTAGCCAATCCACATATGTTTAACTCAAATGTTTAAAACAATTGTTCACCCATGCGAAGCCGGGACGGGCTGCTAGTTATATATATTTATACAAACAGATAGTGACATTCGTTTTTGGCGGTTGCACTAAGAGAAGTGTTATTTCAAAATACCACCAACGTTCACATACTGAGAAACCCAATGGTATAAACACTTTTTTAATATAGTTTATAAGTTTTCGCGTTTCACCATAATCTGATATTAAAAGACGGCAGGTAACAACATTATGCTGAAGCGGACTGGCATCGACTACTGGCGGGACACAAGTATAGATTCTTGGCGACATTTTTAACTTCAGAGTGATAACTACCCAGGCTGGAAATTAACTGATAGGTCACAAAATTAACAACGATAATCGTGATCCTTTCTATCACCGAAGGCAGCGGCTCATTGCAGGATTTAACATCGCTTTTTGGCTTTAAAAATCTCAATCATAAGGTAAATGAATCAGGCTTAGTGGGTTTTAATTATTGGAATTCTGCAAACACAAATACTGTACATAATATGAAATTGAAACCCGTATTAATATAAAACAGGATATACGAAAATATTTTTGCAAATTGTTACCACTATTTGCAAACATTTATTAAAGGTTATGAAAAATTTATTTACTTTTATTGGTTTTGTTTATTTTTGATGAAAGTTTTCGACGGATGCCTGTATAAGTAAATATGGAGGTTGCATACGGGTTGCTGTAATTTGAAAATGTCCGCACGAAAATAAATTTATAGTTCCCTTTCGGTATAGTTTACATCGATTTACACAGGTTTCTTACTTTCTTTTGGTGCTTTGTTGTAAAACCTAACACTATTACCTAAAAAACTGTTGTTACTGAAATACGGTTTTCCTGAAATTCAATGTATAATTATGTATTATTTAGTAGAAAATATGTACATAAAAAATGTACCTTCTTTACCAAAAAACACAAACATCTTCAAAGCTTGTCACACTGCACAATGCTAATTCATGAGCACTGATTTAAATATAAAATAATTACCTGTTAAAAATCCTGTAACTAGAGATAACACTAAGGTTACGGCAACAGCTATGAACTGATACAAAGCTTGAGTTGCCGCAGATCTCCCATTCTGTTGAAAATATAGATGATGAGAGTTCGGTGGTATTCAAGAGACTAGTCTAAATATATAGATTGATTGAGATCTAGAGATGCAAAATGAACATCAAGAAAGTGACAGACTTACGTCTTTCAAAATAATTAGTTAAAAGAACGATATTAAATATGAATATTCAATACAAAGGCACTTGAAAACACATTTACATAATATAAAGGTGAGTAGATTAAAAAATCCTACAAATGAATTTGCGAACATCTATTAGATTTGATCAGAATCCGGTCGATATATAAGTGATAGACAAAAATAGCATTTAAAATAAAATGTAAAACCTGACATTTATGGTATACATATGGCAATTTATTTTACCTAAGATAAAATGGATTGAATATACAGATGCAAGTAATATTAAATAGACGAATCTGTGTAAAGATGGACATGGCAACAAGCATTAGACTACTGATACTGCGTCGTAAATAAAGGAATAAAACGTCAAGTAAATACGTGCCTTGTCCATAGCTTCAAAGACTGTTCCAAGTTCGCTGCCGTAGTCGGATGATGTCACCAAACCGGCGAAAAGAATTGACAGTAGACCTGAATACAGTCCCGGCATACCGTGCAGGTTGTTTACTCCACATGTATCCAAGATGCCCTTCTTCGTAAGTTGTGGCTGTTAACCGTAAATTTATGTTTATTTATGCTTTATTTATAACATACAAAGTGTCAACATTTTTGAATTTTAGATCACTATATATGATCACTTATTAAAGCTAGTTTATTAGTCCATTGCCAGTTGTCGAGTCGGTTTTAAAAACAATGTGCTGAATTGGCAGTTAATATGTCATCAGGCAATCTGTTCCAGTTTATTACTACTCTATTACTGAGAAAAAAGGGACCAACTTCATCATTATAATTACATGATCTATATAAGCCAGCGTTGAACTACAATTTTTATAACGATATATTTACAGAAATCCAATTGTAATAATGGTAGAGAAATATTTTGAAAATCGTTTGAAGGTAAATAAGTAAACTGAAGGGTAACTTTTCCATGTAATGCGGTTACACAGAAAGATTTACTAACCGTTAAAAACCTGTATCCTATGACACTTATGACTCCCGCTCCAATACCAACAGCAACGGCACCTCCAGCTCCTATATGCATGTTGCAGACAGAACCAACTGCTACACCACCAGCCAATGTGGAATTCTGAATGTGGACCATATCGAATCGACCCGGATATTTGTTCAGTGCTGAAGATAAAACGAAGGAAGTCACCTAGAATAGATTAAATTTTGATCGATTATGTTATACGAAAAATCTAAGAGAGCTGGATCTCTACAGGAGTCATGCCATTAGAAAAATAGGAAAATAAACTGTGTATATTATATTACAAACTGTTAAACACTTGAGTATTATAATATTTATAACAAACACTTATGTAGTTCAGATGGACAACGATATGGAGAGAGAGCATTATAAACCACAACGGCAAATAAGGCAATTTTACGGTCATATTATTTACAGAATAGGTGTTGAAAGGTAATGCTAGAAAAAATTCAACGTTAAAATTTACAAACTTTTATTAGTTTGTTACCTTTACTATGTTATTAACATTGTCTCAATGAGACAAATGATGCATATTAACACTAAAGTTGTTACTTTTTATTACATAAATTTATCACTTACAGTCGAAGCAGCTAATGATAAATACGTGTTGATAACAGCCCGTTGGTATTCAGCATCACTGTTTGTAAGACCGGAGTTGAATGAAGGCCAATAAATCCAAAGAAAGATTGAACCTGACATTAAAAGTACTTTAGATGAGTAAAACTACTTTCGGTGAGTAAAAAAACATTAAAGTAACCTGGATTTAAGGATATAATATGAAATGAATGAATAATTTTCTGTATAA
Organism: Antheraea yamamai; assembly: GCA_036509395.1. Lineage (NCBI taxonomy): Eukaryota > Metazoa > Arthropoda > Insecta > Lepidoptera > Saturniidae > Antheraea > Antheraea yamamai. The sequence continues at coordinate 17,908,210 of AP028441.1, forward strand.
AAATAGATTATCTTTAGACAAAGTTTTAGATCATGGTTTGATCATATGGCTAAATAGAGTACCTTATACTTCAATATAATTAAATATTTTATTCTTTGAGACATTTTTTATTGTCTACGTTTTTATATATATAACAATCGGATGTTGTTCCACCCTGATAATAAAAAAATATCTTGGCGAACTACATACCACACCTTCTTCATGAATTACTTTATCTACTGGTGAAAACGGCATGAAAATCCGTTCAGTATTTTTTGAGTCTGTCGCATATAGATAAATGTGACAAGGATTTTGTTTTATAATATATAACGATAACTTCCTCTCAAGTGGTGTAAACAAATGAAAAAATCATAACATCATACAAGATCGACAAAATACAGAAAAGTATGACAATTTTAGTATCCAATATAATAAAGACAAATGACCTTATGTCTGGAATACCATTTAAAATTATAGATCTAATGATAATAGTATTTAAATTAATTGTTGATGGCTTGGTTGGTTGTTGGTGTGCTCCGGCAGTTGCACTTGACAGCAAGCCAGCAAGGCTTAGCATGTTTACTATCTTAGACATTAACGTTTTAAGCCAACAGCCCGAGCTGAGGTTCAGCCACTCTGGCACCAATGAGCTTGTTGCCAAGAAGCGAAGTGCCTCAAACGCCTTAATAGTCCAGTGAAGCTGTGATGGCCCGTCAGGCCAATAGCGTAGTCAGTTCGAAAAACAAAAACAAAACCGTTTTAGACCATGTTATCATTTAATATCACATGAGACTGCGGTCAAATGCTCATCTATAAAGTATAAAAAAATACTTTGATTATTACATACCTATCATAGCAGTAATATCTGATGTGTAACTAGGTCCATTTAAATCGACTGTGGGTACAACGTGTCCATTTGTTGTTGGGGTAGTGGTATCTCCTTTCCTAGATCTTAAAGCAATGCTAACGCCAATACCAAAATACGCTCCGAATGTATGGATTGCGATAGAACCTCCAACGTCGGAAGCCTGATAATAAAAGCTTTTAATTTGATTACAAATTTATGAAATACATGCACTTGTTTAGGGTGTATTATTTACAACGTACCTAGTTAACAACATATCATGTCTATTTTTTAATTGCATTTTTTGCAACCAATCTTCCAGATTACTATTTCTATTGTCGAATAGGTAATATATTACAACCGCTTGCGATAACTTCAATGTTCTAACAAGATAGTGACCCTTTGTTAGAACTTTCCAGGGAGGTTTTGAGGCATCTCAAAATTCATGTTTCGTTGTGTTATTTTTCATCCACTTCACTTATGCACAATAACCGAACTATATTACGTAAAATTCCACCAACATTACAAATTATTGACTTAAATAACACAAGATTATGAATCAAATATAAAAGGCGCTACATGTCAGACTAGGAGTCCGTTAAACCCTCCTTATATCGTATCTTAAAATCAACTTTTTAACTACTTTATATAGAGATCAGTTATAGCTGAAATAATGCTATGTGAAAAAGTAGGTCTCTAAATTGTAAAAAAAAACTTCAAGATGGTAGAACATTAATAAAAATAAAATGTATTTATTAAAACTTAACCATTTCAACAACTTATTAAAGTATACTAAATTAACAGGACATTCAATTTTAAATATTAATATGTAAATAAGCCAACAATGAAAACCCGATCCAAACTGGATCAGTAGTTTCTGAAAAAATAGCGGACATACCTATACATAGACATACATACGGGTCGGTAGCATACATACATACAGCACCCTTTTTTGATATCGGTTAACAAAGAGATAAAACCATTATGGAAGATTCTGTTGTACTTTCAAAAATCTTGTTTTCAAGTAATTCTTTTAGTTGAAGTCAAAGATCGCAACTACTAATTTTTAAAAATATTCCTTAGCTCTACTAACCTTAAATACGTCAGACACTAGCCAAATATTAAGGCATGCGACAACGGTTTCCACAATTGCTATGAACAGTAACTGCAAGCCGCTTGCTATACCCAGTAGTGCTCCAAACGTTATTAGTATAGTTGCTGACATAATATCAGCCTCTAAATTTGGAAATGTAAAATTTGATGAACCTTAAATATTCTATACATATATATTAAGCATGAGAGGAATACAACAGGAGTTCCAAGCAATGATGGGTAAGTTAATGGCGTGTTCAGACACAGCGTCGATGGACGTAGTTCCAAATCCTTGCAATTAAGTAAGAGCTTCCGATGAAGGAATATATCTTGATGAAACCATGACGGCAGGATTTTTTCTAAGTCTGGCTGGCTAACTACCACTCCGAGTTGAAAATCTGTCGTCAAGCACCTATTGGTTTGTTCCGGTAGCTGCACTTGAGAGCCAGCCCCCTCTAAGTTTAGCGTGTATACCATTTTAAACCATATCGCCATTCCAAATGAGATGAGATTGTGGTCAAACCTATTATTAAAAAAGAGTTACAAAAGTGCTCTACAATAACATCATCTAGTGTCATATTATTGTTGATATAAGATAAGGAGAACTAAAGTCTATCGCTGCAGATTTGAGTAAAGCTATGTAAAGTAAATAAAAAGAAATTGCTTTATTAATGAAATAATAAAAAGTTAACATCAAAATGCAAAGTTTAAGAAAAATCTCGAGAGATGTTATAACTCAATTGACATCGTGAAAAGATGCTTTTTTGATGAATAAATTTTCAAACAACTTCATTTAAAACAACAACATTCAGTAATGTAATAAAAGGTTCCTTTGTTTCGAAAATGAAAGGAAATTGGGCTTTTAAAATATTACTTCTATTAAAACTAGAGAAAAAGTTTCTTATTCATTAACATAGTAGCCATCTTCAGTATTGTTAACGTTTTCTTTGAACTTTCTGAAGAATCTTTCGCCAATATTCCATGGTTTCATTGTATTCAAATTATTATATAAATGAATTATTGCTTTTATATTATTTAATATCATATTAATATACATTTAAATATCATAATTATATACAGGAATTAATTATCTATTCGAATGTTAATTACCCGCAAGAGGAAAAAATTTGAGTCAAAATAAAAAAAACATACTTGAATACTTTATTCAATTTAGACCCTAAGAAAGCACTCATGAACGTTACAACTATCACCGGTTCGGAAAACAATCCAGTCATCGAAAAGAACCGACAAGAAACTTGACCAGGTTTAACTTTTTAACATGTTCAAAAAACCAAGTTTACGATAATTATTTTATTTGTAGGGATAGTTAAATAATTTTTTTTATGTTACGTAATTTAAGGCTATTACTGTACCTTAATTTGAAATGGATAAATGTTATAATTAGATAAAAACTTGTATTATATACTCAAAAATTCTAATTTAGATTGTCTATTATTCATTTCTCTATCAACAACGTAATAAAGTATATTTCAAACTTCAGATTTTCAGGCAGTGTTAATTCATTTTCCAAATTCATCTTTAATTACATCATCCGTAGATCTAATAGACATATTATATATAAACAGTATAATATTATCGAAGAAAATAACTCATAAATAAATGTATTCAGGCAAGGTCTTACCTAATAAAGACTTCTTGGTTACATAGATAGTGTTATCTTTCATGTGATAGAAAGACTGGCAAAGTAAAGCCCATTGTATGACAACTGCTGCTAGAAGCCAGTTAAAGCCAAGAGCACTGTAGCAGTATTTTTTAAGAAACGTCATCAGGAACCCGAAGCCGATGAAAATCATGACATGTGTGTCTTCGAAACCTGAAAAATATAAAATATCATTAATTTTAAATCTATCGTTATTTTAAGTGGAGAAAAGATTGAGTTCTATATTTCTAAGCTTGATAAATAACTAACACTAATAGAAGTATTAGCACTAATCCTTATGTATGGCAGTGAAACATGGGCTGTAATTAAAGAGAAAATCCATACCATTCAAGTTACCAAAATGAAGATGTTAAAATGGATGCGTGGCATAACTGGGCTCGATAAAATCCGCAACGAATACGTGCGAAGCAGCTTAGGAGTGTGCGATATTGCCGGTAAGATTTAGGAAAGAACGTTACGATGGTACGTTTATATAAAAAGAAAGCCACCACGTAGGCAATTTAGCACAACAACTGTCCCTTCGTCAAAGACCTAGAGGCAGGCACAAAGTAAATTGGAAGTGTGTAGGATTGAACAATATGAAGGAGTCCAAAATTTCCGAAGGTAATGTGAAGGACAGAGCGAAGTGTATAAAAAAATACGGAAGGCTGAGTCCACCATTATGTGGGACAAATAGTCAGGAAGGGAAAGAGAGAAGTAGAAGTATTAGTAAAAAATGAACAACAAGTCTACGAGATTGTAGATTCCAATGGCCGATCTTAAAGCATAGAAACTAATTTCCATTAATTTATAAAGTATTATTGCAAAAGATAGAATTTAATTCATTCCGCCGAAGGAAAAATCATGGATAAATCGTAATAAATATATTATCTGTACTAATGCAAATATTTTCCTTTATTTAATTGATTTATAATGTCGTAACATCACCAATTCAATCGCTGTTTCCAAGGTACCCCGGTCTATTATCTTTTTTCCATATAATTCCTAGGTATACATTTACAGCCAAATGAAAAATTGCAAATGAAATTACGCAATACATTGTTTTGTGCCACGAGAACGGCCCCCGGGGGTATAATTCGTATATAAAAATGTTATACGTAGAATTGTCGAGCTTGTATTCGTAGCCGTTTTCCTTTATTGCTGGAATCCGTTCCGCCAAAACGGTTTGTTATTGATATAAATATTATCTTAACTATCATAAGTGTGGATACTTATGAGCATCGTTGTATTCAAATTGAACTGAAAGTCGAAGAACTAGACCAAGGGGTTAAAGAAACTACAAATATACAGGGAACCTTCTCATATAAACTCATAATGTTTTGTTTACAAATATATTTGTCTTTTCTTGTTTTTATACTTTATCGGTGTTATTACAAGAAAGTTAAATACGTATTGAATACTTGCTTTAAAAAGGTTTCGAATTAAATGTACCGCGGTCGCTGAATATTCGCCATCTTGCTCTTTTGTCTCGCTTTGGTTACGTTAGGTTAGACTTGCGAAAAAGGATAACGTGAACTTTCCTCGGGCCAGCGCGGTGCATTTAATACGAAGCCTTTTTAAAGCAAGTATTCAATGCGTATTTATTTTTTTGAAATAACACCGTTTTACGTAAAGTGACTGGTGCCCCGTGACACGTCCGGAGAGTCGATCTCCAAAGGGATCTGGATATGCCTTCTATCTGGGCGTATGTAAAATCACTTACGGTTAGTTATTTTGAAAAAGTCGTGAATCATCCCAGTCCATTAGTGGTATCTAGTAGTCCGGTGAAGCTGTTAAGACCTTGCTTGGTCAATAGCGTACTCAGTTCGAAAAAAAAATAAAAAATAGTGGTATCCGTCGCAAAATACGAACCCGTACCGAACACTGCGCGTTGTAAAAGACATCCGTGACATATTTTTACCGACCCTCCCGATGAAATAACGGCAGTGAACGATCAGTATCAGCCTGTCTTTCCAAACAGAGCGTGCTCACGCCCACGCCCTCGTAACCACAAATCACGCCGCCGTGGTCTGGGGGTAAATTTCGCTCCCGCACACCAGACTAGACCCCCCTCGGCAGCGGCTCAAGCCTAGGTCCGTTCCCTCGGCGTGGAGCCCTTGAGTACCTGCTCTCGCGATACAGTGACACAAAATCTTACAACGCTGCAACAACATTACAGATATCACCTCCACACACGTGCACGCACACATGCTTACACATGAAAGTGGAAGGGTTTTTATTTTTGTTTTTCCCTTATTGAACTGAAATATTTTAGAAAAATTATCCAACACAAAATACATATAAGAGTTGTTGAGATGTTTGGTGCTTGGTACACATATATGTTTCAATAACTCATATAAGTATGAATATGTAGCTAAGCTTAGGTTAGCGCAGATAGGTCACGAATTGTATGAATCAGGCAACAGCCCAAGCCGAGGTGTGCCGCGCACCCTTGAGCTAGTTGTCAAAATAAAATCGCCTGAGTGCCTTAAGCGCTCGCCTTAGTAGTCCGGTGAAGCTGTTAAGACATTGCTAGGTCAATAGCGTAGTCAGTTCGAAAAAAAAAATAATAACACCGTATAGGCTTTAGCGTTTGACCAATCTAATCTGATGTTAAATGACGATCTGGTCTAGGATAGTAAACACGCTAAACCTAGAGAAGACTGGCTCTCAAGTACAGCTGCCAGAATATAACAACAGGTGCTTGGCGACAAATTTTCAGCCTGAAGGTGGTGGCTAACCAGACAGGATTACAAAAAACCCTACCACCATGCTACGGATCAATCACGACGTTTTCCTTTACCGCAAAAGTCCGGTCCATTCACATAGATTAAAAATTGCGTCGATCGACGTGGTGTTGAAACATGGAACACCGTTCTTCGAACCAGTAAGTTGTTATGGCTCAATATATAAAATTCCAGTGTAAGTTTGCCCGTCATATTTCTCCTTCTCAACGGTTGACCGATTTTGATGATTATTTTTTATACTTATGAGGTCAATGCGGCGTCTCTTAGCTACAGTTTAACCGTAAAGAGGGCGATGATTTCGAGTTATCAATATTTTATTATTATTTTAAATACTTAATTTTTTACTTAAAAAAATAAAAATCCAATATGATCACCATTTCACCATCTTTTAAAATTAGAAACTCTAAAATTCATGACTTACTAAAAAGTCTTCGTCGAGAAAACGTCTGCATACTGAGCCTTACTAGTTGTGAGATAGGTTTTCAATCATTTGATATTAAAATAGATTAAAATTCATATTCAATTTATTTCGTACTAAATAAATTCGTTTACAATCTATCTTCTCTATAATTCGAGACCACTTACAATTATTCAGTGTTCAATTGGTTTAGCTATATCAATTAACTTTCAAATTAATTAAGCGCTGAAGTGGGGCTTTTATTTGAATCAACCGTCTTATTTCAATCACGAATTAAATAGGAGATTTGGTCTGTCACAATGGGAATTGCTGTATTCACTAATAAACTTTAAACACAATTATCTCTTTTAATACGATCAAGTGTTGTTTTTATTTTTTATATATTTAAATGTAATATCTAAGTTCTAAAATTATTTATTCAATAAAAATGACTTTATCAATCCTAATATATTTAACTAAAGCTTTTTGTAATCGTTTTTTAAATCATTGTTCAAATGAGTCATTACATTTAAAAATATTCTAAATCCAATTTTATTCGTTCGTATAACATGTATCATTTTTTTAAAGCTTTCTAGTTCTTATGCACTAAGAACTAAGTTCAATTTTTGCCGTTCATAAGGTTGTAGTGTTTGTTTATGATCTTCATATTTTACTGGTACAAAATTTGAAGATCTTAAAAAATAATGTAAAATATTAAGAACGGCTAAAATTGGTTTCAGCTCATTTTGAAATGTAACGACACATATATTTTAAGCTCGCAGTTCCTTAATATTTTGCCATTTTTGTTAAAGATGGCAGGAATATATTCAAGACTGTCTCATATTATATTGTCGTGTAAATCAGTTGAATATATATTAAAAAAAACGATTGTGTGGTTTTATGAAACCACGGTAAAAGTGAAACTTTTTTTCACACTATAGACATTTAACTAATAATAGTCTATACACTACACGGTCAGCTGCTGCGAACTATAGGCGCCGCCATATTGGCTCTGGCTGCTCTGACGAGCGCCTTTCACTTTATCCCTACTCCGCGGCCGACCATCACGCAACATGCAACACACAGACGAAAAAGTTTGAGACGATGTAATAAAAGTTTCACTTTAATAAATATTTTTGAAGTTATACTTCTTTTGGCGCGTTAGTGAAAAATGATGAGAGTAAATTTTTACGATGCGCGCGCACACCGTCACGAAAAACCGATACCCTGAAGTTAGCTATAATCAACATTTTGTTTCTTTGTATCTGTTGTTTGTATTTCTTTGTATTAAAACTATCAATGTATTAAATACCTTTTTTCTATTGTTAGTGTCGTTTTATCTACAAACGCAGAATAAGGCGAAAGATAAAATTTTTGAAAAGATTTTTATCTTTTTACGCCAAAGAAGTATAACTTCTGAAGCGTGTACATATGTCACACACACTTTTTTTTTAATGTACTAAAAATGTGTACTAATAAATAAGTTTTCCCATTTCCCACTTTGTACACTTCTAATAATGATATATTGAAATCGCCTCACGTTTTTATTTGTAAATAGTGAAAGTATTTGTATAGCTACTAAAGTTTGTAGTTATAAGTGTTTTGTAGAATCTACGAAGTTGTTAATAACTCGACTTAACTCGTGTATTCCTCATGAGTCTAGCATAATTTTTTTTATCTATTTTATTTTATTTTAATAATATGGTATATTAAAAGACTAAAATTAAAAGACGAAAAAATAAGAACGTAAATCTAACGTGTCTGTACTTTTTAGATTTTTGTGGAAAAAAATATTGCAGGTGTCTGGGAATTAGTTATAAACTACGTTACAAACATTTTTTGAAATGTCTGCTTATTTGGACACGCGTCACTGCTAAAATACTGAGTTCATGATAAAACCTCACCAAGAAGCAGTACAAGAGTAATAATTAGACTTTGTTTCATTAAAATCGGTTCGGTTTATGAAAAGTTACTATACTTTTAATGACGACGCGACTTAAGTACGAGAAAAATATAGGTAAGTAAATGGACTTACATTCAGATGATTTTATTAATCGCTGTTTTTTTTACATAAGGTTTCAAGCAAAGTCGCGGGCACAGCTAGCGTTGCTTTATGATCTGTATATAGAATTGTTAAGAATGAAATAGAATATTCCGCATCTGATCAGTTAATCTACGTGAGTGAAAACACTTCCAGATCGCCCTCTCCGCGCGCTTCGTATAATGAGTTTTGTTTGACCTTGTTTATTCCTTTAAATTGAAATGTACCAATGTTAAAGTATAAATAAACGGTTATTGGTAAACAAAGGCTATAAGGTTTCGAGTTATTGCAGAGTACCGACGAACTTTACATCTACTTTTTTATATTCTATGACCACAATCTCGTTTGATATTAATAACTAGCTGATATCCGCGACCATTTCTATATTGTTTATTATGCTAATAATACATTTTATACACAGAGCAATAAACATAAGAACTATTCAGCTTTTCTTGCTCTTTCATGACTAATAAAGACAGTTCACTGAACGCGTAGTACTAATCGAGGTAGTCATAAGGACTGCCGACTGAAGTGAAAACTCAAAACAATGGAATAACGGTGTTCTTTTTTGAATTTTAAATTAATAATAATGTCAATTATTTAAATTTCATAATTTTTATATTGAAATTATTAACATTAGTCTGCTTTTCATATCTATTCGTACACTGAGCAATAATTATATACATTTTTAATGAAGTTTATTAACTAATCAAACGTATGACAGCTGCACAAGCTCAATACAAAATATTAATATTAGATGTACACAGGCGGCTATATTACGCGTCGGTAGTTTGGTGCAAGCGCAATACATCACGAGCATGTCGAGGTCATCGATGACGCGAAAAGCAAGCAAAAGTTGTCACTTCAAAAATCGTTGCTTAGCTTGAATTAAATGACGATATTGACGTGATTTTTTTTGATAAGAACTAACTCTAATCTAAGAACTTCTAGAAGAATAAGTAAAAAAATGACATTAATAACTATAGAGTATTTTTTGCGTAATATGCTCATATTGGCAAACATATGTTTTATTTATGTATCAAATAATGTAACTGTTTAAATTAAAGAGACTTAAAAGATAAATAATCCTTCCAAATGTAAAACTATTACTACGTAGTTAAAATGTGTGAAAGTAATAAAAGTGGCTTAACAACCGAACGCGACTGACATACGAAATGAAGCGCTTCGAACAATTGTCACCGTTCAACATAATACGTCACTCGTCTCCGGTTAACATTTGTGGTTTGAAACCAAACCTGTGCTGTCGGTTTTGTGACTTGATTAATTTGACGTCAGCATTACTCTCGTTGGGAAATGATTTCTACTATGCAAATGTGGACAATATTGAAGGTTAGAGGAGAGGAGATAAATTTATGATTTCGAGTCACGACATGCTAGTAAGCATGACCGAGCGTATTACGCGGCTTGCGTTAGACTGTGCACGTCTAATATTTTGTATTGAAATTTTGCTACCCATCGTATTGATTTTTGATTGTTTGATAAATTTTATAAAATTTTTTTAAATTTTTGCTCAAAGTGCTAATAGATGTGAAAGCCAGACTAATGTTAATAATTTCAATATATAAAATATGAAATTTAAATATTGTGATTCACGCTATCATTAATTCCAAAAATGAAAGAGAAGACAGTTACTTTACATTGTTTTGAGGCATGACAGTATAATAATATGTATTTATAATATTGATTACATTGATATATAAAAACTCAAGATGCACAGTTAACGTCTCAAAACCGTCCGCATAAAATGAACGCTCAATTCTCAATTGTGCGCTCATTTCAGATAGTCTTTCGTCACTCGCGTCTTTGGTCTTTTCGTACACTACTTTGTAAAAACAACTTTAACTATTTCGCGTAAGATTGAATTTTCAAAAATATAAGTTTATAGTATAACTATAACTACTTAGGTAGGTATATCGCTGAGTTTTTGGGGACGGTTTTGAGCGATACTTTTATTCGAGACTGTGATTAGGATGGAGTTATCTGGAATATCTTTAACTATAGTTAGACATGGCAGTTTGGCCTGTTATTGAGTTCTAGATTTTTGTTTTTAATTTTCCTATCAATTTTTTTAATACTTTTTTGATATGATAAAGTAATGTAAAGTTTAGTTTGCAATATGATTCAGTACTTCTCATATTTTTTACGTTCACCATTTATCAAAGCCTGCAGCTGGACAATATTTACCTACCGAGTACGAAAGTAATTTAATAAAAAATATGAATATATAAGTATAACAAACGGATTTTAATTTTTTTTTTACCAATAGAAAGCCATGTCATTTGTGAGTGTCATAGGCTATATATTAACCCGAAAAAGACTTTTTTGTGGTAGTCGGATTTGCAAAGTAAGTCGAAGAAAAGACGGTCGAAAGAAAACGTTTCTAACGAACGCTGATTAACGCGGCCTTATTTAATCGCAAGTAAAAATTTTTACCGCCCAACGAAGTGGGCACGGATCAGCTGGTCTTGAATAAACTATGATATATATTCAAACATGAAATAATAAATACCAGATTTATAAAGAAATACAGCGCTCAGTTTACAATACGATGCGACAGCAATATCCAGTGTAAAAGTAATATACGTGGCTTTGAACAAACGCGAGCGATTTACATGCAAATGTGAACGGTTGGTACGATTGAACGCGTGTAACATTTGACAATTGCTCGCGGTTCAACGCTTCTGGTATGTATCCGAATTGACACTTTCGATGACTGGTCAATATTATAACTGCGGTTAATGTTCTTGATACTTTTATTCCATTTGCAGTACGTTAACTCCACTGTAAATCAAATCAAAAATACTTGATTTAATTCAGGCCTTGAGAAGGCACTTATGAACGTCAAAACTACCACCGGTTTTAACTAAACATGTACGGTGTTATTACAAAAAAGTTAAATACTTGGTTTAAAAAGGTTTCGAATTAAATGCACCGCGCTCCACCGAAAAATATTCACGTTATCCTTTTTCGCAAGTCTAACCTAACGTAACCAAAGCGAGACAAAAGAGCAAGATGGCGAACATTCAGCGATCGCAGTGCATTTAATTCGAAACCTTTTTAAAGCAAGTATTTAATACGTATTTAACTTTTTTGTAATAACACCGGTAATGCAATAAAACTGCAAAGTTAGTGAAACATGTTAAATTAATGGACATAATACATACCATGACGAGCAATTTACTAAGAAATATCATCAACAGGCCGAGTACATGATAATAATTTGAAAATGATTTTACATCACACTTTATTACATTAAAATGAGATAATAATACTGATAAGAGATTCCCTGATAGTACTAAAGACTACGGAGCTAATCTTGATATTAAATTATTTTCAGTTTATAGGAATGCAGATGTTGAATTTTGATAATTGTTTAATTTCCATTTCAAATAAGAAGATCATTGTGTCCGCGTCAACTTCACTCACTACTTGTCACAATTGTATTTCCGCCAACCTAAAAAACTAAATATTCTAATTAGAAATACAAAATAGAGCCACGCTGAAGCTCTTACTGTTTCAGCATGAATGGGTCGGCTCACCCGGGGTACTACCAACCGACCCACAGAAAACCGACGTGAAGTAACAGTGTTTGCATTGTTGCGTTTCGTTCGGTTAATGAGAGTGCCGGAGGCCCAACTCCCTTCCCTTTCCTCCTCTCCTTTCCCCCTTTCCTCCCTCCCTTGCCACTCCCCTGGTGTTACAAGTGTCTATGGACGGTGGCTATCACTTAACATCAGGTGACCACCTGTCCGTTTGCCTCCTATGACATAAAAAAATAATAATAATAAATCAATATAATAGAAAAATGACCATTATATTAAAATTCATTTGTATGTTTGTATGAAGTACATAATTATAATTAATTTAATTATTTTATTTTATATTAAGGGTACTCGTGAATGCTGACTGTAGGATTAACAACGGGCAGCCATGTTGTGTTAATTACATACGCGTAGAGAGTTTTTAGCGGGATTTGGGTATGTCATGTCGTGACTTATTTTTTATTCTTATTTTATATTTTTATGGAATAATGTTGGCAGCGTCTCATTTTATATAATATCTTGGTAATTGTCCTCAAGTAAAGAAAACAAATAGTAAATAAGTAAATGGAATATGAATTCTGGAATGTCAAAAAACTTCTTGAAAAATTCAAGAAGATCTCCAGTAACTTGTTGGAATATTGAAGTTATCATAAAACATCTTGTAATAATCATCTAATTAATAATGACAATAGTAAATGTCCAATAAAGATTGTTTACTAAACTAGATAAGAGGAGTGTACTTCAGCATTTCAGCTGCGCTTCCGAATAATAATAAAGTTCCAACAAGAATATGAAACCTTCGGATTTTACAAATTTATGGCCGAGCATATGTCATATAATGTAATTTACACATGTTACTGGTTCCCCTAACATACGGTTTCTATTGAAGCTGCTTGTGGAATATGAAGTAAAAGATCACTTTGTCAGTTATCTTCTTACTTGAAATGCATACCGTGTATATATATTTTATGTCTATTCTTCTCGACAACCTGGACGTATTCCGAAAAGATAAATCAAAATCAAAAATACTTTATACAATTTAGACCCTGAGGAGGCGCATGAACGCAAAAACTACCACCGGTTCGCAAAACAACTCAGTTATCAAGAAGAATCGGTAAGAAATTCGATCTGGTTTACCTTTGCATGATATATATTTTTACAAACATAAATAGTTACATTCGTTTTTGGTGGATGCACAGAGAGGGGCGTCATTTCCAAACGTCACAATCGTTCATATATTGATCCACCCTATAAAGCCTTTAGACCTTAAAACCTGCTTGACATGGTGCATGTACACACTATCCAGCAAATCGGTAATGTACTGTGGAACACTGTTATAAAACCTAACATTATTAGGTATTACCTAAAAAACTATTACTTATCTCAGAGAGCCTCAAACATGCTATGCCAATCATAAACACCCTTCCAATGAGTAAATTGATTGTCGTATGATTATTAATAAATCGTCTTTTAACAAAACGGCAATAACCAAGAGTAATAAAGTCTCAAACTTCCGCTTGTACGTAGAAAATTTCGAACCAATAAAGGAGCTTATTGTTACCCATAATTTCATATAACCACCTGACAGAAAGCGAGATCCAAAAATAATAAATTACATCCATACCGTGTACCATTGTTATCAATACCGAGATCCCCGAGAGCTTGCTAAGAACAATCATCCCTTATTACTGGGATATATCTTTTGATCCGACCGCTGAGTAATTCCATCAGCCAGACATTATTACGGGGAACGTAATAATAAATGATCAATGCTGATAGGACTGATACACGAATCTTGTACTTTAAGATAATACCTTGAGAAATTCTCTGTGTATCAAGTTTTTTTTTACGATACCGCTTCTCTTTGACCTTATATATAATGAATAGAAGATCGAAACGGAGTTTATGCTGATCATCTATACACACATAAATGAAATTTAAATGTTTGTAATATAAAAATAATAGTTTTATACGAAACGGATATGAAAGTATGTACGGTACATATAAGAAAAAACCAATTTTGAAAAAATCTGTCTATTTGTTTCAGCTATTCTTGGTGCTTAAATTTACATTCCGGCAAATCGGTAATATGTTTTGGGACTTTATTGTAAAACCTAAAACTATTACCTAAGAAACTATTACTGGTTTTGCTAAGTCTGAAACATGGGACGACCAGTTTGTCACAGTTTCTAGTATTTAGATCATGCCGGTCCTTTACAAAATGCAGGTTTTCAAAGTTTTTACGAACATACATTAAATTATCAAGAATGTATTGGGAGGGTACAGTTAGGATACCGAATTCCTGGAACTTCGTTTTTAATGATTCGCGAGGTCCCATATTATATATTGATCGGAATGCCCGTTTTTGTAATAAAAAAATTGTATTACTATAGGAATAAATACGGGCATGTTCGGTTTAGTGCTAGTTCATTTGTATCAACTCTTAGATCGTGACTATAATATATCAGGTGGCGTGTCGCATTCCAAGATCAGCCGGTATATCAAGTATTCAGGAGGGGTGGTAGGATAACAGTAACCAACTATATTGCTACTACAATAAGCTCGTCGAAATGACATTTCTTTGGTTTGTAACGTCGAGGGTATCTTCAGTTGGTTAGAGGCTTACAGGCCCATATGGAAGTGGCAAATTGCAATGGATTATAAAACCTTGATCTTCACAGTTGATTTGGGATAACTCTGAACTTATTGTCAGATATGTGCTGTTGAATATTAACTAAATGCAAGTCGAAATTTGACAAAAATCACAAAATGTTACGCGAAGTAATTTGTTCTAAGAAGTAGACAATGAATAGCGTAGTTATTCATAGCATAACATAGCAGATCATAACTAGAATATTATAAAGGTAGATTCGTTACAAATACTATATCCAGCTTAGATGTCAAGCTCATCTGCAAATAGGCATAATTATGGATTTTTTGGGATTGACAATAAAACGTAAAGAAAATCATTTATCATTACATAGTATAAAACAAAATCCCCTACCGCGTCTATCTGTCTGTCTGTTCGCGATAAACTCAAAAACTACCGAACGGATTGTCATGCGGTTTTCACCGGTGGATAGAGTGATTGATGAGAAACGTTTTAGTATATAATTTGTCAAGGATTTTTTCATAGTCAGGGTGGGACAACGTCTGCCGGGCCCGCTAGTAATAATATAAATATGTATCAACACATGACAGATCTAATCTGATTTTTAGCTTAAAAACATTTCTTTTTATTTGCGAGATTATCCCTAAGTTAACAAAAGGCTATCAGGAACCACGATAAATAAATACGATGTCGAAAGCCTAAAAATGTATACAGTTAGGTAACCCCTGAATTAAATAAGAACATTTTCAATCTGCGCAAATACCACCTAAGTCCCTTATACATGTCAATTGAATCTACCAGTCTCAAATCCTACCCCAGTAAATAACCGGTTTCATTTTCACTTACAACCGGGTATAACATTAACATACCCGGTTACGTTGGCTTTAGTGAGTCCCCTATTGACCCGGATAGGATGCGTGCTGTAGGAACTCGGTTTCCTTTATTAATAAAACCGGTCGATGCGGTGTCGTTCTTAGCGCATTTCAATTATCGGTTTATTTGCAGCTGAGTATACCGGCTTGTTGATGGCATCGAGTGGTTTATAAATATGAAAAAAACCGGTAGCGATAACTTGTTTAAACCGTTCAATATGAATTTATAATTTTAAAATCATTGACATTAATACTTAAAATTATGATATGAAACGTGAAATTGTGAAATGGGTTTATGCGTGATTATCATGTGGTACGATATGGTGTTTATAGTTTATGTAAAGAAGTCACAGATATTTTGTTTTCCATTATTAATTTGATTGTCTTACGTACCTCAGCCAACAATATGATTTCAGCATTGTGTACTTAGTGTTATATACACATATAAATATAATTAAAGTGTATGTTGTTAATCCGAGCTTATCTTCGAAACGGCTAAACCGATCTTGGCGAGACTTTATAGGCGTAATATTTACTTGATTGATTGATTTAATCTACATAATAGATATAATATAATATAATATATATAATAAACACATTTGATTTAATATATTTTGACTACATATTAATACGCTTTCTTATACGGGATAAGCATTAGTTATTAAAAAATGAATAGCAGGCCCCATTTAATCCGCATAAAATTCATAGTTCCTATAAAATAGCAAACAGCAATAAAAATATTTTAATGAGAATGGATTCGCAGATAAGAGTTAGCATCTTAGTAAACTTGCTTTTGCCCGCGACATCGCACGCGTTATTGTAGATTTGCTGTCTCTCGGGTACAGTACAGTACAGTTTCTAGATGAAAAGTATCCTCTGTCCTTTTCTTCCTCTTGACAAAGTGAAAAGACACAAAATTTCTTGATAATCAGTTGAGCAGTTACGGCGTGAAAGCGTAACGAACAAATATTGAAGATATTTAATAATTTATTCGTAAATTTCATCTTAGAGTGGATTTAAAAATGTATAGCAAACACACTATAAACAAGCGATGATTCTTAATGAAAGTTTTAGGACACCGCGTCTATCGATATAGGTTTGAAATCTTTGCAATAAGCCAAAGGTTTTCTTGATAAAACCATACCATAACATTGAGACTACATTTAAATTTACCTGACTAGCTATCACTTCCAAGTCGAAAATCCGTTGGCAAGTATCCTACTGTGGCAGGACCAGTTCTCTTCTAAGTTATGCTTTAACACGCTTAACTCCCACCAATTTGGATTGAACGCTCGTACCATATCAGTATAATAGAAATATAGTTGAATTAAAAATCAAGTACTATACAGCTAAATAAACGAAACATAACGCAAAAATAGTATTTCAACATCAACAGTACGCGGACTAGTTATTTCTGTTTCTATGTTATGCCAAACTTTACTATGATAATACACAGTATGTTCGTAAAGCTAATAATAAGACTTTGAGTTTGTACTTAACGTCGGGATATTCGGATGCCTCTAATGGAGTTTCTGTGTGAGCCTCTCTCAGCGTTGGATTATTTCTGATTATTATTGTTCAGACGCGTTTCCCTCTCTAAATATTACGCATAGAAAATATAATACGGTCAAAAATATAAATTGTAGGCTCATGGTTTAGCGGACGCGTTTGTAATTTAATTGTCACATTATATAATGATAAGAATAATCACACAATTAAATATTAAATGATAAAAATGATATTTAAGAGTACCATTTAATTTGTGTTGCATACATTTTGGTTATGCCTGTAATTGCTCCTTCTATAAGTTAAATTGATGTTTTATGTATTATACTTCATTATTCTACTATTTATCTTATATATACCTATATCATTACATAGTATAAAACAAATTCCCCTACCGCGTCTGTCTGTCTGTCTGTTCGCGATAAACTCAAAAACTACTGAACGGATTTTCTTGCGGTTTTCACCAGTAGATAGAGTGATTCATAAGGAAGATTTTAGTATATAATTTGTCAAGGATTTTTTTATAGTCAGGGCGGGACAACGTTTGCCGGGCCCGCTAGTATATTATATTTGATATTGTTTTACCGATATTTTATTTATTAGTACTCTGACTTGCACTGGGTACAAGCCAAAAATTAACTCTGAGTGCTTCTTATGATATTTTAGCTTATGCTGAGCTGGACACTCTTTCTCTTGTATACTTTGTATTGTGTAATGCATTACGTGTGTTTTCAGTTCCAATTGTGAGATAGGTAAAAAAAAATGATGGTCGTCGTTAATGCTACCTGTTACTTTTTGCTACAGCCGTATTGATTCAGAGTAAGTATAAGTATAAGTCGATATAATATCTAGCTACGGTTTGCAGGAATTCCTTTCTATGTTGTTAGCTTAAATAAATTTATTATCAAAGTTTTATTGAAAAAAACATGTAGATAAAATGGCTTAGATCACGAGGTATTAAAGTTAAGGTGTCTTTTCGGAATACAAGACAAACATGACAGCTGAGAAAATACTAAAAATGGAGTGTGTGGGCTACCATGACTTTAATGATTCACGTGAATCGTTCATTTCTCTATTCAATATTTTATATGTCCACAATAACGTATTATATCCCAATAGTCCAACTTCACAGCATGTTAATAAAAATATACCATAAACCAAATACTATCTTAAGCCTATATATATCTTGATGCTGTTAGACTTATCCACATATTAGTACGCCTCTTACCTGAACCACTTAAGGTGAATTCGGCTAACGATAATGTAATTGGACCATAAATTTTGGTAAGTGCTTATTGGTATTTCGTATCTACACGCTACCCTCATTAAATCTATGACCTAAATTTAGGTACACACATGTATATTTTAGCCTATAGGCCTTTTTCTATTAGAGATATTTCAGGGATGTAGAATAAAAGCTTTCAGAAATACAAGGTTGCGTATCTGTAAACGAACGACAGTACTGTCTGTTAAACAGTATATACGTATACTTTGTAGCATGATTAATTTAAAACTTTTTTTGTAAAAGTAGGCGATTCAGCTTGCGGTAAGTGATTACTGACGGCCGCGGCTATAAAGAATTGCAACACAAAAAGCCATTTCATTTCTTCTTGATATCCCGTAGTTATTAGTTGTTCAATTTTTAAATATAATCCTTTCTCAGCCAAACACGCTAACATGATTTCTAAACAAGCACATAGTAACTCTTATCTCTCTGACTATCGTAGAAAAAAAAACAATCAAGTAGCAAGCGAAAGTTCTCTGTTTGAATGTTAATGGCTAGTCTAACTTTATTGCAGTCTGGATAGTTCTATCTCACGTTTTCATCGGATATACAAGCAAGGCGAAATGTAACCGATGACACTCAACATCCATGTAAACATTTGTCAGGAAGTTCGAAAAAATAAAGAAAAGAAACCCGATGGTTCTATCTTGGATATAAAAGCGAATACAAGTAGCGACAAACGACACAAATCTACATGTGGACTATAACCATAGATTATTTTATTCATTGATTTTCTCTGTACTATGAGAGCGAAAGAGAACATAGTCTGTCTTATTACAAAAAAGTTAAACACATGTTGAACACTTGTTTAAAAAAGTTCGATCACAATAAAGTGTCTTACCCTTGTTTAGAGACAATGCTGTTTATATTTAAACATTCCCCAACATTTGTCGAAGATGGCAGTTCTGATTTTATTGTTGTGGTTCATTGTATTTATATTTGCCGCCAAAAGACGTCTTGTTGTAAATTATGGATTCCGTGGGTATAATTAATTTGGAAGATGTAGAAGTACATAAATAAAAATAATTTTAGAAAATCACAAATAAATCATAGCTATATGATATGAATAGGCATTTGACAATGTATTTAATCTGAGTTTATACTGTTGTTCCAGTTTACGCATTTTGATATAATTTATTAAAATTATATGTTGCCTATTTTTACAGTTATATCATTTTCACCATATCACAATAACAATGTTCTTAATGAAGGCCCACTTGTGTAATAACAAATTTGTGGATAAGAATAGATTGCTATTAATTACTGAAACGAAATATTTGGTTCGGTACGTCACCGCAGAATAATTGATGCTGGAGTTAGGCTTAACAGTACTTAATGGAACGTTAATTTATAACACAATAACACCCATTAAGCGCCTAAACACTATACTATTTCTGTGTAACAAACAAACTGTCACTGTTTTGTATAGGATGAATGACCTAGCGGTTGGAATGTTTAACACGTTGGCTGCCACGGGAATTTTCACGAAACTAACTTAGACAGACATTTTGTTTTAATGATATTATGTTACTAAGAATAGTAATTATAGTAAATATTTGACAATTAATAATCAAGGAGCTAAAAATACTGTTTTTGTAGAACATTCGCATAATTTCAGTTTCGCCGCGGTAAACGTATCCACTGTCCGTAGAATCACTATTTTTAATACAAAGGCCGGATTAATTGAAGAGAACAAACATTTTGAGGAAATGACCCGGATCGTATGAGGATTTTTATAAACATACAAATGTATGTGAGTTAATTAAATGAATGCCGACTCGTTGAGTTAGTTCATTTGGAATTCCGGAATGACACAATAGAGAGATCGTGAGCGGTATTTAACATTGTACTCGATTATCTTTTGGTTATTTACGTATGATTACATACCGTAATCGTGGCTTTGTTAATGAAGTTTATAGAAATAATATTATGTTCGTGATAAATTATGTTACATTAAGAAAACCCGGTGGTCGAGTGGTTGGACTGGCGGAATATCAATATTATATCCACAGATTCGAACCCCGGCATGTACCAAAGAATTTTTCGGAATTCATGTACACTTACTAATTTCAATAGGTAACTCTATTGGCCGATAGTGAAGGAAAACATCGTGAGGAAACTTGAATCTGAGAAATGTTCTTATAATACCACTGGGGACACATAGAAGTGTGGATCTTTCGGAGTTTGAAATCGCCAATACGTCGTAGGCTAGAATGGAGATTATGCCCATATCTTCCTTTAGGAAAAGGCCTTTGATCCTGCGGTATTTTACTGACTGATATGATAGTGATGATAAATTACAAGCTACTATAATAAAAGTTTAAAAATTAATGAAAATTCTATACATTGAAATATTTTTTTTACAATTTCTAAAAAAGGATTAATAATAATTATCAACTAAAAAAGATATTTATAATCTGTATATTGGTATTATAATTGCTCAAGCCACGTTTTACTTAAATCTAGTCAGGCGAAAAAATTATACGCATAGACAAAACTACACATTTATTAATAGTTAAGTATTAAAATATTATATATATCGGGGTAGTCACTATTGACCTGTGATACCGCGCTATTGACTATATCGGGAGTGTTACTAATGACTCAAACGCTATTCGTTGAAGTTATAGGCTGTTTATTATTTACCTCGATGTGAGACACCATTGGTTGGAGGTATCGGCTGTTTATGTATCTCGATGCCTTAAAAGGCGACTGACGACTAGAGGCTAGATATACACGCTCAGACAGTTGGGCTAATCACACCTAAGGATAATTCGTTGTAACTGTAGTCAGTGTTGTGTTTCTGTATCGGTTAACGTTATATTCGATTATTCTTGGTGGATAGATCGATCAAATCATAACCTTGACGAGACTATGGATGACGCCATACTTCTACCCGGACGCCATTTTATCGCTGCCCCGACATATACATATAGGCGTAGTATATAAAGGAATAATATACGAATGCCTGCCATGTAAATATAGAGTTAACAGTTACGTTCAAACATTATCGTTGGTCACTGTTTAAAAGCTTTGTGGTAAAGCGAGGTCAAAGGGAGTGCAATGATATAACAAACATAATTAAACCAACATTTATCCAGCGTCAATAAACAGGGTACTCAAAGGCATCAACGGTTGAGTTGAACCACAGAGAACCAGTCTATATGTTTGCAATTAAACTAGGTAGATTCTACATACTACGTCCATATAACCCAAACGGGGTAAAATTCAGCTGTACATTGTAACGACGTAATAATCGCATTTGTTTTTAACGCCATCTACCGTCACATCCTACTACTATAATGTTACTATCTTTATGTTATTATCTATGTTATCAGTAAATTTTGTTTCTATAGATATCTGTATCAATACGTATATTTTATGGAAATGTAATTTTATTCGAAATAAAAAAAATATCAATCAGCTTAGTAACGTAATTTTTAAGTACGAATCTGGCCATAATTATCTACGTGTATACTTATTTATTTAGAAATGTATTAATTTTAACTTAAATTTGTATGGTTTTTGTAACCACACCTTAAGTATGAAAGAGTTGGCGAAAATATACGACTAATAATTTATGTCCATACTACACAAACAGTAGATATAAATAAATATTAAATGAGCATTACACAAGTAAACTAAAAAAACTAATACAGATATTTGATTGACGAAGGCGTTACTACGCGGAAATCAACGGTAGATAATTTATTTAATGTTACTTGGGTAGTGCCGACTGGATCTGATAGACAGCTGTTACATCTTTTGGTAACAATGTTAATGTTTCTTAGATTGTTAATCTATACTATTAGTATAATAAATGTTAAAGTAACTCGTCTGTCTAACCGTTTGTTATCTTTTCATGAGTAAACGTTTGAAATGGTTAAAATCTAATTTAGAATAGAAGTTTTTCAGAAAAACTTAGATCTCTTTTTATCCTGAATCTATTGAAAAAAATACCGAGGAAGTCGCGAAAAAAACAAGTCGGTAAGAGTTAGAAGTAGCAAGATAATTTTCTTGTAATAAAATGACAGAGGGACAGAGAGAGAGCCGTTGTATGCGCTTCAAGTATACTACTGGATAGATTTTGATCAATTTTTATTTTATTTTTTAAGCAGTTGGTCCTTATTTCAAAAATAAATTTTCACAATAGCTTAA
This sequence comes from Antheraea yamamai, assembly GCA_036509395.1. NCBI lineage: Eukaryota > Metazoa > Arthropoda > Insecta > Lepidoptera > Saturniidae > Antheraea > Antheraea yamamai. Next base: position 17,930,965 of record AP028441.1, read on the forward strand.
GGAACTTAGTTGGACATCTTTGGTGACTCCTGCACCTTCAGAGAAAAGGCATTATTGTTCCCGAGAGACATAAGTTTTAGCTACTAACTATTTATATATACTAATCTATATCTATGCTAATACTAATTTATACTAATATTATAAAACCGAAGGGTTTGTTTGCTTGAACGCGCTAACTTCAGGAAGTACTGGTCCGATTTGAAAAATTCTTTCAATATTTATCTGGGATGGGTATAATAGGCTATATATTATGACGCTAAGGCCAATAGGAACGGAGCACCAATGAATAATGTTTCAAGCACGGGGTTAACGTACATATTATTTCAAAATATTTTCAGCTATAAAGGAAATCGCGAGTTAAAGTTAGCGTTAGACCAAAGTAACTATTCCACGTGGATGAAGTCGCGTGCAGAAGTTAGTAAATTATAACTTTATTATGTTTTTGCTTTGATTTTGTTTTTCTTATACTTTATACTGAGTATTGTCATTGAGCGTTATTTCTTTTGTGTTAGTTATCTATGATTATTATAAAAGTTTATATTATATCTATGTTTATACTATTTTTATAAAAAAATACTCTGGTGTAGCTTACAATGAATAAAAGATAATATTTCCATAGTTTTTAAAATGTTTGTCTGTCTGTTATTTGTACGAGATACGCAAAACTACTGGACGGATTTTGAAGGAAATGGGTATGATAACAGTTTGTACACCGGTATAATATATAGGACATGTTTTATATATATAACACATTCGTATCATGCATATCTTACTTATAAGAAAACACAAAAGTATACAAATTTTGATGTCTGGAACTAACAACTCTCACTGCGCATCTGTCAAAAGTGAACGTAGCTATAACGTTTTTCAAATATATATGATGTACAACTAGATACTGTAGTGCCATGCTGCGTCTCGGAGAACAAAATAGTTCACAAAGGGTGAGGCCAATTAAATCGCCGATGTGGAGTTTTAATACACTTTACATTCCTATAATATGATTTTATTAATCACTGTGTTTATTAATTGAAATTTCACGCGGACGTAGTCGCGGGCACAGTTAGTTTAATATAAAGTCATTAAAGTTTTAAGAAACCACGTCTTTTTATAAGCACTAAACTTTCTGTTTTCTTGGTGGTCAAGCGGTGTGCTGCGAAAACGTATGCGAGGAGAAGTAAACAGATAATATTGTCAACAAACAAATTTTGTAAACAAAGTACACTATTGCTTTCAAGATAATAAACAGCGCAGGCTAAGTCAAGGGTATGAGCTAGTGTCGAATACACTAAGAACTAACATATCTGAAGACACCAGCTTCTTAATGAATTTGTTTTCTGTTTATAAAACAAATGGACACCGATCTCTGTTCGTCGATCACTGATTGATCAATTGAGGTCGCATGTCAACCAATAGTTCCTATGGTATATACGTATTATAAGTATGTGTCTCTGTAATGAATGACCGTTGAGATCAACGGCTTGATCGATGACGATGGAAAAAGAACATTCATTCATGGACACAATATTTGCTAATGCGCACTGTTCTTCTTGAAACGCATGATTTCAAGTGCTTCGATTGATATATTCGATCTTAGACTTAAATGATTCTATTTATATATATAATAAGAGCGTAAATCGAATGTGTCTGTACTTTTTAGATTTTTGTGAAAAATATATTGCATTTGTCTAGGAATCTATACTAATATTATAAAGAGGTAAAGTTTGTGACGTTGTGAGTTTATGGGTTTGTGGGTTTGTGAGTTTGTGACGTTGTGGCGTTGTAAGGGGTAATCTACTACTGATCCGATACTAGGAACTACTGGTCCGATTTGAATAATTCTTTCAGTGTTATATAGCTCATTCATCGAGAATAGTTATAGGCTATATATCATCACGCTAAGACCAATAGGAGCGCAGAAACAATGAAAAATGTTTTAAAATCGGGGTATTTTTTCCTTTTGAGAGCTTCCGCTGCGTCTTAGCCCAAAATAACTATTCCACGTGTGCAAAGTCGCGGGCAGAAGCTATTAACTAATTATATTATTTATAATCTATACTAATATTATAAAGAGGTAAAGTTTGTGAGGTTGTAGGGGGTAATATCTGGGGAGTCGGAGAAAAATGGTCGAACGAAAACGTTTCTTACGAACGCTGCCTTAATTATGAGATATATATGATTAAGTTCTAGAGAAAAGTTGTAGCTTGATAATGCTTATTACCGCCCAACGAAGTGGGCACGGGTCGGCTAGTAAGAAATAAAATACATTTTAGTAATTTATTGAAATGTATGTCTGTTTGTTAGAACACGCACCAGTGCTAAAGTACTATGTTCATAATAAAACTTTTCAAGAAAATCATAAAACATAGCTTTGAGTAATATTTAGTTTTAGGTTCATTAAAATCAATTCACTCTATTAAAAGTTATTATAATTTTAATGACGACGTGACTTACATATGTAAGAGAGAAAATTAGATAAGTAAATGGACTTAATACATTCAGACCATTTTCTTAAACACTTTTTTTTACAATAGATTCCACGTGAACGAAGTCGTGGGCCGTGCTAGTAACAAATGAATATCTGAAGAAAACTGAGGTTAGTTGTTTTTAATATGTCGTCATTAAAATTTATGAAATTAATAACTTTTTCATTATGAGGTTGATCAATCTAATAACAGACAGATGATTCGTATAGCTCACATTCTTTTCAGATTATCTGTCATTATTTAACTTAAGAATATTTGAAAGTTAACATATGCCAGAAGTAAGAAAATCAAAGAAACTGATCAGCTATAACATTTAATGTAATATCTAACTTATCTTAAACGAGCAAAAACACTAAACTCCAGTTAAAAATATATGCGTTGATGAAGACGAGTTAACTGAGTTATAGCGTTCATATTTAGATAATGAATTAAAATAAATAACTTACCTCTGATATTCGCATCTTCACCACCACCGTATCTCACGAATACAAAGTAAAGCACCATGAGGACCAGCTGGAATACCATCACCGGCATATACTTGAGTCTCATATACTTAATAACCATCTTGAATGATTTTGATCCCTGAAATAAAAATAATTATTATTTATTTATGTATCAGACAACAAGAGTCCACAAAAACAAATTATATATTAATATACAACTAGGTACCAAGTTTAAAAATAAAATGAAAATTAAGTAATCTTTACATAGTATAAAATGAAGTCGTTTCCGCTGTCTGTTCCCTTAGATCTTTTAAACTATTCTACGGATTTTAATTCAGTTTATATATTACATATAATATACATGTATATTATATAATACATATATATTGCTAGCGGGCCCGGCAGACGTTGTCTCGCCCTGATTATAAAAAAATCCTTGACAAATTATATACCAAAACGTTCCTCATAAATCACTTTATCCACTGGTGAAAACCGCATGAAGATCCGTTTAATAATTTTTGAGTTTATCGCGAACAGACAGACGCGGTAGGAAACTTTGTTTTATATTATGTGATGATATTACATAAAAGCCGGAAAATTCAAAGATTTGAAATGTGATGTCGTATCAAATATAGTTTTGTGTGCTTAAATCGTAAACGCTGGCTAAACCTTACGAGATAGGTCAAATTAAAGTACTATGGAATTGTATATCTTAAAAAGATCGATAAAAAAGTTGGTATGTATCGATGGTATATATTTATCTCTAAATAATAACCCACAGTAACCATTTTTATCCTTTTACAAAAATAACTATGTGTTATTTACGAAGCTATGTTATACAATACAGTATTATTCCTTATCAAATTAAATACATTACATGCGTTGTACATGTCATGTAGATCAAAACTGCCCTTAACAGTATTTCATCAAAATAGATATCTACATTGTACCCGTGAGAAGCTGGGCCGGGTCACTAGTATGGAAGAAGACCAACATCACAGTATTATACAAGTGCCCACATCCAATACTTAAAGGGCTATCGTAAATGTCTACCATTGTTCTTATTATATTATTGGGACTATCGCGAAGTCAGGATGCTATTCTCGTACGGATGATAGCATAAAAATCATCAACTCTGACAGATGCAAGCATCCCAGAAGCGCTACAGAAACGTGGTAATGCCGACAACGTTCTAAAAATATTATTATATTGGACACGCAATTATCAAATCACTAGAAGGCCCGGCGGACATTTTCCCGCCCTGATAATAAAAAAAACCTTGGCAAGTTATATATCTAAACCTTCCTCATAAATCACTTTATCTACTGGTGACTACTTTGTTTTATAATATGCAGTGATAATAACCGTTTAAAATCCTAGAAAAAGTCTTTGGAAGTCTATGAAACTCGTGAAAGAGGCATAACAGTAAACATCAGGTTCTTGTATATGGCACGTAAGATGTGAAGTTGAGAGGGCACATAAAGTGCATTGTTTGTCGGGTTACGTGTATTTAAAACTGGGTCACGTGATGCATAAACTATGAAGTTTTCGTTTCACCTTGAAATTTGTTACATTGCTAAGTGACATTATGTTTGCGAATTCTTTTACGTTCAGGTTTCATAATGAATCGGAAGTATTCGTCTTCTTCGTAAGTACAGATTTATTACGGAACTCGCTGTATCAGCGACTTCGTCCGCGTGGAACCTGATGAACAAAACAGTGACTAATAAAGTCATTTGAATGTATTAAATCTACTTACTATCTATTTTTCTCTCGTACTTGAGACGCTTCGTCATTAAAATTACAATAACTTTTGATAGACCGAACCAATTTTAATGAAATAAAGACTAAATATTGCTTAAAGATATGCTTTATAATTTTATATGAGCGCAGTACTTTAGCAGTGATGTGTATTCAAACAAACAGACAGACATTTGAAATGATTGCAATGTATTTTATTATTTATTACCAGACACTTGCTATCATACTATTTTACAAGAATCAAAAAAGTACAGACACTTTAGATTTACATTCTTATCATATGTATAGATATCTTTATTTTTTATTTGATGTTAATGATTGCTAATCTACTAATGTGTATATTATGATAACGTAAATAATTTGTGCTCAACGTCTTATTACATTATTACAATAAATTACGTTATTTTTGCTAGGTCCTAAAAAGATTCACAATGTCTACACAGATGATGTAACAGTTAAATCAACAGTGATTTACTAATCCCCTTGTTATCAAGAAAAGTGTAGGTTTTACGACCGCGACAAATAATCGTAAGCCGTGATATTTATCTTACTTTTATAGCTCTGTGGGAGGGGTATTAATATCTTTATAATGTAATTCATGTTGCTATTTGAATTTTATTTCAAAATTATTATTATTTATCTTCAAAGCTTTGTTTGCATAAATTTTGTATTTATTTAACGACTACCAATTGCTTGTGGCTTCGTTCGCCTATTACAGTAACTATTTTCATCCCTTTTTTCATCCCTTTTTCATCATCTTATGGGCTGAATTTTCCAAATAACTTCCTTAACGCTTACATGCAGTTTAAAAAGAACCCGCACACAAATTTTCACGGACCTAGCCCCAGTAATTTGGGCTGTGCATTGATATATCAGCTAGTCAGTTATTCTTCTACATATGTAACAGATAAGTTATATATATAACTAGCGGGTGCGGCGAACGTTGTCCCGCGCTTATAATAAAAAAACCTTGACAAATTATATACCTAAATCTTCCTCGCGAATTACTTTATCTACGGGTATAAACCACATGATGATTCGTTCAGTAGTCTTTGAGTTTATCGTGAACAGACAGACAGACGTGGCGGAGGACTTTGTTTTATAATATCTAGTGATAATGTCTTTTATTATTAAATTAAAATGTCTGTAGCGTTTCTTTTAAGTTAGCTTATTTAGCAGACGGTAATTTTATATCAGCATTAACTTATTCTTAGGATCTCAATAAACTGAACTGAATTCTTTTTTATAGAGTTTCTTGGTCATAGTGTTGTTGATCAGGGGATAATTATTACGAACGGATAACGAACATCTTCAGAGTTCATTTAAGTGGACGGAATTCTTGACGTTGTAATGGTTACCATTATAAATCGTAGATAACCTCAACAAGTTTTCGATGAAGAATATCGTGATGAATGACCCAAGTTGAGCGTGTCTTCTCCGACACATCACTCCTCATTTCCTTGTGAAAATCTTTAAGAAAAACCTTGATGTCTTTTTCACACGGCCTTGCACAATACGTAAACAATGGAGCAAATTTATGGTAATTGAAAATGTATTCAATTTGAGCCTTGAAATCTACTATTAAAATTAATATTGAATATTAATTATTTATTTTAATATTAATGACATAAAATTAAGCTATTTATTAAATTTAATATAGGTAGACTATAAGAAAACGTAATAAACATTTCGATCGCAGTGTTTGTGCTTCGAGGGGCGGTCGATCGTGCAGTCATTATGCAATTGACTGCACGTAGCTCGTTGAAAATTTATGATTTAATGCTCCGCCCTTTGAATTTGCTTTTAACGGCAGTTTAAATATTTGAAAAGGATGAACTCGAAAATTACATTTCAATTTTAAATGCTTGAATAATTTAAAAAGTTCTTTTTAATGAAATTTCTTTTTCGTTTCTCTTTTAATGCTATGTTTTAACACTTGGACTACATTTAATTTAATAAATACTAACGTCGAACGAATGTATTTAAGTGGAGTAATATAATACAGTTTAAGTTTTTGTTTCTGATTGTTAATTATTTTATTTTATTGTGTTTGATATGTATATATAAGTACATGTACATATTATAGATATAATATTATTGGTCATGTATGTATATGTCGTTCTTTGTATAATTAAACGTAGTAACAAGGGCTGAAAGAATATGTAACTAAATGTAACTAGATAAATGAATGATTTTATCAAAAATAGTGACAATAATCTATCATACCATCACATCAGCCTGTAAGATATCTACTACAAGAGGACAGGCCTCTTCCCGAAGCTTAAAAGTATGGGTATATTTACCACGTCAGCCCACGAAGTATTGCCGATTTCAAATTCCAAGAAATGCACATTTCTATATATTTTCCCACATACGTGGTACTAACAATAACATTTCGCAGCTTCAGGTTTCTTCACGATGCTTTTATTCCCGTCAGCCGTTAGTGTTACCAATTTAAATGACTAAATGTACGCGGATTTCGAAAAACACCACGGCTTTTTCGAACAATCTATCCAAATCCAATTTTAGCCGTTCCTAATATTTATTTTTCGAAATATTTAAAAGCTTTATACGTAAATTATGAAGATAAAAAGGATTATGTGGTTTTATGAAATCACGGTAAAAGTGAAACTTTTTTTCACACTATAGACATTTAACTAATAATAGTCTATACACTACACGGTCAGCTGCTGCGAACTATAGGCGCCACCATATTGGCCCTGGCTACTCTGACGAGCGCCTTTTACTTTACCCCTACTCCGCGGCCGACCATCACGCGACTTGCAACACACAGACGAAAAAGTTTGAGACGATGTAATTAAAGTTTCACTTTAAAAATAATCCAAAAACCTTATGGACAGCAAATTTTGAACTTGGTTCTCGGTGTATAAAAACTGGAATCTAAAAAAAAAATTCAAACATTTTTTTATATCATAGGATGCAAACGAACAGGTGGGTCACCTGATGTTAAGTGATCACCACCGTCCATAGACACTTGAAACACCAGAAGAGTCGCAAGTGCGTTGCCAACCTGTGTTTGGGGGAAAGGGAGAGGCGAGGTAGGTTATCCGGCGCTCTCACTGACCGAACGAAACGCAACAATACAAGCACTGTTACTTCGGCGAGCCGGCCCATTTATGTTGAAACCAGTAAAAACTTCAGCGGGGCTCTACCACCTCTAAACATATATTATGAACGCTTAAAATTGCTTTAGTCCATTTTCAAATGTAACGACTGATATATACACGTATGTATATACATACATAATTAGGATATAGTTCCTTAGAGGCTCATTTACGTAATTGAACGTATCGGCATATGACTATGGCCATTCGATACGGATTTTTTCGTAAATGATTCTGGCTACTTATATTTAGAATTCAATCGACTCTTTGCCATTCTTTAATGTCCAGCTAAGCGGCCGGTAACCAACTAGTTTGCATATATTTCTGCTTATGTTATGAACAAACGATCATTAAGACTCTTATAATAATTTAATTTAACGAAAATATTTTACACAGCATCAGTGACAGAGAAGTTGAGAAGTAATAGGTTAGCATGGTATGGGCATGTCATGAGGAGAGATGAAGACCATTTAACTAGAAAAGTGTTGAGTATGATGGTGGATATACGAGTAGAGAAAGACCGGAAAAGGTATGGATGGACTGTGTGAAAAATGATATGAGCGTAAAAGGTGTGAATACTGAGATGACATTTGACGGGAGAGAGTGGAAAAAGAAAACAAGTTGTGCCGACCCTACATAGGTGGGATAAGGGTAATGATGATGCTGCTGATTATACATAGTACGTACGCTCACAAATCCTAAAAATATTTATATAGTAACTATAAACTGACGGTTTGTCCTTTCATCCTCTATCCTCTAGAAACATGGATCCGAAAATCTTATTAAACTAAATTAAATAAGGTCCCAAAAAGAACGATATACTCCACAAAAGAGTAATGTAATAAGTTGGAAAAATAGTGAACGTAAATATGTAAATTCCTAAGTTACGAAGGTGGCTTTGGTGAAAAATTCTTACCGAGATGATATGCGCGTGAATGTAATATATTCAGTAAGTTGGGAAATTCGTAGGAGAAGATTTTTTCCTTGTTTAATAACATTCACTGGTAAAATACCCCATTTTTGAAATTGTTTGCTGGTGGTAATTTCAACTGATGTACTGAGGCCATTTGATAGTTTAGGCAATGACAAAATTATGATGGTATGTAAAATTTATGGCTAAATATAATGATATAAATTTATTCATTTTATTCTATTATTGCCTGATTTTCTGTTGTCTTGAATAATACATTCAAAAGGAGAAACGAAAAAAATATTCCATCATAATTCACTTCTAAGATGTAATAGAAACGTGCATAATATGTAGGTGATAAATAAATAAAAAATCACTATTGCAAGCGAATTTAGTTTATATTTAATATTTGTTGAGTTTGCTAACTGTATAGTAAATAAATAAATATATTGCATTTATTTAATTTTGCAATGAATACGAATTTGGTATTCTTCAGTATTTGATAATCACTACGTAAGTCCTCTGCCACGTCTGTCTGTCTGTCTGTTCGCGATAAACTCAAAAACTACTGAACGGTTTTTTATGCGGTTTTCACCAGTAGATAAAGTGATTCATGAAGAAAGTTTGGGTATAAAATTTGTCACGGATTGTTTTATAACCAGAGCGGGAACACGTATCCCGGGCCCGCTAGTTATGCATAAATTACAAATAACAAAATAATATTGAATTATGAGTTTTTTTTCTAATATTATATTTGAGCAACAAAAATTATTTGTTATGTAACCATTTGAACTTAATTATATTTAATTTTATTTAATAAATATATATTAAATTTGGTTAAATGAAAATTATTAAATATAAATTGTATGGATATGTTAAAATGCGAAAAAATTAACACTGTATTTAAAATATGTTGCACTGCTTTGAAATTAATATCACTTCATGATCGTTACAATAATAAAAAATATATATATGAAGAACCTACCTTAACTCAGGAAGGCGGCTGTGAACTGTCACGCCCGCTTTATCACTTGCCGAGCCCCCTTGTGTGAATACACAGAGTCAACTGTCGTTTAATATGTTGTTGCGGTTGTTATGAACTGTTCGCAATTTTGTAAAATATCCGCTTCCAAAAATAACTTGCCTATTCTACAGTAAATGCAACTTTGCTTTAATTACATAAAAAAATAATATAATCGTTTAATAGGTTGATTATGTTTCTCACAGTGTCAATATGGACATGCTATTTTGAGGTTATCTAACTTTAGTGTTATATTGTTCTTTTATATCTATAACTAGCAGGCCCGGCAGACGTTGTTCCGCCCTGAAAATAAAAAAACCTTGACAAATTATATACCAAAACCTTCCTCATGAATCACTTTATCCATTGGTAAAAACCGCATGAAAATCCGTATAGTAGTTTTTGAGTTTATCGCGAACAGACAGACAGACGCGGTACGGGACTTTGTTCTATACTATGTAATGATGTTTAAAAACGTATATCAAATTTATTATACTAATTTATGTCGAAGAAAAGATCACATTTCTTTTATTTTTAGACAATTCGTACAGTAAAATGTAATTTATAAAAATATTTATTACTTTTATATAATTAAATTTGCAAGAAGCAATAAGTAGTATTGACCAATGTAACTAAAAACTTCAATTTGAACATTTTATAAAGGGTCCAAGGGTCTTATTCGTTTGGTTGATATAATAATTATTATAATGTACAGATATACAACTAATTTCAGAGCAGAATGATCTTCGATTCCAAGTACAGAAAGATTTAGATGGTTGCATTTTTGTATCCATGTATTTTATCATTTCCATACCACAATATTTTACTTAAATTATATATACGAAAGTATTTTCTATAAACATTTGTCTTCAAACTTTGGCCTTTAAAATGTATATCCTCTCAAATGTTGACTTATTTATACGATGTTTAGTTATTTTTAAATGTAACAAAATAATTACATTCGATGTAGCATTATCCATCTTTTTCAGACATTACAATATCTGACAGAGATGGATGATCAGTAGTACGTCATAGCTGGGGGACGTCAAGCCACTTATATGTAGTTAGCATATTAGTTGGCCTTGCACTTGGTAAATTATTTATACGATGGGGAGACAGTCCTATGGCTTGAAATTTAAAATACATGATGCGTTATCTTTCTATGTATGTAGTGGTTCTTAGAGAACTTGGGTTTGGCTGAGTTGTAACCACCACATAAGTAAGTAGTAAAAAAATCGCTGAATTTTGCGTTTTGGAATCTTATTATTATTTAATCATTCTGCCCGTCTGTAAGTAACCGAACTCCAGCTGGGACCGATTGTGATGAAATTTTTTATGAGTGTTTAGATGGATTCAAGAATTATTTAGATTCACAATTGAACCCGGTAGGTGACGTTGCGTTTGAATTTTTGGATTTTTTTTTATTATCAAGACAGGACAACGTCCGCCAGGTCCGCTAGTACATTTATAAATATTACCAGTATTTTCGTCGTTAAATTGACAGTTACCATCGTAAGGTAATCGTAAGGTTGTGATAATTATAGTTCGCTTAAAAGGTTAGATTGTGAAAAACTATATACATGATAATTTCTTTGAAAAGACACTAACTGTAGCTGACACCTTTGTCTCAGGTAATTTATCACTCAGGCGTACAAAATAGCAGATGCTGTTGTTTGACAAATTGTTGTAGTTTTTCAGCATCGTAAAAAGTAGGTAAGCAATTTTCGGAACTGTTTTATATATGAAATTGTCCGATAGAATAATGGGCACATTGCTTGATAAGAGATATGAAGTTCTTTACATTGTATATTCAATATTCCGGGTGCTAGGTACAAATTGTTGCGGATTGAAAGGTCTGGGGCGATTAATAAAATTAAGGAATGAATAAAGTGTTGATAGCTTAATTGTAGCATGTTCATACAACGTGCCTATGCTTTTCAAAGTATTCTCGGTACATTCCTTTACGAAAGACATGATGTGTTTACATCCATACAGCAATATATAACACAAATATATACCTAACTTAAGTTTAACGCGTAACGAAAAAATATCCCTAACCTATCATAAGAATTATCATCAAAACAAAAGAAATTTATTGAACTATTTAATTCCACTTATTTATCAGTTTTAATTAAATAAATAAACAGTGAATTTTGTGATATCGATTATCTGGAATAATACATATTAGAAATTTGTTACTTGTTAGTAGCTGTGGGACATAATTATTTCTCTAATCAACTATACCTGAGTAATATAATCTAAACTTAATTAAGGTTTACCAATTGTATTTGAACGGACTGTATTATGCTAGATATTGACCTAGATATTGCCGTCTTTGCGGCGTTGTACCTAAGAATGGGTGTGACATATGGATAATATAATCATTTTTCTTCATTGGAGAAATAAATGTGGTATAAGTCTTAGAAGGGATAATAATTGAGATAGTTGCGTAGGTTGAACAATTTTGATGGCGCCCGTATCAGGGTGAGGACCCAGATGAAGTGTCTGGGCCTCACCGTGGATGGGCGCTGGCAGTTTGAGTCCCATTTTGTGGGACTCGAGCCGCGAATTGCGGGAATGGCGACGGCATTCGGCTGGTTGCTCCCCAACATAGGAAGTCCGAGTGCCGGGTGCCGCCGACTCTTTATAGGCGTCGTGTGGGCGATGGCCGCCATTTACGGGGCCCCGGTGTGGGCTGATGCCCTCAGTGCCGCTAATGTGCGAGCGCTGCGCAGCGTACAGTGGCACTGAGGGTGAGCATGGGGGTACTACGCCGTGGCCTCCGCGGCAGCTTTTGCACTCGCCGGCTCCCTGCTCTGGGAGCTGGAGGAAGAAGTGATGGCCGTTGTGTATCAGTACACGGTGGCTAAGAAGTGGCTTGAGGAACCTCCGGTTCCCAGGGAGATAGAGGAAAAGAAAAAAAAATTGAGAGGGGGAGGATGATGGGGCAGTGGAGGCAGGACCTGGCGGAAGTACGTTACGGGCGTTACACTATTGATGCCGTCGACCGGTACTGCCGGAGTAGGTGAATAGGGAGTGGGGCTCCCTGCTCCCTGTCGTTTCGACTGGTGCAGGTACTCACCGGACACGGTAATGTCAAGTGGTATCTGCACTAGATCGCTCGCAAGGAGCCGACCGCCACATGCCACGAATGCAGCGATGATGAGGACACCGCGCAGCACACTCTGTCTGAGTGTGTTGCGTGGGAGGGAACAGCGTCGCATTCTGGCTGCGGCGGTAGTGTGGTTTCAGCCATGCTCGGCAGCAAACAGGCATGGCAAGCAATGGCCTCCTCGCAGAAGGAGGCAGCGGAGAGGGCAGGCAAGATAGACCCTCTTAGTGGCCCTCTCCGCCGACGGAGGACCGGTAGGAGGAGGCGGACATATCGGGGGGCCCATCTCCGCATTGCACAGGTCCGGCGGATGAGGGGAGGCAGTTGATGTGTACCCAGTCTGTCTCCCTATTAAGACGGAGCCCGGCGGCTACCTTCCACCGGGCGGACTGTTGGGGCGGCTATCCAAGGGGAATAGCGTAGTTCGATCTCTTGCCGCCCCAGCAATACGGTCGGGTGGGGTTTTAGTCCGTGCGAGTCGGACTTAAGCCACCTTTTCCCCACGTTAATACAAAAAAAAGGTTGAACAATTTTACCCTGCAATTGAGCTTGCGATGTTTAAAATATAACGGGTGACATTTTGATGATGGTTATCTTGGGGAAGTGATTGTGGGAAGCGAATATGATTTTTTTATGGCATTTTCGGATACACTTTCGGATGGATGTAGAATTTTATACTTTATGGGTTTTAGTGTTTAATCACAATCTCATAATGACGATAATGTCTAAGATGGTAAACCCGCTAAACCTAGAGGTAGTTGGCTCTCAAGTGCAGCTACCGGAATAGACCAACAGGTGCTTGGCGACAGATTTTCAACTTGAGGGTAGTAGTTAGGCAGGTTTTTTTTTATATATTATTGCGGGCAAAAAAACAAGCGGGTCACCTGATGGTAAGTGATCACCTTCATCCATAGACACTAGCAGCACCAGGGGAGTCGCAAGTGCGAGGCGAGAAGGAATGGGAGGTGGTCCTCCGGCACTCTCACTCACTGAACGAAACGCAATAATGTCAGCACTGTTACTTCACTTCGGTGTTCTGTGAGAGGGTGGTACTACGCCAGGCGAGCCGACCCATTCATGCTGAAACCAGTAATAGCTTCAGTGTGGCTCTACGTTTAAGGTGGACTTAGAAAATATCTACCACCGTCCTATGGCTTGAGCTCCGACTTAGTTGCTAGGATTTGAACCTACGTCCATCGATGCTGTGTCCGAACACGCTATCAACTAAACTATCATCGCTTAAAATAACAATAAAAGATAAAGAATAATTGTCTGTTCCTAGATGTCACAATTTTCGGTACAGAACAACTTTTCCAGTGTAGCGTAGAAATTAATTATCTTCGACATTCAAATCGCATTTGCGTCCTTACAAATCGTGCGATATCTATTAGTTCCTCTGTAGCTAAGTGTGACTGAGCAATCAAACTGGGAACATACAAGAAATGAGATAACTACGGTTAGCATATTATAACAAGCTGTGAATAATTTAAAGAATCATTATTCGTAGATAATAGAGGCAAGTTAAAGAAATTTGTCCAAAAACAACGGACCATACATACCATGACCGTAACTGTGTGGAAATAATAAAAATTTTTGTAATTATTATCTATCAATAGCTGTGTCCGTAGCTCGCGTGAACAATATTAGAAATAAGAAGATGTTTTTATTGTTAGAACACATCATACTGACAAGATAAATAAACAAAACATACATATAACCTATACATATAATAAGAATGTAATTAAAAGTGTCTGTACTTTTTAGATTTTTGTAAAACAGAATTGTTGCAGGCGTCTTTGAATAAGTAATAATATACATTTCAATTTTTTTGAAATTTCTATCTGTCTGTCTGTCTGTCTGTCTGTATGAACACCTATCACTGCTAAAGTACTGGGTTCACAATAAAACCTCAGCAAGAAAATCATAAAACATATACTCGAGGCACATTTAGTGTTTGTTTTATTAAAGTCGGTCTACTCTATCCAAAGTTATTGTAATTTGAACGACTGCTCGAATTAAGTACGAGAGAAAAGTAGATAAGTAAATGAACTTAATACATTCAGATGACTTTATTAATGACTGTTCCATGCGAACGAACTTGCGAAATAATGTCTAACAACAACACGGGGGTGTTGCTACAAGCTGCAGGAAAAGTCAGTGATACTACAGCGCAGATTTTCCATGGGGGGCCATAACAATGAACGGGCGTGTAGTCGGTGGCTTAACAAAACTATTACATAACTAACAAAATATAACACAATAATAACAAAAACATAAAACTATACTACAATGTATACCTATACAAACATAATAAC
Source organism: Antheraea yamamai (assembly GCA_036509395.1). Taxonomy (NCBI): domain Eukaryota; kingdom Metazoa; phylum Arthropoda; class Insecta; order Lepidoptera; family Saturniidae; genus Antheraea; species Antheraea yamamai. Next base: position 17,946,135 of record AP028441.1, read on the forward strand.
ATAAAAATTGAAAGTGAGTTAACAAATGTGTCGGGGTATTTGGGTTTTATTTTACAATGAAGGTTAACTAATGTAAGGTATTCAATTATTTATTTTAGCATTTTTGCATACAATATTTATTACCTAAATAAAGGTATAAAATTGGATGCAATAAAGGGCTGATGTATTTAATAATGATGATGATATAATTTATTAAGATTGAGATTAATGTTTTGAATGTTGCGTATAAAAGTTTTAGTATTTTTATATGCGAAATCACCATGACTTAAATATAAATAGTTATACTTATGATACTGTTGATTTCTTATTAACTTTCTGTTGTCTTATAAGTGTCTTATTATCGCCTCAGAACAACCATTTGCCACTATCGAGTTAAACATATTTTGCTATCAATCATTTATAGGTGTGTTCCGGCAGTTCTATTTGAGAGCTGAAATACCCCTACGAGAGTAATATGTTCGTTCAATCATATCCGGCTTAGAAAAATACATAAATAGATATCCATAAAAAGCTGTCCCGTCATACAAATAACTATAATCATTTGACCTATTGTACGTTACTTCCGTATGTTACCACTACCGCTTGACTCCTAAGTAAAATATTTATAGCATTAATAATGCTATGAAAATTTTCAACACCAGAATAAGATATTGAAGAATAAAAAAGCATGTAAGGGAGAATATTTTTAGACACCATAAATTCATTTTGGACCAGTTAAAGTAGTTTTTTTTATATTCATTCCGGAAACCTTTACTACGCACCATGTTTTATTAGAAATCGGTTCAGGTGTTTCGAAAATTATTATGGACAAACAACACAGACACTTCGGTGTTATTTATATCTGTAGACTAACAGAGAGTACAATAATATACAAGCTGACTCGGCCACGTGTTGCTGTGGCTCAGTTATTACATGTTGAAATAAAATTAGAACGCGTGCACTATAAAATAAACTGGAGTTGATAAAGAAATTGAAATTTAAAACGTGGCACCATCTATAACAGTCGGTCCTATAATTTTCTGTCACCAAACTAATTTACAGCGCCATCTATTCGAGACTGATGAAACTTACAATTAATAACAATAATCAACATGTTAAACATGTTAAAGGCTCGCCCTCCTGCTGCCATAACATATCATTATGAGAACGGCGTATTCACGTGCCCTCAAAGTGCACGAAGATTCGCCGCGAAGATAGGCTACATAAGCCATCTTCGAGCGCATCAGCGCCATTTCTAAATTTAGTGGTCAAAGTGGTCGCCATGGCCGAAACCGGTCGAAACAATCATCAATCAACACTGACAATCATTAAATTTGTAATTAAAAATATTGAATATATATTGTCCTATTTCTCAAGTTTGGTCCAAGTTATACATAAATGCCAACTTTCATGAAGATGGGTTGAGTAGTTTCGGAGTTCATCGTGGACAAACATCATAACTGGATTTTTATACATTTCGATTTAAATGATTTCTTTAGTTCCAGATATTTACATTGTACATTTTATAGTCTAAGATGTTGAGTCAAACGATACACAAAAAATAAGAGAAAATAAAATGGGAAGAGGATACGAAACAATAGGAAATTACGTATGCCCTTAATGGATGTGTTGTTACGTCACGTAAACTTCGGTCCGCGGGTCGCATCCGGCTAATACCAGATTCATCCGGTTTTATCCAGTTTAAAAGCCTACGTGACTTACCTAAATGGAGTCGAACAAAGCCGATTCACTCCGGTCACTATATCACGGGTGAAAGTTAATAAACTAAAATAAAATTAATGTGTTCTCGTGAATAATTAACGTATTCAGGGCTTAGTCTTAGTTGGGTAAATGAAAATTGTTTCAATATTAGAACTATAAATAAAATAAATAAGCGCAATAAACATCAAAGGCTCATTGAAGGAATTATGTACTCTTTTACCTTCAAGGGTTTGTCTGGACGTTTGAAATTAGAAAGCCTTTTAATAGGTGGTAAAGCCTGGTTTCAGCATGAAGGGCTCGGCTCGACCACAAAAAACCGGCGTGAAGTAACAGTGCTTGAATTGTTACGTTTTGTTTGGTCAGTGCTAGCGCCGGAGGCCTACCTCCTCTCCCCCTCCCCCTTCCCTTACTCCCTCCTCACCTTCAACACAGGCAGGCAATGCACTAGTGACTCCCCTGGTGTTTCAAGTGTATATGGACGGTGGTGATCACTTAACATCAGGTGACCCACCTGTTCGTTTGCCTCCTATGATATAAAAAAGAAGTAAAGAATGGGTAAACGTGGGCAAACCACTAACTCCAAGAATCCATATTGAGAATTTCGATTCTTCAAATTGCGAAAAACATTGAAAATAGCGAAATTTTTAATTTAAAATAGTAATAAGCGTGTTAAATTAAAGGTTCATAAAACCATCAAGCGGATAAATTTCTTAAGCACGTTTGCTTAATAATAGCGTAATAATTCCTTAAACAAAGCCGATGCAAAGCTTGGACTATCTTTATATATATATATATAACTCTTGTGTCCATGTGTATGTGATTGAAATCCTCCTAAACGGCTAAAGCAGCCTAGCTCCTAAAACATTTAGATGAAATTTTTTGTTTATATTCAGGTGGATTCAAGAATGGATTAGAGTCACATTTGGACCCGGTAGGTGGCGCTGCGGTTGGATTTTAGGATTGTTTTCGTTATCGAGGCAGGACAACGTCCGCGGGTCCCGCTAGTTGCATATAGTACTGAAGATCATATTTGACTGAAAAAGGCGTTACTTTGCGGAAATCCATCATTAAATATTATAGTGGACGCCACTTTGCATATATTGATCAGTTGCTTCGCTTTTTGTTGCAGTTAGACGTAGTAGTGGTCAGTCAATTCCAGGCGGAAGTGCAAAATAGCGTCCAGTATAATATTTACTGAAGATGAGCCATATAAATCAACAGGATTGATTTCCGCTATCATTTTGCTTGCTTGCCTTAAGCACACTTAAGAATATGCATAAAACAAGTATACACACTAGGTATGTCCCATAGTTTCACTTGTGCTTGATTTTTCTCACCTTCTTCGGCTTTCAATACGGCATATCTTGCCACGGCGATAAGCGTGTATTTCCTGGACAATGTATGTCTACATCTATAACCCTGTTACAATAATGCTTACAGTTAGTGCTTAATGACACCGATACTTAATTGCTTCTGAACCAAGATTAGTGATCTAACATTTAGCTCAACCGAAATGGACTTGCAGTCGTTATATTTCAGCGCTTACATGTGACAGATTAATAGTTGAAGGGTATAAGTTATTCGTTTCATTATGTAGTTACCCTAAAACTTAACTGGCATTCATTTTTTTAGTTAACACTTTTGGTGCAAACGCCTTCGCCAGAGGAAATGTAGGAATATAATTAATACTTTCATTACATATTGGTGATTTGAAATATCCACAGTCAAGATTTTTCTTACATGTAGTGATACTACAAGAGAATTTCTACAATTCAAGCTACGTCACGTAAAGTTTTCCTTCAACGTCACTCGATAATGTTCTAAAAGTAACTAGCGGACCTGGCGGACGTTGTCCTGCCTTGATAATAAAAAATAGAAATCCCAAAAGTCAACCGCAGCGCCACCTACCGGGTCCAATTGTGAATCTAAACCATTCTCGGATCCACTCGAACACGCACAAAAAATTTCATCAAAATCGGTCCAGTCGTTTAGGAGGAGTTCAGTCACATACACACGCACACAAGAAATATATATATTAAGATATGCGAATTCCGAAAATTGGTATACGTCATATTTCGAAACAAGTTCGGACACTAACGGACATCAAATCGGCATCCCGCCAACCAAACCAGTCGACCAAAACCGTATCGAATACCCAATCTTATTTATTTTGAACGTATGAATATATTTGTTTCTGTTTAAAGATTTATTCAAATAGAATACTCGTATATTTCAAACATCACAATAAAATAAATTCTTCAGTAACAAAATAAACAACAGTATCGAAAATTATACAAAGAAAAATGATAAGCAATTATTTTCTCGCGCCAACATTTACATCTAACAAGGTATAAATTAACTGAAGATTCCAGCACTTCGTTACATAATCTTTTGAACGTTCATCTTACTTGATCGTATGTATATATATGTCGTTTTCAATACTGGTTACGGTTACGTTTTATAAGTGTGTATTATTTGTTGTAAATAACGTTTGTCCTAGTACGTGGTTTTGTTGTAGCAAAATTGATACTGCACTTTATTATTCTCCGTCTCTATACTTCTATATTAAGATTATAAAGCTGAAGAGTATGTTTGCTTCACCGCGCTAATCTCAGATACTACTAGTCTGATTTGAAAATTCTTTCAGTGTTAGATAGCTCAATTATCGAGGAAGGCGATAAGCTTTATATCATCACGCTAAGACCAACAGGAGCGAAGCACCAATGAAGAATGTTTCAAAATCGTTTTTGTTTCCTTTTTAGAGCTTCCAGCGTTAGCCCAAAGTAACTATTCCACTCGGGCGAAGTCGCGGGCAGAAGCTAGTCTCTATTTCTCTCTCTCTATATATATATATATAGCTTTAGTTCTATAAAAACAAATAGAGAATATATGTATATGAGTTTGATAACTTCTAGTATCCGTCTGAGTAATTACCATGAAATTTAGAATACTTAGGTATTTTTGAAGTGAAGCGCTTATGACACGGTAGAGAAAAAATTTCATTATGTGTTACGCATTAAAGGTAAGGTAGATATGTACGAGTATTTATGTGTATGTGTAAGCCTTCCTCGATAAATGAGCTATCTAAGACTGAAATACTTTTTATAATCGGGCCAGTAGTTCCTGAGATTAGTGCATTCAAGCAAACAAACTCTTCGGGTTTATAGTATTAGTATAGACGGGAAATATATAGTTCAACGTTTTGTCGTAACAAAATGGTTTAACATAATATGCTCTGAACAAATTCTCAAAATCTTTGTGTGTCATTTCGTATCCGAATTCTAAAACTATGCGACAAAATTACTAAAAATATTGTCACAAAAATTCTTAAAATAAATCAAGTTTCAGTACAAAGCACCCTAGAAGTTTATAAATACTTATTGGTACGAAGGAATTCTTGTTCAACATGATGGAAAGCTCAATCTATCTTTATGGAACTATCCGAACTAATTACGAGAAGGGTGAAGGCACGTCTTTGATTAGAACTTAAACTATATTGTACCTAAGTATTTAATGTACTTCCATCCCCGATCTCACGTAGGAAACATCCGACGTTGGGAAAATTGCGGGGGATAAAACTATCGGTTTGGTTCAGATTTGATGTCTTATTGATATCGATTGATGTTGTAATTCTTTCTTTCTTACTAGAGTTGATTTTAGTACTAAGTGTTTAAAATATTTCGATTAATATTTTGGCGTTTTGATATTTGCAGTTTTAAAGTCATAGAGTGTACGTAAGATTTTACACGTAATTTTAAGTCTGTGATATATTCTAAGATATTCATTGAAATGACACCTGTACACTTTCGAACTGATTGTACGCTATTGGCCTGATGGACCTTCACAATTTCACCGGAGTGATGGGGTGAGCGGTTATAGCAATAACGAATTTCGTTCTATATAATATATGTTTTGGTTATAAAAAAAAAACAAACATGTCAATCATAAATATCGTTATAAGTTATCATAGATTTAAAAAAAAATGTAATAAATATTGATATTATATTAATCTTAAATATATAAAAATCCAGTGTCATAATGTTTGTCCACGATGATCTCCGAAACTACTGAACTGATCCTCATGAAAATCTGGATTTATGTATAATTGGGTGCGAACTTAGATATAAGACAATTTATATTTCGATTAATGGCCTCAATATTTTTTAATTACAAATTAAACGATTGGCAATGTTGATTATTTCTATGCTTCATCAGTCTCACACAGATAGCGCTTTAAATAACTTTCTTGACAGAAAACTGTAGGACCGACTCTTATAGATATTTCATAGATGGTGCCACGTTTTAATTTTGAATTTATTTTTCAACTCCAGCTTATTTGATGGTGCAAGTATTGATTCCGTGTATCTATTTACTATGTGGCATCGATTTTTCTGTATCAAGTTTTTGGCTGACTTATTACTCCATGATACCAAATATATTATCATATTTTTAAATAATAATGTAACTGAGCCACAGTAACTCGTAGCCGGGTCAGCTAGTAAATATACAAATTACTTGACAAGTTGACAATAGGCATTGTGTGGCCAAAAAAATATTTATTTATTTATATTGTAACAGTGCAAATACATTTGTGATATAACAATATTTGCACGTTATATCACTTTACCGTCGTGTTCAATTAATGCTTCAGTTATAGATTTGTCACGATGTGGTTTGCAAATATTTACCTAGTGTGTTGATTGCTGGAAATAATATATAGGAATATAGTTTTTTTTTCTCGAATTTACTACGCTATTGACTTAGCAAGGTCTTAACAGCTTCACCGGACTACTAAGGCGAGCGCTTAAGTCACTCAGCTGATTTTATTTGACAACTAGCTCAAGGGTGCACGGCATACCTCGGCTTGGGCTGTTGCCTGATACATGCAATTGGCGACCTATCTGATCTTTTTTTTTTAACGTGGGGTAACCCCTTATGGATACCCACCCTCTCGGGGGAGAGAGTGGATTATGTCCGACTTGCATCGACTAAAACCCCACGGTGTACCGACAGACCGTAATTGTGGGGGCGGCAAGGGATCGTTCTGGCTAATAGATATAGGGGTAAAGACTGTGTCGCGAAGAGTGTTGAAAACACCGGTTCTCGTCCGGTCACCGAAGTTGAGCAACGTCGGAAGCGATCAGTACTTGGATGAGTGACCGCCTGTGAATACCGCGTGGGCTTAGCTTTATGTTATATATATTTAATTAATTCAGTTTCATGAAATATAAAAGTTTCACTTATATCGTGTGTTTTTACGACACACCCTTTTTTTAAGACAAAAGACAGTTAAATTTATTTCATATATTGGCATTAAATTAATATTGGCGTCGACTTTAAAATAAATATTACGTATATACGAAAACCTACATAAATAAGCATTCAGTAACAAAAACTTGGTCTAAATCGGATTAGTAGTTTATAACAAAATCGCGGACATACTAACATATATAGATAGGGGTGGAATACAGAAAGCCCTTTTTTGAAATCGGTTAAAAACGGCTTTTGATTATTCACTACTATACAAATAGTCAATTGAAGAAACCCCTGTAACATGAAATAAATAAATGATAACATCGTGTGTGTTGAAAAAGGTAGGAGAACCTTCATTGAACCGATCGATTTTGCCCGTAGAAAAAACTGACACTGGCAAAAGCTTCTGCTTCGTAATTTAAACAACAAAAAAAACTCTATAGTAAAATAACCTTTTTGAATACTAGACGAACTCACAGTACGGATATTGTAGGCGTGTTTCGTGCTAACAAACTCGTCTATACAATATTGACGTACGCAAGGTAACAATGTTTGCGCGGCGTGTTTTTGTCATCGAGTTCAACCGAGCGAGTCCTGTCGCGCTGTGTCAATTAACGTGTATTCTATTAGAATTGTCACGATATGTTGTCGACTATGTTTATTTGTTTTGCGGGCGTGGTTCGTTGAACGTTTACTCAGAACTATTTAGCAGCGATTAATATTTTTGTATTTGGAAACCATGAACGCGACTATTCAATTTGTTTGATAGTGATCAAAGTCACGTTACACTACCAGAATAACCACTGGCTAGGGAGTTTTTGGCGGTATCTTGGAATCTCATGTAGTGATCTTTATATTCTATTCAGTATTGTATTATTTGGCTCTATATTTTGTTACTTGGCTGGTGTTTTACATAGTACAGTTTAGTTTAATGTGCACAAGTGAGGATCGGAAATATTAGCACGGGGCATGGATTCTGACTCGCCACAAAAACTCCCTGGAAAGTTCTAACAAGAGGGCCACTATCTTGTTAGTTCAATGATATGATCGCAAGAAACTCGTAATATTATTACCTATTCAACAATGACAATAATAATCTACTAGAAGATTGGTTGCCAAAAAGAAGCAAAAACACCTGCGACTTTTAACAGTCACAAGCTGTCATCCCTAGACTGCGGTAACGAATTAAAAGCTTGTATTATTATAACTTTTAAGCAGCTGTCAACTATTCTGCTGTTGGATAATTTGCTATTTTATATCATATTGTAATTTGCAACAATTAGACGATAATAAAATGAATATAGACTAGTTGTCAGATACGAAATACATGTTAGAATTCAGGAGGTACACATTCTTGCAGGCATAATTATTATATGCATGAATAGTTAGCTTAGTTTAATTTAGACAGATTCGCCTTGCTGCATCCAAAGCAGCAGCCCAAGCCGAGGATCGGACACTTTGGGACCATTGAGCTTGTTGCCAAGCGGTGAAGTGCCTTAAGTCTGACCAATAGCGTAATCAGTTCGAAAAAAAAGAAATGATCATTCTTTATTCGCATCGCGACTCTGTATGAGTGTCGTGAAGAGTTCGTCTTTTCACGCCTATTGGTTATTGCATAGTGCTTGTTTGTTCGCACATCGCGATGGCATCTATTGCCATTATCAACAACAATAACGAATAATCGACAGAAGAACAATTATATACATAATTCTTTATATACTACGTCTAAATAATATATTGTATTGTTCGTTGTTTTAATTATGGTCACCTTTACTAGATTCTATTACCACATCGTCACTCTTTGTCATAAACGGTTATGTTTAAACTCCAAAAATTGAACAACATTACGTATAATTAATATAATGTGCGAGGACATTAAAACAACATATTGTAATATACTTATTGCTAACATATAAAAATCCAGTTCATTCGTAGTCAATAATTTGGTTAATGAATTTTTCTCTTCATATGAAGATATAAGAACCAGCGAAGTAATTCGTATATAGATTCCAAAGACAAACATTTCATAAGATTTCATGTACGTCCCTGTTGTGTATTTCTTTATAAATGAGCAATTAGAACCGCCATGGCAACGTCTCTGAAGGTTTTTTCCTTAATATTAATAACGCCCTGTTTGTGTTTTCCGGGTAAAACGTTTTTATAAAGAAATTCATACATTTTAAGATGGTCTCTTGTAATTCTCGTGGAAAGTCAATTTACAACCACTCAATAAAGATTACAAAGAAGCTCTTAGAACTTAAATGTTGTGTGATAATCTAGTCGTCTCTCTCTCGCTCTGTACCTTGGGAAACGGCAGGTGGGCGTTATGGAATAAGTACGAATAGATGTGACTTAGTCGTGGTAATAATATATAATCTATACTAATATTATAAAGAGGTAAAGTTTGTGAGTTTGTGACGTTGTGGCGTTGTAAGGAGTAATCTCAGGAATTACTGGTCCGATTTGAATAATTCTTTCAGTGTTATATAGCTCATTCATCGAGAATGGTTATATGTTATATATCATCGCGCTAAGGGTAATAGAAGCGGAGCAGCAATGAAAAATGTATTAAAATCGGGGTATTTTTTCCTTTTGAGAGCTTCCGCTGCGTCTTAGCCCAAAATAACTATTCCACGCGTGCGAAATCGCGGGCAGAAGCTATTAACTAATTATATTACCTATAATAATATTATAAAGAGGTAAAGTTTGTAAGGTTGTAGGGGGTAATATCTGGGGAGTCGGAGAAAAATGGTCGAACGAAAACGTTTCTTACGAACGCTGCCTTAATTATGAGATATATATGATTGAGTTCTAGAGAAAAGTTGTGGCTTGATAATGCCTATTACCGCCCAACGAAGTGGGTACGGGTCGGCTAGTTATATATATGTATATATATATATATTCTGGCCTCAGGACTATAATATTTTTATCGTTCGTATACTAGCAGGCCTGTTCGATACTTAATGGTATAAAACAATGAAAAGTTGATTTATTTCAGTAACTTGAGTACATTTTATTTGCAAAATTAGTGTACAATATAAGAGTATATTGATAGGCTTCGCAGCTAATTAGCCCTAATACTGTGCCAAAAGTTAGTAATTCGATCCCCATAGAGACTGACTTGAAACTCTTAGCGAAAGTGTATAAAACTATTAAAAGACCAGTTATGCTGTACGGATCTGAATGCTGGGCTACGAAAGAGACGGATGAGAGAAAATGTCATGTGGCAGAGATGCGAAAGCTAAGATGGATGTGTAGTGTAACTAGAATGGATAAAATGAAAAATAATTATATCAAAGAGTGATTTGAGTGCAACTTGTAGGAATGTAAAGGCTTTGTTAAATTTAATTCATATTTAAAAAAAGTATATGAAGAATACAAACAAGCTTCGAAAATATCTTGATTAATATATATCGCTTAAAACATTGCTAACAATCCTTTTATTTTTTAATTATAAAATGTTGTCTAACTCGTTACTCCTCGTATAACAACGACTTCCATAGAAACTAAATCCACGTTCAACAGCGAGTAATCGACATTCTGTGTTCTTCACGCATAAATATTGTATGAGTCGAAGGAAGATGTGGCCGACTGGAGAATTCTATTTTACTTTAAGACGAAATAGGTGGACCGCATCGCTGCGGAAGTTGGAACACATTCGTTTAATTCCTGAGATAGAATTATAAGGTTTTAACGTATATTTCTAATGTATCGTATATTAAATGATTAGAAAGAATGGCGACCTTCCAAAATACTCGTAACACTTGTTTTTCTTTCTTCTTTTGAGAAAGGGATACTAAAGAGAGAATTCATCAAATATCAATTGCTCAACTGTCTGTAATCCAAACTCAAACAGGACTAGAGTTATAACACCCTCTTTATACAGACAAACTGATAGTTATGGGAATTTAATCGTACAAATCGTATGTCAAACTTTTTGAAGTGACTGGATATACGTTTGCTGCACTACGTCAGTCATAATGACATGTGTACTGACTCGTTAATTATTTTACGGTGTCTAAAAAATTACAAGATAATAAAGAAAAATTTGGTGTTTAAGAATTTTTTTTTTTTTTTGAAGTGAATACTTCTTTAGGGCCGTCAAACTAGCGACGCGTGGTATACCGAACTGTGTACATATAATATTGATATTTTGCATCTTATCATAGGTTTGATTGGTTAATTTGGTTATTGTTATGTATGGTATATATGGTAATGGTTAAAAAACTTTAGAAGTATGTACATAATTGTTGCTCCGTGTGCCAATATATGTGAAAACTAGACTAATGTTAATAATTACAATATACAAATTATGAAATGTAAATAATTCACACTATAATTAATTTAAAAATTTAAAAGAGAACACGGTTATTCCATCGTTTTGAGTTTTGTAGGTGGTAGAGCCACGCTGAAGCTATTACTGGTTTCAGCATGAATGGGTCGGCTCGCCCGGGGTAGTACCATCCTCTCATAGAAACCCGACGTGAAGTAACAGTGCTTGCATTATTGCGTTTCGTTCGGTCAGTGAGAGCGCCGGAGGCCCACCAGTCCTCACCTTCCCCCTTCCCTTCCTCCCCTCCTCCCAAACACAGGAGGGCAACGCACTTGTGACTCCCCTGGTGTTGCAAGTGTCCATGGACGGTGGTGATCACTTAACATCAGGTGTGACCCACCAGTTCGTTTGCCTCCTATGATATATTAAAAAAAAACTTCCATCGGCAGTGCTTATGACTGCCTCAACTCTTTTTTGCAATTAACTGTTGTAGTAATAAAATACGTGTTATGTGACATTTAAATATATATAATTGTATAAATAGTATACTTGCAGTATCGAAACATTATTACCTCTCTCGCAAACTCTACTTGCATAAGCAAAAATATCGCGAAGTAAAGTGCTTACCTACAAAATAAAACTCGAGCATGAAACGGTTTTATGGAAACTTTTCCACCGCTTAAGAAAATATCTGGATATTATTTTTCAATTTTCAAAAGTAAAATTGCATTAAATTGAAATCTTTGTGGGTTTTATATTATTTGCTTTTACTAGTCTCCGTCGGCGTTTTCTCACAAAATATCAACATAAGTTTTAGTTTTAAGGTTATAATGAATAGTAATTACATTTGTAAATTGTCGTAGATTAATTTAAACGTAGCACATCCTTAAGCGATATGAACTGGGGATGAGATTGTGGGACGCGGGAGCGCTATCGCGTCACTATTTTAGAAAGACGTGGCAGCGTGAGTACCGCGTTACTACTTTCAGAAGGTAGGAGAGATAAATGAATGATCTGACTCCGATTGTGTTAACATGTAAACGCTTTGACAGCTGATATACGAATCCCCCGTTTATTGCCCAGGCCAGCATATGTAGGTGGTAGAGCCACGTTAAAGCAATTACTAATTTCAGCATGAATGGGTTGGCTCGTAAAGAGTAGTAAAATAAACGTGGAAACAATGAGCGGGGATTATTGATAATTGAATGGTTATGTAATTGGTAATACGCTTTGTTGTTTGCACGTCGCAGGTGCGTTCTTAATACGTCTCATTTCCGCGCATCTTAGATTCTGTGAACGCTTGGACAATTCACGGAGTTGTTTTTCGCATCTCATGTAAATGATTGTAGTACATACATACATAAATCTATATTGAGATTTCACTTAGAAAGGCATGTAAATTATGAGTACTCAAAAAGTCTGTACATATTACAAATTCTGATAGTCTGAAAATAAATCTAATAAATACGTATTGAAAAAAACTGAAATAAAATGAGAAGCATTAAATTGGATTAATGATATCATTCCCATTACAATGCTCGTTACAATAAAAGTCGAAATCAAAGAAAACTTTATTCAATTAGGCCCTCAGAAGGTGCGTATGAACGTCAAAGCGGTTTGTCAAAGTTTGTAGGTAGGTAGAGCAACGCTGAAGCTATTACTGGTTTCAGCATGAATGGCTCGGCTCGTCCGGGGTACTACCGGTGTCATAGAAACCCGATGTGAAGTAACAGTGCTTGCATTGTTGCGTTTCGTTTGGTCAATGAGAGCGCCGGAGGGCCCACCTCCCTCCCTTCCCCTTTCCTCTCCCCCTCCCTACCTTTCCCCCAAACACAGACTGGCAACGCACTTTCGACTCCCCTGGTGTTGTTAGTGTCTATGGACGGTGATGATCACTTACCATCAGGTGACCCACCTGTTCGTTTGCCTGCTATGACATAATGAAAAGCTACTTCCGACTCGGAAAACAACCCAGTCATCGAGGAGAACCGGCAAGAAACTCGATCTGGTCTATCTCTTTATGTTATATATTTTTACAAAACATAGATAGTTTACATTCGTTTTTAATGGATGCACAGAGAAAACGTCGTTTCCAGGTTGACACCTGGTGGGTGACCCATGGTTCGTATATTGATAAATCCTGCAATAGCCTTTAGACATTAAAACCCTCTTGACTTGACTTAAATTCACTATCAGGCAAATCGGTAATGTGATTCGAGACTTTTACAACCTAACACTATTATCTAAAAAACTGTTGGTCTTAGTAAGCCTGAAATATGGAATGACCAATTTGTTGCGGTTTCTAGTATTTAAATAATATACGTATATTATAGAATTGAAAAGAATTGGATATGTTTTTTTTCTTATTGTAGCACGACGAAATGACGTGCAGTGCCTGATGGTAAGCACAGTACAATCCAAAAACAATGGTGACTACTGAATGACACACTACCTATCGCCAGTCGCCGCTGTCATGCCGGCTTGCAAAAAGCTGGATATGCATAGGCTGATTCCGAAACGCGACCCGCAGAAGCGAATCACTATGACGGGCTTTTTCGCCATATACATGGTGGTTGCGACCCAGTCAGGCTGTGAAACCCTATCACCTCGCTTTCGCCATTGCCTCGTTCGTTAGTCAGCAGGGTGCACCACGTGCAGGTGAGGTTGGCTTGGGTGTCTCAAGTCTTATGATGTTATTTGACACCCCTTACAATGTTCACATTGAGAAGAGTAAAAGATGGAATAGAAATGAATACATGCGAATTTAAAAGCATTAGAAGCGAACAATATAGAAACAAATCTAAGACGATTATATTGCAAAAGGCGTTAATTAAAACAAATAGAGTTTATTAAAAAACGCGGAGCTAAGGAAACAGTTAGTACTTTATATAAGTAACAAGCGGGCCCGGTGGACGTTATCCAACTCTGATAATATAAAAAGCGGTGACAAATCATATACCTAAACCTTCCTCATGAATCACTTTATTTACTTGTGAAAACCGCATGACAATCCATTCATTAGTTTTTAAGTTTATCGCGAACAGATAAACAGACGTGGCAGAAGATTTTGTTTTATAATATGTATTAATACTATAGTTAACATAACTTCATTGTATTTAACTACAGTCATTACATGACAGACTGTGGAGTCTTACAAGTTATGATGTCTCAGTGGTTAGATTGTTCGGACACCACGTCTACCGACGTAGGTTCGAATTCGTGAGAATTTCGAGCTTTCAGTAAAGGAAAACGTCGCTATGAAATTGTAATACGATGGTAGAGATTTTCTCTAAGCCCGCCAAGCTATCCACTGACCTTAAGCTAAAAATCTGCCGCCAAGCACCTATGGGTTAGTTACGGCAGGTATACGCAAAAGCCAGTCAAGGTTTCGCCTGTTTGTCAAATTGTAACTACATCGCCATTTGAATTATAACTCAAAAATGGCCATAAAGGATCAGAATGAAACCGCCATAAAGACAATAAACTCATTAAAAAATCCGAAAAAAGTAGCTAATAGTTACGTAAAAAAATATCCGAATAGTTGTTCACAGATACAACGATTTTTGACGTATATAATAAATTAAACGGAAGCAAAAAAGGTGCGGTCCAAGAGTCTGCAGAATAAAAAAAAATGCCACATCGTTTTTTAACATCAGATGACATTGAGTTCAAAAGCAAAAGCCTATAAAGCACAAAGAAAAAAAAATTACATAAAATAATATTCTAAGAAAACCTCTGGGTATATCTTTTTTCATAGCTTAGTAACAACGTAGAAAGTCTTAACTAAGCCTATTTACTCGACAGGCTGTATTACACATTATCATTTTATTAAGCTAGCTTTATGTGAGCAAGTATTTACTTTTTTGTACCAAATAATAAGGTAAATCATAAATCATGGTTTGTTTAGTATTATATTTCTCACTGGTTTTTACGCGCGGTTTCACTCGCGTTAATGTAGATTTTGAAAATAAAACTTACATTACACGCTGAAAAAGTAGCTTTCTATAGGTGAAAGAATTTTTAAAAACGGTTAAGTATTTTTCGATTTTGTCCATTACTAGCTTCTGTCCGTGACGTTATCCGAATGGAATAGGTACTTTGGGCTAACGCTAACAGGCAGCAGAAGCTCTAAAAGGAAAAAACCCCGACTTTGAAACACTGTTCATTGGGGCTCCGCTCTTATTGGTCTTAGATGATATATAATATATAGCCTTCCTCGATAACTGAGCTATCTAACACTGAAAGAATTTTTCAGATCTGACCAGTAGTTCCTAAGATTAGCGCTTTCAACCAAACAAACCCTTCAACTTTATAATATTAAAGCGTAGATAAATATCGTCTTTGTAAAAGATTTCAACTGATTCTCTCAGGCTTTTTGGGTATTAAATAATTGCAAAGGGTCAATTCAAACCCAAAAATAATCCACATCAAAGGACATACTCTTGTGCCAATATGATTAGTAGTTTTGATGCGAAGCAATTATGGTTTAGTCGATAGTGTGTTCGGACACCGCGTCGATGGACAAGGTTCGAATCCTAGCAACTGAGTCGTAGCTTTCGATTAAGGAAATTATGGTGATAAAACCACAGCAGGGCGATAAGGCTTTTTCTAAGTCCGTGTGTCTAGCTATCACCCTCAAGTTGAAAACCCATCGCCAAGAATCTGTTGGTGTATTCCGGCAGCTGTACATGATAGCCAGCTCTCTATAAGCTTAACGTACTTACCACCTTAGACCACATGGTCATTTAACATCAGATGGGATTGTCTTCAAACGCTAGAAACCTACAAAGCATAAAAAAGGAGCTCTATTTTAATTTATATACCAGGTGAATGTTTAGACAGTAGCAATAGTTATGGAGAACACTCTGCACTCGATTCTCATTCTTAATCAATGAAAAAAATAGGTGCTTAATATTTGATGTAAATATATAGAAACATACAAAAATTATAATCAATTCTCTTAGCGTCTATGTTAAAGAACAGTGTCAATGACCGTTGCATGTATTGAAAATGAAATAAAAGTAAAGTCAACCAACTAACAAAGGATAATTATTCGAAGTTTGAACAAACAGAAGGGTTTATCAACCGTTTTATTATCGAAAGTTATTAACTCCGGATCTCCGCTCGCAAGTTTTATCACCGGTCATTCTACCTAGGTTTATTTAATTTATTATCCATATTTTTGAAATTCTTAGAATAAACTTTACCTAAGGTTCTCTTTGTTGTCTATTAGTATTTGTTTGATATTATTATTTTATGTGTTAAATGTGAGGATGAAGTATCATACCATAGAATACTATGAGTGTCTAACCTTTCACCTGGTATATATGGAAAATATGCTTAATTTTACAAACAAACATTTGAATGATTCTTTTATGAATTTTTAATTTGTGAAATAAATTACACTACTATTTTGATAACACATATTATAGATTTTTTGGATCTGTATCCGACTAGATTACAACCGCCACATATATGGTAACAAGCCTGTTATGGTGACTTTTTTTAGCTTACCCCGTTACGGAATCATCCTGTGTATATCTAACTACCGAAAGGCATGAAAGCCCACATTACTACAATAGCTATCGATGGATTGGAAACTTGTTGGTGGTCACTGACGTTTTTATATTACGCTAAGCTTATCGCTAAAGACAGTGTAATCATTATATCATTCTACTAGCGGGCCCGGCAGGCGTTGTCCCGCCCTGATTATGCAAAAATCCTTGAAAAATTAAAACGTTACTCATGAATCACCCTATCCACTGGTGAAAACCGCATGAAAATCCGTTCGGTAGTTTTTGAGTTTATCGCGAGCATCTAGACAGACAGACGCGGTAGAGGACTTTGTTTTATACTATGTAATGATAGTAGTAAAAAAATATGAATTATATGCTACGTTACATTAGAATCTATATTGAGGAAATTAACACGTTCCATTAAAAATATGAAAGATATCAAAAAGGTACACCTATATATTATTTACAAAAAAATTCTTCATTATTGTTATTTAAAGAATAGATTTCATTAATATTTTTAAATATTCCTAAAAAACGTTTACAGCTGTCATGGCGCTGGATTGACGTCGCGTCATTCTAAACAAACCCATTTTTCTTTGATGTTAATATAACAAAATGTAAACATCGGAACAATGTTTCGGAAGCTATGACGTCACGCGCCTTGATTGCTGTTTTTGTTAACGTGAACTATTCATATTTCGATATTTATAAATTTATACAGACGATCTGACAATTTAAATAAAAATGGTTGTTGTAATAAAATAAAATATCATTACTTTCGTCTGGTGCCAACAACTTTATTATTTTAATTTTATTTATAATAATATAATAAATATAATATAATATTTGGAATAGTTACTTTAGACTAACGCTAACACGCAGAGGAACATACTCACATAAGAAAAAAAATCCCCGATTTTGAAACACTCATCATTCGTGCTCAGCTCCTATTTGTCTTAGCGTGATGATATATATAGCCTTACTCGATAAATGAGCTATCTAACACTAAAATAATTTTAGATCGGACTAGTAGTTCCTGAGATTAGCGCGTTCAACCGAGCAAACAAGCCCACCAGCTATATAATATTAGTAAAGATATACCCGACAAGTAAGTTAATTACAATATCGCTGGTAATGAAACTCTAGTCATTTGAACTGGTAACTAATTTATTTAGTCCATATTTTCATACAAATATAATATTTTTCGTATATAAAATTACATTAATGTCTTAATAAGTCTGTCTTACCTAACTGCCCAAGTGGAGGGTAATCTTTTCCGAGTGTATGCAGTATGTGTTTATTTCTTTAGTGTGCCTTGGTATTTAAAAGAAGTATTTGTAAATCCTCCTTAGCTCTAACAGCGATATACGTTTTATTTTCACTTCTGTAATTCTAATTAGATGTAAAATTGGTATCAATATTCGAAGTTAAATGTTTCTCTTGGAAACAAGAAAATTAATACAAAGCTTACTTGTCCATTTAAATCACAAACATCTCTGTTTTTTATTCGTAATTTCTGACAGTACTTACTATCTGTATTGTAAAATAAACATTGTGTGTTTTATAAGAAATCATGATTCGAGTGAATCTTTGTTTCGAATCGTAGGCGTTTATCTGAAAACTTTAGGAAAATTATTCAATTTAGGGTATTAAAATCGCGTTTTAAATCTTACCTCAATAATTGGAAAATGGGAATGATAAAGAGAAATCAATAGTAGGCGAGATAATAAATGTAATCATTAATTCAGATGAAAGACACATGTTGAAAACTAAGCACAATATTTATTTAAATCATTGAACCATACTGAATTGAGCCATGGGCACCGTCATAGTTGCCTTGCCTGCTCCGCCGTGTGCCTTTTACTTTACCACTACTCCGCAGCCGGCTGTAATGCGACATGCGATAGATGGACGAAAAAAATTGAGGCGATGGAAAAAGTTTCACTTTAAAATACAATCTTGCTCATTTAATAATGTTAGTTTTTCAAATATTCCAAACATTATTGCATATTTCATCTATAAAGAATCAAAGGTAGGATATAACATTAAGTCTCATTATTATACACGTGGTTAAAAGAGAAACGATAACAAATTGTGATCGTTATAGATAAGATATGTCCCACGGTTTCACTCGCGTTTAATTTTTCTTTCCCTCTGCTTTTAATGACTCGCGCTGAGCCGCATTTGCCGCTTTTTGATTTACCTTTTGTATTTAAAATCAAAATTAAAAATACTTTATTCACTTTAGGTCCTGAAAAGGCGTTTCTGAACGTCATAACTACCACCGGTTCGGAAAACAACCCAGTTATCAAGAAGAATCAGCAAGAAACTCGATCTGCTTTATCTTTTCATGATACATATTTTTACAAACTTAGATAGTTACATTCGTTTTTGGTGGATGCACAGAGAGGGACGTCATTTCCAGACGTCACCATCGTTCATATATTGATCCACGCTACAATACCTTTAGATATTAAAACCCGCTTGACAAATCGGTAATGTGCTTTCGGCTTCTGTTATGAAACCTAACACTATTAGCTAAAAAAACTGTTATTGGTCTTAGTGAACCTGAAACATGGAATGACCAATTTGTTACTGCTTCTAGTATTTAAATTATGTTGGTCGTTTTTTAAATCTTGCTTATCTATTTTTTGCGTACATACATTAGATTATCAAGAATATATTGGGAGGGCAGAGTTAAGATAAAGAATTCCTGAAACTTAGTCTTTAATGATTCGCGAGACCCCATATTATAAATTCCTCGAACTGCCCGTTTTTGTAGTAGGAATATGGTGTCTACCTCAGCTGCTGTCCCTCACAAGGGAATACAATAAGACATTAAGCTATGGAATTAAGCAAAGTAGACCAATCTAGCAGTGGCAATATCTGTTAGCTGGTGAATCTTTCGAACTGCGAACGCAGCAGAGCTTAATCTGCCCATTTTTTAATGATAATTACTTCGCTTCTAAGAGCCGTAGCGTGTTAATAGATATTCTATAATCTGCCTCAGTTAATAGACTATAAAATTTAATTTTGTTGGTATTTAAAAACATTTTCTTTTAATTTTGTTGGTAGTTTCAGAGGTTATCGGGATCAGATAAACAAACAAAGAAACAATGTCTGGAGCTTTATTATGTTATTATAGACTTATCGATTAGAAAAACCTTTAATGTATAGCATTGTACTAAAATACATACATACATAAAACTCATCGTATTTATTTGTAATTTCTTTACATTAACTTTCAAAATAATATAATTTGAAACTAATTTTTACTAAAAAAAGAAACAAGGTATGTACTAAAGAGACACAATAGAAGTGAAACTTTCATATTATAGGGTAATATTTTAATTTAAAAACTACGACGAAAAGCAGCGCCACGCGGTGTTCCCAGGCGGTAACCCATCCAAACAATGACCACGCGCGACGTTGCTTGACGAGAACCGATGTTTATAAAACTCTATCCGACACAGTGTTTAGCCCCATCACTTGTCACAAAGGTTGCCGGTCTGAATTTCAGAACATTCTAACAATCACTAAGAAGTTTAATAAAAAAAAAATCGTCATTAGGATGTGTTGTAGTCAATACTTAGTCTGGCCATAAATACAGTTACAATTAAAAATAAACAAAATATTACATTTGAATTTGGAAACTATCATTTTTATATGATTATTAATTGATTTTTCTCATTTTGGCGCCAATACATTGTACAATATTTTGCGATATTAAAATGGAGTGGCGTGATAAAGAGAACTGAATCGCTGTAAATGCATTACACAAAGTAGGTATGGAGCCAAATGCAATATTTAAAACTCTCCATACGTTTGGTATTAGTAAAATGTTTGTGTACCGGGCTATTAATAGGTACAATGAGACCTCTGTTTGTGACAGAAAAAGATCTCGCCGTCCACGTAGAAAACTACGTAGTGTTCGTACGAAAAAGTGGTCAAAGCACTAAAGGAAAGAATTCGAAGAAATCCTGTACGAAAGCAAAAGATTTTATGAGGAGATGAAGATAGCACCTAGAACCATGTCGCATATTTAAAAGATGACTTAGGACTTGCAGCCTATAAGAGACATACTGGTCATTTCTTAATTGATAGTTTAAAAAAGAATAGGGTGGTAAAATCGAAACAATTAATGAAGCGGTATGCAAAGGGAGGTCACAGAAAAATTTTGTTTACGGTTGTGAAAATTTTCACAATTGAGCAACATTTTAACAAAAAAAATGACCGTATTTATGCTCAAAGTTCTAAGGAAGCTTCCCAATTAGTCGACAGAGTGTAACATGGGCACTATCCGACTTCAGTGATGGTTTGGTGGGGTATTAGCTATGAAGGAGTGACTGAGCCATACTTTTGTGAGAAAGGTATCAAAACATCGGCACAAGTGTATCAAGATACCGTTCTTGAGATGGTAGTGAAGCCCCTTAACAACACCATGTTCAATAACCAAGAATGGTCCTTCCAGCAAGACTCGGCGCCGGGTCATAAAGCTCGGTCTGCGCAGTCTTGGTTGGAAACAAACGTTTCGGACTTCATCAAAGCTGAAGTCTGGCCGTCGTCTAGTCCCGATATCAATCTGCTGGATTATGATTTATGGTCAGTTTTATATAAATCTTTATGTTAAAAAAAATAGATGTAACAACTTTCATGATGAACGATCTATTGGTATTGAATATCATAAATATTCCTCTAAATATCTTAGTGAATTAGTGGTTAGATGGGTGGAATATCAACCCTATGTCCGCAGGTTCAAACCTCGGCATGTATCAACGAATTTTCCGGAATTTGCGTACATTTACTAATTTAAATTCGTAACACTATCGGCCGACGGTGAAGGAATACATCGTAAGGAAACCTGAACCTGACAAATATTCTTGTAGTACCACTGTATGCGGGAAAACATAGAACTGTGGATTTCTTAGAATTTGAAATCGCTAATGCGTCGTGGGCTGGCGTGGTGACTATGCCAATACCTTCCATCGAGAAGAACCCTGCGGTAGGTTTCTTACAGGCTGATTGATGATGATGATGAATATTCTGGCAAATTCATTATATGATATGAAATTATCAAGTAACAGACAAACGGAACACAATTTCTCTCAAACGCTCATCATAAAGGTCATCGATTCCCAGGAATACAAATTCATAGCAGAACATCGTAATAGATTACTTTACAAACAACTTGACAGATTTCAATAATGTTTATCTCACAAGATAATGGTTTGTTAAATAGTAGGTATCCATCTTGCGAAGACAATTTTTATAATCTACGATTATATATGAAACTAATGACAAATAGTTCCACTATTTCATCATAACTGCGTGTTTTATTCACATTAATTGGGGATTAATTTTATTTTCTTATAATATTACCAGTACCAGTTACCCCTGTAACCATTTTACGGATTTTAAGTTATCTCTGTTAAATGTTTCTATTACTGCTTATTCCTTAAAGTTAAACGTAATGATATAGACTATATGATAGCCTGAAACGTTCTTTATCTACCAGTAAAAGTTTTGTTAAAATTAGTCTACCCGTTTCGGAGGTTGCCCGGACAAAAAAAAATATCGCAATTTATATGCATAGATTTCGTTTCCACATAAAAAAAAGCATAATGGTAGGGCTACAAACCTCAAGTTAAAATGTGTTGTGCAGCACCTGCAGGTGTGTTCAGGTAGATGCAATACATAGCCAGTTACTTTAGGTATAGTCTGTTACTAATAGTCTTAGGTTGTAGTCTGGTGAAGCTGTTAAGACCTTGCTGGGTCAATAGCATATCAGTCCGAGAAAAAAAAATAGTAGTCTTAGGCCAAATAATGTGACATCAGGTGAGAGTCTGTGGTTAAATATTAAAACCTATTAAAAGTATGTTTTTAGGTATATAAATTTAATGCACTTTATATTCATGAGAGCGTACAATTTCCTATTTTATTACATAACACCCTTTACAGAAAAACGCAATAATACTAATTTCGTTAGTAAATACAATAATCGTGTCGCATATTGTAATGTCGTACGACACAAAACGGACCAAGTGGATGTTAATTAAGTTCTGTAAGCACTGAATCCCTTTCGAACACGTTTGGTATGAATATGAAATTTCGAGACGTATTTAACCATCTTGAATTCTGTGTATACCATGACGTCACTGTTTATATAATTAATTGACTGGCGGTTGAATAAACAGTTTCTGGGTTGTAATTTTGAGAGTAAATGATTAGGTTTTGTACCTAATTTGAACCCTTATATGAAATAAGATGATAGAGCTCAAGAGATTATTTTTTACACTGTAGGTGGTAGAGCCACGCTTATGCTATTACTGGTTTCCACATGAATGGGTCGGCTCGCCCGGGGTAGTACCACCCTCTCACAGAAAACCGATGTGAAGTAATAGTGCTTACTTTGTTGCGTTTCGTTCGGCAGGCTGGCAACGCACTTGCGACCACCCTGGTGTTGCAAGTGTCTATGGACGGTGGTGATCACTTAACATCAGGTGACCCACCTGTTCGTTTGCCTTCGATGATATAAAAAAGAGCACTCATAATCTTTGAACATATTAGTCACATTTAAAAAAATCTTTGAACCTTCTGGCATTTTCCCGCGGATTCGCACGTATTTTCTATTCAATAATTATATTCGACCCTTTAATCTTCCTTTATACTTCATAGGTTTTTAGCGTTCGATCACAATCTTATCTGATTTTAAATGGAGATGTGATCTAATATGGTAAGTACTTGACACTGGCTCACAAGTGCAGCTGCCTGAACACACCAATAGGTGTTTGACGACAGACTTTCAACCTGAGGATATTAGTTAGCTAAGCGGATTTAGGAAAAACCCTAACACCTATCAACTAAGCTATCATCGTTTTTGAATCTTATGAAGAATAACTGATTTGCGGAAAAATGACACAAACTTTCATCTACTTTTTCATGTCTGAATGTCCAAATATCTTTCCTTAGTGCTAGTGCTGTAAAATGAACTCGCATTCACATTTTCGCGGCCCTAACTCCAGTAGCTTGTGCTGGATATTGGTATATGAACATCACTGATATTCTTTTATGTATATATTGGTATATATACATCTATTTAGATAGATTATATAATACTAATGTCACGCTACGGCTTTTAAGAGTAATTATTAGAAAGTTTATGTATAGCAAAGTATGCTAATGAGGATGAAGTAATAGTGCTTGTGGGTGCCCTTTAGACCGGCGAGAGATAAAGCTTAGATCAGTGCGGGACCATGCCATGTGATTTATTCGCACGGTTGATTTCTTACGCAACTGTAGTGCCTTAATTTGTTAATTCTAACCCAAATACGTTGAATAAGTAATGTATAATTTTAAAAATTATATGTAAATGAAACATTTGTGCAAAATTTAGGTAGCTATAATAATATTTGCATCTCATTTCTGGGCAATAGATTTCTGTTATCAAAACCCAGACGATTAAAAATCACACGTTTTCATGACTAATTTATAGTGTAGATATATGCCAAAAATTCAACATTCATAAAAAAATCCTTGGATATTCCGCACAAGGCGCCTGAGGAACAACTAGCCCATAGGGTTTGTGAGATAATCTTAAGGGATCGTAATTGTACTCGTCGAAAATATCCATTGGTAGTCATTACCATCTCTATCTATTGTTAATTTCGAAATGTAATGTACCGAATATATAAAAAAATTCCACCTCATAGGAAGGTAGTCGTGCTTCAGTTAGGCTCGATCGCTCCCGCGTCGCTGCTATTACCTTTTTTATTGTTCCACAAGAAGTAAATGACGGTTTTATGTATTAAGTTTAGAATTAAATTAACATTTTACCTTGAGTGCTTTCCCATTTGAGACTTAGGGTGATGGTTATATCAGTAATGGTGAAACTAACAACGCACTCACTTGATTACGGGCCATTGTAACATAGTTTTGTTCTTGATAATAGGATCTAGGCTCGCCCAAGGGACCTCGAAGTTAATTGTTCCTTTGTAAGCCGGTAAATACGGAGTTTGAAGTTGAATTTATACTATCAGTCTAAGCCAGTACATAGGATATACCCTAGAGTACGATTTTGTTGGATTAATTACTTTTAACTATAAAATGCCACTCATTCCTCGATTATCCTTGTAACGTTTTTGGGTGTCATTAACTGGAGCAATTTAAAATTCTTCAAACAATATTTTTATGTGCTCGATCATTAACCTCATCTCATTTAAGAGGAACTGGATCTCAAATGCATCTATCGAAACATTTACAGGTACTTCGTAGCACACTTGAAAACTGAAAACTTGACAAGATAAACCAGATCGATGTTCTTGTCGGTTCTTCTCTATGACGGGGTTGTTTTTCCGAAGCGGTAATAGCTTTGGCGTTCATAAAAGCCCTATCAGGGCCTAAATTAAGTAAAATATTTTTCATTTTCATTTTTCATTGACTAGATTGCTGGTTAGGTCGGTGGGCATTAAAAGACACCCTATTACCAATATTATTGTTTCGTTATGATATGCAAGTTTTAGCTCATAGAATTTGAATCCACGTTGATTGAGGTGATGTCTGAATATTCTACCGCTGAACTATTATGTCGCATGATGGTAGGGCTTTTTCTAAATCTGTCACAATAATCTATAGACGTGTTATAAAACCATTTTTCAACTAGACTTGCGTGCGACAGTCTTTGTATATTTTGTCATTTAACATCAGGTAAAATTATAGTCAACCATTAAAACCAATGAAATATAAAAAAAAACTCATTGCTCAAAAATGTCTTTCTACAGTAAATTTATTCAGATTGCAGCCGTCAGTGGTAATAGAGATTGATCTTTATGTCGACATGCTATGTTGAGGTAGGCAGAAAGAACTGAATACAACTTTTCACTTTCGCTTTCTTCGAATTCATTAATGATTTCATGGAAATACGCCGGTTGAAAATGTTTCTCACCTTCCCTGTGGAGAAAACTTGTTCTATTTTACTTATAAAAGTTGGAGTTGGAGTTGGTACGGTTACGGGTTCTGTTTTAACACATTTGTATTATATATCATTTTTTTGCCTAAAACGGTTTCAATTTTTAATCAAATAGCTTCTTGATCTTCATTAGTTTTTGTAGTATAAATTATATGTAAATTACTCAAAGATAAGCATTTTACGAATGTAAATTATGACTAATATCTATGATTTTATTCCAGCTTCCTATAGTACCAAAAACTATATTTAATCGAAATTCAATGAATACATGTTTCACGAGTCCTAAATAATTCTGTTTCCATGTAATCATTTTCGTAAGATCGATATTTATCTTCTTTCATACGTTGCTCTTTGTTAGTTGTGTATGCAATTTCAGGAGGCGAAGATAATACGTTTGTTTTTTTTTTTAATATAACCTTTTTCATACCATTTCATCCTTTCTTATATACATATTTTCATATTACACGAGAAATGCGAAAGTAGTCACTGTGTGGAAAAATATTTACTTCAATGATCTTATATTATTCAGGTAAACTAGCAATAGTAATAGTTCCTAACGATATAAACCAAAATATTTACTTAAGTATATTTTTATTTTGTACTAAAGATGAACATTACAGATTTTTTTCAATTGAGATGTTTATTACAGTTCTTTTTCTACTGCTTTTTATGGTGTTGTAGGTTTTTAGTCATCTCTATTCTAAAGAACTGTAGATTGCTTTATACTGATTTAGATAAAGGTTTAGACGAAATGCGACTCCTCTCTTTCAAAGGGTACTGACTCAGTGATTTTTTTTGTTTTCTACCTTCTAAAACAAAATAAATAAATTTTTGCAAGGAAACGTGCTGGCAGTAATTTATTCGCCATCATATTTACTATAATCTTCGTAGCTTGTTGCATATATGACCACACACTCTACACACACGTACACACACTACATATTATAAAACAAAGTCCTCTGCCACTTTTGTCTGTCTGTCTGTTCGCGATAAACTCAAAAACTATTAAACGGATTATCATGCGGTATTCACCTGTAGATAAAGTGATTCATGAGGAAGGTTTAAGTATATCATCTGTTTAGGATGTGTGTAAATTGGTTAAAATATAACGATAATTGTTGGAAATATCGGAAAAATCAAACCGCGTTTGTGTGTGCTCCAGTGGATTCAAGAATGGCTTAAATACACAATTGGACCCTGTAAGTGACGGTGCGGTCCGATTCTAGATTTTTTTTTAAATTATTAGGTCGGGACAATGTGTACTGTGCCTGCTAGTATAATATAATCCTATTATACCAACCGAATATAATCCAACATATCTACTAAAACCTTGAACCTTGGAATTTTATTACTATTTATATGTTTACAGAATAATGCCGATAGCCCTATCTAGTATACAGTACACCAACATCGTTGTGTGTAACCTTAAATATTCCTTAAAGCCAAAACAAAATAAAGGAATCCGAAGATTGCCATTTACCTCTCAAGCAATGAGACGTGGATTAAAAATACCAAAAGCGGATTGCTAACCGCTGCCGCGCGACTGAGGCCCCGCTTCGCCCTATTTTCGCTCCACCCTAATACGCAATGTGATATCCAGAATATTTCCTGCGGAAAGCCTGCGCCATCTGCGCTTTTCCGCCTCAATTATTCAAAGAATCTTTCTCTTACATTTTCGGTAATGAAATTTTAATCATTGCCGTATCGTAAGTCAGCTCCGATAGGCGACTGTAGCTAATTAATTTTGTAACATAATATTTTCAAAGTCTTCCAAGATGAACAGGTTTTTGAGCAAATATTTATCATGCCCTGTAAATAAATTAGCTATTTATGAATATTATATCCTGGTTACCAAGACATAAAAATGTAATTGAATAGTCATCTTTATTTTTCTCTCTGCTTTTATTGTTAACGTGTCTGATGATAGGTACATCACAATCCAAGAATAAGGGCGACCACCAATGCATCAGTAATCCATCGCCATTGGCTGGCTTTTAAGTCTCTTGGCTGCTGGGTATACACTGGCTGGTCTCAAAATGAAACAAGACAGGACAACAAATGTGATCTAAGATGGTAAGCTCGCTAAACCCAGAGGGGGCAGGCTCTCATGTGCAGCTGCCGGAATACACCAACAGGTGATTGGTGAAAGATTTTCAATCTGAGGCTGGTAGTTAGCCAGGAGGACTTAGAAAGAGTCCTACTACCATGCTATGGTTTATAATGATGTTTTCCTTTATCGCAAGCTTCGACTCAATTATTAAGATTCAAACCTACGTCCGTCGATGCGGTGTCCGAACACTCTATCACCTAAGTCATCACCGTTTCACTGTTACTGGATTTGTACTGCCTGATTCTGGAAAGCGGCACAGTTAGGCATGCTACTATAACGAGAATTACACTTGGTGTATTGTGGTCGCAAACCATTTGGACAAAATTATACTGGCATATACTTGTTTTCATTGTAATTGTCACATCTTTTAGTACGTTTATCTCAATGGTAGACCTTTTCATTCTCAATTAATCATAGCTTATAATATGTATAAACAATCGATAAGCATGGACGATATAGATACTTAATATATAGCAATAAAATTTACAATCATGTTTATTACACAGAATTTCGTTCTACATGGAAACTTATATTCTTAATTCATTAATAGAGATCTTTATGCCTCCAGGCCTATTATTGCATTGTCTACTTTTATATTTTTCAGTTTTCGAAGCATTTAGCATTGAGCTTACATTGTATTAAAATTAAATTTATTGGTAAGGTAGTCATTCCACAAAATGCAGTTCAACGTAGGAGAGCTTAAGCATTATGCAGAATCAATTTGTACGAACAACGAACAGAGGATCATCATGCCGCTGCCATATCTTGTACCCTGTGACGAATGTAGATTTGCTAAGGAAACTTAGCCAATAAAAGTGCCAAACTACACTGCGGTGATTTTATTCATAAAGGCCTTGCAAACACTTAGTACGCTACTTCGCTCTACTATCTTGGCTTGAATGATTTGATCGGTATGCGTTTATTCAGTTCGTCAGTAACTTTGATGTTCATAAGCGCCTAAAGTGAATAAATTATTTTTTAACTTTTTTATATATAAATTGAAATTATTCGCTATAAAGGCTACTTTTAATCTAGATTAACTACCCAGCGTAATTAATGTGATAAGGATTGGTGAAATTAGTGTCGTAAGTAACTAATTTTTTTTTTTTTTTTTTAATCTAAAAGGTAAGAACAATTTCTTTGGATTATTCTCAGAAGATGGTGTTACTATCGTACATTTGTAGGCATTTTTCAAATATAGCGTTCTGTGCTATATTATTTCTATGTTTGCAAGGTATGACTGAACAGGTCTTAACTAGCGTTATCAGTGCATGCATGGAAAAACTCCTTTTTAAAATTGTATTAGACTGGCTTTTTTCTGCATTATATATTATACATATAAATCTTGCAGAAGAAGTTCTGTTATTCATTTATTACAACAGTTCATTTTTGCGTAAATCAGCTGATGTGAGTGTATATCAGTTTTGCGTTTCTCGAGATAATTTGGTCAAATATTAAGCACCTATTTTTTAAATTGATTTAAAACGAGAATGTTTTAATGGTTATCCTGTAAAAATATTGTTTCCGACTAAACAGTCACTCTGTATAAATGCGTTGATCGCAATGACCCAATGGTTAACAGTTTTTTTATTTCATCCAAAACACAGAAGTGATTGTGAAATTTTTGAATACTTTAAAAAATGTTACAATACTATTAAATAGTGTTATATAAATGAATAATAAATTATAACTTTACATAAATTATCGCTTACTCCTGTTTTGGAACGTAGTCCTTAGACAAGGTCATGCAAATATAGCATATATTAAATATAAACTATGCCGTTATGCACGAGACTGTCGACTTCAAAGCACTCAAATAACCCTTTGACGTACAAAACTTGTCATTTTGTTTATACTTGAACATCTTTATAAAAAATAGATGGCTTACTTAATGCTTTCACTTACCGATAATAATTTGATGTTTAGCTTAAAATTCATGTAAGTGCTTTGAAGTCATGTTTATATTGACTTTCACATTTTTGTTTGCCGTTGAAAATGTCTTAGGTATTTTTAAATGTATATTATAGTATCATCGACAAGTGTATATTATGTTGATAATTAGGTACCTACGGGTGATGTCGGTGCGTGTTTATGATTTAAATTTCGGAACGCACAGTTTTCCTACCAGGCTTTTCGCGTTCCATCTTTCCTTCCGTTAATGATCGCGGACGCATCGCCACACACATACACATGGACCATCGCACAAATCAATTGCTTTGAATAAGTGAACTTTGGAGCAGATAGACTGCCTCTTTTGTTTAAAATATATTGAATGTACATATGTCGCCACGAGTGAGTGTAGTAATATAAAGCCACATCAATCAGTATCGGTAAGTCTGCAAAATTATTGTCATACTGCTCTTCTTGTTCTCTGAACATTTAACCTACCAGGTAAATAAATCAAAAACATTAATTTTGACTTAAAAGCAGCGTACAAGTTATTCTCCACAGTTATCGATGAACTGGATATTAAGCCAAATATATTATGTTGCTATGCAAATATATATATACAATGTGTATGGATCTACTTGCTTGGTAGCTAAAAAAAAAAAACAAGGAAGAAGGATGAGATAATGTTAAGATGAATGTGCGATGTAGTAAAATATGTAAGATTGATAATGAGTGTATGAAACTCGGGTTGATGAAACCTGGATACTTAACAAGACCGAATAAATTAAAATACGTGCATTTCTGCGTGCCATGGACAGGAAAAGTCTTGGTATAAAACTCCAGATAAGCAAAAAACTAACAATATAACACTAAGAACTAAGTAATGGATGCCAAAAAATATGTACAACATTTATAATGGAGCTGGGCAGATCATTTAACTCATAAGCAGGATGAAAGAATGATAGCGAAATAGGTCAAAAAATGAAAATTGACGATATAGATAAATTAGCGGTTGGAGACCAGAAAGAGGTAGCTAAGAGCCGCGACGAGTGAAGAAGAAAATCAATATTCGAGAAGAGGCCACAATTTAATTTTAAAATACTTTTAAATTTATATTATGTATCTTTTCTAAATTTTAGTTGATAAATAAATAAGGCTTGTTATATGAAGCTTGAGAATTGAAAAAGAGTGGCATGAAGTATGTTATGGCTGTCATGAGGAGGGATGAGAGTTATAAGAGTAGAGAAGTGTTAATTTTAAATAGGTTAACGTATGTAAGTGTAATGAAACACTAAAAACGTAAAGATGAAAATAAAAGGCGTGAGATGAAAGGTAATAATGGAGATTAGAAGAGAAATATAGTGTTGTTTAGTGTAGATAATCGCAAGTAGATGATTTTGACGAATATATATCGGCAAATTCTACCCAATTACAATTTGTGTTTTGTGGACGACACATACTTTTTTCTCTTTCAATACTGTGCCCTCGTCTGTTTAATTTAGTGTAAGTAAAATTAATTTTGTAATTAACTGCTGATTACATTATTATCTACATATATAATTACTTAAAAGAGTCTTTTGTATTCATTATCTACCTTAGAATTTTGTCAATGTACGTCAAAATAGCACTTAAGTTCTTAAACGTAGTGGTACAAACAGGAAATCGTACTGGGATCGTAAGTAAACCTATATATCACCGTATTCACAAACACAAACCAAAGGTTGTCCGTGAAATATAGCTAATGCGGCCATCTTGCACCGAGTCACGTTCGTAACGTTCGCTCCGATCTCGGACGGAGAGATAACAGAGAAAATTGTTAAAATTACTAGCTACGCTGCAATTTTATTTGTAAATATCTTTTTTATAATTAGAAGTGCTCGAACTTGTGTTAAGAGTGAATGCTAAAGCATTACCACGAACTGTATCATTTCCCCAGTCCTGTTCATATAGTGTTTTTGGCAATATGCGCTCATTCATATGACACGCCCACTCAGTAATTTAAGTAAGTAATTTATAAATCCATATACATCACCAATTCGAAGCAGGAGAACTGCTTGCTATAACATTCCATAATAACATTTATGGATAGAAAATTGACTGCAGATTATATGTTTTGGTTTTTACATATCGTGTTGGGGGAATGTGTCCCTAATGAGCAATTGCGTTAAAAGATGCTCCTACAGTAACGGAGGTATGTAAGAGAGGTTTAACGTTTTTTGTGGAGAATCTATTATCTAATGCTGCACTCATTTTCAAATATATTTCTTTAAAATATAAATAGAAATGTATCTTTTCAGCTTGATTATAAAAATGTTATACTATTCTCATTACTTAGTTAAGTTTCCTTAAACAAATTCCATCTAAAATACAATGAGTTAGATCGTATGACATCCAGTGGACATAGGCATTTATAGTTCAACCTTTTTTGGTTCTCGTAAAGAAAATAACCTGCCCTTAGTTTCAGATACTCAACTCTAAGTCACATGTTTATATGGTAATCACTCTATTCATAAGGGTCACAACCTTATTTTGGATAGTCTGTATACTTCATCAATGGATAGGGTATAAAATGAAAACATTATTTTTAAAGTGCAGTCACTTCCACACGATAGTGCATTCAAACAAACAGTCCCTTGATCCATATAATGTTGATATCTGTAAGTATGTATAAATAGTCAGAGGGGAAATGATTAAGAACGTCTTTGTCCTCTGTTTCTCAGCCGATCTTCTTTATTCTTTTTTTATTTTGTAGCTATTGATGAGCTTTCGTTTTATCAATAAATAAATGGAAAAAGGTTTCTGTTCTCCACGGTCGAAGTTTGGATCACTGGACGAGCACTCGTAGATTTAAAACCACATGGATTTATGGTCTATTTAATGTGCTATTAACCATTATAGCTTAATAGAGATGTTGAATAAATCAAATATAAACCACTCTCGTAAATAAGTTATAAAAAAGGAGCAGATAAAAACAGACTTCCTTTAATACAATTTGGTTGATATCTTTTTTACAGGCCAGCTTATAAATGATTGACGCTCAAGTACTGCGGGTTTGCTCCTGTGCGGCGCTGGTAATGAAAAAGTTAATGTAGAAGTTGGAATGAGCTACTTTTAGATAGTCAATCTAGATTCTTACCAAAGAACTATATCAAGGCCGATAATTTGTAACCTGCGTATTGGTGTTCTTTGATTGCGAGTTTTGTGAAAAAATATACTTTTTTAATATTCACTTTCTTAAAGAACAGTACTCTATGTACTTTGTACTTTTTTGTATCACTGTATTCCACGGTGATCAGGTGAGTAATTAAGGCGTGAAAGCGTAAGAAACCAACAAGCAAACTCGCATTCGAATTTATAATATTAGTTAGGATGATAAGGATTTTACTTTTTTAGCGTAATATATATATAGTATCATCGAATATTCGTAAATCTATATAACATGTATGCCGTTATATACATCTTAATCCAATAAACTTCAATACTGTTGAAAGGTATATATAAAATTCGGCACACGTAGTATTTATTTTATAGAGAAGATTTTTGTGTGAATATCAATTATGTCATGAAATGTGCGTAGATGAAGAAATGTGACGTAAGTGGTAGAGCCACACTGAAGTTATTATTGGTTTCAGCATAAATGGGTCGGCTTGCCCGGGGTAGTATCACCCTCCCATAGAAAACCAACGTGAAGTTGTATTATTAAGCTTGTATTGTTGCGTTTCGTTCGGTCAGTGAGAGCGCCGGAGGCCCACCTCCCTCCCCTACCCTCTCCCCCTCCCTCTCTTTCCAACAAATACAGACTGGCAATGCACTTTCGACTCCCCTGGTGTTGTTAGTGTCTATGGACGGTGGTGATCACTTAACATCAGGTGGGCCACCTGTTCGTTTGCCTGCTATGATAAAAAAATGTAGGTGTTTAAGTTAACAAAATATTCTCACGCAATATAAATCTAACTAGATGGCGCTTCGATGCATCAACTTCTATGCCGTTCATTCGATCTTGCTCTATCTACTATATCTTCTATTCTATACATATAATAAAAATGAAGTGTCTGTCTGCAATATCAAAATATTCTTTTTTTACTGATTGGGTATGAAAGTATACACGATACTGATAACAAAAATGCATTTTATTAAATTTTTGTCGGTCTGTCTGTCTGTCTGTTTGTTCCGGGTAATCTCCGAAATGGCTGGACCGATTTTAACAGGAATTTCACTGCCAGATAGCTGAAATTATAGCGGGTTACTTAGGCTACTTTAAATTAGACTAGCTACTATCCGCGGCTTCGCCCCCAGTGCTATCACCGAAATGGTTCTACCTATTTTTACGGGACTTTCACCGACAGATAGCGCACATTATAAGAAGTAATTTAATCTATTTTAATTTAGACTAGCTGTTAACCGTAGCTTCGCCCACAATGCTATCTCCGAAACGGTTCGACCGATTCTTACGGGACTTCCACCGACAGATAGCGGATATTATAAGAAGTAATGTAAGTTACTCTATTTTAGACTAGCAGTTTTAGACTAGAACTGTGGCTTCGTCTGCAGCGCCATCTCCAAAACGGTTAGACCAATTTTCACGGAACTATCACTGGCAGATAGCTAACCTTATAGAAAGTAATTTAGATTATTATATTGTAGACCAGCTGTTACCCGCGACTTCGTCGGCATGAAATTTACCAAAAATATGTTGTTCACTGTAAACATTTACGTAAGACGTGCATTGTACTGGACTCCAAAAATAAATATAATTGAAATTCATATATCTGTATCTATGTATGTAATTTGAATTATATTGTCTTTTTGAACATTTTGGCTACCATTTTTTTTTATTTACCACGCTTTCTTCTTCAAAGCTCAATAACCATAGTAACATATAAAACTATTGTTATTTATTTATGCAAGTTATTTATGCAAGATTTCAAGACGTTAGTCAGCTCATTCGTTGTTTTCAATTCAACATTATAATCATTAATAGTAATTTTGAATATACAAGGGGTCTTTCTAATAAAACGTTAGCCCATAAACGTATTAATTATCGACAATATGGACATATTATATCATTATAATAATATCTTTAAGTTATTGTTTCATTAGCTCCTTATACTGTATTAGTGAGCACTAAGGTAGTTATATGGTGGGTTAACGTTCCAAATATCTTGCTGTTGATAACCCTCATTTCACATACTGTTAATATTTATATATCTAATAATGTATACGTTACATGTTTACTGTAAGTGACGTGCGTGTCGTACTTATAATTGTTTTTAAAGAGAATTTCTATAATTGTGCATGGTATTAGAATTTTGAATTTCTTTAATACAATTTATAAAAAAAAGCGTGCGGAGCTGCGGGTACAGCTAGTATTACAATAAATTATAACAAATGCATGCGTAGTCGCGGATACAACTACCGTTATATATGTATTTTAAATACAGTTCGAATTTAAGACAGATAGAAGAAATCTTCTGCTATACATATAATAAAAATGTAAATCGAACGTGTCTAAATCTAAAAATTATATTTTAGATATTTTTGAAGAAAATTGTTCCAGGTGTATTTGAATAAGTAATAAAATAAATTTCTTTCATTTTTAGAAATGTCTGCCTGTCTGTTGTGTTTGTGTGTGTCTTGTAGTGTTGTGTTTTTATGAAAACGCATCATTGCTAAAGTACTGCTTTCACGAATAAAATCTCAACAAGAAAATCATAAAGCGTGTCTTGAAGTAACATTTAATCTTGATTTTATTGAAATCGGTTCACACTATCAAAAGTAATTGTAATTTTAAGGACGACGCGACTTAAGTACGGGAGTAAGTCGATAAATAAATGAACTTAATGCATTCAGATGATTTTATTAGTCACTGATTTTATACAATAGGATTATTTCCCCGCGGACGGAGTCGTGGACACAGCTAGTCACAAATAAAGTAGGACAAAAGTAATAAATAGAAACGTGTAATTATAATAGGTTCAATTTCAAACCCAAATCTATACTAATACTACACTCATCAAAAAAGTCTAAGCAACATGTACTAATTTAAATTTTAGGATGGTTCTTCACATCATAACGTTGTATTTTATTTTTAAAATAATATCTTTAGGGTTCTATGATGTAAAAATAACAGCTGTTGTCTTTATAAGTTCTTTTAATAACAGAAATGAACAATATTAGGATATACTGTAGAAACTAAGATACATAAGAAACTAAACTTTTTTCTTACAAAATGAAATTTCTAAAGAAAATGTATTTATTGTGAAAGAATAGAACAATTTAATACAAAGTATGGGCTCCTCTGCTATTCAGAACTTGTCGGCAACGATTATTCATTGAATTAATGAGACTGTTTATGTCATCTTCCGGTATTCGCTCCCAATGGAATTGTAGCAAATCCTTCAGCTGTTGGGTTGTTGTCGCTCCGTCCAAGTCCTTCAAAACACGTCTCTGGAGCATGTCCCATGCGTGCTCGATGGGGTTGAGATCTGACGATTGTGCAGGTCAGGGCAATACCCGGATGTTCTCCGTTGCAAATTATTCACTGGTTCGCCGAGCTGTATGTGAACGCGCATTGTCATGCATTAACCTAAAATCGGAGCCAAAGGTTTGTGCAAATGGGTAGACATAAGGTCTGATAATATCCTCAATGTAATTTTCAGCATTCATGTTTCCATTTACAAAAACGAGCTCAGTTCGCCTGTTCTTCATAACACCCGCCCATAACATAACTGTTGAGCCGCTGTATGGATGAACTTCCTGAACGCACCTGAGCCTTTCAGTATTTCCGGGCCGACGATACACTCGCACCCTTCTTGTATCAGGCTTAAACCCGAATCGCGACTCATCGGAAAACATAATTTTGTCCCATTGTTCCTGGGTCCATGTTATGCGTTCTCTACACCATTCATATCGACGAGCGCGATTCCCGTGACGTATCGGTGGGCAC
Source organism: Antheraea yamamai (assembly GCA_036509395.1). Taxonomy (NCBI): domain Eukaryota; kingdom Metazoa; phylum Arthropoda; class Insecta; order Lepidoptera; family Saturniidae; genus Antheraea; species Antheraea yamamai. The sequence goes on from AP028441.1 coordinate 17,982,789, forward strand.
CTGATTGGGCATCGAGCTCGTAGGCCGTACTCATGCAGTCAATTTCGCACAGTTTGAGGACTTACATCAACACCACTTGAAATTTGTAGCCTCAAACTTATCTCTCGAGCGGTTAACATCGGCTGGCGTCTTGCAGTCAGTTGTATGTACCGGTCTTGCCGAGTGGTTGTACTCCTTTTACGGCCTGAATGCTGTTCAGCGGGTTCTCCTGTATTATTGTAGCGCTGCCAAAGACGACAAAAACACTTCTATCAATGCCAAAATGTCGAGATACCTGAGATTGAATACTTCCCGCTTGCAACATCCCTACAGCTCTTTGCATTTCATCTGCCATCAAATGACGTCGCTTCATGACGTAAAGAATATCTAGCAATTCAATTTTGTCGCTAACTTTATTTAAATGTTTGGTAAAATTATAAAATCAAGACTAAACGTAGCAATTAAAACGCACTTAAATTCAAACAAATTCGCAGTCATTTGAATTTTATGAAAAAAAAAAAACATAATCAAATTTTTTTTTTTACAACCAGCCAGTATGTCATCAATAACAAAAAAGTTTACTTACCTAGGCACTTTGTTTGAGTAAATACTTAGAAATTAATTAATATAAATGGTAAAATTTGTAATATCACGCATGTTGCTTAGACTTTTTTGATGTGTGTATAAAGCTGGAGGGTTTGTTTGTTTGGTTGAACACGCTAATTTCAGGAACTACTAGTCCAATTTATAAAATTCTTTCAATGTTAGGTAGCTCATTTATCGAGAAAGGCTATATGCTATATATCATTACGCTAAGACCAATAGGAGCGGAGCACCAATGAATAATGTTTCAAAATCGTTTTTTTTTTCCTTTTGACAGATTTTTCAATGCATGTTAGCATTAGCCCAAAGTAACTATTCGATGCAGATGAAGTCGCGACCAGAAGCTAATGATATTATAAGGTAATTGAGGAATTTTAAACTGTATTCATTTTAAAGAAATGATGAATCCGAGATCCGAGTACAATGCGATTATTGAAGCCGGCGAATTCTCCGAATAAGGTAGAACTTTCGATGTAAGAAAACATCGCGATGAAGCCATAATAGAATGACGGTAATGAAATTAAAGCTCGCCTAGTTAGCTACAACCCTCAACATGAAAATCTGTCCCAAGTACATATAAGTGTGTTCTGGGAGCTGCACGTAGAAACCAGTTCTCTTCTAGATTCTACTATCGTAACAGATCGTCATTTAACATCAGATGAGATTTTAATCAAGTGATAAAAACTGTGTATCTCTCTACTGTGAGTAAATATTGATTAAAATTATATACTGTCAGTTATCATTTTAAAATTTTCTATATGCTGGTAATTATACAGTCTGTATGTATTTGTATTACTGTTGCAATAGTCATACGTTACAGAATTATTTAGCTAAGTAACATACGAATGAATTAAATTACATTTTGCAGAGTTGCAGGATATGGAGATAGTATCCAACTGAATTGCGATCACAATATACTGGGTATGATATCCGCTGTAATGGCACGGTATGTCACGTTTCGAAATCTGTTAATATATTTCCAGCAGCATAGTAGCTCAGAGGCCGGCATGACAGCGATGACTGTTGATACATTATGATCGCCGTTATTTTGGATTGTACCTTTGTGTAAAGTACATTTACTTTGTCTTACCACCAAAAAATCTTTAGATACGAGATAAATGGTAGGAAGTTATATTGCGTAGGTATTATTTAATAAACTTATATCTACACGCGGAAAATACAATTATAGTAGGAAATAACTACGCCAATAAATATACGAGCTTAATTTATATAATTGGACACATAATACTCTCACATCCTGTATGCGAACTGGAGACAAGAAATCAAATAATGAGTTATCGACCGTGAGAATGCAGTACAGTGAGGTTCTAAAAATAGCCCGTCTCGAACTAGTCCTGCGATGGGTTTCGGACCATGCAGGCATTCTAGGTATGGAAGTTACTGATGATCTTGCAAGAGTAAGTGGTGTGGGGTCCTGAACCACTCTGTGGAACACCCAAAAACCTAGCTCATTTAACGCTTAGAAACTATTATAACAAGGAAGTCAAAAGGTTCTGGCATAATTAATTACGTCTAAGGCAATCGAAACGGCTTCTCAGGGCATTTGAACAGCGTATTGCTGGAGAGTCCCTGATGCTACGTGAATCAGCGACGAGTTTTCATGAGAGTACCCACTGGACACTGTAGTCTGAATAAACATTTGCACAACACAGATGTCCAGAGCATAAGAAGGTGCCGATTTTGTGACAGCGTGGATGATACCTCAAAACAGCACTTATGGGATCGTAATCCACTGAAGCTTACACGCAACTATATTTTGGGAATTTACGTATTGCTCCTAGATAAGGTAAAGGTGCTATCGACCAAAAAAGTCTTATAGTACATAAGGGCTTTAGAACTAGGCAGGGAGCTTTAGGATTGTGAACTATTGATATTGGACTAAGGCCTGCATAGCGCTCCTTTAATAATAGACATGGAAGTAAATACGAAGAGAAAAAAGGGAGCGATTTTCAAGAGGTCCGTGACTACAGTACTTTGAAGTGTAAGTAAGACTGTATTGTAATTGATTGATAGTGACTATTTAATTTTTTTTTGGTACGAGTACAAAAATATTTTGTTTTATGATATGAACGACATTTTATTAATCTTCTGGCATAATAATATTATCGTTATGTGAAGACAAATTAAATTATTTCAAATTAAAATTCAGTATTATATCTTTTGGGAGATTGGTGTCCATATAATGATAGATTTAGATTATAGAATCACCAAGTTCTCACTTCACCATAATCACTCATTATAATGTTCCTCTTTGTAATATTAATACGTGCTCAGTAACCTGTGTATCTCGCCTTGGCAATATATTCACAAATTTTACTTCTTCATAGTATAAGTATTGAAATGTACTTCAATTCAACTGACCTTTTAATGATATTTGTTATTTATTTTTTACATTCTATTTTATTATTGTTCGGGCATTTTCATATTCTTTATATGTGGGTGGATCGCGATACCGGGCTCGCGTCCGAATATGATGCCCGAACAATTATGATGTAGATATTTTGTATCACATTTTATTACTTGGCATATTTGTCTGCGAATTTACTGTATTTCGATTTATTTCAAAATGAGATATTATGAAAGAATGTTAATAATTTATGCAAAGAAGATAATATTTCTTACAATAAAATAATATAGAAATATAAAAATAAATAAATTATAGACACGAACAGGACTACCTCCGAAGGAAATTGTGAATCTATATTCATAAGGTCTCGTTAATACTCAACGGTTCGAATTTAAGCCTCGGCACAAGAAGCCGTGTCCGAGGTACGCAAATAATAAAATCTCCAGCAATCGTTCCTACTAAACCCCTGTTCAATACAGAATTACTCTCAATAGAATTTTCAATGAAAGTATTCAATACAATTTGGGAGCAATAATCGCATTCGGCTTAAATTCAATTTACCCAATTTGTACTGAATTGGATTGTCCTGATTTCACACTATTTGAGGATTATATCTCGTTTAGAAATATTACTTGGATATTGGATGTTATAATTATACCTGTATTCATCATCATTATGACAGCTTTTTTTAATCTATTGCAAGGCATAATCAAAAGTGAAGAGTTCCTTTTACGCTATTTATTCATGCTCTACACCAGTTTTGTCCAGATTTTTCCAACAAGATTTTACTCATACCTTAGAAAAATAAATAGTAGGTGGTAGAGGTACGCTGAAGCTATCAATGGTTTCAGCATGAATGGGCCGGCTCGCCCGGGGTAGTACCACCCTGTCACAGAAAACCGACGTGAAGTAACAGTGCTTGCATTGTTGCGTTTCGTTCGGTCAATGAGAGCGCCGGAGGCCCACCTCCCCTCGCCTTCCCTCTTCCCTTACTCCCCCTCACCCCCAAAACAGGTTGGCAACGCACTTGCGACTCCCTTGGTGTTACAAGTGTCTATGGACGGTGATGATCACTTAACATCAGGTGACCCATCTGTCCGTTTGCCTCCTATGATATATAAAAAAAAAACTATTGAAAAATTTCGTACTAAATAATAGAAAATCATTTTTTTATATTTGACTCAATAGTCAATTAAAATTGTATGTTAAAAAAAGTTAAAGCTCAATATCTCGAGAAAATTGAATTTTCTACATATGTCTAAACAATATTTTTCAAGTAGCTTCAATCATTAATAAAATAACTGTAAACCGTGGTAGTTTATCGACCAGTAGCCGAGACTTAAAATGCAGAAACACTTTATGTAGTACTAAGTATTAGATTTATTACAGTACTGTTTAAATTAAATAGCCTAAACATGGTATAACACATGTGTTTGTACTCAATCCTGAATAACGAATAAGCCCGATATACCCCTGAATGCGCGTTCTTATAGTTTTATCCCCACCGAATCACTTGCTTATGATTGGTCGTCGTAGATTCGACAGAATGACAGCATCTTGACCAATCATAAGAAGTACTTTAAATATAAAACTTCATAATAATGATTAGTAATGATTATACAGTATGATAAATAATAATTGATATATTTAGATATTTATAACACTTGCTTATGACTGATCGTTGGAGATTCATCAATCATAAGAAGTACTTTATATACAAAGCTTTATAAAAATGAATCAATATACATTTTTATAACAGCTCGGCCATCCGTTTTTCAACGAGTCCCTCGTTGTTAATAATCTTTAGGTATTTAATTTCAGAAGGAAATCAAACTAACCACGCATTATTATAACTTATCGGCTTAGTGTTACATTATTTAAAGCTCAAAGACAATTGCTTTATATTACATAATGATCCATAGTTTGAATCAATAAATTTTTATAACTTTTAAGGGTGTCTGTTACCTAAACATCCCTAGCCTAGTCTTAGTGGCACATTACAATTAGTCCTTTACATTACATAATGATCCATGATCTTAAATCATGTAAATCTCTATAACTTAAGGGCGTCGGTTACCTGACATCGCTAGCCTAGTCTTAGTGGCACATTACAATTAGTCTACTTAATACTCAAGACAATTGCTTTACATTGACATAATGATTCATGGTCTTAAATCAGCAAATCTTTATAACTTTTAAGGGTGTCGATTACCTTTATATAGAATGTATATTTGTTTTACCAGTGGATAAACTGTTGCACCAATTGCTAATATGATACTATAATGCGAGGCACCAGTTACTTGGCATCTCACAACGACTCATCAATACACCTTAACCCATGAATCGGTACTTACAGCTCGAAGACCTTGACCAGCAAATATTTCAACCTCAAATATTAAACACTCTTACACTAATTGCGAGGTAGACGTTACCTGGCACCTCACACCGATTCATCAGTGCATGACCCTAACTGATGAATCTGTATTTACCGGTCCATGACGTTGACCAGCATATTTCAGCCTACCGGTCCATGACGTTGACCAGCAAATATTTCAGTCTACCGGTCCATGACGTTGACCAGCAAATATTTCAGCCTGGTACCTCACGCCAGCACATGATTCTAACCAACGAATCGGTATTTGCCGGTTCATGACTTTGACCAGCAGATATTTCAGTCATCAACTTGTTACATGATATCACAATGATACACGATACTAATCATCGGTACCTATAATCACGTTAACATTTCTGTTATATCATTTTAGTTTAAGCACATATATTAGAAATGTAATCAACCACAAACAGTTTGTGATTAACGTTACTTTAACAGTAACCTCCAAACAGCTTGTGATCAACGATACTTAACTACAGTAACCTCTAATAAACCTGCGTATTTCCAGCAGTGAACAATATCCATATTCAGTTGTGTTAATAGATTTAGTTATACGTCAATTATATAAATAACCACAATCAAATTCGCTATCGTTAAGTTCAGATTCACAATCGATTGATACGGGTTCGTTAAACACATAACAGAACTACACAGAATGGCTGCTATAGCCTCGTACTTACGAGTTTTCTCGACCACGACACTACCTAAGAACATGGATAGAGTTTTTTTTTGTGACTGACCTGTCGTAGCTCTTACAACCCTAACCAAATCGCCTTTCTTGTAGCTCATTCCCATTTTTTTTTCCTATCATACAGTTTTGCCCTTCTCTAACAAGGCCCCCATCGCTAGCTCCAATATTGCCTGGACTCTCCCCGACTTCGGGCGTAACTTCGTTTATTACGTGATTTAGCAAACCTTGAGATGGATTGGTTAAGTTGCGACCAAAAGAAGCTCCGCAGTGGTACCGTGGAATTCATACCCAACTGCGTCATTACCCCAAGGACCGCCAAAATGGTCCGGTTGTATAGTTCCCGTGGGCCATTCGCTTGGGATGTGGCGACAGCATTAAGCTCGTGCTTAACACCACATGATTGAGTAAACGTTTTACATGTTTAACTAAGCAGGTGCGTCAAAGTAACTTAAAATTTAGTAAACCGTATGCTATACCATGGCACGATAGTATTGATAATGGAGTGTAGTTCCCCGGAGACACCATGCGTGCACCTAAGGAAAGCTGAAACATATTTCTTTACGAACAGTCTCATCTCTGAGAACCACACGTAGCATGTAAGCGTACTAAAGTTTTGTCAAACCCCAAGGGTCCCACGTCGTCATGGCTGACGTTCAATACTTGCCATCTCGTGCCAATGGTTGCAAGCCAATCGCCAGTACAGACTGAAAGAACATCTGAAACGTGACCGATGTCTGGCTCACCAACCACTATAGCACCTCTACTCAAAGCGTCAACGTGCACCATTTTGCCGTCAGAGCGATATTCTATTGAACGGTCCTAGACTAAGAACTGCAACCACCAGCGAGCAATTCGTCTATTGAACGGTCCTAGACTAAAAACTGCAACCACCAGCGAGCAATTCGCGGGACTAAGTCGCGATTACTCAGAGTGGTACACAAGGCATTACAGTACTTCACTGTAACGAATCCAATGCCTAGTAAATAGTGCTTGAACTATAATATTCGATAAGTTTTGGCACCCCAGACGTGTCCTGTTGCCTAAGATACCAGCTGGTACCCCAGACGTTCTGTTACCTAAGATGCCAGCTACCCCATACTAGCTCGCGTTGGCACCCCAGACGTTCTGTTACCTAAGATGCCAGTTACCCCATACTAGCTCGCGTCGGTGTAGAATTGAGTTTGTGGACTAGGGTCATAAAGTCCTAGGAATTTCCTCACTACCACACCTCCAAAACTTGCCAAAGGCCGCGCTATTAAAGCGAATCCCGCAACAGATCTCCTGAAGAAGCTCAAGGCCAATCAATCTCCTAACTTCATGAACGTTTGTTGGGGCAGGAAACATTTGCTCGTGTCGAGCGTCAGACCACTTTGTGCCAGCCACCGCATCACCTCCTCGAGGCGGGCCATCCCCTCATCGAATGAATGGACAGGACTTAAAATATCGTCCATGTATATGTCGGCACACGTGCGTGCGCCAGAGTACTCTCTCCCCATGATCCATTACAAAAATGATACTAATGAGAACTAAAATATTATTTCCTTCTCCACAACATCACCCCACAATGTGCCCCAACTTGTTTGTAACTCACTAAACCACCCATCATAATAATATCGCTAGAATGAACTCACTAACCCACCAATGATAAAAACCTCCCATAGTAATAATTTCATCACATCTCAATACAAAATAATAATTAATTACTATTAATTCAGACTATCACCCCATTATAGTAGTAACCAATGAATTTGTTACAAATCATAACCAATTCGTTTGCATAAATTAATCATTCAGAGTCTCAGATAAGCGACTCGCACAGTACGAGTGTACCGCGCGCCGCCAGAGCCAAGACTGACTCTTGCTGACTGTGCTATTGACCTGGCAAGGTCTTTACAGCTTCACCGGACTACACTGACTCAACAACGGTCGATCCGCTCCTTTTATACCGAAACAAGTCGAGTAAAAGACGCAATAATGTGGGTAGGCGCCGATATATACCAATGCGTAAGGCGAAGCACAAGAATTGTGAAGGATTTATCCATTGCACGCTGGAATACTGATGATACGTTAACTAGACCGAACGGCATCCTATTATAATCAAGTTGACCCTAGGGAGGTAACAAAAGTAGTCTTCTCGAGAGTCTTCCACTATGGGATCGGATAGTTCCCAGACGCCAAGTCAAGAATAACGAAAAGAGAAGTCTCTGATAATAAGTCTAGCTGGTTGGTGCTTTTTTTTTCTTTTGTTTTATAGTTTGTTATATAGGGCTCGCGTAAGGACCATTGGCTTCCTTATGATGCCGCTGTCCGACATATGATAGGACCAGGGTCAGTTCGTTGTATCAACATCTGTTTCCGGTATACCTAGATTCTTTAACCCACTCGAAAACAAGATTAATTATTTAACCTTCATTAAATCTTCATCATCATAAATTATTAACCTTCATCAATAAAAAATTATTAACCTTCAATAAAAAAATTATTAACCTTCAATAAAAAAATTATTAACCTTCAATAAAAAAATTATTAACCTTCAATAAAAAAATTATTAACCTTTATTAACCTTCAATAAAAAAATTATTAACCTTTATTAACCTTCAATAAAAAAATTATTAACCTTCAATAAAAAAATTATTAACCTTCAATAAAAAAATTATTAACCTTCAATAAAAAAATTATTAACCTTCAATAAAAAAATTATTAACCTTCAATAAAAAAATTATTAACCTTCAATAAAAAAATTATTAACCTTCAATAAAAAATTATTAACCTTCAATAAAAAATTATTAACCTTCAATAAAAAATTATTAACCTTCAATAAAAAATTATTAATCTTCAATAAAAAATTATTAATCTTCAATAAAAACTATCAATCTTCAATAAAAATTATTAATCTTCAATAAAAATTATTAATCTTCAATAAAAATTATTAATCTTCAATAAAAATTATTAATCTTCAATAAAAATTATTAATCTTCAATAAAAATTATTAATCTTCAATAAAAACTATTAATCTTCAATAAAAATTATTTTTTAATCTTCAATAAAAATTAAATGTTCATTAATATAAATATATCAATGTTCATTAATATAAATATATCAATGTTCATTAATATAAATATATCAAATATCACTTTTTAAAATATTTTTTTTTCAATTCTCACCACAACCGATGTTCGATGATTCATCTTTGGACGACTGATAACTAATATTTGATTTTTGAACTTGTAAGCCCAGTATGGCTCCGAGTTATATATAAGGCTACCCTTCTCTATAACCAGATGCCAATATTCCGAAAAAGGATTACGCTAGCTAACCGGATCGCCATCACTCCCAATTGACTGTGTCTAATGCTCGTTCCCACGCATAAGACTCCTCACTTAACCCGTTGAATAACATCCGATTGCGTCCGACTATTTTGACTAAATACCTTTCTGTGAAAGTGGCCTAGTAGTACCGGATAATGGATTAAATAGTATTAAATAGTTATCTACTACTTTACTACCAATATCTCCACGTGATCTACTACACTCTGCACATCAATTGTGGCGTTAGCGTTACCAAGCGGGCTATATGGTACGTTACCTATTCCTCTTAATAAAGGCACCTCTCTTACCTTCCAGTCCAATACTAAATGTCGAGCTTCACGGAGTTGGACCAAAGTGCCCTAGTTTCCCAAATCAACCAGACACTTGTTACTAGTGTACGTGTTATTTTGTAAGCGCCTATCTCTGTTCTTAACCTTCAGATGCTCGTTCGATCTTCTATACGAAGACTTCTATACGATCTTCTATACCTTTTTATTGAGCATTTCCGGTGAGAGTAAAACCTGATACAAAGTTTTAGCTACCCACCCCTGTTGATTTTGGTAAGGCGTAGAATTATCTGACTAAGAAAATTAAAGTGAGAGTAAAACCCGATACAAAGTTTTAGCTACCCCTGTTAATTTTGATAAGGCGTAATGAACTATCAGTTTATCGCTCCATCATAGATCTGTGCAGATTCAACTTTGTGAAGCCACGTATCAACTGTTTGATCTTTACATAAACCGGAAACCTATCAGAATCGCTTGTATTATGCATACCCTTAAAAGCGTCAATAGATTTCTCAATTAGCAAATTGTCATTTGATTCACGACCACGATTAAGTGTTGCTTCATGGAACGGTATGCGAAGGCGCAGCCTATGCCTAGGCGAGTGCCTCGATTCCGCGCGGCACGTCTCGTGCCACCCTGAAGTACGCAATCGTGTCCTTCTCGAATAGCGTGACCGGGAACGGGACCGACTAATCACCTTACCCTCGACAGCCTGCGGCCGCTGTCATGACTTTCTTCAGGGGAGCGCATACGCCCACGATCACGGCTACGGTTTCGTGATGCATCACGAAATCTTAGTGAAGGCGTCAGTGTTCCATGAGGAGGGATCTTTCGTTCATCTACTTACTCACGGCATCAACGTATATTAACAGAAAAACACTTTAATTAATAAACTGTTCCACTTATTATTATTGCTTTAAATACACAGCTCACTATGTTAGAAACTAAAGTTTCAACAAGCTGTATCAAATACACCTATTTATTAGTATGATACAGTTTAATTGGCCCAATTGGCACTCTTAAGTCTTTACAAAAAAAAATGTATGCTTGTAGTTACTACTTAAATGTTAAAATCGTAGGTCTATACGTAACAAAATGACGTCTAACTTTTACTTCACTAATCGCAAACTCTCTAATTGAAGTTCAAATAAACACATTCTTTACACGGATCAGGGCAGATAAACGCAATGAAATAAAATTATAAACAACACTTACGTTTTCTACGTATGTTCACTAAATACTTATGCGTATCTCCGATCTTGTTGTGGGCACTAAGTTGCTAATCCCACTTCTGAGATGTAAACCGTGGTAGTTTATCGACCAGTAGCCGAGACTTAAAATGCAGAAACACTTTATGTAGTACTAAGTATTAGATTTATTACAGTACTGTTTAAATTAAATAGCCTAAACATGGTATAACACATGTGTTTGTACTCAATCCTGAATAACGAATAAGCCCGATATACCCCTGAATGCGCGTTCTTATAGTTTTATCCCCACCGAATCACTTGCTTATGATTGGTCGTCGTAGATTCGACAGAATGACAGCATCTTGACCAATCATAAGAAGTACTTTAAATATAAAACTTCATAATAATGATTAGTAATGATTATACAGTATGATAAATAATAATTGATATATTTAGATATTTATAACACTTGCTTATGACTGATCGTTGGAGATTCATCAATCATAAGAAGTACTTTATATACAAAGCTTTATAAAAATGAATCAATATACATTTTTATAACATAACAATCAAAAATAAGAAATTGCTAGAAAATTTGAATTTAGTGACATGTACTGCCTCACCTGTGTGAGTTACAGTTAAGTCGCATAATGTACTGTTGTAGAGCGCTCAACCCTTAGTAATTCCTGAACAATATAATAGCATAAAGTGTCACTGAGTTATAAAAATACTAAAAGAATAATCAAAGTTTATGGCTATTTTATACGGGAATTCTTCAGGTATTTTTTTACATATTTCCAACAAAATTTTGCTTCGGGAGCGATAAATAGAAATCATCATCTAAAGAACCACTCCAACGTGTATCTTACTTGACCCACTCCATGGCAGGTTATGCAATCAGCATTTAATGCAAAGTTTTATAGTGAGTGTCTTATATTTTAGTATAGTACTATATCTTAGACCCATTGGCTAAAACAGGAGCATCAGCCATCACAGCATTTTTCAATTTAGGAGATTGTTTATATTCCATTTGCTAAACATACAGTATCTGAGTCTTGAGAGATTCCTGTAGCGGAGTGTGTTAATATATGCAAATGCTTCGTTTTCCATAAATATGTTATTGATAGCACATTATATTAAAAGTTATAACAATATAACAATTTATTTAATACTCGCTGTGTCCCGCGGTTTCATTTGCGTTCATAATTTATTATATAAGGCAACATTATCGCTTATCGTTACGGCTCATCCGCACTAGTAACTAATTTTTATTTAGTATATTTTCTGAACTACAATTCATATGGGAATTGTTTTGCTCTTCAAAGCCATACTATGATGGTAAACAATTTACCTTTCACACCTTTCACAATAGATATGCTATGTAATGCTAAAGAACTCAAATGATTGTTAAATAGTTTCAAAAATTAGTTCGGTGAAATAAAGAAATCGATGATTTTTATAATATACATATTTAAAAAGCGAAATGACAAAAGTAAAAACTCAAAACAATGAAATAAATATGTTCTCTTTTGAAATTCCATATTAATTATAGTGTAAATGACAACACTTAAATTTCAGAATTTGTTTATTGAAATTATTGACATTAGTGTAGTTTTGACACTCGGAGCAATAATTATATACAATATTATAAAGTCTATCAATCAATCAAACGTATAATGACCTGCAAAATATCAGTATTACATGTACACATGTCCCTATACTACGCGTCGCTAGTGTGACGCAAGCCGCGCAAGCGCAATACGGCCGGTAACGTTTACGTAGCATGCCATGACGCGAAATTATAGATTTTTCTCCTGCCCATATTAAACGGGTCTAAAGAAGTTTTGATTTCAAAAAAAGCAGACAATATAAAAGCAAAAATTAACTCAGTGACACTTTTACATAAATTTGCAGTTTATTGATTCGTTATGTCTAACTAGAACAAGATAATAACATAGTTAACTTCTCAATAGTATTATCGCCTTAAATAAAATTTGTGTAAGAACAGTCGCCTGAAATAATTGAATATTAGGTTAATAATAACAAAAAAAAAACCTGCCAGCAACTCAACAAAAAAAGCCTATAAGCCATGGAATTTCATTTAAGTCATGTAAAACGCAGCACCAAATGTTTAATTGATACCTAGTCGAGCAAATAATTAAGTATGGAACTTATTATTTATCTTTTCTTACAACCTTATATTTAGCTCGCAATGTTTGCTAGTTTATTTAGTTCAAATCTTGCAAGCTGAATTCGAATCAGTTCGTTTACACCTACGACTTTACGATGTTGCATGTTTATTCAGTCAACGAAAATGATATAAAAAGGAAATGGCGAATTTCAAAATGGCTGCCATGCACTTTGAAACCTTTTTTAGCGTATTCGTATAAAGGTATATTTTTAAAAATATTCTTTACATATTTATTCCTAGATATCGTTCTTCCCATATTCTTCTATAACCTAAATTACTCCTATTAAGACACGGAAATTTAACGACTCCTAATAAGGTAAAATCCATTAAGCCGTTTGTTACATGCTCTGGAAATTACATGTCAAGGAAATAAAAGCAAAAAACGTTACCCTCATTTTGGGCAGTCGAGTAAAAACTCAACTTCGACCAATTTGTGGTGGTAATATAAGTTTTCTCAAACAAGAAATTATACCAAAACAATGAGTTCTATTTTCGATCGTAACTGGAGATCTCATTAGTACTGACCCGGTTGTCCTATCGGATTTCATGATGTCATTAATCTTATGATAAATTAGCTTTTATCGACGATTTCTTTTTGTGAAACTTTTGTCCTAGTTTTATAATCTCGCTCTTTATATATACCACCTATATAACATGATACTGAATATTAATATTACAAAGCTGTGAAGTTTGTTTCAACGCGCTTATTTGAGGAACTCTCGACCCGATTTGAATAATTCCTTTTGCGTTGGATAACCCGTTTATTGAGAAAGGTTGTAAAGTTTATAACGTGACGCTACGATCTGAAGAAGCGGAACAGTAACAGAAGACGTTTTAAAATCTGGCAAGCTGTACGTAAATAATCATGTTGGCATGTGGAATCAAAATAATTTTCTGGTGAATCCGCCAGCCACAGGAAGCGCCTAGGTAATAATAGAGTTATGGAAATAAAACTAAATTCGTTTGTTGTGCTCCTATCAACACACTCAATAAAACTTAGAGCCGCTTCAGTTGCACAGAGACATTGCTTCACTGAACCTGTTCTACAGTCTGTACCATAGCGAATGTTCTGAAGAACTATTAAATTAAATCTCTTCTTGTCCTTAACCGAACCATACGCGCTGATCTTCGGAGCCACAGTTCTACGATGAATCCTATCTGGGTACGAACTAAAAACTTCGCAACATCGTACCTTTGCCGTACCGTCAAGCTCTGGAATAATCTCCTGCCCATTGGGATCCCTCCTTCTTATAATAGAGGGTTATTCAAGTGTAACGTGAAGAGACATTTACGCAGGCCGCCATAACAGTGGCGACTGGCGAGGGATGGTGTGTCTCTCGGTGGCCCACGTTGTTTTTAGATTGTACTGTGCTTACCATACATAATTACTTCGCTGTACTATAATAAAAAAAAATGATTTATTTTATACTACTGTTTCCTCAAAAATAAATTAATATCTCCATTCTTTCGTTAAGTTTCGACTTTTTCAAAGTAAAAAATAATCTTCTCCACGAACAAAAAACTCATTCTTAATTAGATCTAGCAACAAATTAACAACATATCAAACATCTTTGATATAAACGTCTTTCATACGGAGCCTCTCAATCTCAAAAAAGTACTGTATGAACTTTCAAATGGCTTTATTAATGTTATTACTTCCATATTTGTTTTTTTGCTAGCTATAAGATCACCTTTTATCTTAAAATAAATAAACGTGGTTTCTATTAAAAAAATTGCTTTGGGCTATAATATTTTCTGACACAGAAAAAAAAATGCAACAATTAATAAATTACAATAGATCACTGAGAAATAATAGGTCTTTACCTATGAAATTGTCGTTCTGCAGTACTGGCCATTTCAAATCAAAATATTTTTTGTTTGGCTAAGAATTCTAATTTCAAATTAATTTTATTTTAAAAACATGAAACAGACACACAAATGAAGGAATTTTGAACCGCATTGTTACCTGCGATGAAAAATGGATTCTGTTTGATAACCGCAAGCGCTCAGCAAGTTGGTTGGATCCTGGTTCAGCACCTAAACAATGCCCTAAACGAAAACTTACCCCTAGAAAAGTGATGGTCACTGTTTGGTGGTCTAGCGCCGGTGTGATTCATCACAGCTTCTTACCAAACGGGGTGAGCATTACTGCAGATGTATATTGTGAAGAACTGAACACAATGATGGAGAAGCTGGCACATCTCCAACCAGCATTGGTCAATCGCTCGTCTCCGCTGCTCCTGCACGACAACGCGCGACCTCATACTGCACAGCAGACGGTCTCCAAGTTGCAAGAACTGGGTTTGGAAGTTCTCCGTCATCCGCCCTACTCACCAGACCTTGCGCCTACAGACTACTACTTTTTCCAGAATTTGGATAACTCCTTGGCGGGAAAAAGATTCAATACACGAGAGGCAGTACAAAATGCCTTTGAAGAATCTGTTGCCTCCCGTCCAGCTGATTTCTTTAAGAAGGGCACCAATAAACTGCCACTGCGTTGGCAAAGATGTATTGATTGCATGGGTGATTACTTCGATTAATACAAATAAAAAATACATGAAAAAAATTCGTTTAAATTTTTTCATACAAAACGGCAATTTCATAGGTAAAGACCTGATATCTCTTTAACCGAAAACTCTATTTTCTGTTATTTATTAATTGGAACTTTTATTCTTTGTCCAATCCAAGAGTAACGACTACTACTCAGAGATGTATAACTGATACGTCGTTGTTATGCCCCCCCCCCTTCTCTCAGAAATATTACTACAATATTACAAATATTACAAGTCTAGCCATACCATAAATAAACATATCCATAATGTTGTACATTAACACACTATCTTATGTAATACTAGCGGGCCCGGCTGGCGTTGTCCCGCCCTGATTACCCCCCCGCAACCCCCCTTGTGGGTGGAATTTCGTAAAATCCGTTCTTAGCTGACCTCTACTCGGTGAAAGGAATATTCCTACCATATTTCAAGTCGCTACGCCTTATGGTTCCAGAGATATCGTGATGAGTCAATATATAGGTGGGAATCTCTAATATATATATAGATTAATAAAATATTTACTTAAGTGTAGGCACCGTGGAAGTCAAGACAAACAAGTAAGAAATATTTTGAATATGAGGTATAAATTTTTGCTTTGATATTCTGTAATGGATTGCTTCGATCAATGATATCTGTGGTCACTATGGTAGTAGTCTGGAGTAAATCTCTAACAGAGAACGATTACGCTTTAAATACAGATAACAAGGAATACTCTTCTTCTTCTTCTTACCCTTATCCCACATAAGTAGGGTCGGTACAACATGTTTGTCATGTTGTGATATATGCTTTGGTTTAATTTCTACGTTCGGCCGCCTGCCTGACATCAACCTTCCTAGGGATTATTTTGTTGTACCACTGTCTTTATGATTATTATTATATAGTTACGAAGTCTGATGGGATCATTTAGCCTTACAATTTTTCTGTAGGCTTTAGCTTTGGTAGGCTATTTATTTATAACAAGGAATACTATTATCTTATATATTAATATGTGAAGCCAAAACTTTGTACCCCTTTTTAAGCGAATTGTGCGAACGGATGAACGTGAAATTTGGCATAGTTAAAGTTTATATGAAGGAGAAGTGCATAAAGCTATTTTTTTTTATATAAAATGAATTAGAAATACATTAAATTAATTAAAATATGCATTACTCACACTACTGCTTAAATTTTACACAACGTATACACACATGTAATCGAAAGACTAATGACATCCGTCATTTTAGTTTTACGTTCCAATTACCTTTTCAATAATTTTAATATGACTGACGTTGTATGCCTTACATGGCTTTTGAAATCAACTGCTCAAACTGTAGGTTAATTTTATAATAATATAATATGTAAATTCATAATATACATTAATAATTAATTGATAGATAATTTATCTTTAGTAAATTTATGGAACCACTGAAATAATTATTATTCTCTTTGGTCTTATTGAATGTCAAAATTTTTAGGTGACAGGACTGCTTTCACTTCATGTTGTCATAAGAGTAAAGCAATATTACCAAAGTTAATGTCAATATTTTAATGTTTAGTATCTTTTTATGTTGAACTCACTTTAAATGATGATTCAATAAAAAATCAGCCAAAAAATACTATGTAAAATCAAAATAAGAAAATTTGTTTGCTCATGAAAGTAATATATGGCTTTCATCTCCGCGGTTTCAATGATGTAGTTCAACCTGATGTAGCAATTATATTTAGTACAGTTGATGATGAATTTTGAACAAAAATGAATTCATTTTCAAAAGTTAATGGTAGTATTAAAACATCTTTGTTTTGGATTCATCATTTGTTTCTATTGTGTATCCATTACTTTTCCAAACGATGCTACTGGGCATATCACTATTCCTCATAATCTACAGACTACATTTAATTCAATATCATCCAGAAATACCACCCACCCACCCATGGTGTCATGTAAAATTAACTGAAAACTGTGTCGTAACTTGCGATAAAATTCTTTATTGTCACAAAGTTATATTTAGTTAGAATTTGAGAGCCTTACCACCTTATGTAAACGCCTGTTTTTTATGTCCAATTTATAATTAATTTCAATTTTCATTATTTTAATATTTACATAATTAAAAAAAAAAGTGACAAACTGAGTAGCCATGATGAAAACCTTTGATTATAGATTATTGACAAAAGAATCCCAATAAAGTTCAAACTTTAAAAAATCAATGAACTATGGTCGAAAGTCGACCACTGGGCGCCCACTAGTATATATAAATATAGTTATTATATGTATTACTACTATAATATTAGAAAAATACAGAGATTATTTATTTCAACGCGATATTTTCTATTATATTATATCATATTATTACTATTATTATATAGTATATTAATTAAGGAATGTTATATGCTGTAGAAAGCTGCGATCCTTAGCAGTGAAGTAATTACCATACAAAGTGTACTGTGAGAGTACAGCGAAGTAATAGTGTGGGCGAATTGTGGCGCAGGGTATAGGGATAGAGAATGTAAAGATAAAACGTAATTGAAACTATGGTGTACAGTTTACAGTTTTATGAATAAAGGAGATATAGACTAAGCTGTTACTATGCATGCGCTGTAAAAACATTATATTGTAAGAAAATACGAAAATGTCACACAAAATAGCGTTTAAATTATTGTAAAACATGCAAATGTGAAATGTATGCATTGACTTTGTGGTAAAACGTATAAACTTATCGAAGTTATACTTCGTTTGGCGGGCTTGGGAAAAAATATGATAGTAAATTTTTACTGTGCGCACGCGTACCTACACCAAAAAGCGACACTATGAAGTTAGGTAGTAACTGTCTATTAAGTTTTCGTGAGAAGTGATAACTGTATTCAAGGTATACTTATTCAAATATATATGAATTTATAACACTGTTTTATATCAGTAGAAATAAAAAAAACCTTAACGATTCGTGTGCATTTGTGTGTTATTTTAAAATATATATCATGGTGAATATAAAATCTATTATGTATTCGTGGAAAAAGTGTTTTTTTTTAATATAATATAAGCTTTTTAAAGTGAATTTATTGATTTGAGGTTACCTATCCATTATTTTTATTTTTATTACATTATTATTGACAAATAGTTTATTCTACTTCTTTTTGGTATTTTCCTTGATTACAGATATATAGAAAATTAATTTTAAACCCTTTTAAAGTTAATTATATTATTTTGGTTAAAACGTTATCAATTACATTTTTTTTTAAACTTAAAGTAGTAGAATTTCTTACGTGCATACATATATATGTTTTTGTATGCAGAGTTCTTTTTTATATGATAGCAGGCATACGAACAGGCGGTCACCTTATGTTAAGTGATCACCGCCGTCCATACACACTAGCAACACCAGGGGAGTCGCAAGTGCGTTGCCAGCCTGTGTTTTGGAGAAAGGGAGGGAATGAGTAGGGGGAGTGGGAAGGGGAGGGAATGAGTAGGGGGAGTGGGAGGTGGGCATCCGGCGCTCTCACTGACCAAACGAAACGCAACAATGCAAGCATTTTACTTCACGTAGTTTTTCTGTGAGAGGGTGGTACTACCCCGGGCGAACCGACCCATTCATGCTGAAACCAGTAATAGCTTCAGCGTCGCTCTACCACCGCAAAAGATGTCTAAATATAAACAATTATAAGAATCCTGTCAAATTTTATATAATCATTTGTGACTTAGTCCTCTTCTCCTACATAAAGTCGAAACAGTTCATGATATTGAATTTTTTAAAGGCATCGTTTGTATTTTTTCTACTCAACCCAAATGTACTATTACTCGACTAAATCTTTATAATCGTTCGAACGTTTTCATGAATAAGCGTGTTAATAGAATTTGAACCCAGAAGGTCGGGCCTCGGGTTTACCTGTTTGTGAGCCGTGAAAGATGAATTGGCACTTGTGTACGTAACACGTGAAAATAAATTTACTAGAACATTGGGTTTATGTTACTCAGATGGGTTTGTAATAAACCCTTTCTTTATTACGTAGTGATTAACACGGTTCAGTGATTGATTAACTCTTGAACTTACGTCGGCACGAATCTTTATCTGTAATTGTTATAAAACAAAGTCGCTTTTCGCTTCTGTCTGTTTGTTCACTTAGTTTTCTAAACTATGCAACAGATTCATCATCGTTTAGACAAATTCTTCTGAAAGAGTCATACGTATAAAAATATATTATATTTAATTCTTATATTTATAAATAGACCGAGTCAAATTTTAGTCGTTCCTATAAGATATTGAATTTTATTAAAATTTTAGGTTTTTATACATCATAAATGATAGCTCAATTTTTAGTGTTTTGATATTTTAGTTACCTTTTATTAACTTAGCATATTTAATAGCTGTAAATATTATCAACCTAGATAAGTTATCCGTCTGTTGTTAGAGGATTTACTTGTTACTTAACAATAAAAATTGAAAATAAAAAGAAGATCTCAAATAAACTTAAAATTTTATGAACGAATAAAATTAGACTCGGCTCGTTTATAAAACTCCTTTATAAAAAGTAACGAAAATTAGATTTATTCTAATGAAATCGTAAGTAGGAGTTTCTGCGAACTTTCATTGGAAACGCTGATTAATCCTTATGTGATAACAATTGTACATCTTAGAAATGCCTACAGAAAAGGTCATAACTATATGTTTATCTACTAAGGATAATCGTATAGGGGGTTTATAATCTTTATCTTTTACTTACTATCATTACATAGTATAAAACAAAGTCCCCTACCGCGTCTGTCTGTCTGTCTGTTTGCAATAAACTCAAAAACTACTGAACAGATTTTCAAGCGGTTTTCACCAGTGGATAAAGTGATTCGTGAGGAATGTTTTGGTATATAATTTGTTAAGGATTTTTTTATAATCAGGGCGGGACAACGTCTGCCGGGCCCGCTGGTTATTACTATAAACTAATAGGTTATTTGAGACGATATTTTGATCAATGTAGCATTAAATCTTCTCCAGTTAGATACATCAGTTTTATAGATCGAGTTACTTGCTGGTTCTTCTCGATGACTGGGTTGTTTTCCGAACCGGTGGTAGCTTTGACGTTCATAAGCGCCTTCTCAGGGCCTAAATTGAATAAAGTATTTTTGATTTTGATAGAGTATTTAACGTTCGAGTACATCAAAATTTTAATTTACGATTTTAATTAATGTCCTAGAAGATATGACTGAAGTAAAGTTAAAAAAAAATTGCACGGTTGATAATTATTACGTAGCTCCTATATCTTTGTTAGTATCAAAATATGGATCTAAATAGTTTTATATAAGTAATAAGATGCTACGTTGTCACATCGCACCAACGCGAAACTGAAGTCGCTTGGTAGTCTTACGGTAAACCTGAGTTTTAAAGAAAATGTCGTGACGACACCATACATTTTTACAAGGTCCATATTATAGTGTCTATAATCCATAATAATAGTAAAAATATATTAAACATGGCAAATTATTATGAAACTGAACCTATAAATAGATTTAAAAAAACTAATGGCACAAGACATTGCACAGAATACGTATACAGAAATAGAGTTTTTTTAATGAAGTTTTTAAAGCTTGGTAAAAATCGTCACGTAAGAAACATGCGTTACGCCTCCTACCTCATTCTCTCTCTTTCTTTTTATTGTATCCGAATGTGTGTTTGCGTGCGAGTATCAAAATTCATGCAGACGATTAACACACTCTGCAGTCGCATAAATTGCTGCGTCCTGTGAGGCACCTTTTTCCATTTTTTTTGCTAGCGAGACACTGCAAACTGTCGAATATAGTAGATACATACATACTACATGTATGTATATACTCACATACTCTACGTATATATGTGTAGTTAGTCTGCTCAAACCCTATTTGATTGGATTCCGTTAGTGGAATTACGTGCAAGGCAACAAACAGCCCAAGCCGAGGTTCGCCCATTTTGGCTGTCTTGTGTTAGTTAATTAGTATTAATAAGTCTGGTGAAGCTATTAAGGACCTTTCAGGCAATACTGATTTGTTACTTCGGAAAAAATAATAAAGAGATTTTTTGTTGTTGTGTTATTTCGCAATTTTCTGGTTTTTTTTAATGTCATAGCTGGCAAACGAACAAGTGGGTCACCTGATGTTAAGTGATCACCACCGTCCATAGACGCCAACAACACTAAGGGAGTCGAAAGTGCGTTGCCAGTCTGTGTCTAGGGGAGAGAGAGGGAGGGGGTAGAGGAGAGGGGTGGGGAGAATAGGTGGGCCTCCGGTTTTTTCACTGACCGAACGAAACGTAACAATGCAAGCACTGTTACTTCACGTCGGTTTTCTATGAGAGGGTGGCGGTAATGGCTTCAGCGTGGCTCTACCACCCACAATCGTACCTAATATCGTATTACAAAAGTGAAGAAGCTTAAGGAAGTGGCTATGAATATATCTGTTCCATTTATTAACCAATTCCCGGTCTGTAACTTGATATACGATTAATACCACAATTTAGTTTATACACATGTCAGTTTGTCGAGTCTCCTCCGTTTTATTGAAATAGTTAAAAATTATTGATATCTAAATTAATTGTTATGATAAAAAAAAACAATCGAAATATTTGTACCTATGTAAAATAAAGAATTAACTTAATGAATTATTCTAAAAATAACTTGAACATAATCAAGGACTTAATACAATTAATTATTGTACAATCAATATTTTCTATAATGTCTCACCTAAAACCAATTTTTTTTGTTACCAGTGCACGATAAGGTAACTGCGCTGTTCCTGTTATTAAGTATAACGAAATCTAAAAGCACTGTATATTATAACTGATACCGATACAGAAACCTGTTTGAATACTGCAAAGATGTTGTATGAATCAGTGTTATCTCATCTGCAACTCCCTAGATAAAGATATCAAATAATAATGAAAGTTTGAATAAAAATCGCAAAAGAAAACCGAAAAAGTAAAAAGTAAATAAAAGTAAAAAGACGTAGATACGTTACTACCTATATGATATTTTGACAAAGTAAATGGCACGATAACGCACACATACGCGAAGTGATATTTGAAACTCTGACAAATTGTTATATTTTAGATCTATCAGTCAAAAATGCAGAATAATCAATACAGATATGACATTTTGCTTTGTTAAAATATATCCATAAAGATGGATTGACTCACAGATGCTTTATTTGCAACATCGTATAAAATCAATTAAAAAGTGAATACTTATTGAAAGTATATAAATACAAATATAATTAGCATTAGCATTTAATTTTCATTAGCTGGAGACCTGGGAATAAAATGCTTTTATTATAAACTAGCGGGTCCGGCAGACGTTGTACCGCCCTGATTATAAAAAAAAAACCTTAACAAATCATATACCAAAACGTTCCTCATGAACCACTTTATCCAATGGTGAAAACCGCTTGAAAATCCGTTTAGTAGTTTTGGAGTTTATCGCGAACAGACAGACAGACGCGGTAAGAGACTTTGTTTTATACTATGTTATGATATTTGGTTGAGCTTGAGTAACTGATCAATCAAATTACAAAAAGAACGTCATCTATGGTTCACAGAATACTTTTATGAATGCCCCTTAACGTTACCCATATATAATTTTTATATAGATAGGTTCAAACAAAATATAGATCGATTCAATTTTTCTAGTTACATTTGCATTTCATTACACTGTTTACATGTAATTAGAATATACAGCTAAATAATATAAAATAGCATTTAATAGAACACATTAAAAACATTTTTCAATTTAATTATATAAATAACAAAATAAAGCCTACAATTTAAGTATGTTCCACAATTTGTATAAGCAGGCAGTACTGTTCTTATAATATAATTTTAATCTTTGTTCCATTTAACATTTTATGCTGTAATATTTAATTTTTGAAAATATTAAATTATCCATGGAAATAGTAATTATTTACGAATGATATGTGATTCCTTGACTTCTTGAAGTTTTGATTGTATAGTCTGTACAATGTCTCATAACACACGAGCGTATTTTGACAGTTTTGGAGCGTTCAACGAATTGATTAGTACATAACGCACTCCCCCTACCGCTGACACGATACTGACGCCACTATTGGCTATCTAGCCACAATTTGAGATGTCGCGCTCGGAGCACGTATAACATATCTACGTCTTTTTACATTTAATATCATTGTACATAACGCTTTATTTATATGACTCACATAATTTCCATATCTATCAGACAGAGTCGCGGGAAAATCTAGTTATAGTAGAGATAAACGCCCAATTTAAACGCTGTCACAACTACTATTTCGATTTGTATCAATTATAGTTGTTCAGTGATATTAATTCGCCCTCGCTTAGTTAATTGTCGTATCAATTAATATTATATACGATAAATGTTTGCATGTCAGAATTCCACACTCCAAGGACAATTTAGAGTATTTATTGAAGTGAAACTTCTTTAGGCGCGTCGAGTGCTATTTTATGGCTGGAAATAAACTTATAATTTCGATGACTGAGCGTATTGCGTTCGCACGGCTTGCGTCAGACTAGCGACGCGTGGTATAGCGACCTGTGTACATTAGTACTTTACAGTTCATCATAGGTTTTATTGATTAATAAACTTTATAAAAATGTATATAATTATTCTCCGTGTGTCAATAGATGTGAAAACCAGATAAATGTTAATAATTTCAGTATACAAATACAATATTTTGTAGGTGATACAGCCACGCTGAAGCTATTACTGGTTTTAGCATGAATGGGTCGACTCGCCAAGGGTAGTAAGTATCACTCTCTTACAAAAAACCGACGTGAAGTAACAGTTGCGTTTCATTTGGTCAGTGAGAGCGCCGGAGGCCCCTTCTCCTCCCTCGCTCCCCTCCTCTCTTCATCCTCGCCAATATATACTACTACGCGTCGCTAGTCTGATACAAGGTCACGCTTACTAACATGTCATGCCGCGAAATGATAAATTTATCTCCTGCCAAAAACACCGCTCAACGGGCCTAAATATGTTTTCACTTAAAAAAAAATTGAATTATTAACAATAGCCAGAAATAAATTCGAAAGCTAAAATTAAACGGCACAACCTTCAAGCTAATGAAGGGCTTTTGTTCTATATTTGTTGTACTGTTTTTGTTTACATTATAGGTATGTATTAAGATGTTAATTGAAGGAAATATACATTATGTATCACGTTACCGAGTCTCTGCGGACGACGGTTAATTGGCTAAAGTACAGTATAAGCGCCTTGTAAGATTAATAAGTGGCTAAATGAAACTAGCAACAGAGGAAGAGAAATCTTCCAAGAACCGCGCTCTAAATTAATTAATAATCTATACTAATATTATAAAGAGGTAAAGTTTGTGAGTTTGTGGGTTTGTGAGTTTGTGGGTTTGTGAGTTTGTGAGTTTGTGACGTTGTGGCGTTGTAAGGGGTAATCTCAGGAACTACTGGTCCGATTTGAATAATTTTTTCAGTGTTATATAGCTCATTCATCGAGAATGGTCATAGGCTATATATCATCACGCTAAGGCCAATAGGAGCGGAGCACAGATGAAAAATGTTTTAAAATCGAGATATTTTTTTTCTTTTTGAGAGCTTTTGCTGTGTGTCAGCGTTAGTCCAGAGTAGTCGTAGAGTAGTAGTCGCGGGCAGAGGCTATAATCTATATACTAATATTATAAAGAAGTAAAGTTTGTGAGTTTGTGACGTTGTAGGGGGTAATCTCAAGAACTACTCAACTGATTTTGAAAATTCTTTTACCAATAGAAAGCCACGTTATTTTTGAGTGTTATAAGCTATATATCATCACGCTAAGACCAATAGGAGTGGAGCAACAATGAAAAATGTTTTAAAATCGGGGTATTTTTTCCTTTCGAGAGCTTCCGCTGCGTCTTAGCCCAAAATAACTATTCCACGCGTGCAAAGTCGCGGACAGAAGCTATTAACTAATTATATTATCTATAATCTATACTAATATTATAAAGAGGTAAAGTTTGTGAGGTTGTAGGAGGTAATATCTGGGGAGTCGGAGAAAAATGGTCGAACGAAAACGTTTCTTACGAACGCTGCCTTAATTATGAGATATATATGATTGAGTTCTAGAGAAAAGTTGTAGCTTGATAATGCCTATTACCGCCCAACGAAGTGGGCACGGGTCGGCTAGTACTATATAATAGGTCTTTACCTATGAAATTGTCGTTCTGCAGTACTGGCCATTTCAAATCAAAATAATTTTTGTTTGGCTAAGAATTTTAATTTCAAATTAATTTTATTTTAAAAACATGAAACAGACACACAAATAAAGGAATTTTGAACCGCATTGTTACCTGCGATAAAAAATATTACTTCGATTAATACAAATAAAAAATATATGGAAAAAATTCGTTTAAATTTTTTTATACAAAACGGCAATTTCATAGGTAAATACTATATACATATATAGGCTAATATACATATAATAAGAATGTAAACGTAACGTTCCTGTACTTTTTATATCTCAGTAAAAAAAATGTTGCAGGTGTGTATGAAATAAGTAATAAAAGTCATTTCAATCATTTTTAGAAATGTCCGTTTCTCTGTCTGTCGGTTTGTTTGGACACGCATCGCTGCTAAAGTACTTATTTCACGATAAAACCTCACTCAACCTCACTCATTAGATTATAAAGCATATCCTTGAGTAACCTTTAGTCTTTATTTCATTAAAATTGGTTGACTCTATCAAAAGTTATTGTAATTTTAATGACGACGCGACTTAAGTACGAGAGAAAAGTAGATAAGTAAATGGAATGGATACATTCATATGATTTTATTAATCACTGTTTTCTTACATAAAGCTCCGCACGGACGAAGTCGCGGGCACAGCTAGTATTAAATAAGTTTGTTACAGTTTTTATAATATTGTTTGTTATACATACGAGATTTTCGTATAAATACGCTGTTCATAAAATATATTCGCACTGCCGCTTACTGTGACGGAACGACCTAATATGATAAGTGAATCAACACTAAGACAATTAAAAAAACAATCCCTAATTTTTTTGAAGTGAAAACTGCTTTAGGCGCGTTGAGCAGTATTTTCGGCAGGACATAAACTTGTGATTTTACGTCAACGACATGCTACTAGCGTGACTTACCGTATTGCGCTTGCGCGGCTTGCGTCAGACTAGCGACGCGTAGTAGTTAGTAGACAGGCCGCTATGCTTGTATATTCGACGCATTGTGAACTGAGGCTTCGGGTCATAAATCATAGTTATTTGTCTGTATCGCTCGCACTTACTATTTATAATAATAAGCACTTGCTAATTATTGAAATTGAGACAAGCTTTTTTCTCAGGGTCAGTTTTCAATTTTTTTAAAACAGGAACACGTTGTGAATTACGTTGATGTCACCATTTAATTTCTTCAAACCCACGTTAGAAAATAAATTCTCCATTGTGCGTATTTCCTAACGAAGCGTAAGTAATGTAATGAGTCTCATAACAAAAAATCTTATATTTATAGAAAAACAACAACCCTTACTCGTAACGACCAATCAGGAGTCAGAGTGCTAATGAAGGTCATGACGACGCATCGACCCCGCGTGCACAGGTAGCTAAGTATCGATAACGGGTTGCATTGCGTGCACATTCCTACTGTCAGTGACATTTATTGCCTGACGACTCAGTTTAAAATGCGTCGCCTATAACGTGACCGAACATATTGCGCTTGCGCGGCTTGCGTCAGATTAGCGACGCGTAGTATCACTGCCTGTATATATCTAATATTGATATTTTGTATTGATATTGTATAATATCATACAGCCCATTATATGTTTGATTAATTAATAAACTGTATAAAAATGCATATAGTTATTTTAACTTTATTTTTCTATTACAATACAAAGTCATTCGTCTCACATTTGTAAATATTTTTAGGTATATTATATTTGCGTATATAAGAGGGGCATCATTCGTGACAGAAGAATATTTATAGAGGGGGTTTGAAAAGTATCTTCTGAAAGTTGAATCTTTCGTGATGTATTTTAAAAAAGACCTCTTACCATGATATTTTCTGTTATTCATTGTGAAACAAGCCAAAGTGTTATAATAGTAAGGACGTAACGTTCACTCAGTATTTGACTTGTTACGCAATTAAAATGGCCGATCGCTACTTGTATATTTATGTCATTGCCCGACCAATACATCCCAAAATATCAATACAGCAACTATGCAGTACTGTTAAAATATTTGATAGCTTTTACTACACTTTTTAATTGTAAAATATATTGGATACTTGTGTCAGAATTATGCAATAGACTTGCATTATTTTATTGAGTTTTAACAAAATATGTTTGTGATTTGGAACGGATATCCATTAATTGTCAATGGTCTTGCTTGAGACGCTCTTGAGACTTGAGACTTTTTAAATTATTATGACTTTCTTTATCGAATGATACAGAAGAAAAAAATACTGAATATTTATTAGTCTTTGCAGCCTTTGACCTTCAGAAGGCTTACACGTACTTTAGATACTAGAACGCAATAGTGTAAGAACTTTTAGTTTGTGACAGAAGTAAGATTTGTTAGATAAGTAATTGCAATGATAGGTCAAGTTGTATCATGAGTCTTAATTGCGACAAGCCTCGGTTAGTAATAACATGTGATGCGGATTACAAATATCTGCTTATGCTGCAATATTACAAAAAAATAGTAGGAGGCCTTAATAAGTGATTTTTTGATTTAGGTGCTCGTTTGATACTGTAATTTTAATTTCTCAGTTATTTTATATGGGATAGATCTAAAGATATATTGATGTTATTTGTACGAATAGCACAAATTTTAGAATCTATATTAATATTATAAAGAGGTAAAGTTTGTGAGGTTGTAGGGGGTAATTAATATCTGGAACTACTGGTCCGATTTGAAAAAATCTTTCAGTGTTAGATAGCTCATTTATCAAGGAAGGCTATAGGGTCTATATAATTACGCGAAGACTAATAGGAGCGTAACACCATTGAAGAATGTTTTAAAATCGGGTATTTTTGTCATTTTGAGAGCTTCCGCTGTGTGTTAGTGGTAGCCTAAAGGAACTATTCCACGCGGACGAAATCGCGGGCAGAAGCTAGTCTATATTACATTCCAAACTACTGGTGAACACTAACGAAGGGTTTCTGGAGATTCAACAGCTAAGATGGTGGAAAGGGAACTTAAAATTAATATGAAAATCAGTCATTTTTTCATGAATCAGTCAGTTACTCATACTTTTATATACATACATACTAAGTTTTGCTTGCGACTTTGCTCGCATTATTGTTGATTTATCACACGGGAACAGTACATTTTTGCTGGATGGAAGGTATTTTATCTCTTTTTTTGTAACTCATACGTTATATAAAACGTGTACGTAAAATTTTATGATGTTTTGCTTAATAGTTAATGTGTGATATATGAGCAAAGATATAAACAAAATGTCTTCTACATTTATGATAATAGTAAGGATAAATTAAAAAGTCAAAAATATTTACTGCATATAAAATGCGTGTGACGTTGCGGTAAATTGCTAATATAAATTTTTAACCCGCCGATAAAAAAAAATTACCACCTAGTAGGTATTACAATATTTATACAGATTAATTGAAAGTATTTATGTACATACTCCGTTTCATATTGCATGAGGTTGCGTGTGGAGCAATCATTTCAAGCTTAACCCTTGTTTGCCGCGGGGCCGTTTTTGCAGTTTTTAATAAAAACGTCCCAGTACAGAAAACGCGTTATAGAGAACGCCCCCGCTCCCGGGGATTTGCGATGGATATAACGCTCTTTTTATGTAGTCTTTATAATGGAAATCGACATTTGCATTTTTAAATAAATCAGGGATATATTTGATTTCTATTTTATAGACGTTTACATCTAATTGATCTAATCATCTTTTTGACGGTGCTTTGTTCATGTCATAATAATCTATATCTATACCTATAATAAGAATGTAAATCTAACGTGTCTGTACTTTTTAAATTCCTGTGAAAAGAAATATTGCAGGTGTTTAGGAATAAGTAATAAAATACATTTCATTCAATTTTAGGAATGTCTGTCTGTCTGTTTGTATGAACACGCATCACTGGTAAAATACTGTATTCATGATAAACCCCCTTCAATAAAATCATAAAACATATCTTCGAGTAACAGTTAGTCTTTGTTTCATTAAAATCGGTTCGGGCTATCAAAAGTTATTATAATTTTAATGACGAAGCGACTTAAGTACGAGAGAAAAGTAGATAAATAAACGTATTTAATACATTCACATGACTTTATTAATCGCTGTTTTTTATATAAGATTTATAGGGTCGAAGGCATGATATATTAATAAAACAAAGGAATTAAGATAGCATATTATCAATCGGTGGTGAAATTAGAAATAGTTATATGTTGCTTAGATGGCGGAGTGGTGGATTGACGGGCATTGTCATGGTTCCATTAACACTGACACGATAGTGATTTGCTAGCTAGCCAGGTTTTAACAAGTCACCATAAAAGGTAGTTCAGTAAAGCTTTCAATTTTATGACTCAGAAACGATTATATGTATGAATAGCTTAGAATAGTTTAGCTAGGTCAGATCCGGGATATCGGCCACAACCCAAGCCGAGGTGTGCCGCGCATTCTTGAGCTAGTTCCCTAAACAAAATCGTCTGAGTGCCTTAAGCGCTCGCCTTAGTAGTCCGGTGAAGCTGTAAAGGCCTTACAAGGCCAATAGCATAGTCAGTTCGAAAAAAAAAACATTATAGAAGCGCTAACGACGTATCTACAGCTCTGTAGTTATAATATCATTGATTAAAATATACTACTTTTACTTAAGAATCTACATGTTGCTACCATATATTATATATTTATATAGCTTGAGATGATGTAGTAGTTATTGTAAACAACTTTTAATGCATTTTTTATTTTATTATAATTGAACGGTGGTAGGGCTTTTTCTAAGTATGCCTGGCTAGCTACCACCTTCAAGTTGAAATTCTGTCGCCAAGCACCTGTTGGTGTGTTCCGACATCTGCAATTGAGAGCCAGTTTCCTCTAGGTATGTCGTGTTTACCATCTTAGACCAGTCGGTCATTATCATCAAATGAGATTTTGTTTTTTTTTTATGTCAAAAGGAGGCAAATGAACATATGGGTCACTTGATGTTAAGTGATCACTCAGTCCATAGACACTAGCAACACCAGGGGAGTCGCAAGTACGTTGCCAGCCTCTTTATGGGGGAGGGGTAGGGAAAGGAGAAAGGGGAAGGAAAAGGGGGAAAGGAGGTGGGCCTCCGGCACTCTCACTGACCGAACGAAACGCAACAATGCAAGCACTGTTACTTCACGTCGGTGTCCTGCGAGAGGGTGGTACTACCCCGGGCGAGCCGACCCATTCATGTGGAAACTAGTAATAGCTACAGCGTGGTTCTACCACCTTCAGATTGTGGTCAAAACGTTAAATTCTATAAAGTATACAAAAGTTAACAAAAAACTTTGTAAAAAAAAAACAGACCGATGTCGTTGTTTAGTGAAATTTATTATTTATAATATTCTCGCATTAACTTTATTGAAAAATAGGGTCCGTCGCGAACGCAGTAAACTGGTCGCTTGTAAATACTGTTGGCAAACGTTCAAAATATATTCAACGGCCATTCCACAGGACTGTTGACAGCATAATATAATGTTTTATGCTTTCATAACATTAGATTATTAATTAAATAGCATGCACATTATTATTATCTCTTGTATATAACCGAACGGTATTTGTATTTCAGTGTAGTTTATAAATGCCCTTACTATGCATTACGAACAAAGTCGAAGCAGTCATATGAGATTAGGACAGAAGTGAAAACTCAAACCTATGGAATAACTGTGTTTTTTTCGTATTTTTAAACCAATTACCTATATGAATATTTAAATTTCATAATTTGGAAAATGAAATTATTAACATTAGTCGTCTGATTTTCACATTTATTAGCGCTCGGAGGAACAATTATATACATCTTTATACAGTTTATTATTAAATCAAAAATAAAATTAGCTGCACAAGTTCACTACAAAATATCAACGTTACATGTATGTACACAGTTCGCTACACTACGCGTCGCTAATATGACTTAAGCGTAGTACATCACGAGCATGTCGAGGTCATCGGTAACGCGAATCCATAAATGTTTACCCCACCAATCACTTAACGCGACTAAATAAATGTTTACTTCCAAAATCTGTAAATCGAGCAAGGAGATGTACTTTTGAATTTGTGTCATAGAAGTAAGTAACAACGATTACCAAGTATAGGTATCTGTAGGTACTCGACAGGATCGCGACTTATTGGACAGGATAAATCACTTGTAGTCCTGTTTTGGTATTCCACGTTTTAAGATGAGCAGTTTATATCTAACTGATGGCTACACTCACTTTGTAATCGAAATATAATCAGAATACATTTTGAGTCTCACTCACGTCAAAACTAATAAACTTACCGAGATAGGACTATGACCATTTGATGCGGAATTTTTCGTGAATGGTTCTAGGTTTTTTTATACCACGATTGTAGCAAACAAGCATGCTGCCCACTAATGTTAAGTAGTTAGGTGCCGCATGTGCGTTGCCGACCCTTCAGTAAACTACTTACTTTCCCCTTGAAGAACTCTACACTGTAATCCGCTGGAAAAACCTGAGCAGGATGCTTTATACAAACCCAGCCTACAGTACAAATGGTTGAACAGATATAAAAAGGCGACGTCTCTTCTTGGACTTATGATTCGATACCGTTTGAGAGCTTGGGATCGCCAACAATTCTTACAGCTCGACTTTGAACCGAGTCAAGTGGCCCAAGATAGTATCAAGGTGCTCCCGCTCGGTCCAACGAAACCAATGGAAATCAGGTAGTGCTTCCGTTAAAATAGTTACAAACATTATTTGTGAAAATATACTTGGCTAAAAATGTCAGACGGTTAAAAGGGAATACGCAAAATAAAATCATCAAATTTATTCCTAAAATATAAACGATATTATGTTGTTATTCAATTTAATCGATGCCATCAATTTCCGTTGTGCGTGGTCTGGTTTAAATAGATGTTAAGCTCGCGGATCTTTTTCGACGGCTCCCGTCATCGGCTGTGTCTGCGTTGGATATATTTATTGATCTATATTGAAATTGAAAAAAAAAGTTTGAAATGATGGTTTTCACTTTATGTAAGGATCAATATATATCATTACATAGTATAAAACAAAGTCCCCTACCGCGTCTGTCTGTCTGTCTGTTCGCGATAAACTCAAAAACTACTGAACGGATTTTCAAGCAGTTTTCACCAGTGGATAAAGTGATTCATGAGGAACGTTTTGGTATATAATTTGTCAAGGATTTATTTATAATCAGGGCGGGACAACGTCTGCCGGGCCCGCTAGTATCAATATAAAGTTCTTATAGTTACTTGTACTTAGACAATAAGATAAGTTGTCTGGTATTTTTTATTGTAATTCACAGTCACCGATTTAATTTAAGTTTACTTTCTTTTGTTGCCAGTTTGGTCTACTAATGTCATATATTATATAATAAACTAGCGTGATAACCGCGATTTCGTCTACGTCGTTTATTATCTCAATTGCTTTGTTATATCTGAAAGGGCAGCGTTTTCGACGAAAGCTCCCAGTAGGCTTGACTTTTACGACACTTCCAATAATTATCGTTATATATGAACCAATTTCCAAAAAATCTTGAAAAATGATATACCTAAACCTTGCTCGTGAATCAATCTATCTATTAGTGAAAAGCGCATGAAAATGCATTTAATATTTTTTGAGTTTATCACGAGCAGACAAACAGACAGACGCGTTGGAGGACTTAGTTTTATAATATTACTAGCTGTCCCCCGCGGCTCCGCACGCGTTTTTTTTAAATGTATTAAAGAAATGTAAAATTGTAAGTAGGTGTGTACATTACAGAAATGCTTTTTCAAAAACATTTGTAACTACGACACGCACGCCATCTACTGTAACATGTAACGTGTATATTAGATATATGAATACTAATAGTATACCGATTGGGATGGTATTTGTCATCAGCAACGTATCTGGAACTTCAACCTACTATATATCACACTCAGTGCTCACTAACACTATATAAGAAAGTAATGAAAATTTTAAGCTATACATTATCGAACAATATGTCTTAAATCTTTTATTATATAGATATAATATGCCCATATTGTCGATATACTTAAGTTATTCTTATACGTTGCTTTAATCACTGAGTTATGTAGACGCAAACGCGGTAAATAAAAGAAAATATGGTCGTCAAATTGACCAAAAAGATGATATAATTAATATTACATACCAATATATGACTTACAATTATGTATATTTATTCTTGGAGTCCAGTAAAGCACACGTCTCACGACGTTGTAACATATTTTTAGGTAGCAGTTAATCACTACATAGTGTACCAATTCAAATAAAAAAAGAATCATTAAAATCGGTTCAAAATTGACGAAAATATCGATTAACATACATAAAAAATACATACAACCGAACATAGTAACCTCCTCCTTTTTCGAAGTCGGTTAAAAACAAAGTCCTCTGGTCTGTCTGTTCATCTATTCGCGATAAAGTCAAAAACTACAGATCGTATTTTCATGCCGTTTTCACCAGTATATAGAATGATTCATGGGGAAGGTTTAGGTATAATTTGTCAAGATTTTCTTTTTATTATCGGGGCGAGACAACGTCTTCCGAGCCCGCTAGTTATCTGCCCGTAAAAGTCCCGTGAAAGTTGGTCCAATCAATTAGGAGATAGTATGATATTGCGGACGAAGTCTTGAGTAACAAAATAAAATAGTCTAAGTTACTTCTTATAAGGTGAGTTATCTGCCAGTGAAAGTCCCGTGAAAATCAGTTCAAGCATTACGGATATTCCACTGCGGCCGAAGGCGAATAAAAAACCTAAATGACTTTTTATGAGGTCTGCTATCTACCAGTGAATACCCTGTGAAAATCGATCCAACCATTTTGGAAATAGCAATGCGGACGAAACCGCGGACAAATAAAATAGAATATGTCAACCGCTATAATTTCGGCTATCGGCTATCGGCAGTAAAAAGTAAAATTCCCGTTAAAATAGGTCCAGCCGTTTTGGAGATTACCCGGAACAAACAAACAAACAGACAAAATACAATAATCTAAAAATATAGACAAAGTATAAAAAAAATTTTTTTGGTCATTTGTAGCCATATCCATTCATCAAAAAGTTGTTATTTTAATTGTACATACACAAACTTTATTTTTATAATACGTAATAGAGAACAAATAAAAAATTGGAAATAAAAGTAGTATAAACTTTTTGAATAGGAAAACAAAATAAACTTTGAAATGTTTGCGATAGAAACTTACCACGTTGCCATGGCAGCGTATATAATACTAACGCTAACGAAATCTCTCGAAAGGCAAAAAGTTCAAGATTTTGAAACATTTTTCATTGGTGCTCTGCTTCTATTAGTTTTAGCGTGATGATATATAGCCTAAAGCCTTCCTCGATAAATGAGCTATCTAAAACCGAAGGATTTTCTCATATCGGACTGGTAGTTCCTGAGATCATAGCGTTCAACCAAACAAACAAACAAACTCTTCAGCTTTATATATTAGTATAGATTATATGTTAGTTATTATGAAAAGATAAATCAGATCGAGTTTCTTGCCGGTTCTTCTCGATGACTGGGTTGTTTTCCGAACCGGTGGTAGTTTTGACGTTCATAAGTGCCTTCTCAGGGCCTAAATTGAATAAAGAGTATTTTGATTTTTGATTTTGATTATATAAGACAATCTCTAAATTACGTCACGCGTTAAGAAAAATGAAGAAAGTCACAAATATGACGCAGTTGTGACGTCATATGTAGAAATCCAAAATTTTAAATCTAATTTTTTTTCATTTATTGTTGATAAAAAAAGTTATAAACATTTTGAAAGTTAGGTTTTCATTTAATAAAACCTATTCTAAAACCCCAAAAGGGGGCGACATATAAAAGAACATGACGTGGTACCGAGTATGAGAGTACAAACAAATGTTTCTATCTGTGATAAGGACAGCTGTGGTTTCTTCATAAATCATGAAATTCGTATAGCGTAATTAATGCATATACGTAATTAGTATATCTATCTCATTCACTCGCCAGTAGAATTCAATTAGTTGAAATAGCGCCACCCTATACATTACGAAGTTTGCGTTTTCCGCGAACCGTACTTCAACTAAACACCGAATTTGTATCGCGAATTTTAGTCCAAAATTGCTTTTATAGTATTAGGAGGTTTAAGTAATTAATGGAATTCAATAGGAATAAATAAAAGCAGTGTTTGCTTAGAAACTGGAATGTGCAGTTTATTAATATAAAATAGCCGCGTAGCTGCCGGGTTAATAGAAGGTTCGAATTACAAAACAAAACAGTGGTATAGCTTTTCAGGTGGTAGAGCCACGCTGAAGCTATTACTGGTTTCAGCATAACCGGGTCGGCTCGTCCGGGGTAGTACCACCCGACCATCAGAAACACTGACGTGAAGTAACAATGCTTGCATTGCTGCGTTTCGTTCGGTCATTGAAAGCGTTGGATACCCATCTCCTTCGCTCTCTCCCTCGCCCACTCCCCCTCCCCCAAACACATGCTGGCAACGCACTTGCGACTCCTATGGTGTTGCAAGTGTCTATGGACGATGGTGATCACTTAATATCAGGTGACCCACCCATTCGTTTGCCTCGTATGATATTTAAAAAAATGTAACATGCCCTAATCTGTAACTAAAGCATGACGATCAGGATTTTTGAAGTGAAAACTTTTTTAGGCGCGTTGAGCAGTGTTTGACAGGAGAAAAACTTATGATTTCGCGTCACCGATATGCTAGTAAAACGTGACCGACCGTATTACGCTTGCGTCAGACTAGCGACGCGTGGTGCAGCAGCCTATGTATATCTAATATTGATATTTTGTATTGAGATTGTTCAGCCCACCATATGTTTGATTAATTAATAAATATGTAAAAATGTATATAATTATTGCCCGGAGTGCTTATTAATTTACAAAATTTTAAACATTATGAATAAATCACTATAATCAATTTAAATAAATCACACAATAATTAATTTAAAATTTCAAAACAGAATACAGCTATTTCATTATCTTGAGTTTAGACTTAGCTTCTAGACTTCTAGACTTAGCTTGACTTCTGTCGACAGTCCTTATGACTGCCTCGACTTTTTTAAGTCGAGTTTCTAAATAATTTTTCTTCCAAATAGAAACGTTTCAAATACTTGAAATGTTCTGACTTATTAATATTTTTTAAACATCCAATGTCGTAGTTTAAAATATCAGATCTTAAAAGCCGTCACACGTAACGATGAAATTTGTTTTAAACGCCACCTATGCGCTTTTCTTTTGTTTTTTAGCTGTAAACCTGTGATATTTTTATGAAATGAGTAAATTTATTTTAACGCCATCTAGTTGCGACATCTTGCGACTTTCGTTGCAGTCTTTTTATAGTAGTTAATTTAAGTTAAATGTTTTCTTTCTGCTCACTATTTTACGACGGCTTGTTTCTATCAACAACGAACTATTTCCTGGGCAATAGTTATAGCAGAAAATTAATATTAATGAACGCCCGTTTTCAATAAAGTTTAAACATATTCCCGCATAATTGCGCACTCGTGGATTTCCGAGTACTCAAGAGCGCTTGCATATAAAATGTGTTTTTCAACTTTATGCAATTTCAGTTTTGTGTGTATTATTAGTAAGGCGCTCCTTTCAGCGCCGTCCGTTGCACGTTCCAACTGTGAACTCTGCGAAAATATTATCTATGTACGTCTACAGCCTAATCGTGATTTGAATTGTGTGTGCAGATATACACTGTTGTATTGTACAGCGCATATTTGGACATAATGACTATGATGAATGAATGTTGAAAACTTCGGTTCTCGTCCGATCACCGAAGTTAAATAACGTCGGGTGCGGTTAGTACCATGATAGATGAACGCCTGGGAATACCGCTTAACATTGGCTTTGTACTATATCTTTTTAACCAAAATATGTCCTCCTAATACAAAATAAAACAATTCTATCGCGTGGCTTTACTCTGTTTTTAAGGCAGGTTATTTACTATCCAAAGTCACGTTACGATTCTAATGAACGAAGTAATCATCATATGCATGTTACAAAGTGGGCTAAATGAAATGAAAACAAGAATATGATGCGGAAGCCGAGGGTGGGTTGACCGTTCGACTAGTATCGAACAATAAAGAGAAGGAATAAACTGTGAATGCCTATATATCGTGCGCTCATTTGTATGGGCGGTATTTTATGCGTTAAGCTTTATACGAAATCTGTTTAAGCTTATATAACTGTATTCACTGCGTACCTAATTTTTAAATAAAAATAAAATAAAAAAAATAGAAATGTTTCTCAACCACAAAGTACAACTGACGGATAATATTTTTGTTAGACATATCAATATATATAGTTGGTCCAACCTATAATTCTATACACCACATCTGCGCCTTCTGTAATTTGGTTTCCGTAATTCTTAATAAAAATACAATTCTATCTCATGATATTACATTTATTAATCTATCGCAATATAAAGCTCCTATCAAAATGTTGTTGGCAATTACTTTTTTTATTCAAATAATAGCAAAGTATATAGCTCGTTGAACAGGAATTAATTCCCGACGAAAAATGGTACGCTTATTAAAAATACTGAATCATGGGATGTAATAAAAACATAAGAGCCTTCATAAAGCGATAAAAAATGTGTCGTTTCTGTATTCTAAAGTTATTTATAGTTCTTTTTACCTCGTTTCAAAGAATATTAGCTTTCAGTTTTAATGGGTTTATAGAGACAGCGAATTAAAACTAATTTATATTCTTGTCATTTTTTAAATAAAATTCTCTGGTTTAAAATAATGAATGTCGATTAAAATTATTTTTTTTTTACACGACATGACTGTATCCTTTTTAGCTATTCGCTTCGAAACTGGCTTTCAAATAAATATATCCAGCGAACAAGATTTTCTCTTTTGCTACTTTCTTTACTGGGAACACTATGATGACACTATTAAATACTAGCTTCTGCCCGCGACTTCGTACGCGTGGAACAGTTATTTTGGGCTAACAAGCACGCAGCGGAAGCTTTCAAAAAGAAAAAAATGACCCTGATTTTGAAACATTTTTCATTTTTGCTCCGCTCCTATTGGCCTCAGCGTAATATATACGGATATATACAGCCTATAGCCTTCCTCGATAAATGTGCTATCTAAAACTGAAAGAATTTTTCACATCTGACCAGTAGTTTCTGAGATTAACAAGTTCAACAAAATAAACAAACTTCCAGCTTTATAATAGGCGTGTAGGGTGCCACTCTTCTCTCCTACTTACCTCGAGCCGTCATTCAAATTACAATAACTTTCGATAGTGTGGACAGATTTTAATGAAACAAAGTCTAAGTTACTCTCGAGGATATGCTTTATGATTTTCACCCTGAGGTTTTATTGTGGACAATGTGGACCCAGTGCGTTAGCAGTGATGCGTGTCTATACAAACAGACGGACAGGCAGACAGACTGGCATTTCTAAAAATGCTAGAAATGTATTCTAATACTTATTCCTAGGCACCAGCAACATTTTTTTTTACGAAAATTAAAAAAAATACAGACACGCTAGATCTACATACTTATTATATGTATAGAAGATATAAAAGACGATATAGATTGTTGCAGATAATAGTTAACAACTTAAACTTAATTAGGATATCACTTCTTTCTAGCAAGTTTCAGATCTTGATATAAATATATATTAAGTGGTTAGTTATGGATCTTCATTTTCAGGATGGTAACGAAATCCACTTGATGTTAAATGTTTATTGCAACCTTAACCTATTTTACTACCTATTTTATTACCTATAACAGATTTCAAAAGGACAGCATTTTGGAGGTTATTCAAAACATTAGTTAGAATACCTCGTTATGCTAGTATTGCTAACCATACTCTTCCATTTGGAACATAGCGATGCGAGCTGTATTGCTTCATCGAAGAATTACCGTGGTTATCATCAACCTGTAAAAAACATACCACAGGGTCATTGACCTCTTCCCGTTGGAAGGTATGGGCATAATCACCACGCCAGCCCACGACGTATTGGTCATTTCAAACTGTGACAAATCTTCAATTTATGTTTTCCCACATACAATAGTACTAGAAGAGCATTTCTCAGGTCCAGGATTCCTCACGATTTTTTTTCTTCACCGTCAGCCGTTAGTGTTACCAATTTAAATTGGTAAATTCCGACGAATTCGTTGGTATATGCTAGCAATCGAACCTGCAGATATCGGATTGATATTCCATC
The DNA here is from genome assembly GCA_036509395.1 of Antheraea yamamai. Lineage (NCBI taxonomy): Eukaryota > Metazoa > Arthropoda > Insecta > Lepidoptera > Saturniidae > Antheraea > Antheraea yamamai. The sequence continues at coordinate 18,022,668 of AP028441.1, forward strand.
GGGCAAACCACTAGACTTTTTTTAATTAGCGTGGTGCAGTCAAATTTTGCACAGGCTTAACTCTTCCGTTGAACATTTGCTGAATATTCTATACGTATACGGCAGACAATTTGAAGAGATATTGTCATTATGCATGGGAATACGAGAGTTACATAGTTTCGTTCTATTTAAATGTGTAGACCTAATTAAAGTTAAGACAGACTTGATCTTAAATTTGTTGTGGCAGTAATAATAAATTCGTGGTCATTCGATGTGTCTTATCCAGAAATAATTCAGTGTAATATTTTTATTAGGCCACCAACTACACGTCCGTTCATTGCTATGATCCCCCATTGAAAGTCAGCGCTGTAGTACCACTCAGTTGTACTGCAGCATGTAGCTGAATAGGGTGCTATTGTTGGGCATTTCTAATATATATATATATATATTTTATTTACTTTGTAATCGTGATGTATTAACATTAAAAACTTCTTATTTCTTCTTTCTTTCATATTCAACAAATTCTCTCCTCTCCCTGCTATAAGAGAATTACACGAACTGAATTTCGGAGCCACAGTTTTATGGTAACTTACATCTGGCCACTAGCAGAACAGTTTGGAATGTCTTTTCTTTACCGTTCCATCAAAATATAGAATATTCTCACGGGCAGTATCTTCTTTCGTTCTTATGACTAATGTTCTTTAAATGTAGTGTGAAGGAATATTTATGGGATATGACTGCGGTTATTATCGATCTCTCGGTGATAGCTTTTTCAATAAAACTATGCTGGCAATCAGTATTGTTACTTTACTATGCAAATTTCAGTTATAAGATTATGTTACAAATCGGTAGACAGAACATCTTACTATGTCCGCTGTCTAAAACAGAAGAAGAAAGTAAACAAAACTTTAACATGGAAAGAACTTTACAAAGAAGTTTTCAAACCCCGAAGCGCTATACGTTGCACTCTAGGCACGCCTCTAAACCTCCAGAGTACTACAGGCAAAACGTTCTAAAACAATTTGCCTCCATCGCTTCGTCCGAGCTGGTGTGTGACGCGAAACGCGTGCATTATTATTCCGTTGAAAGTATGAGAGAAATGTGCATATTTATTTCGCAAAGTGTTTGGTATCGTTTTAGTGAATTCATACCGGACTTGCGCGTATGAATAGCGTATATTTGTTGACGCTTTTACGACGAATATAAAGAAGTTTAACTAACATGAATCAAGTACTCGCTACTTATAAAGATAATTCATAATTTTAAGAGAGATATGGTTTTTTTAAAATTTCCGTTGTTTTTTCTGAAGTGAAAATTTCTTTAAGCGTTTAGCGAGTTTTGGTAGGAGAAAAACTTGTAATATTGATATTTTATATTGAGCTTGTGGAGCTCATCATATGTTTGATTACTTAATAAACTTTATACAAATATAATTATTGTTCATAGTACCAATAAATGTGAAAACTAGACTAAAGTAAATAATTTAAGTTTACAAACTATGAAATTTAAATAACCCAGACTATTTAAAGACAGATTGATTTAAACAAGAACAGTTATTGCATTGTTTTCACTTCTGTCGCCAGCCCTTATGATGACCTCAATTTTTTAAATATAATAGTATGGCAAGATGATTGCACTATACCTAATGGTAGGTGTAGTGTAATTCAAAGGCAATGGCGGAACCACCGATTCTGCCATCTTTCTAAATTGTACGTACCAGTTTGTAAATATTAGTATGTTAATAGTTATTTCATTATTTCGTAGTAGAACTCAATTTCATAGTCAGAGTTATCCCCTTTTTGTAGATCATGTAACTTGGTTTATAGAAAACCAAAACAAATACCGTGTTATTACAAAAAAGTTAAATACGTATTAAATACTTGGTTTAAAAAAGTTTCCTAATAAATGCACCGCGCTCGCCCGAGGCAAGTTCGCGTTATCCTTTTTCGCAAGTGTAACCTAACGTAACCAAAGCGAGACAAAAGAGCAAGATGGCGAACATTCAGCGACCGCGGTGCATTTAATATGAGACCTTTTTAAAGCCAGGGTTCAATACGTATTTATCTTTTTTGTAATAACACCGATGGAGTTTCTATCGTTGTAGTGCTTGACCAACTATTTGTGAATATCTTCTGTTATATATTCCGTGCTGGAGAATGTTCCAAATGCTAAATAGGTTAAATCAGATTATAACGACGTAATGAAACGTATGATTTTAGGAATGGTGGTAGATCTTATGTAAATCCGCCTAGTTAATAACCACCCTTAAGTTGAAAATCTGTTGCTAAGCACCTGTTTGTGTGTTCCGATAGTGGTACTTGAGAGACAGTCTCCCTGTCTAGTCTAGACGTTAAGCCTAGAGGTTGTTGTCTAGGTTTAACGTCTTAGTACTTTAGGCCACATTATAATTTAACAGCAGATCAGATTGAGATTAAACGCTAACACCTATAAAGGTATAAGCTATAAGTATGAAAAATGTGACAACATTAAACACACTAACATGTGAAATACAAACTTTGTATTTCTTTTGTTACGAGTTCTCTAAAATGTAAAAATTCGAATGCAGTTTTCCTATTTCACGCTCCAGCTACTACAGTTCTCTGACAATGTTTATCAACGTTTCCCGCTGTTTCATATAAACAGGGAATATGTTTACTTTCTTTTATTATATACGACACGATACTATGGAAGCGTTATTGTACTGATAGCTCTTGCTTCACCAGTCGGGGTTGATGTTTTAGGACCTTATAGCTGAAATGTTAGTAAAGACTAGCCCAAAAAGTGGTCAGGTGAGCATTAAAGACCATCTTATCACTAACTATAGTATTAACTAGCTGACCCGTGAAACTTCGTCTGCACCAAATCGGTTATCACCAGTTTCAATAGTATTTTTAAACGCGGTAAGTCTTAAAAAACCTAAATCCCGATTGCAGCAGTGAATCCAAGCTATCAAAGGCTCACTCAAACATATACCCAGATGGTATATGAGAAATCTTTTAAAATAAGCCTAGAATCCGTTCGCAGCATCATCTACCGGGTTCAATTAAGATAAAAACTAATCTACATATATTGGCGATAATGAAAAAAAAAGTTTGAGGGGTTTATGGACCCCCGGTTGGAACGAAGTTCCTTTTCCTTTTTTGTAGACGTTTACTATAGAGTCAGTATAAATTACATTATAAAATATCAAGTTGATAGAGTTAAATTGTAAATTAAACACTGAATGATTTGGGATAATCAAGTTAATAAAAGTTAATACATCAATAGGTAACCCTTGAGTTGGTGTGCTATTGAAATGAAAATTTTATGAATGTATATATTATATACAGTCTCTCTTCTTCTCTGTCACGACACCTAACTTACTGCACTTAGACTCTGAACATGGACAATACGTATGGACAATATACAAAATAAGATTTAATAATTATCTTTAACACTTACTTTATCATAACTATCTTCAACTTGTATTAAAACTTTTTCACACTCCATTGTACTGAAGAAAGATATAAATATGAAAAAGATATGAGCATCGCGTCAACTGTCACTTGCTTGTAACTATTCGTCTTAGAGCTAGCAACGGTTTCGAGAGCGAATTTTATATTTATTTTTGTTCTTCCGAACAATATGCAGGCTAACTGGCTGCCATTAAACGTTGCGTTTATTAGTGCATATCGCACCTTTACAGGCAAAAATATTGATTTTTAAATAATTTTAGAGTGTTTTGTTTTTCGCTAACTTTGAAACGCTATTAAAACATGAAAATATTATTGCCAGACATTTTTATTATTAACAATAATGTGCCCGATGTTAATTTTTGTAAATAAAGAAAGTATGTTGAAACCATGTTAAGATAGCTATAATTTTAATATTATTTTATCAAAAATAATATGTATAGAATAACTAAGCTATAGCTATAGCTTAGCGCAACACTAGCTGTATAATAAAGATAGGGATAATTGTGGCAGCGTCTGTTATAGACGCAGGTATTCAAGATGGCATCAGTCCCAAATCATATGTTCACGTTTATCGTTGTTTTAATTGTTTACGGTGAAATCTTAATATCATAATAGTTAATAAAATGTAATATGTTCTTTGCAATGGAAAAAATAAAATAGTTTAAAATGAATTATTTTTATTTATAAAGAATGTGATCATATCAATAACAAAATTGTCTAGCAGTGATAAATTCATGTTGTTAATAACGTTTAAAAAGAAAGTTTTATTGAAAAAAAAAAAGTTTCCTAAAATTATTTAAAAATCAATATTTTTACCTGTAAAGGTGTGCTGCGCTTTAATAAACACAACGTTTACCGGCAACCAGGTATCCTGAACCTTGTTTGGATGAGTATAAAGAAAGATTAAATAATATATAAATTATCTATCTATACTATAATAAAACTGTAGCGAGGTCAAATCTGTACATTAAATATTTTTTGAAAATTTTGATTGGGGTAGACTTTGTTATCGACATAGAAGCCAAATATAACCCTTTTAAAATTTTTGTTTGTCTGTATGTCTTTCTGTCTGTCTGTCTGTCTGTCTGCCCCTGTGAACAAGCATCACTCTGAAAGTACTGAACCGATTGTGACGAAACTTGGCACAATGATAACTACTATTACGAGATTACATCTAGGATACTTTTTATCTCATAAAACGCAAGGGATTCTCCAGGATCTGCCTGTTTGTCTGTCCCTTTGAACACGTATCACTCTGAAAGTACTGAACCAATTTTGGCGAAATTTGGCACAGTGATAACTAATATTACAAGGTTACATCTAGGATACTTTTTATCTCATAAAACGCAAGGGATTCTCCAGGATAACGGACGAAAGTCAAAAATTTGTAGTTAATGAAATTTTTGACGAATTATGGTAAATTTTCATTGTGCTATATATAGCAGACAGATTAGCTAAAAAGATAAGCTATATTTCCCTAAGCTATTTTTAAAAAAAATACCAAAAAAAACCGCTGGGATTCAAACCGTCGGCTCCGGCGGGCCATATAATATCCAGTACGCTATAACTGAGGTAAGGCTATATGACATTTCTATGCATAATTATCAACCACATATGAAAAAAATATCTGTAAACGAAACTGTCACTTATATGTTGTTACATTTATTTTATTGTATAAAAAATGTTTGCTAAACAAAAGTGACAAGATTTTTTTCTAAAACATAAACCTAGATAATAGTTACATTGCATTGTAGAAGATGAATCTCAATTAGAGATCTATCAGTACGTATGTTGTTTCGATATTTGATAAAATAAGTTTTCTAAATATTGTTGAGTCTTGAAGTAGTTGGGTTCAGGTTTGTGAATCTAAGATTAAAATAAATCAGTTGAGGTGTTTGCAGTTATTTTTTTTTTCTCGAACTGAATACGCTATTGACCTAGCAAGGTCTTAACAGCTTCACCGGACTACTGTTTGCAGTTACCATACTATGTTGTATTTATACTAATATTATAATGAGAGGTAAAGTTTTGTTTTCGAGGAATGCTTGGTACCTACTACTGATCCGATTTCAAAAATTCTTTCACTGTTAGAAAGGTATATTATCCCAAGTTCAGTATCTCAGTAAAAAAGGTGGTTTATATGTCAAAAGTAAAATAAATGTGACCAAATTAAAATTGAATGCAGATTTCACGTATACTTTACAAATTCTTATAAAACAAACAACTAAAACAAAATGGAAATTTAATGTAGATAAAGTTCAATTTTTACAGTATGTTACGTAATGAAGTTACAAGGGGTACTGGGAAGACATTTATCGACAATATATGTAAGTTAGTTTTGATCTTCACTTTGATGACACTACTTTAGGTAGTAATGCTGCGAACAGATTCTAGGCTTATTTTAAAAGATTTCTCACATACCAACTGGGTATATGTTTGAGTGAGTCCCTGGATAGTTTGGATTCACGATTGGAAGTGCTGGATAACGCTGCTATAGGGTTTTAGGTTTTTTAAGATTATTTGCGTTTACAAATACAATTGAAACCGGTAATAACCGATTTGGTGCAGACGAAGTTGCACGGGTCAGCTAGTATAATAATAATTATATAAATTATATAGGGGGTAGAGCCATGCTGAAGTTATTACTGGTTTCAGCATGAATGAGTCGGCTCGCCCGGGGTACTACCACCATCACCCTCCCATAGAAAACCGACGTGAAGTAACAGTGCTTGCATTATTGCGTTTCGTTCGGTCAGTGAGAGCGCCGGATAAACCACCTACCCTCCCCCACCCGCCTTCCACACTTCCCCTCCCCCAAACAGAGGGTGGCAACGCACTTGCGATTCTTCTGGTGTTGCAAGTATCTATGGACGGTGGTAATCACTTAACATCAGGTGGCCCGCCTCTTCGATTGCCTCCTATGACATTAAAAAACAGCTTTTCTAAAATTTTTGTTCTTCTAACGTTGCTGGCTCTTGTTCTAAGGTGTCGCAAAAAAGTCTTGTTACACTGTTTTCGGACTAGCTCCCATCCGCTCAAAGCGTGTAACGTGCAATAAGGAACTTCGTTCCAATATAGCTTACATTTATAGTTAATCTGTCTGCTATATATAACACAAAGTATATTTACCAAAATGCGTCAAGAATTTCACTAACTACAATTTTTTTACTTTCGTCTGTTGTTCTGGAGAACCCCTTGCTTTTTATGGGATTCCTAGATGTAACCGTGTATGTATTAGTTATCACTGTATCAAGTTTCGTCAAAATCGGTTAAGTACTTTCAGAGTGATGCGTGTTCACAAGAACAGAGAGACAAAAATTGTAAAAGGATTATTTTTGGCTTCTATATTGAAAACAAAATCTACCCCGATTAAAATTTAAAAAAAATATTCAATTTACAGATTTGGCCTTATTACAGTAATAAATCTATAGTTTTGTCGCGCAATATATATATTACTTCGTTGAACGCTCAATATCACAGATTATAAATTCGTAATTTTAAAACATTAATTTATTTTAGAATTGATTAATTATCGTTACCAAGTAGATGTATGTTAATTATAAAGTGTTTGATCAGTTTATATAAGTAAACACAACACAAATTATATTTACCACCATTTTATATATGTTCTTAGTAAGTCCTCCTTAAATATATAAAAACTTCGTCTGTACTTCTAAGATCTAAGTATATTTATAAGTTATTTGGTGGAAAATTTTACAATAAATAGCTTTTCCTCGCGACTTTACTTGCATTAATATAGATTTTATGTATCCCTCAAGAACAGTTCTTTTGACCGGATGAAATATATTAGTAGTCCATGTCTTTTTAAGTTTAGCTGACAACGTATATGTAAGATTTCATTTGGCTAGCGCATCTCGTTTTACCATTTCCACACCCATTTATGTACTCATAAATTTTTCGAAATTCTCGTACATTTATTAATCTAAATTAATAACATAATAGGTTAACGGTGAAGGAGAATGTCGTGAGGAAACCGGAATCTGAGAAATTTTCTTGTAGTACCGCCGTATTTGGTAAAATATAGAACTATAAATTTCTGGAAGTTTGAAGTCGCCAATATGTTGTAGGCTGGCGTGGTGATTATTATCATAGCTTCTTTGAGAAGAGGCTTATGACTTTGTAGTGAGATTCTTATAAGTGAATGCGATATGATGACGACATAAACTAGGAATCCAATAGAATTATCTGGTGGATTAGATACTACGGTTTAGTCGACTTCTTCCGCCCTTGGATCCAAGAACTGTCTGAAATGTATCTATTCGTATAGACATATAAGCCACTACAACTCAGCTCCCTTATAGTAATAGTTGATTTAAAACGATTTTAACATGATTAATAAAAAAAAACTCAGCCTACAACAATAACAATCTCTCAGTAACTCACGTTAGGAAGTGTACCCCTCATTCCCCTGCACGTACTCCCTGAATGATGCGTAAAGAGGAACAACTTCACTGTTCCATATAAATTGACCCTCGCAACGACAAATGCAGTAATCAATTAATCAGCGATATTAAAAGATAGATACCCAATTAAGCCATATGATTAAATAAAAACTGTTCTCAGGACTGTAATCCTGTTTTAGTACTTAGTTGTAGTTATTATATAGTAAAAATAATTATATATAACAAAGAAAATACTTATAATAAATTTGCTTTTGTAAATAAAACTCATTTGTGTTATTGAGAAGAGTACATAGCTGCAGGCGCGCATCACATGCCGGTTGAAACGTAGAGGTAGCGGCAAATTGTTTTAGAGTGACGTTTTGTTCGTAGTGCCCTCGAGCTTCTCAGGCGTGCTTTGAGTGTTGCTCGCCTCCGGGAATAGAAACAAGCTTCTATTTTTCTATCCTCGATGGTTGTTACCATGCAAATTTCGAATGCAAATCTAATTCTTTAGTTGTTTTTTTTTTCAAGAGTACTAGTAAATGTGTTTCTTTGTAGTCTACGTTTAGGTATTTGTAATTTTCAGTTCAACAGCTAGTTTAATAGAGATGTATAAATAATGTGTTTCAAAAGGTGGTAGAGCCACGCTGAAGTTACTACTGATTTCAGCATGAATGGGTCGGCTCGCTCGGGGTAGTTCCACCATCTCATAGAAAACCGACGTGAATTAACAGTGCTTGCATTGTTGCGTTTCGTTCGGTTAGTGAGAGCGCCGGATGCCCACTTCCCCTCCACTCTCCTCGCCCTCTTCCTTTCTTTCCCCCAAACACAGGCTGGCAGCGCACTTTCGACTCCCCTGGTGTTGTTAGTCTCTATGGACGGTGGTGATCACTTAACATCATGTGATCTGCCTGTTCCTTTGCCTGCTATGACATAAAAAAAAGTTTATCTATACTAATATTATAAAGCTGAAGAGTTTGTTTGCTTGTACGCGAAAATCTCTATATATAAAAGGCTATAAGCTATATATCATCACGTTAAGACCAATAGGAGCGGAGCGCCAATGAAGAATGTTTCAAAATCGGGCTTTTTTTTTCTTTTAGCTGCTTGTTTGCGTTAATATTATATACGTTGCCATGGTAACGTGTTAACTTTCTATCGCAAACATTTTATTTTGTGTTTCTATTCAAAAACAATTTTCTACGTTTGTTTTGCTTTCAATTTTTTATTTACAAAAATAAAGTGTGTGTATGTAAAATTAAGATAACAACTTTTTGTCGAATGGATATGGCTACAAATAACAAAAAAGTATTATTTTAAACTTTGCCGGTACTTTTTATTATAATATTTTGTCTGTCTATTTGTTTGTTTGTTCTGAGTAATCTCTGCAACGGCTGGACCCATTTTAACGGGAATTTTCCTCTCAGATATCAGAAATTATAGTGGGTGATATATTCTATTTTATTTGTTGAACTGTTATCCTATCCTATCCTATATCCTATATCCTATATCTATATCCTATAATTTGATCAAAAATATGTTGTTTACTGTAAACAAGCGCGTGAATCGTACAATCTAATGGACTCCAAGAATAAATATACATAATTGAAAGTCATATGTTTGTATGTAATTTGAATTATATTATCTTTTTGGTCATTTTGGCGGCCATTTTGTTATACTTACCGCGCCTTCGTCTACATAACTCAGTGATTATAGCAACGTATATGAATGACTTATTTATATCGACAATATGGGGATATTATATCTATATAATAAAATATTTAAGACATATTGTTCGATAATGTATAGCTTTTATTTTCATTACTTTTTTATATAGTGTTAGTGAACACTGAGGGTGATATATAGTAGGTTAAAGTTCCAGGTATGTTGCTGATGGTAAATCCCATCCCATTCGATACACTGTTAGTATTCATATTCTAATGTACACGTTACATATTACAGTAGATGGTGTGCATGTTGTACTTACAAATGTTTTTGAAAAAGCATTTCTGTAGTGTACAGACCTACTCACCATTTTACATTTCTTTAATATATTTTAAAAAAGCGCGTGAGGAGCTAACAGCTAGTCTATACTAATATTAAAAAGCTGAAGGGTTTGTTTGTTTGGTTGAACATGTTAATCTCAGGAACTGTTGGACCGATTTGAAAAATCTCTCAATGTTATATAGCTCATCATTTATCGAGGAAGGCTATATATTATCACGCTAAGACTAATAGCACCAGTGAAGAATGTTTCAAAATCGGAGATTTTGTGAGCTTCCGCTACGTATTAACGTTAGCCCAAAGTAACTATTCCACGCGGATGAAGTCGCGGGCAGAAGCTTGTTACATATATTTGTGTAAATAATATTTCACATAAGGATCATTTTATCAATGAAATCGGTCACTAGGTTTATCGTTAATCTATTATCAAAGGCCTCCATGTTATTTCCATACAACATAAGTTTGATATCGGCAAGTTCCCTCCACTTCTTCCCTACCGCCTTAAGCCGACCTGCGGTACTCGAGTGCCATTAGCTTCCTAGTAATCCTTTTTGTTTAAACGCGGCTTACATCCGACCTCAGCCGTACGCTTCAAAGGTCAACAGCGTCTACACGGCTTACACAGTACTGTATATTTGTAATTATATAGTTTCTGCTTTGTGTTAATTATTGTTGAACGTTTTTTACTTTTGCGTTTATATCTAAGTAATATGTTAAGTCTAGAAAATGTATTATGAAAATAAGTTTATAGGTGCCTAGTAATATGGAATTTGACGTTCTATAGCACTGATTCGGTGGATTTTAGGCAATCGCAAAGCCGGGCTGAGTTGGTCGTCGGGGACCGGCAGCAGACGTTAGGTTAGCCATCGTGAGTGTAGCAGAAATTGCTCACTCTACCCCGTGACCCCTGTATAGTAAACGTACGGCTCATCGTGGAATTTTTTAATCGGTAGGAGTCATTGGTGAGTGTCCTATGTCGGATTTTTCTACACGAATAAAAAAGGTGCCTAGTGACATAAAGGGATCTGGAAACCTAAATAAAATAGTGTTTCAGGTGACGACGGATCGTTGGTAGATCTTATTGCATTGATCGACGTAGATATGAGGTTTTAATCCCACAATAAGTAAGATGCTTCTCGAAGTAAAATATAGTGATGGAACTATTTCAGGACTGTAAAGCTTTTTCAATGCTCGCCTAATTTTCTTCTAAGTTAGAACTCTGACGCCAAACACCAATAGATACCTATGTTCTGGCAACGACATTTGGGAATCAGTCCTTAAGTTTTTATCATGACCGTCTAAAACCAGGTCATTATTTATATCAAGTGAGTTTCTGGCCGAATGCTAAAACCCATAAGAGAACAAATTTCATTATTAAAGTATCTTATTGAAACAAACGGAAAAAGAACCCACGCTGATATCACAAGTAGTATTCTTACGAAACCATATACTGTACTTGTAATTAAAGGGAGGGATAATAAAAATATCCGAGTCGGTGACAAATGTCTGAAACAAGGAAAAAATCGCCTCATTTCTTGTTTGTTGTGGTCCATTAATTTCCTTGCAAACATTGTATCTCAAAGCTTCTCAACATTGTATATCATTCCCTGTACCTTTGTATTTTTTTGATGAATCGCCGAATTAGTGAACATCCTAAGGATGATAATCTTCAACCAGAACTTTTCAGTGTTCACAATTAATGTGGCCTGTAAATGTCCTACAATTATCCAACAGCATCTTTCTGAAAGAAAGCATGAGTTTAATCATCAACCATAAACTATTAATTATGTATAATTTAGGTTATCTCACGACACTTTCCTTTATTATCAGCTCATAGTGCTAGTAATTATATTAAAATTAGTAAAATTGTTGTTATAGGCGGAGGCTTAATCAGGGCAATCGATAATCCAACGGTGATTAGCATTCGGCCACGCCTTATCACTTTATAAGACTTAACATGCCACCATTTTTACATAAAATACGTTTTTTTAAATCAGCTTATCCGAACCTGCAAAATTATCTTCCAGGTAGCCTTTACATAACATTCTGTTTTTCAAGTGTAACGGGGAAAGATGTTTACGGGTGCCTGGTGAAGAATTTTCGGTTTCCTGTTGAACGCGATTGTTTGTTGATTTGAGATACTTATTATCTTTAAATACATTATTGCTATCTCACTCTTCTATTACAAAATTAATTATTAAAAAAAAACAGGATATGTTGTAAGAACGACTTATGATACACGTGAAAATTTTGTATTACAGAGAAACATTTTAGTTTAAAGCCAAAAAGTCAACGTCACGGTGTATTGCAGGCGGTCACCCGTCCAAAGACCGACCGCACCCGACGTTGCTTGACTTCGGTGATTGGACGAGAACCGGTGTTTTCAATACTCTACCCGACACAGTATTTATCCCCACCACTTTTCGTCAAACAAAAAGGTTGCCGATCAGAATTTAAAAGCACAAAAGGTTTCACTTCAAAAATATTTTTAAAAACAAGCTTAAATCTTTTCTTTTTTCAATGTGTATGGGGGCCATTTTAAAATTCGCATTTTGTTTTTATTTCATTTTCGTATATTGTTATAAGGACTGAATAAGCATGCAAAATTGCGAAGTCGTAGGTCTAATAAATCTGGTTCCAATTCAGCTTGAAAGATTTTACCTAAAAAAACTAACAAACATTGCAAGCTAAATAAAAGTTTGTGTTAATAAAAAGAGTTTTATATTATTTTCAAATGTTAATCTTTAATACTAAATATTTATATATATATATATATATATATATATATTATATTTATATAGTATATATAAATACATTTTTTGTAAGGACACATAACCAAAAAAATTATGTATATATGGAGAATTTCGTTAGTTATAGAGGCGTTTTTCTTTGTTTTTAAGATCTTGTAGTAGCATATACAAGCATGCAGTCTGTAAGATTTTATGTAGCCACTGCAAGGCTGCAGTGGACATAGGCATGTCCACGTACAACTACATTTAAACGGACTATAGTCTCATGATTCAGTCAGGATTAAGTTGGAATGTCTCGTTTACCAGTGCGTGTTGCAAACCACAACCTTCGAGTTTGTACACAACAGCTTTACGGCAAATATAAGTATGGCGCTCGTGTTTTTATGTCGAATCTCGCACACTTTCTGCAAGAAGTAATTATTACTGTTACGTAAAGACGTGCGTATAAAGAAACGGCGAGCGCATAAATAGCTCAAATGGCCAATTTAATTGGTTATCCCTGCCGGCCATACCCCTCTCTCACTCCCAAATTCTTAACCCTTTTCTTTTAAAAAGGTTCTCACGATCGCACCTACACAGTTTCTGCCACCTACGAAAAAATCCAATAGAACTTAAACCTGTCAACCTGTGGTGATTTTCAAGTTTCCTGTACTCACCCACATCAATCTGGAAAGTAAGTGTGATTATCTGACAATTACATATAAGGACATGCTGAGAAGGGAATATTTCGAAATAACGTATTTGATTCTTACAATATAATTCAAGAAAGCTAAGCGAAAGGTCAGTTAATCAATCCGCGCAATGTTGATTTGACAGTAGAGTTAACGTTAACATGTCGGGGGAGTTACTATTGACTTAAGTCTGTACTATTGACTACTGTTGATCAGTACTAATAATTTGCTTTTCATGCATCTTGATTACTATTGGCTATCAGTTTTGGCTTAACGTCTTAAAAGCAAATCAACGACGAGACACTTGGCATACCCACGCCTGTGTAACCACAGATCACGCCGCCGTAGTCTGGGGGTAAATGTAGCTCCCGCATACCAGACTAGGCCCTCCTCGGCAGCGGCTAAAGCGTAGGTCCATTCCCTTGGCGTGAAACCCTTGAGTGCTCGCGCGAATAACGTTGCACAAAATTTTTCATCACTGCAACAACATTACACAGATCACCTCCACACACGAGCACGTGCATGTACACGCTACACATACAAGGTCGTGAGGTGGCTGGAGCCGCTCCTCACCGTCCAAATGGGCGACTTTAATGCCGAATCAAGGATATGGGGATCGGCGGCCACGAACCCGCGTGCCAACACTCTTGAGGAGTGGGCGGCCCAAGATGGGCTGCCCCTCATCAACCGCGGGAGCATCTACACGTGCGGGTGACAGAACAGGGAATCTATAGTAGACCTATCGTTTGCTACCCCGTCGGTCGCACGCCGTGTCTGGGGGTGGACGGTGATAAAGGAGGTGGAGACCTTATCAGATCACTGATACATCAAGTTCAAGGTCTCCACCTCCCATGAGCCATGAGCTGATAGCCCACCCCCGGAGGGGTGCGAAGTTCCCCCGCTGGGCGATGAGCCGTCTCAACAGGGAGTTAGCCCAAGGGTGCAATAACCATAAGGGTTTTCCCCACGTAAAAAAAGTAAGATCGCAATTTTGCGGAACCTAGGCAACAAACAGCCCAAGCTGAGGTGTGCCGTGCTCCCTTGAGCTAGTTTTCAAAATTAAATAGGCTGAGTTCCTTAAGCGCTCGCCTTAATAATCTGGTGAAACAGTGAAGGCCTTGCTAAGCCAATAGCGTAGTGAGTTCGAATAAAAAAAGGATGCTTGGCACCCATGCCCACACAATTGATCTAGTCACATCTACGGATAATTCGTAACTACGTTGAGCGTTGTATTTATGAATCGGCTAAAGTTTTTATTCCATTAGTCTTGGTGGATTGATCGATCAAATTATAAGGATGACGTCATTATGGATGATGTCATACTTTCACATAGACGCCAATTTATCTCTGCCCCAACATATCTGATTCCTAGAATATTATTCATCAACGCTAAACAAAATGTGAGTTATTAAATCCACGCATTGTTGACTTAACAGCAGATTTAAATCCACAATGCTATCTCCAAAACAGTCGGACCGATTTTTACAGAACTTTAACCGGCAGATAGCGAAAATTAAAACAAGTGATTTAATCTATTTTAATTTAGACTAGCTGTTAACCGTGGTTTTGCCGGTAGTGCTATCTCTAAAACGGTTCGATCGACTTTGTCGGGACTTTAACCGGCAGATAGCAGACATCAATAAGTAATTTAGGTAATTTTAATTTCGACTAGCTGTTTATCGTGGCTTCGCCTGCAGTGCTATCTCCAAAACCGTTGCACCGATTTTCAAGGGACTTTTACTGACGGATAGCTGACCTTATAGGAAGTAATTTAGATTATTCTATGTTACCTGCGACTTCGTCCGCATGAAATTTAGCAAAAATATGTTGTTCACTATAAACATGTGCGTAAGACGTACGTTATACTGGACTCCAAAAATAAATATAATTGAAATTCATATATCTGTATCTATGTATGTAATTTAAATGATATTGTCGTTTTTGTCAGTTTGTTTTATTTACGCACTTTCGTCTACATAACTCAGCAACCATAATAACATATAAGAATATTGTATCCAGGTCAATGCGCACTATTTAACTGTCGAATATTAAAAACTGCTTAGATAGATAGAAAATATTACATATTGACTAGCGGGTCCGGCAGACGTTGTCTCGCCCTGATTATAAAAAAATCATTAACAAATTATATACCAAAACGTTCCTCATGAATCACTGTACCTACTGGTGAAAACCGTATGAAAATCCGTTCAGTAGTTTTTGAGTTTATCGCGAACAGACAGACAGACAGACGTGGTATGGGGCTTTGTTTTATACAATGTAATGATTTATATTTATGCAAGATTTCAAGACGTCAGCTCATTCCTTGTTTACAATTCAACATTATAATTGTTAATAGTAATTTTGAAGATCGATGGGGCCTTTCTAATAAGATATTAGACCATAAACTTATTACTTATTGACAATATGGACATATTGTATCGTTATCTATCTTTAAGTAATTTTTTTTAGTTCCTTATACAGTGTAACTGAGCACTGAGGTAGTTATATGGTGGGTTAAGGTTCCAAATATGTTGCTGATAATAAACCTCATTTGACACGCTGTTAGTATTTATATATCTAATGTATACGTTACATGTTACTGTAAGTGGCGTGCGTGTCGTACTTACGATTATTTTTAAAGAGCATGTGTATAATTGTACATGGTCTCAGAATTTTATATTTTTTAATGCAATTTAAAGTAATGCGCGCGGAGCTGCGGGTACAGCTAGTAAATTATAACATTGCTCATTGAAATTATGATTAATTGAACAGTAATTTAAGAGTGCTTTATAATAATTTCGCTGACTTTGTTATTAAAAGGGCTATACGATCTCGTTTGAGAAACATTGACCTACACGACATAAATGTTGACAGTTTCATTTAATGTAATTACATCCTTATGGATTCTTTTGCAATATCTATGTTAATTAATCTACAGTTCTGTACATACACGTTCCTTTGTAAAATTTTAGATGAAAAGAAGTTCTATATTTCAAAGGACTCGATTATGAACATTTTACAAAATTGTTATTCGGTCTGTATGTATGTGTGAATATAAATTAAAAATGGTTAGTTTATAGCTTGTTCGGACACCGCGTCGATCGATATGGGTAGGTTGAAATCCCTGTGATTGAAGTGGAGTTTTTGGCGATGGAAAACATCGAGATGAAGCCATAGCATGGTGGTTCGGTTTTTTTTCAGCTCGCCTGGCTAGCTACCACACTCAGGTTGAAAATCTGTCGCCGAGTACCTATAATAAGTATGTTCTGTGCTTGAGATTCAGGTCTCTCTAGGTTTACTATCATAACTACTTTGTTATTTAACATCAGATGAGATTTTGTTCAAACGCCTAATCTTATAATGTATATAAGAAATGAAATACATTTTTATTTATAATTAACAAATTTTGTTTTCAGGAAGTTTATACTAATTCGCATTTAATTGGCTATGGAAATTATCAATAATGATTTTTAAAAATCATTAAATGTAAGTAGAAATAAGCTAATATGACGTAAATAATAATACTGACTGTTAAACGCATACAGAGATTTTTTGTTTTTATATCCTAGGAGGCAAAGGAACAGGTGGGTCACCTGATGGTAAGTGATCACCACTATCCATAGACACTTGCAATACCGGGGGAGTCGCAAGTGCGTTACCAGCCTATGTTTGGGGGAAGAGAGGAAGGGGTTGGGGGAGGGAAGGTGGGCTTCCGGCGCTTTCACTGACCGAATGAAACGCAAAAATGTAAGCACTGTTCCTTCACATCGGTTTTCTGTGGGTCGGGTGGTACTACCCCAGGCGAGCCGGCCCATTCATGCTGAAATCAGTAATAGCTTCAGCGTGGCTCTACCACCTACACCTTCAGAAATACGAACTAACTATTTTATTTATATATTTTTGTTAATAAAAATATATATACAATACAATCTAGCTATAAGCCTTATAACCTATCATATATTGCTGAAATTCATTTCTTTTGGTCTTGTTTCAAATTGAATTGTTTATTATCACATCTTTATTAATTAAATATTGTATACTTTTTAATTTATATTGACAAATAAATAACTCCCAAATTAAAGAGATCAAGCCTTTGTCTGTAAACTCAACAATTCCAATAATCCAGAGTCAGCTAATCCCGACCTTACCCTTAATTTCCGTCCCTAGAGTAAATTCGCACTATCCATTATAAACGGAGCCGTGACCTTACGAATAGTTGACCCTTCGTCGCCTAAAATGCGAAGCGATTAACAGACGTGAAGTTTCAAGTTGTACTGGTTGTTTACTAGCATTAACAGCACCTGTTTCCATGCTTACATATGCGCGAGTTTATTTCAATTCAAACGGAATATTCAGCCGTTTTTATAGCCTGGGAATGGATATGTGGGAGTCAAATTTATGTGATTAGGTTTGGTTTACATAAAATTAGTGTTGGCTGCGATTTGGGCCATACAAATTCAGTTAATTCACAAACAGTTATCTCGTAAAATGTCATCCTAAATTATTGGAAAGACAATAAAATGACAGAAGACCATTAATACATGTGTGAATAAAGCAGGAGTGGTTTTTGTTTGTCCGGCAGCGTCTGAAATACTTTTAACGATATTTTCGCAAGCTGATAGAGGATTTTTAATAACACTATATACCATTCCACTTTTCCAAACAACTTAGGCAATAATAACGACTTTCAATAGACGTAACTTAAAATAACTTAAAATATTATCATAGGGTTAAGTAGTAATAGCAGAATCATGATTTAGAAAAAAAACGAGTCTTTCAGGGACGTCTGACAGAAGTAGAATATCTAAATTATTTTGTAAAGCTAAAATGCCTAAAAAGATAGTTAACGACATGAAATATGGGTGATCAAAAATAACATATAAAACTTTTTTTTCAAGAAAAAGACGACAAGAAAAAAATTAAAAATTCATAAACATATAGCGTGGCGACGCAAACCGTAGCGACGCGTTCCCACGCCAACAGTCATTCTGACCCACCGCTATAGATGTTTCACATCAAAAATAGAAGATACCTCACAATTTGTTCACGTGAAATATGTACTTTCCACGAAACAGTAAAAACCTTTTCATGAGAACAAGATCGCGAGCATCAGTTAGTTTAAAAAATAATATTACATGACCGTTCAATTTCTTGTCGAAAACGCCTCGTACTTTATTTTGGCTATTGCATGTCAACTGTCAGTTTTTATTTACTCGACGAAGGATAACACAACCTTTTACCAAGCGTGCCTTTATATTTGTACACTTGTATATTTTAACGTCAGTTTCACAGAGGCGTATCAAGGTAAAAAAACTACAAAGCTGGTCTGTTTATTCTTTCTATTTCATACAGTGAAATAACATTATAATTCTTATTTCAAACGCATATACGAAATATGTTATTGCAGATATAAAAAGCGAGTCCCGATCCCCCAAAAGGTTTCATTATTTGTTACATTTCATTAATAACTGACTTCTGCCGGTGACTTCGCATTAATTCACATTCACATTAATGTAGATTTGACCTTATTATTCGGGAAAAGCACTTTTATTCTAGATGATAGGTACAAAATTTCGTGATGGTCGGTTGAGTACTTTAGGATTGAAAGCATAACAAACAAACAAACTCATATTCGCATTTATAATAGTTAGAATATGCCTGAATATGGTTTTGCAATTGACTGTATAAAACATTAGCTGTGATCTGTGGTAACACACAAACTTACATTTAAAAAAATTTAATTACTATCATCGCAGTTATGTAAGCTTTAACAAATTTTGTGTAAAATATGTCTATCGCGTGAGAAGCCAACAAGGTGACTGAATCACGCAGCATGATAACTCATTGATTCATAGTTCGAACCTTCTCGATAATATCTGATTCTCGTCCACAGTCCTTCGTGCCCTGAGACGCACCGAACGCTCCACCCCCACTTTTATGTCATTCTCGCTTATCATACGTTCTAAACTACACTTTGCATAGTAATTACTTCATTCCTAAAGGTTATATCCTGATGATAAATCGCTTATAACCTTCATTACATAGTATAAAACAAAGTACCCTACCGTGTCTGTCTGTCTGTCTGTTCGCGATAAACTCAAAAACTACCGAACGGATTTTCATGCTGTTTTCACCTGTAGATAGAGTGATTAATGAGGAACGTTTTAATATATAATTTGTCAAGGGTTTTTTCATAATCAGGGCGGGACAACGTCTGCCGGGCCCGCTAGTCCTTAATAAATAGACTATAAAATAATTCTCGAATATCGATCTCGAATAAATCGAATCTGACGATAACTTAAATAAAGAACTTACATTCTTAGTAATTCAAATAGAATTTAAAATTGAACAGGATTTTGAATGAAAGATAACATGTGTAAACTATAAATTAATGGTGAGGTGGTTTTGACCAATGACCAACACCTGATAAACCCGTTACTGTCATTCCCTTTTAGTTTGTCGCATTTGAGGGTCCGCTAGTATACATACCCGGCAGTCTAGAGACTTACAAGATGACGGCCGGCGAAGAGTTGTGGCAAAAAGTTTCTGTATTGTACAGTGCTTAGCACTAGATAAAGTGCCGTTAATTTACTGTGAAACTATAAAAAAGATTGCCTATCGCTCCTGTAGACAACCAGTAGGTCATGCAGGATTTCGTCGATCTCCAAATTCAAAAGCTTTATCCGTCGGAACGGTGATGGCTTACTGACAAGAAAAAAAATGCAAATCTTATAACATCGACGTGTAGGCTCGCTTACCTAGTGGTAGTCTATCAGCTGCACTTTGGGGAATGTGCATAAGATTTGGGCAAGGTAACTTGAACGACTCGGAACTATCAAACATCGTACGGACCTCCATTCAATGCCCGTCCATGTTTCATTTATCCGCACAAAGCACTTTGCATCTTCATTGATTATGTAAATCGCAAAAGAATAAAATGCGCTGCGTGTGTCTGCAAAAGAAGCGTGAATAAGTTTTTGATGAACCACCGCGTTACATCCTTAGCCTCTTCCTTTCCATCTTGTGCGATTGTGGCCAAGTTGTATATTATAATACAAAAAACCATTTCGAAGTTGTACATTTTACTTCATTTGTAGATCATAATGTTTCTGATAGCTAGGACTTTATACGTTTAAGGTGATCAGCTTAACGATACCGTAAACCAGGATTGTGGTTATAAGTAACATAATTAGAAAAAGAAGAAATTTCTAGTTCTTATACGTGATAAACCTTTATTACGTGTCGTATTAATTCAATGATTCCTCGAATCCTCTTTTAGCTATCTAAGCTAGAACTAACTTTCCTTGTTCAACGAAGCGGAATTAATCTTTCGGATATACGTATCAAGGAGATTGCTCACTTTTATCGGATACACTAATTTATTGTTTTCCGATTTCATATCGTACTATTGGACTCGGTAGGCAGATGTTAAGCTACCTTTTATTAACATAAAAATATTTTGATGCACTGGAAATCTAAAAATATGGGATTATATATTCAAATCCCAAAAACTGGGTAAAAAAAATTATATATTTACAAAGACGTCAAACTATAGTCGAGAACATTTCAAGTGGTCCCATATATCAGGTGAAAGTTTAGAGAGTAGCAATATTTATAGAGGATAGAGTGCACTCGATTCTCGTTCTAAATCATTTTTTTTTATTATTGTGGCACAGCAAAGTGACTGCACTGTAGCTCATGGTGAGCACAGTACAATCCAAAAACAATGGCGACTACCGAGAGACATGCCATCCCTCGCCGGTCGCCGTTGTCATGCCGGCCTGCGTAAATGTCTCTTCACGTTATGCTTGAATGACCCCATACTATAGGAAGGAGGGAACACACTGGCCGGGAGATTGTTCCACGGCTTCAGAGTACGGGAAAGATAAGAAGTTGCGAACTTTTTAGTTCGTGCCCAGAAAGGATTTACCGTAAAACTCTGGCTCCGAAGCCTAGCACATATAATTTGGTTATGAAAAGTAGAGGAAGGGGTTAAACTAAATAGCTCTTCAGAAGACTTGCCATAATATAGACGGTAGAAATTGTTTTGTGAGGCAATATCTCTGCGCGACTGTAGCGTCTCTATAAATTGTGTAATGTCTGCATCATTAACAGTGTGGACAACACGTTTCTGCAACCTGTTCAGGGCATCTAGTAGGTATTTGGCGGGACCGTCTGGTGAAATGAAAGTGAAGCGTAAAAAAACGTGGGAACAGCATGAACAAAACAAAAGGGTTTATTGTCAGTTTTATTATCGATGGTTATTAACTCCGAGTCGCCCCTTGCAGCTTTTGGCACTGTTCATTACACCTAGGTTTATTACGTTTATATCAATACTTTTGGAAGTCTTAAAATAAACTTTAACATAGTTTCTCTTTGTTGGTTATTTGTTTTGATATTATTATTTTCTATGTTAAATTTGACTATGAACTATCATCTCTTAGAATATTGTAAGCGACTAATCTAACACCTGGTATATAAAAAATATCACCGAAATTTGTGTAGGCGTTTTAGAAGGACAAGAAGTTTTATATACTAAAATATATAATCTTAAGGTATAACATTTTCATTACTTATTCTAAATAATTCTATAAACATCTAAATCGTTGTATTTTTTTTATATGACGCAGATGACGGAATCGATTATTACTAAACTAAAAGGATCAAATTAACTAGACCACTAAATAACGTTGTTGGAAAAGTAAATAAAGTTGAAAGAAACATACTAACTTATCTTGACAGTTATCAGCGTAATAATCCATTTTTTGATTATTCCAACAAAGTTTCTTGTAATTCCATTAAAAACTTAAATTAATTACGTATTATCTGTTTTCCAAAATTAGGTTATTCTTTAGTACTCCTTGTAACAACGAGGTGGCTGATGGTTTACCGACGGTGGAATGAATTTTAGGAAAGATGGGAAAGACATTTGGTGGAACGGGGAAATGGTCAGAGCAATAGATATACAATATATTTGCTAATAGCGGACGGACCAGAAAAAAAGAACATTTCTCTTCTAAACCGGGAGTAATACCATTTGTTATTTAGAATTTCTTGTCATTAATTCGGTTCAAGGTACATAAACTTAGCACTTAGATCCTTAAAAGCTTTCGACGATTTCATTTTAAGTTCCTTTTTAGCAAAATCTCTTACTATTGTTGCATATCTGGTAGTTCTCTTTTGCCTTCAACATCTACATTCCTAAGGATACCTACTGGAATACTAATGAATAATAAGTAAGGATACTTTAAATAGGGAATTTTTTGTTCAACAAAAGTTATAGAGAAACAAACGAATCAGTTGATTAAAGTGAATAGTAGAACACTTTTTTTTAATTTTAAATTTTATAAAACTGTAACAATATACGCTAAGTTCTATTAACATTCAAAAAGTGAAGTTGTTACTGATGTAACCTACTAGATGTGGAACACGCAGAATGTATCAGGACTTAGAAATTTAAATGGAATTTAAATATTCAAACAAAATGCTACGTAAAAATTAAATTATAATTCTAAACACAATTTTATTGTCAATTGCGATTTTATTGAGGCTAAATAATAATATAAAATATCAAATGTGGGTTGGATATTGTTGTATTTGTGACATATTCGGTAGAGAGGCGAGTGTTGTCCAGCGTTTGTCGATTACTTTGGCAGAAGGAAACTGTTATTACGTGGTACTGAGATAGATAACTGTCCCAATAAAAATGAACTGTCCGTATAGTTGCTTAGAATCTTAAATAGGATTACAAATCCAATATGGTTCTTCGGGATTGATACGGGATTAATAATAATTATAAGAGATGCTGAAATTTAAACCAACGGAATACTACATTGATAGGCTGAACATAGAAATCGAGTATAGACCGATAACGTTACTAGTGACAGGAAACTGTTGATGAGAAATTAGGGTATAAAGAAAAGATGAAACACTAGCACTACTAGCATAAATTTTGTTATATTTCGCTTCCTTTAATGCATGAACTGCATAACTGGATTTGAAAATTTATTTATATTTCTATAGTTAGTTACTGTTATCTACTATCGGTAATTTTATATATAAAACAGAATCGATTGTAAACTGTAAAAGGATACACAAAATATTTTGAGTGATATATTCATTCTTTGCTATAGTGATGTATAAAATATTGCAAGTCTAAAGGCTTTGCCACACGCTGAATATCACATAATAGAAATTTCTTTAAAACAACTTTCTATTATCCTGTTGTTCGAAGTATATACAATTGAAAGTTGATTATCTTTTAACGATAAATAATTTAAAAGGGAAACATCTCTATACTTATAAATTATTAAAGAAATCAAGTCAGTACCTTTGAAAATTACCTTTCACAAAAGTTAAACCAGACGTTTGTTCTTATACATAGTTAATATGTGTGATAATTCACATTTAGATAGAAACGAATAAATTATGCTTTAAGATTATTTCTGAGAAGCCCTTAAGAGTACCTCTAACATATCATGTTACAGACTGCCATGACGTACAGATTTTATTAACTGAAATAGGAAGGGCGTTTGATACGTTCCCATTCTGTGAATTTACTGCTTTTATGGAGGCGGCATAAATTGGGTTTGATATTCGTTCTTACTGCCGCGTTTTGAAATAGAATAATCCTTGTTAGGTTTGTTACTCTGAGTTGCTTTTACGTCTATACAGTTAGATAATAATATAATAATACATATCGCATTAGATTTTTTTGCTGTATTGTTGTCAGAAGTATTACTTCGTACTAAGATATCATGGGCTTTGTTCGCATGGTTTATTAGGATAGGGATTGGTATTAGCAAGTTCGTGAGTGTTTAGGCGAAAATGGTTAAGAAGCATTGCAATGCACAACGGTATTATCCGTCCTTCTTTAAATCCATCAAATGTCATATTTCCTCCCCCCAACCCCCTCACCGGTGCTTAAGTCAGTCCGAATACATAATGACTACGGCGCACATCTCTGTGATCAAATATTATTAATGAATTGCATTATAAACGTTAATTGTTATAATTAGCAAGTAAAAGTGAAAGGTGCGAAGCGAAGTGTCAGTGAGTGAAGAGGAGGCCTCCTAGGACAGTGACATCAGCCAAAAGGTGAGTCCTATTTATTCCCTATATCTTTCCGACCGTTGTGCATTCTTAGCGATCACCAGAAAAGCATCCCACCGAATTATCAAACCTTTTTATCGCAAATACAACCAGCGTCAACATTGAGGATCTTGTGTTTAGCTACATAATTACTCGATAAAGAATTTTTTTAGCTCATTTGCTTTGCCTTCGGAAGTAATTATATATCTACACTATTTATACCATATTTGACAATGGTCTCTCATCATGGTCAGTGCTGATCACGGATTAGTTGTTAAAGATGCCAAATCCACTGCCAGGTCGGAGCAAGAGGAGTTGGGAAGGGAACCAGTTTTCCCACTACACTGGTTCGGTGAACAGGGATACTCCAACGAGTTGCTTGGTATTTGTACTGGACCTTGCTATCAGGACGTTGTCGTGCATAGTATTATCACCCTCCTCCGGTGCCGCTACGTCACATCCAAGAAGCGAGACTATAACGCGACTACCAGCGCCACCATTTTAGAGATACAAATTGACATTAGCGCCACCACATTAAAAATACATAGTTATGAATTAATTAATATTCTAATATAGATTTAAATAAGAATTTATATTATTATATAGAATTGATTTATTACTAAAATAACATTTGTTTGTCGTTATTATTTTTGTGTTACTTCAATTATTGATTCTGATCTACATGTCGAAACACATTACTAAACACATTAGAGATACATAAATAAGAATAATTATATAAAATAGTTGTATAGCTTAAATAACATTAATTTGTTCATTATTTATTATTTTTGTATTACTAAAATTATTTTGCGGAATTATGTGTAAATAGAAATTGCTTTGACTTACATAGATCGGCCTATAAAAGACAAGATGTCGGTGATATCTACGCATTTTTATGTACAGAATATTGTAAGGCGAAGCACTGCCTGAATAAATAGTGACAGTACCTACGAAGCGTTTATTAGCATCCTTGACCGCATCGACTCTAACGTATTTTGTAACGATAGTCAAGTGATTCCATGATGTCTTATTACGGTGGTAGTCGGTAATCGTAGAACTTTGACCAAGAGGAGTTTAACATAATACCCTTTTCCACCAAACAGCAGGGTACAATACCACGTACGTGAAGTAGACATGTGCATAAAATATAATCACTTACTGAATTTGAATCAACACCCAGTCCAAAGTAATTATAAGAACATAAATTTATGTCCTTATAAGACAGACTAATATTAATAATCATTACA
Organism: Antheraea yamamai; assembly: GCA_036509395.1. Taxonomy (NCBI): domain Eukaryota; kingdom Metazoa; phylum Arthropoda; class Insecta; order Lepidoptera; family Saturniidae; genus Antheraea; species Antheraea yamamai. The sequence continues at coordinate 18,048,268 of AP028441.1, forward strand.
TAGTATAAAATAAAGTCCCCTACCGCGTCTGTCTGTCTGTTCGCGATAAACTCAAAAACTACTGAACGGATTTTCAAGCGGTTTTCACCACTGTATAAAGAGATTTATGAGGAACGTTTTGGTATATAACTTGTCAAGGGTTTTTTTTATAATCAGGGCGGGACAACGTCTGCCGGGCCCGCTAGTTTTTAACATCGTTTGACCTTATCCCAGGAGTATATACTAAGGCTACGATGTTTGTAAGTAATTTATATGCAGGCGTATCTCACATGAATTAGGCAGATCTTATTAAAAATTCAACACACAGCCATGCAAATCGTGTAAAACTTAAGGGGCCTCGGTTCGAGTCCCGACTTAATTAAATGTTGGCCGGCATAGTCTGTTGTTTTGGGGGTAATTATTTGACTGGACTTTTTTAAATTCTACCTTTATAATAAAGATAGTGTGGTGGATATACGTACTACGAAAAATTTCAAAAATATTATTGTTTTATCAAACGGTCTTTTTATCACATACAATTTCCTAGTACTTTATTTAAAATTTTGTTATCTGTTCTTTCGTGTAACCTATATGTGGTAATAGTTTGCATAATTACTATTACAAGTTCATTTTGAGTCCTATTTGAGACTTTTATATTATACTAGCGGACCGGGCGGACGTTGTCCTGCCTTGAAAACAAAAAAATCCTAAAAGTCGACCGCAGCGCCACCTACCGGGTCCAATTGTGAATCTAAACCATTCTCGGATCCACTCGAACACGCACACAAAATTTCATCAAAATCGGTCCAGTCGTTTAGGAGGAGTTCAGTCACATACACACGCACACAAGAAATATATATATTAAGATTTTCATCTGCGTTCTTTATTATTTTATGTACAAAGGAGAAAGCCTAATTATATGGAGTGCGTCCGCGAGATTGAAAAAAATGCACTTTTAATAAGAAATAATTTAATATTAAAAGAATACACTTTATTATATTAACTTTAACACTAAAAGGAAACTATTGTTCGAGGTATGAACTAATAGTATCGTAACTAAACCTAAGAGAAGTCACTACCGCTCGAAGTCTGACCCGAGAGTCGAACCTAATCTAGAACCTAACCTTAGAGATGTGACTACCGCTCGAAGTCTGAACGAATAGTGGCTTCAACTCTGATTGAATGCACGAGGCGAGTCTCACGATGCCACGGTGATGACGAGAGCCCAATTCCCCGTACTTGTCGCTTCATGTCGCCTGATGCTGCAGGTGGCCGATGTGTCGCAATGGTTACAAGTAAACTGTGAATTATGTCGCAACTTGGCTGGTACAATGTGGTATGATAGCGTAACAGCCTAAACAACTTAAATCAAAAGTATACTTTGCTTACAACATATCTTAGTAAACAGTATTGTTCGTTACTCAAAGTAATTGACTTCTCCTGCACGAACCACGCCGCTTGTTTTACTCACACATTGCTTAACGCGTAGTAGATACTTGCAAAAGCCGTAGTTTCATACAACTTTAATAAATTTTATGTTACACTAGCCTCTGCCCATAACTTCGTTTGCGTGGAGTAGTTACTTTGGGCTAACGTTAACACGCATCGGAAGTATTCAAAAGGAAAAATAGCCCGATTTTGTAACATTCTTCACTGGTGCTCCGCTCTTATTGGTCTTAGCGTGATGATATTTAGGCTGTAATCTTCCTCGATAAATGAGCTATATAACATCATTTTTCAAATCGGACCAGTAGTTCCTGAGATTACCCTGTACAACGTCATAAACTCATATAGTATAGTATATGTAGAAAAATTTCATAATTGATTTAATCATTACTAACTGATATTATAAATGTGAATGTGAGTTTGTTTATATGTAACGCTTCTACGCCTTAAGTACTTAACCAATCTATATTACGTTTTTCATACAGGTTCTCGGATATTGAAAAAGAAATACTACCTTTACAGTTTAAAACTGATATTTCGTCCTGAACAAATATTCTGTTCTCGAGAGATAGCTAAGGTCTAAACTAAGGAACAACGTCGTAAGCAAAACTTAGTTTTACTATACCTTTGTAATACAATTCCCCCACTGGCTCATGTTCTCTTTCTCTCTTTCTGTTCTATTTACTCTCAGCACCCTAAAACTAACTGACCCAACTATTAACCTGATATTATAATCTGCTGCAAAACAATAATCTATATATGGACCGTTTATTTTGAAAGTGGTGTAAGTCCATTTTTGAGAAAAATGAGCTATCACGTAATTCATGCTTAATTTAATGTAATTTTTTTATATATAACTAGTCCATGTTTAATTTCTCAAAAAAATCCCATGTTTTGTACAACTTAAAATCGGTCGGTAAATGAAATTGCATAATCATCGATTATGAAAGTGGTGTAAGTCCAATTGACAGAGGTAGGTGGCATAGCAGATGGATACCGATCAGTGTTTTGTTATTTTTCATTTATTTTATACTAGCTGTGTCCCGCGGTTTCACCCGCGGACGATTTGCATTGTTTCCCCTCCGTGTTTCCACTACTCGTAAGTTAAAAGATAAATATTAAAAAATTAGAGAAATGTATTAGAAAATGTACAGCGCATAACCTGTGAGAAGAAAATAATTACGACAAGGCTGTATGACTCCGTATCTTTGCCCGTATTTTGGCGAATTAAAAAAAAACAACAAAAACAACAGTAGTAAAATTATTAATTTATTACCTCTACGTCCTGGAAGACCGTTAAAATTTGAAAAAATCGCCCTGGAGCCTTTGTACCAAAATGCCAGACCTATTACGTACGAAAAATATAAAGTCATGAAGCAGCTACTACCCTATATACCTCCGGTGCATCATGCATATTTTGAAACACTACCACATGCAGAGAATAAGTAAATTCTTGTAATCAGTATCTTGTAATGACAATGTAATTGCCGTCTAAAATAAAATTTTATGTGTTGTTATGCGTATTTGTAAACAAAATTATATTAAAATGAAGTAGATTTTAAGCGATATTTGATTTTTCAAAATTGAAATTAAACGATTTTTACAATTGTCTAATTTTGAAAGTGGTGTAAGTCCATTTACAGCACATAAATATGTGTTATCATAGTCTAATTAGCCAAAAACAAATTTATATAAACAAATTAAATGTTGATAAAACAATAGAAACAATGCCAGACATCATATGATTTGCCTGTATTTTTAAATCAACAAATATAGTAATTTTCTCGAAACAAAAGAAAATGGACTTACACCACTTTCAAAATAAACGGTCCATATATGTACTTGCAACTGGACTTTAGAATAGATATTGAAAACTTAACCCGTCATCATTTTTAGCTGCATCCATATTTAGTACTACAATAAATTACTGTAAAAATTTGTATATATACGTATGTATTTTCCTCAGCAAAAACCTAACAATGTTCCTCAAGATAATGATATACTAGACAACAAAAGCCTAACAATGCGGAGGAAAAAACAGGTCACGTGTAATGTTAAAGTTATTTATGAAGACAAAATGGCGTCGCGGATAGGGGCTCGTGTACTTTGAACGGGGAGTAACCCAGGAGTAATTAAAATGGTGTTAAACTTTGGTCCGGTGAGTGTAGTAAAAACTTTGCGCGAGTACGCGTATAATCGTAGACAGAAGTGTTTGCACTAACAATATTAAGACATTGAATTAATTATCGTAGTTATAACCACATTCTAATGAACGACATTTCTTTAGATTACATTTGATCATCATTTAGTATAGTGTGGAATTAGTTTCAATGACGAATGTTGACTTAAGAGAAAAGGTGGTAGAGCCACGCTGAAGCTACTACCGGTTTCAGCATGAATGGGTCGGCTCGCCTGGGGTACTACCACCCTCTCACAGAAAACTGACGTGAAATAATGAAAGTGCTTGCATTGTTGCATTTCGTTCGATCAGTGAGAGCGCCAGAGGACCACCTCCCCTCCGCTCCCCTCTCCTCTCCCCTCTGCTTCCCATTCCCTCAAACGCAGGCTGGCAACGCACTTTTGACTCCCCTGGTGTTGGTAGTGTCTATGGACGGTGGTGATCACTTAACATCAGGTGACCCGTCTGTTCCTTTGTTTGCTATGACATAAAAAAAGAGGAAACGCGGTCTGTAAAACAGTTCAAGATTTTGTTTTCACAGGACTCAATTGTTATCGCGCTTTAACCGACATAATAAAAAGAGTGGAAGTCAACGAAATCATAAGTTGGTATTTTTCTGTTTATTTTTCCAAATCTGATTCGATGTTTTCAAAAACGGTGGTATAAAATACCTAGGAACTTAGACTTCTGTATTTAACTCACTACAATATGCCACTATAATATAATTACTCAAGATGTTCAGCCTTATTTGTTTTGTTATCTCATAGCTAACGTTAACCCGGGCTCTGCACGCGTTTGGTAAGCATTACTTTATTTTATGTATTATTTTTGTACATATTCTATGTTTTGTAAAAGTATTAATTTTGAAACTGAAATATGGTACTTAAATTATTTTTTATACGTCTAAATTTTTATTGATTGTCTGTTTATAAAAGTTCATTGGAACCGATTAAAACTAATATCAGTTAAATCCATACAGACAAAAAAAAAAAAGTATTATTTTCGTTTATATACCAGGATATTGCATGTACAAAGCAATGTTTAGATTTATTAAGATTAGGGGTATGCGAATAATTCGAACTTACGAATTATTCGTTCCGAATCGAATATTAATATTCGATTCGAGTTTCGAATCGAATAATTCGAAAATTCGAATTATTCGAAAGTTCCCGAATAATTCGAATCTTTTTCAGGGTTTCGTATTTTCAATTTTCGAATAAAAATTTAACAGTCAATAATATAATAAATAACTTATAAAAAAATGGATGGTAAAAATATTGATTGCCTTTTTTTTACGGCACTTCAAAAAATTACCTGAAATTCATGCTTCTAGACTAGAATACCCCCTTAATTCGCGAATTATTCGAAAACTTTTTGAAGTGCCGAAAATTCGAATTATTCGATTCGAATTTCGAATCGAATATTGATATTCGATTCGATTCGATTCGAACGATATTCGCACACCCCTAATTAAGATACAAAATAATATGGAACGTTTATATTTTTAATAGGTAAATATTGACAGCTCTATAAACGCTTCTAGCATCGATTGTACACAGATTGTGGTTACCGCAAATGCTTTCTGGTATAATGACGGGTGGGTGTTAATAAGATATAAAACTGTAATGATTTAGACCACCATTTGCGTGTGGCTAGGATTACAAATGTTAATAAAGCTACGAAAATACTATAGTTAACTTACCTCATAGAACCACCATATCCTATGATACAAGTTAAGTGAAGAAAAAAAAATCGAGACAGTCATAAGGACTGCCGGCAAAAGTGAAATCTCAAAACAATGAATTACCTGTTGTCTTTTGAATTTTTAAATTAATTAATTTAATTATAATTATAGTGAGAATAATTATATACATTTTTATAAAGTTTATTAATCAATCAAACGTATGATTGTCTGCACAATGTCATTACAAGATATAAATATTAGATGTACCTAAGCCGCTGTACTACGTGCCGCTAGTCTGACGAAAGCGCAATACGGTCGGTCACGCTCACGAGCATGTTATTGACGTGAAACCACGTTGATCTCGTTTATATCAATATCGCTCAAGCAATCAATTTTTGTTCAAAATCAATATCTATTTTATATATTTCTATAAGTTCCAGTTGCATGTAGTGTTGTTAAATTCTGAAGTAACTTTTCAGGGAACGCCGAGCCGGTTGTTAGTTTTAATGAAACACTTAAAACTGGTGATGAACGATGTTTGGTTTTGGATTAATTTTATATATCACTAGCTGATTCCCGTGACTTCGTCTGCGTCGTTTATTATCTCAATTGTTTTGTTATATCTCAAAAGGAGTAGCAGCGTTTGTCGTTTATGTTATATTTCAAACAATTTACAAAATACCTTAACTAATCATATACATAAACCTTTCTCTTTCACTCTGTATATTAATGAAAACGACATGAAAATCAGCTAAGTTGTTTTTGAGTTTATCGCGAACATACAGAGTGACGCGGCGGAGGACTTTGTTTTGTAATATGTAGGGATATTACGCCTTTGAATCGAATCTTAAATCTTTAAGCTGGTTCCGTATCAAATCTAAATAAGCTATGTAAAGCCTAAGTAAGTTTTTCAGCAAGCCATTTATTTAACAGAGTATAACTATATTTCAGATGCTGAACAGCTAACGGCTTTTATCCCGTTCCCTATAAAACACATTAGATAGTAATTTAGCACGTATACACACTTGACTCCTTGACACTGCGTCGGGACATTGCGTCTCTTTACGTCCTTTACCGCTTATACCACGGTGAGTGTTCAGAGGCGATATTGGACTCATACCTGCCGCTGCATTCCACTATCGTACAACTCGCCTGAAACTGAAATGTCATCGACACCATCTCGATGAGTGGAGGTCTTCTACGGTGAGGTTCTCAAGATCATCTCTACCTCGTACTTCGACATTGTGAAATCGACTTCCAGCAGCGGTGTTTCCAATACTTTACGAGTTACAATCCTTCAAGAAACGCTACACCTATTCAAAAAGCTGGCAACGCACTTGCAACTCCCCTGGTGTTACTAATGTCTATAGACAGCGGTGATCACTTACTAAATGGTGACACACCTGTTCGTTCACCACCTATGATATAAAAAAAATTCATATATATTTCTGATGTAATGTTAAAACTATGTTTACTGGAATTCCTAAATATAAGGACTAATATAAGCTAATAATAATTAGTAATATCCTTTATAGGTAAGTTGACTATAACAACGGATAAGGAAGCATAATTTATCTGTGGTCGTTATTTCGATACAGTTTCGTTAATATGTAGGTCTAGTAGAAGTTTCCGGAATGGACAATAAAAAATACTATTAACTGGTAATTTTTTTTATTATATCCCAAATATATTCTTCCTTAATTTGAATGGAATTTTATACGAATTAACCGCTTTTAATAAATTAAACTTTTTGCTGATACGTCAAACTACACTTAAAACCATATGAAAATATGCTAAAATTTTCACGGGTTAAATCCATAATAACTTATGCCCGGTTTCTGAGATACTCGGTTAAACTACCAATAGTTATTAACTCAACGAAGTTATCGAGAAGATAAACTGTCAAATGGCCCGTTGAGTTTTACTGACATTTATCGTATGATTGTGTGTTCATAAACGCAATTTGACAAGTTAACCGATAACTCTATTAAACATATAAATTACAATTAAATTACCTCAGAAACCGTGCATTAGACACGTAATATAAAATGGCGTTGGAATATAAAAACGTGACACAATACACGTGAAATGATAAAACAAACTGCATCTTTAAAGGATTCTATTTGTAAATGTCGTAATTATTCTTTGCATATTTTTAATGTAAATGATCAGATTCGGAAACCTTAGTATTCCCTATATAGTGAAGAGCTTCAATTGTTTAAAAGGTAAATTTGTTAAGCTATTGCATAGCTTCTATCGCGGGCCTTGAGCGTGGGGACCGAATCCAGAAATTCCGTAACGAAAAAAACCTAACACACCCCACTCCGACCGACACAGCGGTGATACTTTTTAGTTTTTCCATCTATCGATAAATACCAGAACTTTTAATGACTTTTTGAAATATCACGCTTGTCTCTTTAGTTCAGCAACCCGCCTTTAGGTGGCATTGGTTGTATTGGAAAACTACCGTAATCAGCTGTTTGTGAGAAAGTATATAGGTGTATAGGTATTTATCATCTATGTACAACAGTGAATATCTGTACTCGTATAATTTGTGTACAAAGTGTTTTAAATATGAATAAACAAAGTGCATTTATTAATAAAGAAAGTCACGAAAAAGTAGTGAAAGAAAATGAGTTAGTACTCTATATACATTCATTTTATTATTATTATCACAAATGCAGTATTATTTTTTGAAATAAAACGAAAAAAATTAATTAATTTTTTTAATTATTTTTTTTTAAATACTGCATTAATAAAATAAATAAATAATTATAATTGCATAAGTTGATAAAAAATGCTATGCAATAGCTTTACCGCGGCAGTCTCCGAGTGCCACACGTCTTTTTTTTTTAATAAAAAAATCCCATAGTTTCCAACATCAACCTTTAATTAAAGTATTTTAAAATCAATGAATGAAATTTACAAAGTTTTTATATGTACAGTTTTACAGATATTGATTTTCATTAAAAGTAATAGATACAATTTATATCTAGACTATTAGAAGTATTACAAAAGAAAGAATCAGAAAAATTAAGTAAAGTATGATACAAATTTTACATATAACCTTAATACAATTCTCAGCTTCTGTTTAAAAATAACTTAAACTTGTTTTCTTTTAAATGAATACACAATCATAGCATTTGTACTTCTTATGGAGAAAATTGACAGTGGCAAATTTTACCGTGAAGCTATTTGAAAAAAAATATAGTATGCGCACAGTTATGATGGTATATTTAATGTTCTTTTTTAAACGAGAAAAATATCATGTTTAAAGTCATCGAAATCTAAAATGCTTCTTTGCGATCTTATTTCAATATTCGTATCTCAGGAACTGTAGAAGCTTTTTAAAAACTGACTTGTTAATAGGTTCCTGCAAATGTGTTCTTCGCCCAATTGGCTAAATTCCAGTATGTAGCCATTTTATTATATACATTTCCAGGCTTGCTAGTGGTAGTGAACCCTAGTATTAAGCTGTCACGTCGTAGGTTAGATCTTAGCGCGTGATTTTCCAGTTACTTACAAAATATACAGAAAGTCTCCAAAAAATAATATTCTTAAATGACAAACTATTTTTTTATTAATATTAATTAAGGCCGAGTGAATTATTTGAAATGAAAAAAAAAACTCCTATACGTCGTTCAATATTTTGGATAAAGATAATGTATAAAAATAAATTTAAAAATCGTTACAAAGAACATGTTAATTATCAATATCAACACATTTAATTCTTTCTGTAAATTACATAGTTCGATGGTACTAACGTAAAGTTAATTTCTATAAACACATTACTTACAAAAAGTTCCACAACATAACACTTTTTAAGAAATATAATGTAATATTTTAATTCAAGTTAACTTCTTTTGATTTTGACACCTAATTCATAATAGATAATTAATTTTTGTATATTAAAATGTTTGTATGAATATAGTGCAATGAATGTATTTTAAAAACAGAAAAAAAAAAATAGAAAAAAATACTTATTCGTGCTTATTACAATTTAATTCTATACCATAAAATATTTTCAAATGTGGTCAATGTCCACTTAACTTTAGATTCTTAAATATTATGTATTTACAAACTCTTTTAAATAGAATCGATATCAAATATTTATATATTTACATAAATCCTTTATATATTTTTAACGTTATAAATAAAATTCAATACGATCGAGTTGTAATATCGGTTTTCATAAGAAAGAAAGTACACCACGATAAAAACTCACATGAATAAATAAATAATAATTACAATGATAAAATACTTAAATTTTATATCACATTGTTACATCGAAACCATTATATACATGCTCATAAATGTATTAAATACGAAAAAGATATTTCCAGCTACGTAGTTGAAAAGAAATTACATTATTTACAGAAAAGCGAGCTTAATATGGGAATATTTCTCAGGAAAAATATATTATTCTATACAACAAACGTAATATTAATATCCCCTTTACAAAAGGAAGTATTATAGTTACATATAAGTTAGGTATAAAATTAATTACAGTCACTGCTTATCGTTGAATGGTCCGTAATACAATATTAATGTTATGAATAGTAACGAGATGATGATAACATTCCTGTCATATCTCGATGACGTAGACGACGGTATTAAATTCCTGTAGTCCTTCGCCTCGTTCTGCGATGGGTACGTGTACGTTCTATCGGTGACACTTTTAACATCTTGCGGACAAGGGAGCGTCTCGACCGGTATTTGTAATAGCGCTCTTTCATTTTCTCCTTTAACAGATTTAGGTTCGTCAACGTAGGTTTCATCCGTTTCATCTTGAATGAAATCGTCGGGATTATCCGCGTAATCTTTTATTTTACTTTTATCATCGTTACCGTTTAGATTGTTTGAGCCGATCACGTTTCTTTCGAAGTAAGTGAAGTGTGAATTTATGGACGGGTCGCCGTTGTATTTGCAAATGAAATTTTCTAAAGACGTTCGCACTTTAACGCTCTTCGCTTCGTGACGGAGCTTATGCATCCATGCGAGATGGCAGTCGCACGTGAATTCGTTCCCTGTAACAATCGAAGATTTAATTAATTCCATGATTGCTTTAGTAAGGCCGTACGTGCAATCTTGACATTAATTGCGTTTTTGCTAATGATTCAAATTCAAACCTAAAGGACTGGTATAATTAAATTTAATTTACAAAGATAAACTGTAACTACAAAACATTATACCTACCTTCCAAGTAGATGTAGCTATTTTGGTTCTTTAAATTATCGTAGATTGGACGTAGGTTATCAAAAGTAAATCTCTTTAGCTTGTTATGTCTCAAGTCCAAAGCGGCGAGTCCCCTGACACCTTCGAAGAGTCCTCCGGCTAGCGTAACAAGTTTATTATGACTCAAACTCAACTTTCTTAATTGCGACAGTCCATCGAAAGTCCTTTGAGCCAAAATATAAATTTCATTATAATCTAATAACAATGATTGTAAATTCCACAGTTCGGTAAAAGTAAATGAATTGAGCGCTGTTAATTTATTTCTTCTTAAATCTAATCGTTTTAAATTAGCGAGACCGTTGAAACATTCTTTCTTCAGTTCACTTATGTTATTTCTATCAAGTTCTAGTTCAACTAAATTAATAAGGTGTCTGAATGCTCCTTCTTGTATGACGCTTATATTATTACTGGTTACATATAATTTTTGAAGGGCCGGTAATTCATTAAATGTCTCAGTTACGAGTTCTGATATCCGATTTTCGTCTAAAGTGAGTGCAGTCAGGTTCGGTAAGTTATAAAATGAGTGTTTACTTAGATGTTCTATCTGGTTCTTCGTTAATGTCATACCTTGTACTGAAGTAATGTTAACAAATGTATAACTTTCTATCGTTTGAATCGAACTGTGTTTTATACTAAATTGTCGTATCTTTCTTAAATATCTGAAAACCTTAGCTGGTACGAAATCCAACCCACCATCTGCTCTGACATTGAAAGCCAATGTTTCTATATTTGACTGTGAAATGAAGCTTGCCCATAGCGGGTCTGTTCTTTCTATACCCCCATTGAAAACCCAGCATTCTGTTTTGATTGCTTCGTTTATATCTTGACTGTTCTCGCAATAGCAGTGGACTTTGGAGTCACGGTCGCTAATGTCGCAAATATTTGTTGTCGGTAAAGTTTTGTCCTTTTGTTTCCTTCGATTTGCGTCAAGAGCTTCTATTGCAAATAGCAACAGTACCAAGGTAGCGGGTAACTTCTGCGCCCGCATACCTTCAACCTGTAAAGAAAATATATGTTAATACAAATAGTATTTTTCTACACAAAAAAAAAAAACACTCAGGTCACTTAATCGGTTAAGAACTTTTCTCTGAAATATTACGTCTTACAACGTTCGTGACTAACATAAATGTAAAGGAATTTATTCTGAGTCAAATGTAAAAATTTGTACAAAAAATGTTTCTTGCCGGAATTTCAATTGTGAATTCAGGATTTATACGGCAATAAAATATACAATACTTCAGGTGTTTTAATTAAAGTATTAGCTGTAGCTAATCTAAGATTACATCTTGTTATTTTAAAATTGAATATAAAATACGAGTATGCACGTTGTAACTTTTTTATTAATGAAGACATTTTAATAATAATATATTTGTTATAAGAGTATTAAATTTATAATTTATAATAATATATAATAAATAAATATAAATATATATAATAAATATATAAACAATTATTATTATTAATTAGTTCATTTAATCAAATATATGTTATTAAATAACAAAAACATAACATTGTGCTGGCTTACTAGATTATTTATTGAAAATATATTACTAGTAGATGTTATAATTATTTATTTTTCTTATGACTACACTAATATTATATTCTATAATCTTATCATTTTTTTTTTATTTAACGTGGGGATATCCCTTATGGATACCCCCCTTCTCGGGGGAGAGAGTGGGTTATGTCCGACTCGCACGGACTAAAACCCCACGGTGTACCGACAGACCATTTTGTGGGGGCGGCAAGGGATCGTTCAAGCTAATCAGCCTTGTAGAACCGCCCCCACGGTCCGTCCGGCGGAAGGTGACCGCCGGGCTCCTACCTATAGAGTGACAGACCGGGTACACACCGGCTGCCCCCCCTCGTCCGCCGAACCTGTGCAATGAGGAGATGGGCCCCCCGGCCCATCCCCTCAGGTCCAGCTACGGTGGCGGGAGGAGTTGGGCAAAGCGCCGCCTTCTCCCGCCTGTCCTCCTTTGGCGGAGAGGGCCACTTTGAGGGTCTATCTTTCGGGCCCTCTCCGCCGCCTCCTTCTGCGAGATGACCTCCTCGCAGAAGGAGGCCATCGCTGCCGAGCATGGCCGAAACCACGCTCGGCAGCGACAAGTCCGCTCCTACCGCCACCGCCAGAATGTGGCGTTGCTCTCCCCACGCAGCACACTCAGACAGAGTGTGCTGCGCGGTATCTTCGTCAGCGCCGCACTCGTCGCAGGCGGCGGTCGGCTCCCTGCGTGCGATCCGGTGCAGGTACCACCCGAAACAACCGTGTCCGGTGAGTACCTGCACTAGCCCCACTTCCTCCCGATCCAGTCCCGCAGGACCGGGCGGACGGCGTCAGCGATGTACGTCCCGAAGCGCGCGTCCGCCAGGTCCTGCGTCCATCTTTCGACGGCGTCCTCTCTGAGACGCCGTCTCTCCCCATAATCTTATCATTTACGCTAATGCAACTTTAGTTGCAGTAATGTTAAATAACAGTGTAGTGTAAGAGGATTATACATTAAGAAGAACTGACCCTTATTTTTACTTGATTTTTTTTTAGGCTCTGTACCACAATTTCTTCCAATGTTAAATTATGATGTAGTCTAAGATGATATGCAATGCTAAATCTAATGGGGAACTGCATCTCAAACTACAGCTGCCAGAATACACCAACAGGTGCTTGGCGATAGATTTTAAATATGAGTGTGGTAACTAGCCAGGTCGACTTAGAAAAAGCCCTACCACCATGTGCAAGAGCAACTGCAGAAATGCACGCATAAGTAATTGGTGATAATTTTTTAACATTTTAAGTGGCCAGATGGACATGAAAAAAAGTCGAGGCACTCATAAGGACTGCCGATAAACGTGACAACTCAAAACAATTAAATAAATGTGTTCTCTTTTGAATTTTCATATTAATTATAGTGTGAATGACAATATTTAAATTTCATTTTTTTTTTTGTTGAAATTATTAACATTAGTGTGGTTTTCATATCTATTGGCACTCGGAGGAATAATTATATACATTTTTATAACGTTTATTAATGAAACTTATGATGAGCTGTAAAATATCAATATTACATATACACAGCCCCAATACTACGCGTCGCTAGTCTGACACAAGTCGCGCAAGCGCAATACGGCAGGTCATGCTTACGTAGCATGCTATGATGCGAAATTATAAGTTTACTTCCGGCCAAAAATACCGCTCAACGTGCCTAAAGAAATTTTCACTTCAAATATTCTTTATCACTATATCTTTATGTTATTATGATATTTACCTTCAGCAAGAGGTTTTGTAAGCTGTTAACGCATTTATAAGAAAGAACTGAATCGAAAATTTAACATTTCATACACAGTTTTGTAGTCAAAGAATTCTAAACATCCCTGGAACGTCACGCATAAAGCCGTCTCAGTCCCTGACATAATTAAGACACTCCCACGTAGTTTACATGACAAAAGTATTACTAAAATTCTTACAAATCTTTGAAATTGCTTTTCCTTCACTTTATTAACATTTATTTCATTTTTTCGTATTACCATTATAATTGATATTACAGTGGCGGTTAAAATATACAAATATTGCTTTTTATTTTTGGAAACCAATCTCTTAGAGTATTATTGCCATTATCGAGTTTTTTTGTACCACGATGGTGGTAAAATAGCATGCGGGCCTCTTGATGTTAAGCAGTCGCCGCAGCCTATGGAAGCTTCCAACATCAGAGGTGTCACATACGTGTGGCCGACCCTAGAATATTCTATTCACTTTCCCCTTCAAGAATTCCATACTGTATCCCCCAGGAAAACCTCAGGAGTTGGTAATAAATATTACGTGTCTTGTGATAATTTCAATATTCTAACAAGATGGCGGCTTCCTGGTTAAACTTTCCAGGGAGTTTTTTTGGTATCTCAGTATCCATGCACCGTGGTATTATTTTCCATTCTCTTCACTTATGCACAATAAATATATTACATAACACCACCAACATTACAAAATATGGAGTCAAATAACACAAGATAATGAATTAAATATAAAATCCACCATGTAGTGGATTCTAACTCTATTATAAACTTCGTTATAGAAGAAAACAATAGACTATAGCAGTCTCTTTCACATTACGTAGACTATATAACCGCTTGCTATTTATTTGAAAAGTATCACTAAAATGGCATCATCTTTTTCTGATATCGTAATGAATGTATCATAAAATATATATATATATATATATATATATATATATATATTTTTATGTAATAGCTGCAAACAAACTGGTGAGTCACCTGATGTAAAGTGATAACCACCGTCCATAGTCACTAACATCACCAGGAGAGTTGAAAGTGCGTTGCCAGCCTTGTATTTGGAGGAAAGGAAGGAAGGGGGAAAGAGAGGGAGGGAGGGGGAGAGGAGGTTAGGTGGGCCTCCGGCGCTCTCACTGTCTGAACGAAACGCAACAATGCAAGCACTGTTACTTCACGTCGGTTTTCTATGAGAGGGTGGTACTACCCCACGCGAGCCGACCCATTCATGCTGAAACCAGTAGTAGCTTCAGCATGGCTCTACCACCTGTTAAATAATATAATAGTACTTTTATATTTTATGAAAATAACATCTGAATATATTAATTATTTACAGAGTTCCAGCAAAATGCAAGAGATCTTAAATGATTGCGTAATAGAAGATCGAACATAGTACTTTGTTTGCTTTCGCTTTCAGTAAATACCACGCTTTATTAGTTCACGTATGTTTAATGTATACTTGCACTATCGAGTCTTTATAAAGTCGGCTTTAATTATCTATTAATTACATTTTCTCTGTGTAATTGTATTCATTATATTGTAAAACGTATTTGTCGGTTATGAACATATTTTACTTTAGGAGATTAAATATTAGCATATTAGAATTATCCCACGATTTCGTCTGCGTTTTTTTCTGTATATTTAAGATGAACAGCCTATTAGCTTCCCTTAGTGATAGCTTACCCGTATTATGTACATTAGTTTTATTGCAATCGATTATGATTATTAAGATATTTTATTAAAATAATAAACAAACAGACCGAGTTATTTTCTCATTTTTAATATTAGTGTGGATTTGCATATAGGGTTCGATGAAAAATGTGTACATTTCAAAATCTTTTAATATCAGCTATGTATGCATGTTATAAAAAAAGTTTTCAAAGAAAAAAGAAACCTCTTCAAAATACATGCACCCAATAGTGTAAAATAAATTTGAATACTTAATTTTATATAATACTGTTTAATTTTCTTTTTAATAATTTAGGATGCAATTCTAAAGCTCAAATAATATCCATTATATATTATTTTGAAGAATAAGCATTCAATAATAAAAACTCCATACAAATCGGAATAGTAGTTTTTGAGAAAATCGTGAACATATATACGGGTCGAATACAGAATCTTCTTTTTTTGAAATTAATTAAAAATCGTTTCATTATCAAGTGAAGCTGAGTTAGATATTAGAAAGAGTTATGTAACGTTAGTACTTCGCATCTAGCACAGCTCTATTTTACCCTCTTCCCTGTGTCCCTGACCACATACTATGATCCTCGTTCAACCGGCGACCCACCTTATTTGTTCTCATTAGAGTTATCAATTCAAAATGTAACATATTTATACCGCAATTGAGTTACGTGAAAACGTGAGAAACGTAAACAAATTGTTTACCTCCAACGCTGAATTTAGGCCATTTCCAGGCACGTCTCATAATTATCTTACATAATTACCAGTTACGAAATAATCTAAATAGCAATAAACGATTGTTTTTTACTTTAATGGCTTTCGATTTTTATAACATCGAAATACACATAAATAATCAGTTTATTTTATGCATATATTTTTATTTTAATAATTTAGGAAAACTTATAGCTAACATTAATTAAAATAACAAAATAGTAATATAGTTAAAGGCTAATTATAAGTTTTCAGTTACAGAAATATTAATAAGCAGAGAAAAGACAGCTATGAATACAATTTAAAAAAAAATGATTATAAACACAAAGTTAGAATTAATTAGGGAAGTCTCTAGATAAAAGCTGTCTAAGAGACGATACGTTAATGTAAAATACATTCACATTATTGCCTAAAGAATCGAATAGTTAGATGCCCGGAAATGCATTTTGTCTTTATATTGTCCTTACAAGTGGTACATGCAATAGTTTTAGTTTCCTTATAATACTTGCGGGCACACATAACTGAACTTTAGACAATAGTTCTGGACAGTCTACAATTCCATTGGCTATATTACTCAGATAAGTTAAGTTACATTTACATGATGTTATATACATAAACAAAAGAAAGTATAAGTGATTAGTTTGCTTTCAAAATATAAAAATACGCTATTGAAGAAAAATGTCATTGGTTTCAAAACATTCGAACGAAAAAGCATTACATAATACGGAAAAGATTACATTTTTTTGTCAATACTCGTCTAGTATTCAAATCCATTAACAAGATGTATGACCAGATAATACCACCAACCAATGGTGTCACAAAACGGGGTAAATAGTATGAAGATGCTCATGCAACTGACACCTCCAACCGACAGTTTTCCAGAACGGGATAAATAGTAGTCAGTCATTAGTACGGATCAACAGCAGTCAATAGTACCAACGTAAGTCAATAGTAACTCCCCTGATATATGCATTGTTAAAACAACGAAGTCAATATTATGAGTCGTTATATAAACATAACTAACCATTATTAGTTAATCAAACGTTTACAAACATAACACAACTTAATACAGAAATCCGTTTAAACCGTCTTCTCTCAGAAAGTTATCCTGCGTACACGATTTGCATATAACAGGAACTGTTTAAGTTTGTGATAGCCCGTTAATTAACGCGTTTCGAGTAAATATTTACTGTACTATATTAAAGGGAATGCTCAACCCTCGCTTCCTTGAAACTCACAATAAACACAGGGCTAAAGGTTCGGGGAAGGGAATCAAGAACGTCGATAGAGAGTGTCTGGCGGGATCTTAGGATGTCATGTTTTCTATATTTTATTCATAATCTTGTGTTATTTCCCTCTGTATTTTGTAATATTGGTGGTGTTTTATGTAATTTATGAAAATAATACCACGGAGCATGGATTCTGGCTTGCAACAAAAACTTCCTGAGAAGTTTTAACAATACGGCCACTATCTTGTTCGTCCATTGAAATGATCGCAATAAAACGTGTAATATCATAATTTCTCGACAACGGCAGTAATAATATACTAGAAGATTGGTTACCAAAAAAAAAACAAGATCGTCAATAGTCATATTGCGATTCGAGGAAGGTATTATACGTGTACTGAATTACTATATCATGGTGATCTTAAGAGTCTGGGGCCGACTGTTATTCATACGTTTAAGCACTTAATAATTTTTACTATCAATATTTTTAAAACTGGTACGACTTGTGCTATGTTTGTTTCCAGTAATATCAATTCTACATATATTTTTGTCGACAGTTGTGACTGATAATTTTACAAAGTACAAAATGGATATGTCATAGCATCAAGAGTTTTGGATCGAATATTTTTTAATGATCCCTGTAATCAATTTAATATTACTACTATAATTTAAAAGGTCACAAGCTTTGTGCTTAGTTCAATTACGGTAACGTCATTGCGTCTGTTGATGCGTGGAGCCGATAACCTACAGGTAGTTACTTACAAGTACAGATTTTATATATGAAGTATAATAACTCAGTCGTTAGCTTGTACTGATATTGCGTCAAATGACGTACGCTTGAACCTTTGAGAATTAGTCGGAACATTAGGCGAAGGAAAAAATTTTGATGACACTATAGCATGGCCGTTTCGAATTTTGAGCCAAGTTGGCATACAGCCACTCACGAGTTTAAAGTATCGGTGTATTAAGGTCTATAGGTGAGTTCTTGCAGTGGCACTTAAGACTCTTTCCTCTTGTAAATGTAATGCCTTAGACCACATTGTTATCACACCTTACTACATCATTTGAGATTGGCTAAACCCTAAAACCTATAAGCAGTATTACAGCACAACGAGTACCCATATATTTCTGTCACAAAGCAGTATTTTTTGTGTCACCGTATCCCGGTCCTAAGGTTGTGATTCTCGATTATTGGGTTGTTTTACAAACCGGTAATAGTTTTTACGTTTGTAAGTGCCTCCTCAGGGTCTAAATTGAATGAAAAAATTTTTTTGATTTTGAGATAGAAAATGAAACAACAAACTTCAACCCTCGAATGTAGCAATCTATTAAGGATAACCTCAGGCTTAGGGTTTTTTTGTAACTGGTTATTTATATTTCTAGGTTCCACTGACCGTAATCCGGTGAAGCTGTTAGGACCTTGTTAATTCAATAGCGTAATCAATTCGAGAAAAAAAAAGTTCCACTGACCACTTAACATAAAAAAGATCCATAAAAAGTTAGTTTAACATTTAATATGATCGCGAACTTCGTTGTCGTAAAAAATGGTGTTTGATAATTCATGGGAGCCACGTTCCTTATCTGGATTCATTGTGGACTACCCTTGATTTTGTAAATTGTAATTTTGTCCTTATCAAACTCCTATAGCACTTCTGTTGATATTTGGTTACTTTTCTAATATTTTATCATGATTCATAAATCTTTATTGAAAGTCATAATGGTATGTATGTTAGATAAAACTCTGAAAAGTTTTCTATCTGTTATAATAGTCTCACTAATATCACTTTAGTCGTGTCGAAAATTATCCTGGACATATAACAAACACTTCAGTTTCATAGACTTGTATATAGTTATGAAAAAGTCTTAAGTCTTTACTGTAAAACAGTGTACTAGTTTTACTGTGTACTGCTGCTCTATTGTCAGTGAAGTTTGGGTCACGAATTGTAGTGGCAACAAACGAGTTACCTACTTCAACAAAGAAATGAAATTTAGTACATTTGGCGGTTGACTCACGATTTACTACATTACTATATTTTATTTAACTGTACTCAGCGACCACTTGGCATCGTGGTCGGTGTGCTTAGTAGCCATGCCAAGTTAACTTCTCTTTGAAGATAGATCGTTCAGATATTTTTTAATAACTGGCTAGCATTTTTCCGACGATTTGCGTCAAGTTAAATTTAATTTTATAAAGTCACTTTTATCGGCACCTTTCTAGAAGTAATAATATCTTGTGAAATTGAAACTAAGCGATTATAGTCCGGTGGTGGTATGGTCTTTAAATAATACAATATACAATATTTTTTATGTCGAAAAACCATTGTGCCAAATCTATAACTATCATGGTTGGAGTGTTTCAGCATTTTCCAAAGCTGTCCTAGCTAGCTACCATTTTCAACTTTAAATTGGTCACCAAGTACATAAAGTTATGTTCCGGCAGGTTTTTAATTCTTTATATATTTTCCACTTGACCACAATCATATTTGATGTTAATAATGACGTGGTATAAGATAGTAAACATGATAAACCTAAAGACTGGCTCCCAAATGCAGCTGCCGAAACACATCAACATGTGCTAGGTGATAGACTTTCAATTTGAAGATGGTAGCCAGCCTTGCGGGCTTAGAAAACCCCTATCACCATGAAGTCTTACGATAATTACTGTCTCCCTCTATATTTAGGATATTATCTTCTTAGTCTATATTGTCACTAAACATTGGTTAAGAAAATGATCTTAAACCTACGAAAATGAAATCATAAAATATGAAAATTATAAATTTAATAATTATAAACAATAGCTTGACTACTATTCTAATATTATAACTCTTTAAGAATGCAGAGATACCTTCCTAAATAAATTAATAAACCCGAAGACATGTTCCAAGCGCTGGCTTAGATTTATCACCACTGCCATCTCTTTACCTACTTCTATACGTTGATTAAATACCCGGGTTGTAAAGTCTCCGGGCCACAGATTAATAACGGCTAATAATTATAAATGGGGCCACTCCGAGTCGAGTTTATGGACTGTTTTGTTCTTTATTAGTCTGTTTATTGCTGTAATGTTTCATTTGGGCTGGTCTGAAAGAATTTATTAACTGGCGGAACTATGTACGTTAAAATTTGCATACTTAATATTCCACCTTTTTTAAAAGTTATAAAGCGTATTTTTGTGTGTTATAGTAAAGTAAATACTTCTTTAAATTTTGTTAATTAGAATTCCGGTTATAGTTTTAGGTGAAATATTATTTTCCTATTTTGTCTCCTGTATTTTGATGAATGTTTGTTTAACAATTTTACGGAAATATTTTATTTTAATAACACATTTGACGGTTTATATTACCTGACATCGAGAAAAGAACATCTGTTACCACAATAATGGCTTCAAGTTTAAAATATGTTAGCTAATGTGTGTATGCTTAGGTACCACGGTATTTTTTCTATATAGGACTATAATATTCACTGTAAACATTTGAAGACTTATTCTATATCCTTATCTTTGTGCCCAAAAATAAAAAGTTAAGTTCTATTATTTATCAATATCCATCCCATCCAATCCATCCATCCTATCAATATCAATGGTCATGAAGTAGCAATTTAAAATTTAATAGTTACATATTTATAAGATGATATTTTAGTATGTATTCATAACAATATTATTAAAAAGGAATCCCTATTTATATTCCTTAAATGGACTATTCGAAGTTAGACGCGGTTAAGATATGTCAAGATACCAAAAACCCGGTACGTAAGAAATCTACATTATATCAACACCCAACACTACTTTGCAGAGTTTATGGACAACACCCACAATCTAAAGCAAAAAGGGTATAAAAACAAGAACAAACGAAGGCTACATAGAATTTAATTATGCGGGTGCAGATGAAAAAAGGTAACGATTTATGTTTCTCGAAATAAGAGAAATAGCACTGCGTGCTGTGAACTGGTTTCAATTTTAAATTGTAAATTGTATACCTAAATTATCCGAATTTATATTTTGGATTGGAATATCGCTGCTTTGCGAAAGCAATAAATTTAGTTATGGTGCTACCGAAATCTAGCCATGCACTAATTTACCATTCTTATTTGTCACGTTCATCGTTTATAAAAATTATAATGGTAATACTAAATACTATTATATATATATATTATATAAAATGTAGATGTAACCCTGATATGTTTGTGATGATATTTAGAATGTCGTTCTTTTAATTTATTTTTAGCTTATGTATCTTCTTTTTTCATCATATATCAAACCAACTTGCGTTTCTTTACTAATTAACTACAATAGAACATTTAATATCTGTTCTAATATTATTTATATAGAAATAAAAGTGAAAGCTAATAGATCACTGAGAATGAATAGAAGAAATTTCTGTGAAAGAAAACGTGATGAAATTAGAACATTTTAATGGAGTATCTATTTATTTACGCAATTCCACTGCAGCGGAAGCCCTTAATGCCCCAAATCAAACTGTAATACAATAAATAATACGGCAGATTCTATATAATGAAATATATGCCATTTTCTCCGTTATACTATGAAGCTGATTTATACGTATGATCGGATATTAATGAGAATTGTGTAGGTTTACAAAATCATAAATTATTCAAGCGAAACCTTCATAACCGCATGCCACCGCGACTCTGTTACACGAACGTCGTATTGGGAAATTTATTGTTCGACTGCGCACTCGCTGAGAATTTCTACGTTCGCCAGTAATTCTATTCCCAGTTCGTATTACTTCGGCTGTTTGATATCTGCCGATGTCTTGAGCCTTTCGATAAATAAATTCATGCCATAAATATCTTATACGAAAGAACTAGAATGATATAGGTTGAACCTAAAACTGTTTTCTTCTATACGACATTGACAAATATGTACTACGGTTGTTGTACTTTCGTGTTTCTGTCTTGTCTCTTTTAGATTTATGATGTAAGGTGAATGATCTAAACTGTTAACCGTTCCAATATTTCTTACATGCAGATATAGTATATCATTGAGAAATTAACTGACACACAATAATTTTAACAACGAGATAAAAATAATCCCAGGCTCCAAATGACACTGCGGTATTTCTTTATGATAACAGATTTACAAGTATCATTGTGCCTTATTTATTCCTAACCCACAAGATATAGATTTTACTAAAAAACAGACTAAGCAGATAACGGATTTTAATCATATTTTCTTCTGTCATTGTAAAAAATAGAAAATATACTACACTAATTCTCAATGCTTCGATATATTCATTTTGACCCAAACTATTAAAGGGGCAATAAGGATTATGTTGCTGTTTTATTAGAATCTTTATTCCTGTGACTATTATTTTCGGTCTTGCGTTAAGCTAAATGTTGTAAAGAGAGGTCCTTTCTGGGTATGTTTTTAAGCAAATATTAACATGAGATTGTTTTGGTGAATGCTGAAACCTTATTAGCATCTCAAATACTCCATATCGTCGGTATTATCCCAAAGATTAAATTGATGAAATTTTAGGTTTATATTTTGGCAAGACTTACTCTTAATATATCATTATCATGATCACATACTCCTTGGCTTATGCACTACTAATGACAACTTTCTACTATTGTACTCTCTATATATACTAGTGTACTTTCTTGTGTACTACTAGTGTACTTACGTTCATTGTCTTACAGTCGTAAAAGGTTCGTGGATATTTCTCGCTCTCGACATGATTAATACGATTCATTTTAGGCTATTTGTCACCGTTAATAATATTAAAAAGGGTGATTCTGGAAGTTATTGGTGTCGAGATATACTTTGATGTATAGGCCCAAGGGATGTTTTCGTGGTAACTTGAGACTCTAATCGTAATGGGGTCAGATAAATGATTTTCTTTTATTATATATGTCATCATAAAAATTACTACACTAGCCGTAATTCTTCCTATCTTCTTTGATAACTATAAAATGTTAATTCCTTATAGTGATATAGTTTGTTTTATAAACCTTTAGTAAGAATTTTAGTGTTCGTCGAGAGGTGAATTTTTATAAATGCGATAGTGAGTTTGTTTGTTTTTTATGCTTTCTATTTGTAGCTACCTAACAGATCACTATGAAATATTGTGGACATGTTATTACGTATACCTTTCTCCAGAAGAAAAGAAATATTAAACCTAAGGACTAGGTCAAAACCTTATTAACGCGAGCGAAGCCGTGAGCAAAAGCTATTAAATAATACTACATAATTGACTGCAGCTAATTGATCTAAGTTTTAACGTTTGACCACAATTTTACTTTATGTTAGCTGGTGGGATACTCTTACATTCACGTACATTAATTTTCAACTTAAAAATAATAGTTAGCATTAGCATTAAAAACGCTTTTCCACCATATTATGGTTTAATTTTCTTTACTTCATTATTTCTTAGCGATGACTCGGGTATGTCGTAGGATTCTACCAATTAGCAACCATCCCTTCAAATTTAAATCAGTAGACACCTTTCAAGTATTGTTTATGGAATATGCTAACAGATTTTCGAGAAGCTATGCATGTGGTTATTGTGATTCAGGTGGTCTTGAGTACTATACACCAAGTAGTGAATTTTTGTGAACCCTAAATCCAAAAGCAGTTTCATCTCGACCGTATTTATATCATTTAAGACACATCAGAGCTTTATTGCACGTTGTTTGTCTCCCTTAATGATGGTAAAAAGGCAAGTCTACGTTACTATCGGCGTCGACATAATCTTTGATAAATAGGTTTAGGGGTTGTTTTTGCGTCGTTTCGCCGTTGAATCATATCGCCTGTAAGATAGTGACTGTTCATTCATAGTGAATATTGCCTAGCAATTTGGAATATATATTTTAGGGCAAGGGCATAATGATCTTAATGATCTATCTGGTGTTTAGCGACAACGTGGTCTAAAATAAAAAAAAATATACAAAAATTGTGATAAATACTCTTGTGGAGACACAATGGATGTGTTACGTCGTTTGCCTTTTTTTATTTTATTTTTTTATTAACGTGGGGAAATCCTTTATGGATACGCCACCCTCCCTTTTATGTCCGACTCGCACGGACTAAAACCCCACGGTGTACCGACAGACCGTAATTGTTGGGGCGGCAAGGGATCGTACAATGCTAATCAACCTTGTAGAGCCGCCCCAATGTTCCGCCCGGTGGAAGGTCACCGCCGGGCTCCTACCTATAGAGAGACAGACTGGGTACACACCAGCTACCTCCCCTCGTCCGCCGGACCTAAGCTTAAAAACTTTTGAAAAACTGCATAATGTAGACCCATAAATAAATCTTAATGAGGAGGTTTTTTTTAAACCCGGTACATTCACGGGAAGAAATTCTTCTATACCCAAACTTTCTGCAAGCATCTTCGATGGTGAATGGTACTATGAAGGGAAGTAGCTCTTGGCATCATGGTAAAGGATTCCTCGTACCATGACTCATAATATAAACAATAGAATGAAAACAATGAGGTGATTTCTCTCCTTACACTTAAGGTTCACTACCGCTTGTTAGTCTAGGGTGTGCCTAAATGTGGTCCACTATTTTTTTTGTATGCCAAAGGCAGCAAACAGGCGGTTGAATTATCTCATGATGAATTATTACTGTTGTTAATAGACAACTGCAAGACCAGGAGTATTACATAAATACTTTAATAATCTTTATAAAGTTACTGCAAGAAATTCCCTTAATATCTCTCAATATCTGTGATAGAAAACTCATAGAAAATAATTGAAATTAGTGATGATTGCCTTTTTTTAAATTCTGTATATTATATAGATAATTTGTATAGTTTATCAAACACAGATTAGTTTACACTTTCCGTGAAGAAAATATGATAAACATTGCTGTACGCAATTTTATATTAAATTTAGACAAAAAAAAAAAACAGAAAAAATCTCGCATTCGTGATTAATGTCCCTTATTATAGACATCTATTAGAAATTTTGGAAAAGATTTATATATGCAGACAGAAATACAGATAAAGTATAGATATTAATTACAGTAACTCGAATTTCTACTCAAATCAAAATTAAATTTCTTTGCCGAAATTGGAATTTAAAGTATTTATAAAGAGGTTCTTAGCCAACCGTTGGAAGTATTGCGCTACCGAGAAGTGACACGAAACTTTGAGAATGTTTATTGCCTTCGCAGCCTGCCAATAAGTTTTTAAAATTTTAATTGAAACGTTAAAAAGGCACCCCTAAGATGAATCCTCTAAGAGAAGTCAAGCGGACTATACTCATGGCGTCGAGTCAAATTGTTATGTGCCCCTTGAGGCGGAATGTTCGAGTTAAACGTATCTCTTTACGCGCGGGAACTGAAAGCATTAATAATTCCGCTGAGTGCCCTCTTGTGCTTGTTTATTTTTCTCTCTCACTTTTCACTCTACCAATGTTAAGAGCGTTACTGAGATACAAAGATATTATTGCACTTACGTGGTTTCTAGTTGGTTTGGGGTGTCCATGATTTTTGTTACTTTTTTTTAAAGGGAAAACTTTAGACGCGTTGATAGGTATTGTTTTAGGCAGGAAATAAATTTATAATTTCGAGTCATGACACGCTAGTAAGTGTTGCCGACGGTATTACGCTTGTGCAGCTTGCGTCAGATCAGCGGCACGATTATAGGGGCCTGTGGTTGCGCCGCTTTATATATATTTGAAATTCCCGCATTATTGTGATCAGATCACGCCACGTTGAAGCCCGACCAATTACCCTTTACTATGGCACATGCTTGTATACGGTAGCGCGACGAACGCGCCGCCAGTACATTACTGTTGTGTTGTCCGCGCCGCATCATAGTGTTGTTGTGTCCGCGCCGCGCCGCGCCGCGCCGCATGCTAACATTTTGAGTTTTCGCATGGTCGAGTGGGAAATAAACGCATCGCTACATACCTGCCGACATACATAATAAACAATAAGTGTTGTGTGGAAGAAGACCCAGTGGAGAGAAACGAGAATCACCTAGCCGGCTAGCCACGTGGAAGCTGCAGTGCCGCGAGGTATGTGCCAAGTTTCCTTCCTACCCTTGTCTCCCTAGTCGTAGCTGATCGCAATAGTTGAATATCAAATATAGCATCCCCGCATATACAGTCCACTTAAATTTAGCATAGAAACCCCTGCACCGCGCCCTACGGTGACGTCGACATCGCAACGGCGTCACCAGCCTGTGTACATGTAATATTTTATTTTGCAGCTCATCATAGGTTTGAGTGATTAATAAACTTTGTAAGAATATATATAATTATTGCTCCGAGTGTCAATATATATGTGAACACAAGACTAATGGTAATAATTTAAATATACAAATTATGATATTTAAATAATTCACACTAAAATTAATTTAAAAATTCAAAAGAAACCACAGTTATTCTATTGTGTTGAATTTTCCCTTCTGTCCTTCTGTCTCTACTTTTTATTTGATTTTGTCTGTTAAAACAACAACCTACTCACTTACTACTTACTTGACTTTAAGAATAACAATTTAATAAATTTAGAAGCGATCATGGCTTGGTTGATAGCGTGCTTGAAGACACCGTCGATGGCTGTAGATTTGAATCCTAACACCTGAGTTGTACCTTCAGGTGCAGGAAACCACAGCTTAGTTATAGGGCTTTTTCGAAGTCCGCCCAGCTAGCTACTACTCTCAAGTTGTTATCAAGTACCAGTCGGTGTGTTCTGGCAGCAGCACTTGAAAGCCAGTCCCTTCTAAGTTTTGCGTGTGTACCGTCTTAGACCACGTTATCATTTAAGATCAGGTGAAGATATAAAATGTTCAGTCGTGATATTTAAAATTGATACTTCCTGTTTCTTCTGTTTCTGTTCCTTTTTCTCGACATATAACTTACAAAATATTGTTAAATAAATGACGTTTCGTGAAACATTACATGTTATGTTGTGAAAAATAAAGAATTATAACTTAAATTATTGTTAAATCTGTGGGTAAAAATAAAAACATATATATCACAGCGTTATAAAAAAGTCTCTTCATTCTCTACCGTATTCTTGTTGAGAATGGACACTCTATCTACTCTTTATTATTTTTATTCATCCTGCAGCTTGTCTGGAATTAAATTGAGATGTTATAAAAAAATATCTCACGATTCGTTTTGATCTCTCCAACTAATAAACAGACAAATAAGTTTTACAAGTAATATAACTTAGTGAAACAATTTCAACGCGATATATTCTTAGAAATAAAGTTAATAAAGCCCTACAATGTCCAAAGTGCGGTAACCCTTCTCATACAAGTTAGTGGGCGCACATGTCACGCAATACTTTCACTCACTTTTGCAACACTTTTGTTTGTCAAAAATTACTTTTGAACTACGATTCGACAAATTTTGATATTCATTAATTCTTAATAACGTACCAGCAGTTGCTCGCGACTACTTTCTGATGAAAATGATTAACAGTTTAGCTATATTATAGCAATTATATTATAACTAAAAAGCTGTAGATACGTTACCTACTTGATATTTTGACAAAACAAATGGCATGAAAACGCGCACAGACGTAAAGAAATATTGTAACGCCAGACTGTCTTAGATTAAGTGTGAAAGTAAGAGGGCATATTCTCAATATCGGTGGTGAAAAGAAATAGTTATATGTTGTTTAGATACAGGCGGATTGACGGGGTAGCTGTCAAAAATAAGCTTGCTAGCCAAGATTTAACAAGACGGTGTCGAAGCGCTTATGACGTATCTACAGCCTTTTAGTTATAATGTCATTGGTATACATAGGTTTTAGGATTCCACTTGAATTAATTGTAGATAGACATTCATTTTTTTATAATAATTTTGTCATTAGTATAATCTCTACGACTATTTCTCGTATTGTAATTTACCCCTGTTATTTTTTTCCTTCTCTATTTCTGCAGACTCTTGGTCCGCACTCTTTTTCTGCTATCGTTTATTTTTTTAATCATGTTAAAAATAATTTATAATTTCAGCAACTATTGTTATTATTTTACTTATACATCGCATTTTTAATTGATATTATTGCCTTTTTTTCATTCTCATCTTTTATAGCCATTTTTAAATTATAATCCACAGTGTCCCGCGCCAGAGCATCCACGGCACGATGGATGAACCTAGTGATTGCGTCGTCAATCACGTCGGTATAGTAGACACAGGTGTTGGTGGGTTTTGCTACCATAGCATGTGAAACGCTATCGTGGATTTGCATCCTTCTGCACTTTGTTTGCAGGATCACTACCGCTTTGAAAGTAAACCCCTGGGATTCATGAACTGTTAGCACGCGCGATCCTTCCTCTGCCCCGTAGCCCTTGTTTATTAGGGTCTTTTCACTTCTTGTGTATGTATATTATTACTTCTTAGCCTTTTGCGGTCAAATGCTAAAATCTATAAAAAGCTTATTATTATATTCGCGTAAATCGTGACAACATTCGGCACTTGTGCTTTTTTAGGTCGCCACCATCATACACATTGTGATAAATACATCACAGTGACTGTTTTACGGTTTGTCGACGTCACGGGTTCAACCAATCCAGTTATGCAGAGGTTTATAAAGCATCATGCAAGCGATAAATGTGGATGAATTGCACACTATAAAAAAAGTCGAGGCAGTCATAAGGAATGCCGACAGAAATAAAAACTCAAAATAATGAAATAAATGTGGTCTCTTTTGAATTTTTATACTAATTATAGCGTGGATGACAATATTTAAATTTCAGAATTTGTTTGTTGAAATTATTAACATTAGTGTGGTTTTCATATCTATTGGCACTCGGAGGAATAATTATATACATTTTTATAAAGTCTATTAATCAATCAAAGGTATGATGAGCTGCAAAATATTTATATCACATATAGGCCCCAATACTACGCGTCGCTAACCTGATTCAAGCCGCGCAAGCGCAATACGGCCGCTCATGCTTACGTAGCATGTCATGACGTGAAATTGTAAATTTATCTCCTGCCAAAGATTCCGCTCAACGCGCTTAAAGAAGTTTTCACTTCATATTAAAAAAAATCAAAATTTGCATCTTCGACACCTCTTTCTCTTGTTATATGTCGTCACAGTAAGCGACGATGTTTTGAACGTATGTATATATTTTCAGATGGCTGAACACAGTAATTAATTTAGACAACCCTATAATGTATAACGTTGTAACTCGAAACCGTTTAGTTAGCAAATACACCTACACTATTGTTTCGTAGCGAATAAATCGTTTGTATGAACTCACCGTGAATTAAAACATCCAAGTAAGCCATTTCGATGTCGACGAACAAAAGGTTTTATTCATTATACCGTTATAAATGTATGGAGTTTTAGTCGTCATTATGGCTCTGAAAATTGTTGAACAATGTAGTCCTCGCCCAACTTTTTCACCTTTCTAAATATATTTTCGCAGAACTCAAAATTAAGGTATAAATTCCTACGTATAATATTATATGTATCGAGACAACTTAATGATAAATAAATGCGAATTTTATGCCCCGACTCGGTCCGCGTGGAACCTTATGTAAAGATACGGTGATTAATAAAATCATCTGAATGTATTAAGTGCATTTACTTATCTACTTTTCTCTCGTATTTAACTCCAGCCGTCATTCAAATTACAATAGCGTATGATAGAGTAGACCGATTTCAATGAAACAAAGACTAAGTTATTATCGCTAATTTGCTTTATGATTTTCTTAAAAAAGTTTATATTGTGAACCCAGTACTTTAGCAGCGATGCGTGTTCATACAAATAGACAGACAGATAGACAGATATACGTTTATAAAAATGATTAAAATGTATTCTATTACCTATTCCTAGACACCTGCAAGAATTTTTTTCACGAAAATCGAATATGTACAGACACGTTAGACTTAAATTCTTATTATATGTATAGATTAAATTATTGACAATATTATGAGCAACTATGTTTAGAGCGGTCAGTAAGATTGAGGGGAAATAATGTATGTACTGCTGTGTTGATTTCTTACTGCTGTTTGAATATATAATTATTGTTTGGAGCTTTAATATTTACAATTGTAATTATATGTATTGTATTGTATATGTGTATTGTAATTGTAAAAGTAATACAAATTACGAAAAAGTCTTCACATAAACATTTGTTACTTTGTTACGCGTAGATTGTAATCTGCAATAATTTTCAAGATATTCATTAAAACGATACGATGTAAAAGACAATTTTGATCTACAATAAATATGCAATGTAATTAAAATATTTAATTGGGTAAAGATTGACCAAAATAACGACCCAAATAGACTATTATTTTTTGATAATTTATAAAAGATGAATATACCTAATTATTTAAGTTTACCTAATTATTTAAGTAAATATTAAAGTTATTCTTAGGTGATAAACATATACCACCTTTCTATATTCTTTGTCACTACTTCTAGCATGTACAATTCTGTGGTATATTATTTTTATGTATGTCATAATGTTTAGTCAGCACTAGCAAGGCAAGTGTCTGAAAAATTGTTCTTACGACATTATTGGAATGTAATATCGTATTTTTACCACCACGTGCGAGTGTTACACGTTTAAGCTTCTCGAAAAAAAATGTCTTAACGATAGTGAAAACTTTATCAAAATCCATCCCTTAATTAAAAAGGACTAAGGGAACACTGGTTTTTCACAGTTTATCACACACAATTTTTCTGGACTAACAAGCGTAGAATTCACTTTATAAGAATTATTTTCTGTTTACACGTGATTATAACACGACAAAAAGACGTCACTAAACCAAATTTATACGCAGTACAATAAAGAAGAGCGGTGACCGATATCGAAACCTGATACCGAAATACGGTTAACGTAAAGTCCGTCACCGTGACAGGTTTATGGTGAAGATGTATTCAGTTAGAGTTTCACTTCGCTTGATGATTGCTATGAACTTGTATCACTTTGCTTGATATACATCAACTATCTTCGTTGATGATGATCACTGATTGCTGATGATCGTGTCGATTAAGCGTGTCACTATAGCGGATGTTGCAATAGATGTGTTTTGGTCGTAATTCAGCCAGATAAAATTAACATATTCTGCCTACCACTAGCTCTATTTACAGATATTTATGTTGGTATTTTTTCTTAATGATACAATCATTTCAAAGACCACTATTTTTTTTCCTGACACCTCAAATTTTGACAATTTATGATCTATTATTTGATTTACTATTAAAAATGTACAAATCCCACACAATTTATAATCCAGAAAATAAGAAGCACCTAAAATTAAGTTAATCAAAAATGGTCGATAATCGATAATGTGAATAAATCCAACAATATAAAATAAAGTATCACTTCCGCCAAATAAATATACAATCTATTGAAATTAACAGAATAAAATTTCAGAAAATTAAGATATATTTATAAATAACAAAAATAAATTATATGATTTATAATCACATTTGCAAATCGATTAAATATTTAGAGCATAATCGAAATTGTGTTTTTGTCTGTACTGACATCTGACAGTTTCGGCTTCAATAATCCTATACCCTTGTCAATCTGTCATTTCGTAGTGATAATTTTAAATCAAAAGTATAAATCACAGATTAAAAATTATCCGTATTATTACAAAAAAGTTATATACGTGTTGAACACTTGCTTTTTTTATGTTCAACAGGTACACGTTTGGTCACAATCTCACCTGATGGTAAGTGACGATGAGGCCGTCGATGTATCGCGCTTACCCACTAGATGCCTGTTCACTTTACTCTTGAAGACTCCCAAGTTATAAAATGATGGGAAGACAGGCGCCGGGAGTGAATTCCACTCCTTAGCCGTACGTATAATGAATGTGGAAGCGAATCTCTTCGTACGAATTACGGGAATATCAACCACGTAAGGGTGGAAGCCCTCACGGCGTCTAGTTATCCTCTGATGGAATGGAAACTTGCTTTAAAGAAGTTTGATTACAAGAGAGTATCTTAGCCTTGTTTACAGACGGACATTATTTAAATGTAAATAACCTCTGACACTTGTCTAAGTTGACAGTTCTTATTCTATTATTGTGATTTATTGTATTTTGATTTGCCGGCGAAAGACGTTTCGTCATAAATTATGAATTTCCTGGGTATAATTGATTTAGAAGAAGTAAATATATTAAACAATCGTAGACATTCACAAGTAAATCATAAATACTACTATTTGACACTATTGACATCTGACAGTGTATTTAATTTGTCATTATAATGTTGCTCCACCTTACATCCACCGTAATATATATCTTATAAATTGCTTATTTTATACATCATTTTCTTCTAACTAAAATATCAGAATAATGATAACCAGTTTAACGTATAATAAGTAATCTTTATGAAGATCTGAAGAAAACTATTATTTACAAATTGGACTAGTTTGCGAAATATCTGTATGTATGAGTAATGGAACGTATTTGAATGATGAGATCGAATTGAACGAATGCTATTCAGAGTTGCTTGCATAAAAAACTTAAATCAGATGTTTAGCTCGAGACCGCTTGGACACGCTTTTGTAATAAAGTATTTTAAACATGACTTCAAGTAGATTTCAAATATTAGTCACTGCTTAGTGAAACTCGTGTTATACCCGTGTTTTGTTTATGTAATAAGACCGCATCGGTGTTATTATAAAAAAATTAAATACGTATTAAATACTTGCTTTAAAACGTTTCGTACTAAATGCACCGCACTCGCCCGAGGCAAGCTAACGTAACCAAAGCGAAACAAAAGAGCAAGATAGCAAACATTCAGCGAGCGCGGAGCATTTAAAACGTAACCTTTTTAAAGCAACTATTTAATACATATTTAATTTTTTTGTAATAACACCGCATATGTTAAATGTAATATATTTCGTAAGCACTATATTAGAAAGTAACTCATAACTGATAAAATTTATGGAATTTTCAGCGGTACTATAGTATTGTTTTAGCTTACTACATTACTATTACTCAGGATAATATTCTTTTTTTAATGAGACCTTTTCAGTATCAGGTTCAGTAGTTAATAGCGTAAAATCGTGAAAGCACTGTACCATTAATTAGGTTTTGATAGTTTTGAGGAAATACCGAAATCCAATAACTATAACCGCGACACTATAGCGGATATTACATCTAGTTTATCGTGGTTATGATCTAATTGGACAAAATTGTTGAGCCTCACCACCCATTAATCTCTCTAATACCAATCCCACGAGTCCATCAAAAGAGTATAAATAATATATGCAAAGAAAATATACCGTTTCTTTTTATTAAACTTTCGATAACCATTTTAATTTATTTGTCCATAATTGAATAAACCTATGTGTATTGTGCAGTAACATATAGTATTATTTTAAATTGCACACTACTAATAAGGGAATGATGTTAACCCAAAATAGATTTTAATATTGTTTGTTTCCTTTAAAATGGTTAGATGTTTAGTTACATTTACATAGCGCTAATGAAAGATGATCCAGAAAATAATAAACGTTTACTTTAGTTACAGACAGATTCAGTATTGTTTGATTTTGTAAAGTCATATCACTAAAGATGATTTAATAATCTTATAAATATTTCAGAAAATAACAACACATATAAATATTAATCAACCTGTAAGAGAAGATATAAAATACTATTTTAAACAAAATTCTGAAAACATTTACGTAATAAAATGTTTTAATAAGGGTAATTAATATATACCATGTATAAAATATAAAGCTCAAGATATTATTTGATTGTTTAATCGCGTTGCCTTGAAACTAGTAGTCAGATTTGAAACATTATTTTTTTACATTTTATAGTCTACTAGGTTATTCCTCGCTTTACGTAAACTCAACCTATCCGGCGGGAGCACTAACTTTTCTGTACCCTTGGTAACTTGAAAAATGTCATGATGATCAAATGTTAAAGCATGTTGATTACAAATACAAATTATAGGTTAAACGGTACGATAAGGGAAAAACGGTCCTGGCGACGCAAGTACCGCAACACGGGTTGGTAGGAATTGGTACAAGGATAAAGAAAGCGGCTGGTTTTTAAAAAGGCGAGTAGTAAAAACATGTTTGCTCCCAAAGAATAAATCACCCGTATAAGCCTATGGTAAAATAAAAACGTGTAAGTGGGCCATTACGGTGCACCCGTGGTCACGTAAACGAGGGTAAAAGTTTATTTTATAGTGACCACACTTGTCGTGCTACAGTAGAATAAATTGCAATGATGTGGTCATAAATGTTTTGTGTTCCGGTCATAATTTCATTATTATTCGGATGTATTTTAATGGGAATTTAAATACAGTAGAGTTATACTAACCCGGCAATCTGAAAACCAAGGGGTGTGAAATTATTGGGATGTACGGAAAAACTATATAGAATTTTTGGAGGTTTTATTTAGTTAATTAAAGGTTAGATTTAGTGATTGTTACATTAGTGAGATTGTCTTACTTTTTTTTAGACCGAACGGATAAAATACATAATGATAATTTATTTAATCTTGTTCTAATTAGGCAGATTGTAAACACCTGAAGGTGTTTTTTTTTTCTAACTGAGATATGTTGTCGGAAGATAGAAGATATGGTACGGCCCCGCTCTTTCGCACGTGAAATTTATTTTATAATTCTTAAATGGTTCTTATTTCGTATGTGGAGTATTACGAAACGGGTTAGGAAAAAATTATGACGTTTTTAAATTTTAGTAATTATCTGTGTTATGTGTATACATATATATATTCGACACATACACAAAATATTTTTACAGCATAAGGTCTGGTTAACGAGTAAAAGGACTTTTAAGTTCTCATTAACCGGCAGTCATGCGCCGCTCGAATCCCATCACGCGGTTTTAAAAAGTTACAATAAAATAAATAAAGAAATAGGATTCATAAGTTATTGAATTACCTTTTTTGCATATTTAGATATAATTTCTTTCTTTTAGGGAAAAAAATATATTTCAATTTTTGGCACACAAATTTTACGAAATTAGGCTATTAATATTTTTTTTTCGAAGTGAAAAGTTCTTTAATCCTCTGGAGCGGTATTTTTTTGGCAGGAGAAAAAACTTATGATTTCGCGTCATGACATGTTAGTAAACGTTATCGACCATATTGCGCTTGTGCGGCTTACGTCAGACTAGCGACGTGTAATATACCGGCCTATGTGCATCTAATATTGATATTTTATACTGAGATTATGCAGCTCATCATATGTTTGATTGATCAATAAACTTTATGAAAATGTATATCATTATTGCTCTGGGTACCAATAGATGTGGAAACCAAACTACACAATGTTAATAATTTTAGTATACAAATTATAATTTTTAAATATTCTAATTTAAACTATAATTTCAAAAGAGAACAGAGTTATTTCATTGTTTTGAGTTTTCACCTCTGACCATTGTCCTTATGACTACTTCAACTTTTTTTTAAATAAATACCGATATAATAAAAACCGAATAGTATATAAAAATAATTATTAAGTGTAAGTCATTTAGGAGGTAGATCGATTTGAGCACCGGACTGTGGCAACCGGCGACGGGTTCCACCTGACAAGCGCTAAACCATTTACAAAATAAACTTAGTCAAAAACAACGGAAATTAAATAAACATTAACAACACTTCAAAATACTCATGCAGCATAAAATTCAATAGATAAATTTTGAACAGAAAACGCCCCACTCGGCTTTTGTACAAAAAACGCCCAAACGGCCTCTGTCATGTTAAGATAAACACCCATTGTTCGTATTTCTGACGTTTCGCGTCGACACACGCACAATGTATTGGGGAGCTCGTCAAGCGTGAAGCTTAGCATACACGTGACGCGAATCTCGAGGTTACCTTTTTTCATTGTGTACGGTCAATCGAGCGGGTTTGTACAGTCAGCTGAAATAGATTTTCCAATTTACTTTACCATTTGAGGTTCTGTTCTTTCGGATTGACGTTGAGGTTTTTATTGTTCTCTCTTGTGCAGTGTTCGCATCTTTAGAATACTTCACGACTTATCAAGACGTGGCTAGCTAGCAAACGTTATTTAGCCCTGCCAATCTACCCGTATCTAAGCAACGTATAACTATTTCTTTTTCACCACCCATATTGAGAATATGCCATCTTACTTCCACATTTTAGCTAAAATAGTGTGGCGTTATAATATTACTTTACGTATGTGTGCGTTATAGTTCCATTTGTTATGTCAAAAAATCATGTAGGTAACGTATCTACAACTTTTTATTATAATATCATTGATTATATTAGAATTATATTTCTCATTAAGGAAATAATCTTAAGGTAGAATTGGAAGAATGAATCCCTCTTGGCTAACTAGTATACGCAAAATTACAACAAGTTACATGGCCTTGCTAATACCACATTACTTGGAGATGAGAAATTAAAGTTAGCTAAGTATGAAAAGACAATCTTGGGGTATCTAGAAGTAATATCTCTTTTAACCTATATTACCCAATTGAAGTTAATTGTTGTTCATTACACTACATCCTCAGTAATATTATAAATGCGAAAGTGAGGTTGTTGTTTGTTTGTTACGTTCTCACGCCCTAACTACTCAACCTCAACGTCACTGTTCCTAAAGACAAAGTTGGGTTGTCTTATGGATCATGTAGTCTACAATATCCTTCAAATTTAAATATAGCAGTGAGAACATGACTGTTTTGCATTACAAATAGTGTCGACGTTTGTTTCTGCAATCAATTATTCCACAAAATACACATTCTTAGGCTTATATACACTTTTAAATTTGCCTAAACCGTTGAATAGTTCTGCAAAGATTTTATGATATATGCTTTTAATGAGAGTTGAATATATAAATGAGTATGTCGATGTTTTTTTCTAGTTCGAATCTTAAAAGTTCTAATTCGAACTTATTGTAGATGTATATTAAATCAGAATCCTGATATATTTTATTTTGTATCACTTTTGTGTTGTTTAGCTCGTTTTCGTTCTTCTGCATTGCAATTTAAATTATAGAAATTTATCGAAAATAGGTTTAACGTTTGACCCCAATAAAATCTGATGCTAGATGCTAATGAAGCTGAAGAATATAATATGCTGGCTTAGAAAGAAAAACTTTCAAGTCTAGCTACCGGAAAATACTTATAATTCTGCAGTGATTGTCAACTTGAAGGTGGTGACTAACCCAGCAGGAATAAGACGATACCCTATTACCATATAATGCTTATAACTTTTAAATATTTTCTTTAACTGAAAACTCTTGATCATTGCAGGAATGCTACCACTAAGCCATCATCACTTGAATCAGTTGACCAAAATGATTGGTAGATCAATAAGTACATTATAGAAATCATATATGTAAGACATATATTATCCGTCTGGTTCACGTACTGGCTGACCCAACTTTGTCATAAAACTGTTTCATTCAGGGTGACCTTACTTTTACAACATACATTAACGTGTTTTGGCGTCAGTAAAAATCGTAACAACACACATAAAAATATTTATCGTCATATTCAATATATTCTCCTAGCTTTTACGGTTTATATATCTAGGTGAAAGTGAGGTCACAAAGCCGTTACATTGATTTATTATTGACATATTTCGACAACACAATCTCACATTGGACGATACTAAAGATGTTGATGTAGACATTATTATCTATACACGTAATAAGAATATAAATCTAACGTGTCTGTACTTTTTAGATTTTTGTGAAAGAAATTATTCCAGGTGTCTAGGAGTACGTAATAAAATACATTTCAATCATTTTTAGAAATGTATGTCTATCTATCTGTCTGTTTGAAAACGCATCACTTCTAAAGTACTGCGTTCATGATAATACCATTTCAAGATCATCATATTTTCGAGTAACCTTTAGTCTTTGTGTCATTAAAATCGGTTCACTCTATCAGAAGATATTGTAAATTTAATGACGACGCGACTTAAGTACGAAAGAAAAATAGATAGTAATTGGACTTAATACATTCTGATGACTTTATTAGTCACTGTTCTTTTACATCAAGTTCTACGCGGACGAAGTCTCGGGCACGGCTAGTGTAAGAATATGAATGTACGGTTTGTATGAGATGACCTCTATAGTTTTATGTGAATCCTGTAAAATATAGTTCAACAAGTACTACAGTAGAAAAATCATACATGTTTAATGCAGTAGCAAAACGCAGTTGACAGCAGCTGACACCAACTGTTATGCGACATTTACTCGTCACATATTGAAGCGTAAACATCGTGCGTGTAAAAATCGTTAAGCCGAGAATACACATACTTGTTACTCGCATAAAAGCATGCCATTTACTGGTAAGAACAAGCTACTAGCATGTGTATCGAGATTCTGCCCGTAGCTCGCGTGCCAGTACAAAGCATACTAAGAGATCGCAGCTCATTTGATTTTCTTCTCGACGGGAAGTGAGGAGGAATATGTAGCAGGTCATTAGCATTAAGTAGCTTGATACTAGAAACCGGTATGCCACCCGCAATCATGTGTATCACGGCTTCACGAAATGCCAGTAGCCGGCATGCCGGCTTACCAGCACCTGCTATTTTTTCGTGCAATTATCTGCTACCAAGATTATATATTATCAGTTTTGTGGTAATTCCGTATCAGTGGATATCAACAAATGTTAAAGCTGTCCAAATTACGTGTGTGAATTGTATTAGAGTAAATTGAGTATTAAACAACGTAAATCTTGTCGTTTTTATCCCGAATTACCTGAAGCCAACACGCTATTCCGGTTCGGTATGAAGGTTATATTAAGGCATGCATTATAGTTTCTTGAACATCGAGGTTATGGGTTGAACAAATGTTGGCATGGGAATAGCAAATCAGGCCAAAATCCAAGCGTCGTGCACAGTATTATTTTAACACGTCTTATTTGGCCTCGTGACAGAAGGATGCAGGTAACTGTATTCTTATTTACCTCATGTACGAGAATTGTTGTTTTGAAACGTTCTACTTTGTTACTCGACAAAGTTTGTTTTTAGTTCCTATCAAATTTTATTGAAGTTTAAAATCACTATTAGGTTATTTCCTGCAATATGGCTAGTATAATAAAATCCATTAGGTTAATTTAAAATACTCAATGTAGTAAAAGTATGGGTTAAAATATCGTTGACTAGCTTCTGTTCGCGGCTTCGCTTCCGTTAATGCGTATTGGATCTATCCTTCGGGAACAGTACACTTTTTCCGGGTGATAGGTACCGTATATCCTTTTCTGTACTCCTGATAACTTGTATACAAAATTTAATGATGATAGGCTCTCTGACTTGCATCTAAAGCATGACTGACGAATTTTTGTTATCTTATTATATAATGCTCATGCAACGCGTCAAAGGGAAGAGAAGTGACTCGTATCAAATTACGACTACCTCTCTTTCTCATTATATTACTAATTCCGACTAGATTTCTAGCAAAACAAAAAAAAATAAAAATAATGATAGGCTATGTAGTTAAAGCCTAAAAGCGTAACAAACGAACTAATATTCGAATTGATAATATTAGTAAGGATGAAAAGGACATATTTCGATAGTCTAATCAAAATATGGTGTTGATTTACTGAGAAAGATATCCAGAGGGTTTCATATAGATTACAAGTACTGCTATGATATTGCTAGTATAATGTTTATGAATGCCATAATCGCTGTGGTGTACAAAAACAGAGAATAAATCTTTAGTCAAGTGTACAATAATTAGATTAACTATGAAGAACTGCATTAAATAACATTCGTATACGTATTTTTTACGCAAAGATCGTTTTTAGATGACAGGGGCTCATTTATTACTTGATTTTGTTTACATTTTCCTTAAGAACGCTATTTGTATGCCCGAAATTGGTAATTTTTGTTCATTGACATATAAAAGCCCAAGACACAAAGTCTTAAATAAAAGTAACGCTCGTAACCGGCCGCAAAATCTCCCCAATATACATAAGTAGTATTAGTTATACGATAAATTTACGACTTTGTAAATTCAGCCTTACCTAAATGATTTAAAATCGTTTGTACAAGGACGCAAGCGACGCGAGACTATTTGAAATGACTGCATAATGCACTTATTTTTGTGTGCCGACTGTGAGACGTTAAGTGTGCATCTTGGGTTTTTTATATCAACGTGTTTGTGCCATCGTTGCGAAACCCTCATAGCGGAACACCGTAGCAAGAGTACTTACTACTGCCGTGCATCAAAAATTTACGTAAATGTGAATTTACGTCTCTGTAAAAAACGATTTTTACAAATTCTATTAACTGTGACAATTGTTTTTAATTTGTTTTATTATTTAGGAGTTACTTCATAGCCAATGTCAAAATAGTTTCCACGGTAGGGTTAATAGAAAAATACAGACAGGCTATTATTTTTCAAGCAGTCGACAATTAAATATTCTGTTTTAATTTTTGTTTGTTGAATTTAAAAAGAGATATTATTATTTGTGTGGAAGATTCACATATATTTTTTTATTTATTTTACAGGTGCAATGTTGTTGGGCTCGTTAAAATATTGCAATTTTGTTCCTTGTTTTGCCCTGTATACAATTAGTATGTTTGCTGGTATTTACTGTATTTTTTAAACATAACTGTTACTTAATATTTTATATAGTTTAATAAAAGTGCTAAGCCTTTTCTACCTGTTAACTATTATTACGTCGATTCCTTGCATAAATGGTAGAGACTATGGTAGTCTGTTAGAAAAATGAACTAAAATACGATCATATAATGAACATATGAGTAAATTACTTAAATAAATTTAAATTACTTGATGAAATTAAATATTAATGATAGAAACATCTGAAGGCCTCGTCTACACTTCTCGGTAAAAGGGTAGTAGTCTCAACAGGTTGTATTGTTTTTGATAGTTTCTGATTGTCTTCTGGTAAACTGAATGAATTATAATATGAACTGTAGGTACCAGATTTTGTCTGAAATACAAATTTCAACGAGTCAAAAACATTGATAGTCAAGTTCTTCATAGTTTTAGACTCAAGCAGAAAGTCGGTTAACTCGGTGAGATTTTTTACTTCTATGCAGAGCTATAACTGGCTATTAATTGCTAAATATATATTGGTAAAAGTTTTGATACATTACGAATTAGTTATATAAATTCAATTCATTTAGTTCAAGTATTATTCAAGCAGCAATTTTGTAATTTCTGACTGGCGTCTCCCGCTGGTCAGCAAAAGTAAGCCATGGCCTTGCCTTGCCCTTGCCTTCGTACACATTTATATAAGTATTCTTAATCTGTTCTGGTCTCCTTATTGATTCATGGGCAGCTGTTAAAAGTCTAGAAAAGAGGAATTTATTATATACTAGCTGTGCCCGCGACTTCATCCGTGTGGAACCTTATGTACAAAACAGTGACTAATAAAGTCATTTGAATATATTAAATCTAATTAATTACCTACTTTTCTTTCCAGCCCCGTCCTAAGTCGCGTCATCATAAAAATTACAATAACTTT
Organism: Antheraea yamamai; assembly: GCA_036509395.1. Lineage (NCBI taxonomy): Eukaryota > Metazoa > Arthropoda > Insecta > Lepidoptera > Saturniidae > Antheraea > Antheraea yamamai. The sequence goes on from AP028441.1 coordinate 18,090,044, forward strand.
TGATAGAGTGAACCGATTTTAATGAAACAAAGACTAAATGTTACTCGTAGATATGGTTTGTGATTTTAGTAGTGATGCGTGTTTATATAAACAGACAGACATACTTTACTAAAAATGATTGAAATGTATTTTATTACTTATTCCTAGATGCCTGCAACAATTTTTTTTTCAAAAATGTAAAAAGTACAGACAATTTAGTTTTACATTCTTACTATATATATAGATAGAATAAATAAAATATAGTGGTTCGCTACTAGGGCGATGGAAGCCCAGTGTGTAATACTGCACCCTTTATATATCAGACCAACACATCCAGATCTCCCTATCTCTATCATCAAAAATAAACAAATTAAGTGTTCCTTCAACCCCCTTTAGTACTTAGTAATACTTGAAAAGGCCTCATAATCAAAGAATGAGATTTTTTTTATATTATAGGGGGCAAATAAACAGGCGGGTCACCTGATGGTAAGTGATCACCGCCGTCCATAGACACTAGCAACACCAGGGGAGTCGCGAGTGCGTTGCCGACCTGTATTTGAGGGAGGGGGAGTGGGGGCAGCGAGAGGGGGAATGGGGAGGGGAGAGGGGGCGGGGAGGTGGGTATCCGGCGCTCTCACTGACCAAACGAACCGCAACAGTGCAAGCACTGTTACTTCACATCGGTTTTCTGTGAGAGGGTTGTAGTACCCCGGGCGAGCTGGCCCATTCATGCGGAACCCAATAATAGCTTCAGCGTGGCTCTACCACCTACTTTTAATTATTATACCTCTTTTAATTATTTTTGGGATGAGATATAAGTTACTGCATACTAATTTATAATCCGTTGATCTACTTAAACATAGGAAAATTTTAGAAACCTTTCACTATATAATCAGAAAGTCTATTAACAGTTACTTTTCCAAAATCGAATTACATTTATCAAGACAAAAGCCGCTTCCTAACTGAATATATAATTACCAATTTCAAAATATAACACGTAAAAGGAAGCAATTTTAAGGAAATATAAGATACAGATTAGTTTAAAAAAATTAGGCACACATCAAAAGCTACTGAATATGAATCATGAGATAACATCTAATTATAATTTCGAGTGTGTTCCGCTTTCGAGACACATGACGCGAAACGTGGATTTAGCCTCGGGGGCGATATAATTACAAACATCCGTACAGGATGGCCTTATTATATATTATTACCGGCGTCAATTGTATTTTTAAACGCAAATAATCTTAAAAAACCTAAAACCCTATTCCAGCGTTATCCAGCACTTCCAATCGTGAATCCAAACTATCCAGCGACTCACTCAAACATATACCCAGTTGGTATGTGAGAAATCTTTTAAAATAAGCCTAGAATCTGTTCGCAGCATTACCTAAAGTAGTGTCATCAAAGTGAAGATCAAAACTAACTTACATATATTGCCGATAAATGTCTTCCCACTACCCCTTGTAACTTCATTACGTAACATACTGTAAAAGTTGAATTTTATCTATATTAAATTTCCATTTTGTTTTAGTTGTTTGTTTTATAAGAATTTGTAAAGTATACGTGAAATCTGCATTCAATTTTAATTTGGTCACATTTATTTTACTTTTGACATACAAACCACCTTTTTTTACTGAGATACTGAACTTGGGATAATATACCTTTCTAACAGTGAAAGAATTTTTGAAATCGGACCAATAGTAGGTACCAAGCATTCCTCGAAAACAAAACTTTACCACTCATTATAATATTAGTATAAATACAACATAGTAACTGCAAACAGTAGTCCGGTGAAGCTGTTAAGACCTTGCTAGGTCAATACCGTGGTCAGTTCGAGAAAAAAAATAAATAACTGCATACACCTCAACTGATTTATTTTAATCTTAGATTCACAAACCTGAACCCAACTACTTCAAGACTCAACAACATTTAGAAAACTAATTTTATCAAATATCGAAACAACACACGTACTGATAGAACTCTAGTTGAGATTTATCTTCTACAATGCAATGTAACTATTATCTAGGTTTATGTTTTAGGAAAAAATCTTGTCACCTTTGTTTAGCAAACATTTTTTATACAATAAAATAAATGTAACAACATATAACATGAGGTCGATAATTACGCACAGAAACGTCATATAGCCGTAGCTCAGTTATAACGTACTGGACATTATATGGTCCGCCGGAGCCGACGGTTCGAATCCCGGCGATTTTTTTTTTTGGTATTTTTTTTAAAGTAGCTTAGGGAAATATAGCTTATCTTTTTAGCTAATCTGTCTGCTATATATAGCACAATGAAAATTTACCAAAATCCGTCAAAAATTTCATTAACTACAAATTTTTGACTTTCGTCCGTTATCCTGGAGAATCCCTTGCGTTTTATGAGATAAAAAGTATTCTAGATGTAACCTTGTAATATTAGTTATCACTGTGCCAAATTTCGTCAAAATTGGTTCAGTACTTTCAGAGTGGTACGTGTTTAAAGGGACAGACAAACAGGCAGATCCTGGAGAATCCCTTGCGTTTTATGAGATAAAAAGTATCCTAGATGTAATCTCGTAATATTAGTTATCACTGTGCCAAGTTTCGTCAAAATCGGTTCAGTACTTTCAGAGTGATGCGTGTTCACAGGGACAGACAGACAGACAGACAGACAGACAGACAGACAGACAGACAGACAAAAATTGTAAAAAGATTATTTTTGGCTTCTATATCGATAACAAAGTCTACCCCGATAAAAATTTTCAAAAAATATTTAATGTACAGATTTGACCTTGCTACAGTTTTATTATAGTATAGATGTATGAGGAATAGATGAAAATGTTAATCTAACATTTTGATTTAAAAGGGACGTCTAAAAGGAAATTATACCTTTTGATGATGGTTAGTTAATAAATGTTTAATCACTGACCAATCTATACTAACATTATAAGTCTGAAGAGTTTGTTTGCTTGAACGAGCTAATCTCAGGAACTACTGGTCCGATTTGAAAAATTCTTTCAGTGTTAACTAGCTCATTTATCGAGGAAGGCTATAAACTATATATCATCATGCTAAAATTAGTAGGAGCGGAGCACCAATGAGGAATGTTCAAAATCGGGATTGACGTACGTATTATTTAAACCGTGTACGTCTACGTAAATGAAGTCGCGAGTTCAAGTTAGCGGTAGCCCAAAGTAATTATTCCACGTGGACGAAGTCACGGGCAGAAGATAGTCCTATTATTAACTTAAAAGTTCGCTGGGATGGATGGCCAATGAAAAAACTACTAAACGAATTTTAATGAAAGTATGTCGTAATATAAGCATATCCAGTAATAAAATATTAGTTACTAATGTTAAAAACGAGCATATGAGTTTGTTTGTAACGCTTTCACGCCGAAACTACAAAACCGTTCATTGAAATTTTGTATTCACAGTATCAGGGGTACAAAGAAGAATATACAATACATTTCATGCAGCAATGCGATGCAGCAATATAAGGTATACAAAAAGTAATGTGCTATTTCTATAGGTCAAATGTACATAAAAGCGAGCGAAGACGCGAACAAATGCCAACAACACTAATATTAAGTTTATCTACTATCTATTCATAGGAAATGCTACGAAGCTATCGTTTGACAGCAGTTTTAAGATGGTTGCGGAAACAACGTTTGAAGTTTTTGTTATCAATAAATTTGTCATAATTGTTGTTTTTAAAAGGAATAAATAGCTTAAAAAAATATAAAATTAGCGTATTGGTAAAATTACTATAACATCGTTGAAAACGATAACGATTTCCAACTTGGTATTAAAATAAAAAAAGAGAGTGAGTTCCTACGATATAATAGTGAAATTTAGTTGGTATTCTGATTATTTTTCAAGAGAATGGGATGAATATACTACGATTGTGATAAACATTAGTTTTCGGCATTATTCTATAATATTTTAATATGTTTCAGTCATGTTAATAATACACAATACTGATTAATTTAAAAAAAAATGCGCTACACTTACTGGTTGCGCCGCTTTATGTATATTTGAAATTCCCGCATTATGGATTAAATCACGCCACTTTGAAGCCCGACCAATTAATTGCGATCAGATTACGCCACCAGCCCCGCTTCCCCTTACTATGGCACATGCTTATATAAGGTAGCGCGACGTCCGCGCCGCCAGTTTTCGACTGCTATCGTCAGTGTTGTCCGCGCCGCATCACAGTGTTGTTGTATCCGCGCCGCATGCTAACATTTTGAGTTTTCGCATGGTCGAGTGAGAAATAAACGCATCGCTACATACGTGCCGACATATATTATGAACAATAAGTGTTGTGTGGGAGAGAACTCAGTGGAGAGAAACGAGAATCACCTAGCCGGCTAGCCACGTGGAAACTGCAGCGCCGCGAGGTATGTGCCAAGTTTTCTTCCTACCCTTGTCTCTCTCTTCGTAGCTGATCGCAATAGTTGAATATCAAATAGCACCCCCGCATATACAGTCCACTTAAATTTAGCATAGAAACCCCCGCACGCGCCCTTCGGTGGCGTCGACAAGCAACGGCGCCACCACTTACTATGATCCAAGAGAAAATAACGTACAATAGATGTCAACGTTTCTATTTCTGTCCTTTCCTTTGTATATATTTCGAGTACATTAATGATATACTATCTCATTCTCTCGCTCTCTTTTTGTTATACATTTTTTTGTATAAAATCCAATTCGAACCGTCCCAAAAGTATTTTCACTTCAAAAATATTTTGAAACTAAATTGAATTGACACTTTAGTTATACATGTCCTTAGATTGGCGGTTCACCTCGTCGGCGATATGTCGTTCATGTGCTGTAATACAAACATATGATGTAATTTACGTAAGTAGCGACCTATGTTTCGAAGCATCTCAAGCTACGTAACTTTGGGATATGTTTATAGTTACTTCAAATATTACTTTATGTATAGTATGTAATATTATAAGTTACATTATTAATTTTTCCTGTGTGTATTTATGTCATTTTACTTTTCCATTTTAATTATCATAAAAGTTCGCCATAAAGAAAATGATAAATTAACCTCTTTCATTTGAAACAAAAGATCATTAGTTTTCATGTTATCTTGAAAACAAAGTCGAGGAGTATAAGGATTGCAACAGAAGTGAACAACTGAAAACTGTCTACTTTTTGAATTTTTAAATAATTTGTAGTATAAATTATTTAAACTTAGTAATTTGTAAATTGAAATTATGAATACTAGACTGGTTTTCACATCTATTGGCAATCGGAGCAACAATTATATACAATTTTATAAAGTTTATTAATGAATCAAAAATATGAAGGGATGCAGAAGCTTAATACAAAATATCTATATTATATGTACACAGGTATATCTATATTATACTACGCGTCGCTAGTTTGACGCAAACGCAATACGTCACGACTATGTCGAGGTCATCGGTGACGTGAATCTGTTAGTTTTTCTCCTACCAAATAAATCTACTTTTAAATCGCTCAACGCGGATATAGAAGTTTTCACTTTAACAATAATATCCTAAATTTGATTGTCAAATTCTTTATTATGGATTTAAAGTGCTAAAGTAACTAGTCAATTTAGTGTCTGTAACTTTATTTAGTGTCTTACTTAATATAAGGCCAAAAAACTTGTAGCAATTTTAACTGTAGATATTTAAACGGCTAATTTGGAACAAAATTACGACTCCTCTTTCGAAATAACAATCGTTGAGATAATACGGAATATTATATTATGAAATATTGTTGGCAGTTCTATTTCATCCGAACGTCGTCTTAGTATATTACGTAATTTACCTATATAAGTTCTGACTGAGCATGGTAACCGACGTAACTTAAGTGCCGCATAAATTTATATAGTAACCGTTTGGTTTATATGACATACTACAATATACTGGTTTAACATTGTGATAGGCCGCTTGTGGAGTCTAGTTGTGACTCGTGAAAGGCCGGGGGTCATTGGTTTACAGTTAAGCCAGAGTGACAGCAGAGGCTATCATTAAGTCCTTATCTCTTGGCAGTCACTACGGTTCTTGGATGGTATTTGTCGTTCGGAGAAGAGGTAGTAATTTTGCGAAGGCAACATAAACGGAATATAATGAAATTTGAAGTTAGCTTTTACGTTGAACAAATTGATCTATGTTTGAGGTTAAGAATTTGGAGTTCTTATTTGTTTATATCAACAAAGTTACTAATGGTACTATTTTTACTACTGGCAATCAATTTTACTATGTAATAATAGTATTACAAATGTCTTGCGATAATTCCAATGTTCTCACAAGATGGTGGCCCCCCTATTAGAATTTTCCAGGGAGTTTTTGTACCATGTTTAGGAAATTAATTTAAGAGGAAATGTATCCACCACTCACCCGCACTAGGAGATCCTCTTAGTACCGCGGCTTAGTACGTGGCTTAGATCGCTGATTATGAAATAACAAAACACTTGTCTACACTAGGTTTATTTTAACGGTTTGTTAGACATCTGCACCGGTTTTGCAATTGTTTGTTAACGCAGATCACTCAGAGCGGTTTTTTTTTGTTGCTAAATTCAAACTACTCAGTTGCCTTAGAGGGCAGCACTTGCAGACGTTTTAAAGGTGCGTTCAAGAAAACTAGTGGGCAGATACATTCCTTTTAATCGATAAAGGTAATATCGAAAAAGATTTGTGCTAACATATAGATTATTATAGATAACAAAAGTTCGGAACATACCATCTTAGAATATATGCTCCGTCGTATTATTTTCCACTCACTTCACTTATGCAATATAAGCGAACTATATTACGTATAATACCACTAATATTGTAACATGACTCAAAGGACACAAGATTATGAATAAAATATAAAAGCCATGATAGGCTAAGATCCCGCCAAGTTATCAAACTATCAAGTGAATTAATAGAAATTTCCAGAAAGTTTTTGTGATATTTTAGAATTCACATCCGATGTTATTGTCTCTAATCCATTTCAATTGTTAACGATACACAAATTAAATTTCCCAAACTGTGACAAATATAAGACAATGTAGGGTCAAACACGGCAAATCTGTGAATCAAAAGGAACCACTAAAAGATAGAGTATAAGATTTGGCCAAAAATTTTATCACATTTGTTTTTCTTGTAATCACTATGACTTTTTATTAAGATTACTTGTCATCACGGGTATAGAATGTAATAAAAACAGAATATGATTTATTATAAACTTCTATAAGAAACTAGCTGTGATCCGCGGTTTCGCCTTTGGTCCTGTATAACCCGCCCGGTATTGTGAAATAAATTCCATAACAGAATTTAAAACATTTCAATTGACTTAGGAAATTTCTCAGTTTATTATTTATTGCAATAGGCTTTGAATATTTAATGTTCACTACTGCATTTAAGATACAGTATTTTTTTGTAATATAACCAATATCAAGAGTTACATAATATACCAAAAATCAGTAGAGAAATCTATATATAAATGAGTGTTTAGTATCTGATGTAGTTAACTTCAACGCCAATGCTGAGTGCGCTGCTCGCTGCTCGCGCGATACAGTCACACAAAATCTTACATCACTGCGATAACATTACACATGTCACCTCCACACACGTGCACGCATACACGCTTACACATGCCAGTGGTAGGGTTTTAATTTTTTTCCCTTATCAAACTGAAATAGTTTAGAAAATTATCCGATACGAAATATATATAAGAGTTGTTGAGGTATGTATGCCTGGTACCCATATATGTTTCAACAACTCATATATGTATGAATAGTTACCTTTATTTTTTTTATATCATAGGAGGCAAACCAACAGGTGGGTCACCTGATGTAAGTGATCACCACCGTCCATAGACACTTGCAACACCAGGGGAGTTGCAAGTGCGTTGCCAGCCTGTGTAGGGAGTGGGGGAGGAAGGGAAGGGGAAAGTAGAAGGGGAGGGGAGGTGGGTGTCCGGCGCTCTCACTGACCGAACGAAACGCAACAATGCAAGCACTGTTACTTCACGTCGGTTTTCTGTGAGAGGGTAGTACTACCCCGGGCGAGCCGACCCATTTATGCTGAAACCAGTAATAGTTTCAGCGTGGCTCTACCACCTACATAAAACAAAAACAAAAATGTGATTATCCTAATTAATATTATAAATGCGAAAATTTGTTTATTGTCAGAGCTACACTAAGTATATACGCTGCGTTTAATACAGAAAAAAAAGTCGAGGCAGTCATAAGGACCGCCAGCAGAAGTGAAAACTCAAAAGGGAATAAATGTGTTTTATTTTTTATTTTCATATTAATTATAATGTGAATAACAATATTTAAATCACAGAATTTATTTATTAAAATTATGAACATCAGTGTGGTTTTCATATCTATTGGCACTCGGAGCAATAATTATAAAATTTTTTTATAAAATCAATTAATCACCAAATGTATGATGTAGCTGCAAAATATCAATATTACATGTACACAGACCCCTATACCACACGTCGCTAGTCTGACTCAAGCCGCGCTAGGGCAATACGGCCGCTCACGCTTACCGCCAAATATACCGACAAACGCGCCTATAAACTTCTTCACTTCAAAAAATTATTGTTTCTGAGCGATGAGTCAAAAGTACACGAGCCAAATTGCTGAAAAAGGTTAACTATACGTACATCTTTCTCCGAGTTGTTACATACGAGTTATATTAGAAAACAGACGAAATACGAGTCGTCAGACCTTCCAATGCTCTGAATATCTTCATCTCGTTCGGAGCGCTGTCATCCGGGCTCTGTCATCCGAATATATTACACAATTTACGTAAGTAACTTGCGCTGCTAGCGTAACTTAAGCGCGTAAATGTGTGTAAAGCATTACATGCCATACGATGGTAGCATACGCAGTAAAATATATATTATCCTATATATCTTATAGAGTATATATAATATTTAGTATATACAAACTGTGCTCGCGACCTCGTCCGCGTGGATCCTTCTGTGACAGTTATTAATAGAGTCCATTTACTTATCTATTTTTCTCTTATACTTATTTCGCGTCGTCATTAAAATTACAATAACTTTTGATATACCGGACCGATTATAATAAAATAAAGATTATATGTTACTCGAAGATATGCTTTATAATTTCCTTGAAGTGGTTATATAATGAACGTAGTACTTTAGCAGTGGTGCGTGTCCAAATAAGCAGACAGTTGGACAGACATCTAAAAATGATTAAAATGTATTTTATTACTTACTATCCGACCCGTGCCCACTTCTTTGGGCGGTAATAGGCATTATCAAGCTACAACTTTTCTCTAGAACTCAATCATATATATCTCATAATTAAGGCAGCGTTCGTAAGAAACGTTTTCGTTCGACCATTTTTCTCCGACTCCCCAGATATTACCCCCTACAACCTCACAAACTTTATCTCTTTATAATATTAAATTTTTTAAAATCGGTTCAGTAGTTCCTGAGATTACCCCCTACAACGTCACAACGTCACAAACTTTACCTCTTTATAATATTAGTATAGATAATATAATTAGTTAATAGCTTCTGCCTGCGACTTCGTACGTGTGGAATAGTTATTTTGGGCTAAGACGCAGCGGAAGCTCTCAAAAAGAAAAAAAGCCCCGATTTTAAAACATTTTTCATTGTTACTCCGCTCCTATTGCCCTTAGCGTGATGATATATAGCTTATGACACTCAGAAATAACATGGCTTTCTATTGGTAAAAAAAAATTCAAAATCGGTTTAGAGTTCCTGAGATTACCACCTACAACCTCACAAACTACTTGTTTATAATATTAGCATATAGATTCCTAGACACCTGCAACATTTTTTTTTAAATCTAAGAATAAAGACTAGTTAAATTTATTTATTTATTATAATATAACATTTATTATAAAAACATAATTCTATCCTACTAAATATTTGTCTCTTTACGCGCATTGAATGATTAACGAAGGTGAATCGTCACACTCGGGTCGCCGAAGCTGAATCGGCTATACTCGGCTCCAGTTGTCATCAACCGTGTGATTTCACTTTTATCATGTAGTAATACCCACACAGATTTTTGGAGTGGAAACGTCTTTACGCGCGTTAAGGGGTATTTTTGGCAGGAGATAAATTTATAATTTCACGTCATGACATGCTCGTAAGCATGACCGGCTGTATTGCGCATGCGTGACTTGTGTCAGACTAGCGACGCGTAGTATAGAGGCCCGTGTACATCTACTACTGATATTTTGTGGTTTCAGAGGTGGTAGAGCCACGGTGAAGCTATTACTGGTTTCAGCATGAATGGGTTGGCTCGCCTGGGGTAGTACCACCCGACTGCAGAAACACCCACGTGAAGTAACAGTGCTTGCATTGTTGCGTTTCGTTCGGTCAGTGAGAACGCCGGTTAACCCACGTCCCCTACTCCCCTCCCCCTTCCCTACTCCCTCTCCCCCCTTTCCTACTCCCCCTGCCCCACACACAGGGTAGCAACGCACTTGCCACTATTCTGGTGTTGCAAGTGTCTATGGGATTAGTAATATATCTTTGTTGCTGCTGTCCAGAGCAAGGTACATTATATAAATTTAATGAAAGTGCTTTTTTTGTCCGATATAAACTTAGAAACGGCTGAATCGCTGTTGACTAGACTTTTACTCACATATAAAAGGCTTTTCAAAACATTATCCTTACGCTTGTCTTTAGGAGCTTAGTAACACCGATAAAATTCTTCTCTTTTTATATCATAGGTGGCAAATGAACAGGCGGGTCACCTGATGTTAAGTGATCCCCGCCGTCCATAGATACTAGCAAAACCAGGGGAGTCGTAAATGCGTTGCCAGCCTGTGTTTGAGGGGGGGGGGACAGGGGGTCGCGAGGGGAAGTGAATGGGAGGGGTGCCTCCGGCGCTCTCACTGAGCGAAAGAAACGCAACAATGGAAACACTATTACTTCACGTCGGTTTTCTATGGGTTGGGTGGTACTACCCCGGGCGAGCCGTTTCATTCATGCTGAAACCAGTAATAGCTTCAGCGTGGTTCTACTACCTACCAAAATTCAGATGTAATTTAAAGTCGGTAGAAAATACAGCGTTTGACTAGACTTTTACTCGCAGATAGAATTTTTAGAAAACTTTTCATTATATTATTAACGCTACATATCATTACGTTTGTTTAGGAACTAAGTATTACTGATAAAATTTAGAAGTAACTTAAAATCGGTAAAAAGGATAAAATTAGAATTTATAAATAAGACTGTCCACAATTAATTCAGACAACTTACATTGTTTCCTAAATACAGCAAAATAATTTTCATAAAATGAAGTCGCAGATACCAGGTAGTATTAAGATATAAAAGTATAATTTTTAAAGAAAATAAGGCTTAGTTAAGATTATCCTGTCAGCACTAGAAATAATTAAAAAAACTCCTATTTATGTTTCAAAAGGTCAATACGAAACTTCTTGAATTTATGTTGTTAATTTAATATTGATATATTAATATTAGTATTTTTAGGTGTTAAAATATTTGTCCAGAATAATTTAATAAAATCTTTGATTTTTATGCTGATGTAAAAAAAGACGAGGAATCTTATATACTACATAATATAATTTGACTTTAGGATTACATTTGCGATAATATAAGTGCATGAAATATAGAAATATAACAGTAATGAATATTAGAAATGACAAATAAAATGTATATTATATTACTTTATATTTACTCAACTTAATTTGCATAGCGGTAGGGCTTTTTCCAAGTCCACCTGGCTAGTTACCGTGCTCAAATTTATATCTGTCGCTAAGAGTCATTTCCCTCTACGTTTAGCGCGTATACCATTTTAGACCACATCGTAGGAGACTGTGGTCAAATTCTAAAACCTATAAGATATAAAAAGAACATAATTAGATATGAAAATGTATGTTACAAAGACGTTTCTATAACTTAAATCTTTGTCCATAACATATTAAAGTGAAAAACAAAATAATAAAAAGAGAAAATATATATTTATATATGTAACTTATTTGGTTATGGTGACGTATTTTAACCAAATAATTCCTAAACGTAATACAAACCTCTAAGGCGTCTCGATCCGCATTGTTCAAGATGTTAAATTTTCACAATGGAATACAAACAAACCGTCACAGCTCACCGGATTAAGTTTACAAAAGGAATTACGATGTAACATTTAAATTTTTAAAAGTAACACAAAAAGTGAAAGCCATAAATTATGGAATAAGTTGCAGGAACGTAGTAATATTTTGAAACAAATGCAAAGTAGAATGGCGACAAATAATAAATGATCGTCTTGGAAAATTACTTCTTATACACAATTCTTACAGAAGTGTTTCTTTTGACTATTGATGGGCAGTTAGATACGGCACTGCAGCAAGTTTAGAACGAGAGGAGATGATGTGAAAGAGAGAGAGAGAGAGAGTAGTCTAGGTGTCGGAAAATGAAAAGTTAAGGGACGAGTAGAACAAAATTTGACTTATAAGTTGGGCGTGATCCTGAGGTGATGCGGTCATTGCTGCATTGATGAAATAAAGTTGAATGATATATGATTTATTTCATTACATAATTCTAACATAGTTATTGTACAAAACAGTAGTAGTAAGTTAAGATACAGCACAAAATTTGTACGCCAATGAGAAGTAGGCTAGTAAAAATCCTTTACAATTAAAAATGTGTGACAGTAAAATAAAAAGAAGATATCAAAAATATCAAAAATAAGTATCCATTTGTTCCGTTCATTTCCAAGGTTCATTATCATTACATAGTATAAAACAAAGTCCCCTACCGCGTCTGTCTGTCTGTTCGCGATAAACTCAAAAACTACTGAACGGATTTTCATGCGGGTTTCACCAGTGGATAGAGGGATTCATGAGGAAGGGTTAGGTATATAATTTGTCAAGGATTTTTTTATAATCAGGCCGGGACAACGTCTACCGGGCCGGCTAGTAGAATATAACAATCAAAATCGATAACCGTTTACATCGTCAACGATGCGAGAATATATTTTAGAACTACAAAAAATTAATTCTCGGTACAAAGAACATGTATCTCGGTTGTCAGTCTTGGAAAATGCAGAATTATCCCAAACCTAATCTAAACCTGTGAAGCGTTTCATTTGACATTGTGTTTCTAAAATACGCTAAAGTTACACAATGAAATACAAGAACCAACACAACTCCCGGATAAAATTTAGAAATGGAGTCCCTCCCGCTTTGAATACAAAATTAAATATCTACTGACAAGAAATAATTCAATTAGTCTTTGAAATTTGTTTAGTTGGTTTGTATAACGTTAGATTTAATTTTAAATAGCTTATATGTGATTAATATACATATAATAAGAATGTAAATCTAAAGTGTCTGTACTGTTTAAGATTTTTCTGAAAACATTTTTTGCTAGTGTCTTAAAATAAGTAATAAAATACATACATTTCAATCACTTTTAGAAATATCGGTCGGTCTGTCTTTTTGTTTGAATACGCATAACTGCTAAAGTACTGCGTTCACGATAAAATTACAAGAAACTCATAAAACATATCCTCGAGTAATATGTAGTCATTGTTTCATTACAACCGGTTCACTCTATCAAAAGTTATTGTAATTTTAATGTCGACGCGACTTAAGTACGAGAGAAAATTAGATAAGTAAATGGACTTAATACATTCAGATGATTTTATTAGTCACTATTTTTACATTAGGTTCCACACGGACGAAGTTGCGGACACAGCTAGTAGGTAGTTATGCAGCCCGGTATAAGGCAGGAAACCATAGCCATACGCGTCTAAACTAAGATAAGAGATTACTACGTCAGCATAACTGGGTGGTCGTCCGGTCTGCATAAACAGTCGATGAAATAATGTATTTAGTTTTTAAGTTCAGTCTTGTAACAACTCTCTTTTGTATTGGACAAAATTAAAATATTAAAATAAATTGTGCTTTTTAAAAAGCTCCTTCGAGTATACCGAGTTTTGACTGGCGCAGCCGGTAGGATTCCGTGCGTATAGTACATCGTGAACTTAAAAGTCAGTTACGCGAATCGAAAAGTACTGTGCCGCTTCGCACTTGCACGGAAAAACTACGAACAAATAAATTCGTCAATTTCGGGTAAATTCTACCAACAAGACTCAGTGAAAAATCAAGGCCGCCTAGCTACAGTGGAAGGATGGGTTCGAGTGCACTGTGAGTAGACCCTTTCACGTCCATCTTTGTTCCCACCTATTTTTATTGGCTAGAGAAATCGTTATTTGATTTTCCTTGTTTCACTTTTGTGCATCTGACACGTTATAATTATTAAGTAATTACTTTAAGCTATATTTTAAGAACATGGAGCACGTACGTGCAATTCCAAAAGATTTATTATGCCTCATACCTAAATTTGAAGGGGAGGAAGGGTTACTGAATTTATTTATTAGGAAAGCGCAATATATTTTTAGGGCGTTTTCCGATGCAAATAGTGCAACGCAAACATTATATGTATTTCACGCTATTAGTAGCCGGTTAACAGGTAGAGCTGCAATTTTATTGAGCGAAAGGGAGGATATTACGTCCTGGGAGTCCTTAAAAGAACTTTTGATCCAACATTTTGGTGACCCGCGATCCGAAGAATGTATCGCTATAGAACTAGAGCAAATGAAATTAAAATCAGGTGAATCTTACATCGATTTTTGTCACAGAATACAGCACACGCGCTGTACTCTATTTGCTAAGGTCAATTTATTAACAGACGAGGGGGTTAAAGCCGCGAAAATGATTGTGTATAATAATATGGCATTAAATGTGTTTCTCTTTAACTTACCTGAGGATTTAATTCGTATCGTGAGACTTAAACAGTGTACTAGTTTAGAAAAAGCGTTAGCTATTGTAACAGAGGAAGTAAACTTTATGAATCAATATAATGCGAAAAATAAAATAAAACAAAATTCGATTAATCAAAATATCAGAACGCAACCAGCTGTTCCAATCGCTAATCCATCAAATCCCAGCTATAAATTTGGAATTCCGCAACAAAGTCAACCGAATAAATTTTCAATGCCACATCAAAATGCTAACTTTGGAATCCCACATCAACCGCAACATGGTTTTAAGTTTGGTGTCCCAAATCAGCAAAATACATTTAGGCCAAATTTGGGCCCCCAAAATTATAGATATGGTATTCCAAATCCACAACCACAGTTTAAATTCGGTATCCCTCAACAGAATCAGGCTTTCAGACCTCCTATAAATAATCCGGTGAGACCACAAACAGCTTTCGCTCCGCCGCAAAATAACTTTAAATTCGGTATACCTCATCAGAATATACAAAATCAAAAATCAAATTTAGACTCCGACGTATCTATGCGCACCGCGCGCCCTTTAAGACAAAATACTTTAGAAGCCACGCCTGAAAATAATGATCAAATATTTTATAATAATGAAGTCGAAATATCCCCGGATAGCTATAGTCAACAAAATGTAGAATATTTTGAGAATAATCACACATATAATTGTGAAGTGCCTCAAACTCAACCAGAATCATATGTAGAGCCTTCTGAAAACTATTATCAGGATACCGCTTCTTATGATGCAGAAAATTTTCACACACAGGCCTCACCTCTTCAACCGAGGTAATACATATTAATTGTGATGGCATTCTAAAACTACCACACATAGAAATACCAGAAATACAAGCTCGATTTATGTTAGATACAGGAAGTACACGATCATTCGTGAGCCCTGCCACTGCAAATAAATATTTTTCAAATTTTAAATGGTACGAGCCTTTCGAGGTAATTAGCACTCACGCTCGTAGTCAGCACACAGAAGCCATATACATCCCACTCCTAAAGACATTTAAAAGTTCACAAAGTCATAAATTTTATGTTTATGACGTCGATAGTAGATACGATGGTTTGATAGGTTCGGACCTTTTAAAACAACTCGACGCCTCAATAGACATGAAGAACCAATTACTATATACACGAAATACATGTATACCAATTATATATAATCCACCGCACGAAATAGTACTAGAACCCAGAACAGAAACACGCGTTAAAATCCCAACCGATATGAGGAACGGAGAAGCTATTATAAATTACATAGATTTTGGCCAAGGCGTCCGGATGCCGAGCGCTATCATAAGTTGTGTCGACTCATTTGCCTATAATATCATCATACAAAATACCTCTGATGATAGAGTTACTATGACGTTTTCGGAGCCCATAAAGGCGACAAAGTATGAAAGTGATGAATGTGCCGTGAATGTAACAATGAACGAGTTAGAAATTGATGAAATATTGAAACAAAATTTGACAAAGTTACGTCTCGAACATATGAACAAAGAAGAGCGTCAGTGTATAAAGTAACTGTGTTATGAATATCGAGATGTATTTCATTGCGACGGATTACCTCTGACATTTACAGACCGCGTTAAACACCAGATTAGAACAAAGAACGAAGACCCGATTTATATAAGATCGTATAGACATCCACCTTCTCAAAATGACGAAATCCAAAGACAAGTTGACAAACTACTAGACAATGACATCATAACCGAATCACACTCTCCATGGAGCGCACCAGTACATTTGGTACCTAAGAAACTAGACTCTACAGGTGACAGAAAATTTAGAATGGAAATTGACTATACACGTTTAAATGAGGTTACGATTGACGACAAATATCCTCTGCCAAATATTTCTGATATATTTGACAAATTAGGTAAATCAATGTATTTTAGTACAATAGATCTAGCAAGCGGGTACCATCAACTCGAAGTTGAGGAACAGGATAGACATAAAACAGCGTTTACTACACAATCCGGTCACTTTGAATTTAAGCGTCTACCTTTTGGACTTAACACAGCCCCAGCTACATTCCAAAGGGCGATGGACAGTGTGTTAAGGGGCCTCCAAGGCATACACTGTCTCGTTTATCTCGATGACATAATAGTGTTTTCTACTAGTTTACAACAACATTTAGATAGGTTACGAATGGTTTTTGATCGTCTCAGAGAAACGAACCTCAAAGCGACATTAGATAAATGTGAATTCTTCAGAAAAGAAGTGTTATATCTAGGTCATATGATTACTAAAGAAGGACTAAAACCAAACGATGAAAAAATACAAGCAGTTTTAAACTTTCCTATTCCCAAAACACCAACACAAATTAAAAGCTTTTTAGGTCTGGTGGGATACTATCGTAAATTTATAAAAGACTTTGTTAAAATAACGCAACCCCTAACAAACTGTCTAAAGAAAAGAAATAAAGTTGAAATTACCGATCAATTCATAAGAGCAGTCGAACAATGTAAAGAACTTCTGGTAAATGCCCCCATATTACAATTTCCAGATTTTTCTAAACCATTTATCTTGACCACAAATGCATCCAACTATGCATTAGGCGCTGTACTGTCTCAAGGGTCAATTGGGGTAGACAAACCTATAGCATATGCCAGTAGAACACTAAATGATGCAGAAACTAGGTATAGCACTATTGAAAAGGAATTATTAGCGATAATATATATTTTTTTTTTATATCATAGGAGGCAAACGAACAGGTGGGTCACCTGATGTAAGTGATCACCACCGTCCATAGACACTTGCAACACCAGGGGAGTCGCAAGTGCGTTGCCAGCCTGTGTAGGGAGGGGAGGTGGGTCTCCGGCGCTCTCACTGACCGAACGAAACACAACAATGCAAGCACTGTTACTTCACGTCGGTTTTCTGTGAGAGGGTGGTACTACCCCGGGCGAGCCGACCCATTCATGCTGAATCCAGTAATAGTTTCAGCGTGGCTCTACCACCTAACTAAAACTAACACCTAACTAACTAATATGGGCCGTTAAGTACTTTAGACCTTATCTGTATGGCAGAAAATTCATTATATATACTGACCATAGACCATTAAGATGGTTAAACACTATTAATGAACCCAATAGTAAACTCACTCGATGGAAATTGCGGTTAGCTGAATTTGATTATGACATCGTTTATAAAAATGGGAAACAAAATTGTGTTGCGGATGCTCTATCACGAATTAAATTGAATGCATTAGGAGATAGCGACAAAGATTCTATGAAGGTTAACGTTAATAGTAATGAGAGATTACAGAAACATATAAATGAAGTGATAAGGGAAATTGAACGATTGCAAAGTAATGATGATAGATTAGGAACGAATGAGCGAGCAGAAAGTCCTATTGAAATATCGTCAGACTCAGAGAGAACATTAACTGCATCCCCTTTAAATCAACCCCGATCACCATTTTCTTTACCCTCTCCAACTAGCAGCACAATCTCAACATCTGAGGTACCACAGTTATCACACACGTTTACTGAACATTCTGCATTGGAAACAGATACCGTAGGTATACCCATTCTGGACGAAGCCGTAGACACAAAACCACTCCAAATACTTGTACACACTTGGCATAGGGATGAGACAGCGGTGAAAGACATATCGAGACAAAAACAAAAGGTACTGGAGGTCCACCTACCTTTAAATAGACCTGACTTGGTGAGACAATTTTTGAAGGAATACATTAAGCCTAAAATAAAACATTTCATTTATTACGAACACGACACACATCGCAAACAATTTGCAGAAGCAACTGTTACTTTATTCAAAAAAGGTTCCGTTAACATCTTTGAATGCAAACGAAGGGTAGTTTACGTAGATAACGAAGAGGAGCAACGAGAACTAGTATTAAAATACCATATAGGGAAGACATGCCACCGTGGTATAAAGGAAACGTTAATGCATATTAAACGCACATACTTTTGGAATAATATGGATGTGATTGTAGCAACTGTCATAAACTCCTGCGTAGCTTGCAAAACTATGAAATACGATCGTAAACCCATAAAACCAGAATTACAACTAACACACAAAACCGACCATTTCAGGAAATTTTCATTGATGTTTTCACCATAGAGGGAAATTTATACCTCACCATAATCGATGCATTTAGTAAACTAGGTCAAGCTATGGAAATTAATAGTAAAACCACACCAGAGATAATAAGGGCCCTCATTAAATATTTTTCTATATACGGTGTACCACGAAAAATAAGCGCGGATTCGGGTACAGAGTTTAACAACTTGCTTCTAAAGGAAACCCTTAACTTTTACAAAATTAACTTACATATTGGAACTCCACATAACCATAATTCTATGGGACTCGTGGAACGGTTCCATTCCACTCTTATAGAGATATACTGTTTAGCAAAATATGAACACAAATTTACTGATGCAGCTTCTGTCATGACATACGCAGTTATGTCGTACAACCAGACTATACATTCGACGACAGGCCTTACTCCTTTTGAGGTAGCTTTTGGCCATACCGACTTAACAAGTACCTTCGACGTCGAATTTAACAAAGATTATACGCAACATTTATTACAGGACCACAAAAAGCGAACAAAATACTTATACGAGTATCTGACTGATAAAATCATAGGTAAAAAGGAAAACATTAGAGGAAAACGTGGGGGCGAAAGGGATTTTAATGTTAAGGAAGGAAATACGGTGTTTATGAAAGGTGTGAATGCAAGAAGAAGTAAAGATAAAGCACGATACATAAAGGCGGAAGTTACAGGCGAGGTAGTCAGGAATATAGTGCCCGTTAGGGTCCATGTTCGTAACACTAAGGCTCCTATTAAGGACATAAAACGCCCTTCGCAGGTCCATCGTGTCCCTAATGCTGATAGCCAGCAGCCGGGCCCTTCTACTTCAACCGGTTAATAATAACCCGGGAATGCTTCCTGTCAAGGAAGGGCAAGCTCTTATTAGAAACGATAAGTGGAGTATTATTAAGATTTTAGACTTAAGTTTAATTCGTGAGGACTTAGAAGCTAATGTAAACCGGTATGCTAGCCTAAACTCACACATGGTACATTATTTCGGAACTAAATCATTACCTTCAGATATTAGCGACTTAAAGATACAGACAGACTTTATCAAAAATATTACATTACAAAAATTAAATCAAATAATACCACTACAAAAACACAAACAAGGAATTCTAAATCCCATTGGTTCTCTGGTTAAACTAATTACAGGAAATTTGGATAATGAGGACGCAATAAAATTTGACACGTTAATCAACGATGTAAGGTCGAAACAAGATGGAATGAATAAAAAGATGACAGTAGTCGCCGAAATGATGGAATCAGTTGTAAAAAATCTAAATGTAACCAAAAACAATTTCCTCCAGTTCGATAGAGCGATTTGGGAAATCAAAAAACAAATTAATGATACAAAGATCTATCAAGATGGCCTTAAAGCCTCTAATATGTATAATCTATTTTTGCATAATTTCCAAACTCTATATATAACACTGGATGAGATTGAAACAGCTATATCTCTCAGTAAATTAGGGTCACTACATCAATCAATTATTGACACTGACGAATTATTATCATTGTTAAAAACTATAGGAATAAAGAACAGGCTCGCCTTCCCCGCCAAAGCAGAAAACATTCTGAAATTAGAGAAATGTATAGAATTAAAAGTTTACGCAAAGGGAAATCAAATAACGTTTATCTTGGAGATACCTCTCTTTGAACCCAATATGTACACTTACTATAAGCTTTTCCCCTTACCTATTACTAATCCTTTAAACCAGACTACCCTTATATTACCTAAGTATCCTTACCTCTTGATGAAAGGGTCGAAAACGGTATTGCTCCTTGACCCATGCCAAGAGATCGACGAGTTGCTTTTCGTATGTGAAGAAAACCACTCACCTCTATTAATTAAAGATGTCTGCGTGATCAGCTTAATGAACTTCGATACCAATATGAGTTACTGCCAACAAATACCGGTAGAGTTCAATGAAGTAAAAATTGAAAAGATACAAACCAACCGATGGATACTCTATAGTAGATCTACCTTACTACTCACCAAACAGTGTAAGGACGACATCACCCACTACCATATTCAAGGAACTTATATAATTACTGCTGATGATAACTGCGAAGCTAGAATCAAAGAAGTTATATTAAGGAAACACCAAAAACGAATAAGAACATTATCTCCACCGGCTCTACCTATCATAAACTTCCCTGGAGTTCCGCTGAACCCGATGACACCACCGCCCAACATAAGACCCGTGAATCTGGATGAATTGGACTTAAAGAATCTCCAAAGTTTATCCCATGTGTTAACGAGAAGTGTTAGTGTCGAAAGTGAAAGTGCTATTACATTTCAGAATATAAGTATCGGTACATTGGTCCTCTATGTACTTTTAGCTATAAGCATTATAATAATTTGTATGAATTACATGTGTAAAAATTATACAATGTGTCGAAACTATTGGTCTAGAAAAAACTCGCCCAATAGTTCCGAAACTATGGGGGGAGGAGTTATGCAGCCCGGTATAAGGCAGGAAACCATAGCCATACGCGTCTAAACTAAGATAAGAGATTACTACGTCAGCATAACTGGGTGGTCGTCCGGTCTGCATAAACAGTCGATGAAATAATGTATTTAGTTTTTAAGTTCAGTCTTGTAACAACTCTCTTTTGTATTGGACAAAATTAAAATATTAAAATAAATTGTGCTTTTTAAAAAGCTCCTTCGAGTATACCGAGTTTTGACTAGGTATATATTATTTTACTATAACGGTTAGAAAAAATGAAAACCTAAATACTAATATCCAAAGCTGGGCTAAAAAGTAATACAAAAATATTACATTGAGATAATAGGTAATCCCCATATTACATTTAAAATGTAAACAGGTACAGGGAAAATGCAATTGATCCTAAAACAGTCTCATGAAGAATATCATGTCTTATACATTCAGATGATTTAATTTATAATCACTGTCTTTTTCTACATTAGCTTCCACGCGGGCGGAGTCGTGGGTACAGCTAGTATGCTGATAAATCTTATGTTCAATAAACTGCTTTACTAACTAGTGCATATCAAGGTCTTATCCCCATTTTCTAAAATAAGCAGTTGTATAGAAACTCCTTAACAATAAGTAATATAATTTGTTCTCCAAGTAATTCAGAATAATGTTTACAGATGTTTTGACGAATTACCAAACAAACAAAACATCAGTTACTACCACGATGTTTAACACTCTATCCTAAAAAGGTACGAAACAATTTATCATACTTTGTCAATGTTTGCAAACCTGGAAACATTTCATTTACCGGGGCCCGTATTAAATGAAGCAAAACTAAGAGCAAAATCGTGTTTTAGATTACATCGACCCCATGATTCGGATCCGAGGATTGAGACCTAACAAATTGTACTCCACATTAGGCAAATAGTTCGTGACCCATGTAAACAATAGTTGTATAATGTATATTGAATTAATTTAAATGTTTGATGCGGGCGGATTTTAGGATCGCTTCGCACATAAAGGTCAAATTTCCTTTCACTCCCAACAGTAATTTAGTTCGAGAAAGCAAATCTGAACCAATGGTATATATTTTAGAGATATTACCTTTAAACAAGCGACATGCTGCTTTGTGTTCTAGAGACTAATTTATATATTTTAAAAGTGCTAACTTATGCAAATTTAAGCGTTAATGGCTCAGTGGTAGTGTGTTTAGACAGCGTATCGATAAACACAAGTTCGAATCCCTACAATGAGCTGAAACTTTCGGTGATGGAAAAAAAGCGTAATGCTCTCTTAGCTAACTAAATATTATTCACAAATTGAAAATCTACCGTCAATAATCTGTGTGTATATTCCATTAACTGCACTTGGCGAGTCAGTTCCCTTTAGGCTTACTTAGCCACTTAAAATCGAGTGTTGATTGTCGTGAAATGCTTATTATTTTATATGCTTATATAAATAATAAAAAAAATGATACTTGTAGTTTACCTCATTAAATCATTTTCGAAACTGTAACCGATTCCAGGAATTATTTTAAAGCAGTTTCTACTTCAACTCGTATACTTCATACTTCAACACTTATGTGAAATTTATATAGGTTTGTAGTAGACCGTATATGTAGCAATTGTACACATATTTATTGAATACGTAAATGCACTGTTAAAATCAGCAAAATATTAATTGGTACAGGTCATTTTTATCGTCATTATAATGGTATAATGACGATAAAAATGACCTGTACTAATATTTTGCTTGAGGCCAATGGTGGCCTCCTATATACTTAAATAAATTGCTCCACCTTCACGAAATATGATAGACTCACGAAGCTGTAATAAGTATATTATTTTCCTTATGTGTAACACAATTATTTAATGTTACAGATATACCGTTAAATAAATTTATTTTCACATTTCCTTCATGTTCATTTTCACTAAGAATAGGCACTTTTATGCTTTCAGAAGCTATAATAAATGTAGTGGAAAAAACTTTCGGTCCTCATTTTTACAGACAAAAACATTTTATTGTGAAAGATACCCGCTCATCCGTCTTTGTTTATATATTATCACGATGTTGTTATGTGGAGAACAAAAGCTAAACTGCTCGAGGAAAAAAAAAACAAAGGAAAAAGACGTATTAATAAAATGAAACAGAAAAAGTATATGAAGTTTACACTAACGTTATTATTCCGTTATTTTATATGTACATTTTTTAACTTGAAAATAACTTATTTAGTGTTTAAACTCTTTTTTCTACATTACAGTATCTATTAAAATAACTATGAGATCTCAGACAAGCATTATATCTAAGTGTGTGTTCATTTATTTAATATCTAAAACTTCTTTCTATTTCTATCCTCCTTGGAAAATACGATTTCGAAAATTCTTTGTTAATGCCCATTGACATTTAAAAAAATATGTTGAAACTGTCATAACGACTGCCTACAGGAGTGAAAACTCAAAACAATGGGAACACTGTGTTCTCTTTTTTACTTTTAAAATAATTATTTAAATTAATCAGCAATCAGCAAGCGTAATACGTCACGAGCGTGTTGGTAACGCGAACCCATAAATTTTCTACAACAAAACATCGCTCAATTTGATTGCTATAGAAGTTATTACTCAATATTTGAAAAAGATCATGTTTCTTAAGCCAGGGTTTATTCTGACCTTTCTATGTTAGTGAATTTTGTAAGATTTTGTTAAATAGAATTAAGGTTGTCGTTGTAGCTTGCCAAGTGTATGATTAGTAGAGAAGCTTTCGAGAGTCTATAAAGCTACGATGCAAGCATTTCGAATGTTATTTTACCAGGAAATACGATGCTCAAATTAACCAGAATTAGAAAATTGGCAATGACTTTTGAATAACGAAAGCCACGAATTTTGTGACTCATGTTAGACAAATTCTAATTTTATTATTATATTACGGATTTAAATAAGAATTAACTTGAATATAAAAAAACCATAAATTGAAATTTTATAACAAAACTCGTGTAAATTACTTGTTCTATCACATCATCATTTAAATTTGTTGTAAGTTGCTAAATCTGACCTCCGTGTTTAAAAATTATGATGTATTATTACTAGCAATCTTCTATACTCATCTTCACTAAAAGTGACCGCATGACTGAAAATGTAGCTCGATGTGACCAAAAAATATTAAGTCACATATTATGCTATAGGATGCCCAACAAAGGGATATGTTTCATAAACGAAGGGGCCACAACTCTCTGTGTATATGGAAGGTTGGTCCAACTTATATTAAGGAGAGATATTGTGCTTAACAAGAACTACAAGGTCCTTCGCCTCTCGAATTTATTAACCTTGCGTACTTTATAACGATCTTTTGCACTTTTTATAAATTGTATAGAAATATGTTTTATATACATGACAGAATTTTGATCATTTAATTTGTATCTAATATTTGGGAGTCAGCTGCTTTAGTATATCTAGTTTCAAATAGACTTAAATTGTAGTATTTTTGATTTAAAATGAAGTCAAAGATTCAAATCACCATTAGCTTCGTAGTGATTACATAGTTCTTAATGTCCAATATTGTATCTTTTGTGTGATTTATAGGATTAGCGCTTCGCCATAATCTCATCTAATATTAAAT
Organism: Antheraea yamamai; assembly: GCA_036509395.1. NCBI lineage: Eukaryota > Metazoa > Arthropoda > Insecta > Lepidoptera > Saturniidae > Antheraea > Antheraea yamamai. The sequence goes on from AP028441.1 coordinate 18,114,940, forward strand.
AAATATGTTACCTACGATGGTAACACACAGAGACTAGAGGAGTTTACATTCAAATACATTTCCTCGTACATACCTTAAAGGTGCTAGATTACATTCAGCACATTCCAAACTGTATAGCACAATGATTTTCTTTAACGAAAGCTTAGGGTCTCAAATCTACATCGTTCTACGTGGTATTCAAGAATACTAAGATGTGTAGACTTGTCATAACCCACACCAAATTTTAAATATTTTTTGTTGATTTACAATGGTATTTTCAACCATAACCAGGTGAATGCTTAAAAGGTCTCACATCCTTCAATCCTGTGGTAGTTTATGGTCACAGTTAACATATAAAATAATAATATCAAAACAAATACTAATAAACAACAAAAAGAACCTTAGTTAAAGTTTGTTCTAAAACTTTTAAAAGTATAGGAACGATACTTTTCAAGGTTAATCATTACGTAACTGCTTATCATAGGAACGCCTCACTGTCGAACAACATTGGGAACCGGGACGCGAGACGAGGTGTGGAAGGTGGGCCGGACTACACTACAGGGCGTTATCCATGTATTATACGAGTTCGTTTTTGCGTAAATCAGCTGATGTTGAGTGTATATCAGTTTTGCGTTTCTCGAGATAATTAGGTCAAATATTAAGGACCTATTTTTAAATTGATTTCGAACGAGATTCGACTAATGATTATCCTGTTAAAATATTGCTGGTCACTAAACAATCGCTCGGTATACGAAAAGACACTGGACGATAGGATTTTAGTTTTGTGGTAGTTGTAGTTAACTAGCAAACATTAGGAAATTCTCATTGTGCTAAAATTTCAATACGAGTCGATCCCTGATCAAAGTTTGTTAAGGTATTTGTAAATAATTGAAAATCAAATGTTTTGGAGGTTTTTTTTTTTTTTTTTTTTTATGTTATAGGAGGCAAACGAACATGTGGGTCACCCGATGGTAAGTGATCACCACCGTCCATAGACACTTGCAACACCAAGGGAGTCGCAAGTGCCTTGCCAACCTGTGTTTGGGGGAGAGGGGAGTGGGGAAGTGGGGGATGGGGAGGGGAAGAACGGGGAAGGGGAGAGGAGGTGGGTATCCGGCGCTCTCACTGACCAAACGAAACGCAACAATGCAAGCACTGTTACTTCACGTCGGTTTTCTGTGAGAGGGTGGTACTACCCCGGACGAGCCGACCCATTCATGCTGAAACCAGTAATAGCTTCAACGTGGCTCTACCACCTAAAGCATTGTTTTACATTACCATTGCCTGCAAATTACTTGAGCTCAATTTTTCATTGAACAAAATCTCTTAAATTATACCTAAAAATAGTACATAAAAATGGTGCTAACGACTCTGCCGACACAATATAAGATAATTTGTAAGAGGGCTCGCTCCGCCTGTAGAGAGCTACCCGCTGCTTAATGCTTATATTCGGGTCTGATGAGTACAATTTATGTTTGAAAATTGTAATACACATTAAACATTAATGTTGGAAAATAAATATAGGTTTTAATATGTATTTCATAAAACAATATAGGAACGTGCTTTCATTTTGTCATAAGGAGAATGAATAAATAAGCTACGCCTATAACTCGCGAACAACCGTTTTAAAGAAATTTCATTAGGAATGAATTCGCATTTAAAGCTAAGTATTTTAAACCTATTTTTTATTGTACGATGTCAAAATTACATTACTGTACCTGATAGCAGTCATGGTGATATATAAAAATGACTATCTCCGAGAGATTTGCAGTCAATCAGAAGTCGTCGGTACCATTTTTTTATAGTTATAGGTTTTTAGCGTTTCACCATAATGTCATTTGATGTTAAATGGCAATGTGATCTAAGATTTTTTAGGTGGTAGAGCCACGCTGAAGCTATTACTGGTTTCAGCATGAATGGGTCGGCTCGTCCGGGGTAGTACCACCCTCTCACAGAAAACCGACGTGAAGTAACAGTGCTTGCATTTTTGCGTTTCGATCGGTCAGTGAGAGCGCCGGAGGCCCACCTCCCCTAGCCCCCTTCCCTTCCTTCCCCTCTCCTCTCCCTCTCCCCCAAACACAGGCTGGCAACGACTCCCCTGGTGTTGCAAGCGTCTATGGATGGTGATGATCACTTGCCCCCTATGATATATAAAAATATAATAAATACGCTAAACCCAGACTGGCTCTCAAGTGCTGCTGCCAAACACACTAACTGGTGTTTAGCGACAGATTTTCAATGTGAAGGTGGTTGTTAGCCAGACGGACTTAGAAAAGGCTAAGGCTAAACTACCACACCATTTTTTCATCAGATTGTTTTCCTCCGCCGAGAGTTTGACTCAGTTGTAAGGATTCGAACCTACGTCAATTGATGCGGTATACGAATATGCTATCAACTAAGCCTCCTTCGCTTCAACGAAGTAACATTATAAAAAATAAGTGTAGATAAAATTCATCAAATAAGTAATTATGGCTGAAACAGAAATTAATAAAAACCCGGTCGATATATTTTTTGGACATCCTCAAATATTTATATACACCAGATACTTCATCAAAATATAACAGTATCGTTAAAATAACATTAAATTATCCAAAAATAGAATATAATATTACAATGTAAAGTAATATTAATCGTGTATTTAATTTTAAATACCATTTCTCCGTTTTGTTAAATATATACTAAGCCACTTTATGCCAAAGCTAACCCGACAAAGGTCTATATACTTAGCACCTAAGATAATTTGAATATGAGTGTAATGAAAACAATGGCTATTATAATATTCTCACAATCGTATCTGAGTTTAAATTTTGTACTTTACGACATTTGTCTTTAAATACAATATCCAATGGTGTTAATTACAATTGTGGATAATTTTTCAAAATCCTAAAGCCGAATGTAAGAGGAAAAGTTTTTATTCGATTGCGGGGTTCATAATGTGTCTGACAGTCCTGAGATAGAATGGAGAGGGTTGAATTAGTTAAGGCTATAACTGCACCCATTCCTGAATTCCTTTATGCCTACGCCGTTATTCCAGGTCTTGCGTTTTTGTTTGGAAGTTCAAACCCACAATTTAACTCGGTTAACTCCTTTAACACTTAGCATTTAGATTCATAGTATGTATCAGTCACCTTTAAGATGATGGAGATTCAGCACAGATCTTTAAGCACTTAGATACGGCTTTATTTAGATCAGAAATCTTATTCCTATCCTATGGACTATCATTACTTTTTGATGCAAAAATTACTTAATGGCCTCGATGAACCTTTACAGTCATATAGCTCATAAAAGAATACCACATAGGATATAACTTACAAAGATATGAATTAAATTGCCCAGAATATAACAAGGGTCTCGTAGCTGTAAAAAATCTTGGAACCTGAAAGGTATTTCAGTTTGTCATCTCGTCACATAAACCGTTAGAATTATACGAAAACGCGACGTGTTACTATTTATAGAGATAAAATACACAGAGAAAGTCGCGGAAGGCTACTAGTCTACAATAAAGTCAAGAGTTGGGTCAAGCAAAACATGGCTGTGAAACTACAGCATACTTATGAAGCAACTTGTATCAGTGACCTCGTTTGCAACACCGAGATAAAAATCTATAACAGACCATTTACTAGAGCGGGGACCGGATCAAAACTCCGGTAATGCACATGAAAGCCAGTGTTTAAGTTTATGAATGATATTATCATTCGTATTATAATATTACTTGACCACAGCGAATACTGCAGTTGATAGTACCTTAAATGGATCACAATCATGAAACCAGTCATGATAATTTAGCACTCCTGGTGACTGAGTTGGAGTATTTCGTATGCCAATGTATGTTTTGCTGTCGTAACGAAAAGGAGGGCATTTAATTAAAACACAAATCAGACAAAAGTCTAAAATTCTGTAGCGTGCTCCTTTAGCGAAGTACATCCAACTTATTTTTGATTACGTGTAATTTGAAAGCAGAAACTTATAGGTGAAAATGCTATTGGAAGCATCTTTTCCCGATTTTTAATGTATATTGAACCAATATTGCCTAAAAATGACATATGCGCTTTTGTCTCTTTGGAAAATACAGATGACAAACACAAATGCTTTGCCGCAGAAATTAGTGTATAATGGTGTTCTTCCAATGTTGGAAGCTCGCACAAACTTAACTACTCTTAGGCACTCTCATAAAAACTTACCAAAAACCATGCTGTTGGCCATTACATGACCACAATTATTAACTAATTTTCATCGTTGCTGTTTTTTCTTGTTTTACAGAATATATGTATCTTTTCACAATTATTCATCAGATAATAGCTGCCGATTTAACCGAAGGTAGTAACATAACACGTCTAAATTGAATTAAAAAAAGAAACGCACAGATATACTTTACATAAAATGGCAATATTTCATGTTTTAAAATTATAGAATTGTAAAACGCTAAAATTAAAACCATTACTTTAAAAAACATAAGTTGAGTTTATTAATTTATTATAATGATATATAATTCTTTCGAGTACGCAAACACTTTACTCGTACAAGATTTATTTTATGGAATAACCAACTTTTATCTTGAATATGAAGTAAATATCCCAGTAAAATTTTACTACGCCCCAACCAGAGATCATTTCAAGTACGTGAGGTCAAAGGGTCTCTATAGAAACGTCTAAAACGGCCCTATCTTTGCTCGCTGCGTAATGTTCATGATTCTATGTAGGACATAAATCCAAATTTACTTTCGTATGATTATACAATATACGTTTAAATACGTGGTGGAAATTATCGCACTCACCTATGCTAGTTGCAATCTTCAAGATGCAAATATTTCGTCATATGTGTTCTCTCATTCCTTTCTATGAAATGGCTTCGTAAGATTAAGTGTATTACTACATCATTACTCAATATTCAGTATAATTACCGTAAAAAATAATGAAGAATCATATTATAAAAACAATGCATATTCTAAGTCTTCATTGTAAGTTCATTTATAACTATATTACAGTTAAAGTTACGATTGTTAAAATGATTGATAATATTGAATATACCATGGTTTTAGCAAAGTAAGCGCCTTTCGTAATTCCTAATAATATCCAGTGTAAAACTATGTCTCGAATCATCATCTAGTTACATCAACACACAAATTATACTGCCGTCCTTAAGTATTACTATTCATTTATACAGTACATAGATCAAATTCAAATACTCTTTATGCAGTTTAGGCCCTGAGAAGGCACTTATGAACGTCAAAACTACCATCGGTTCGGACAACCACCCAGCCATCGAGAAAAACCGGCAGGAAACTCGATCTGGTTTATTTTTTCATAATACATGACATAATTTTTAATTACTACAACATAATAAACATATACAGTTACATTCGTTTTTGAGAGATGCACAAAGAGCGACGTCACTTCCAGACGTTACCATCGTTCACATATTGATCTACCCTGTAATAGCCTTTATGTATTAAGACATGTTTGACATAACACTTGAACTTACTATCTGGCAAATCGGTAATGTGTTTTGGGACTTTGTTATAAAATCTAACACTATTACCTAAAAAACTATTACTGATCTTAGTGAGCCTGAGACATGGAGTAACCAGTTTGTTATTGTTTCTTGTAAATTACTAGTCACACAACATCTATTTACATTATGTCGGTTTTTACTAAATCCAGATTATCTAAGTTTTTGCGGACTTACATCAAACTATCGAGAATATATTGGAAGAGCAGAGTTAAAATACTGAATTCCCGAAACTTACTCTTTAATGATTCCCGAGGCCCCAAATTATAAATTGCTCGAACTGCCCATTTTTGTAGTAGGAATATGGTGTCCACTTCAGCTGCTGTCCCCCCCCAAACAAAATACCATAAGCTGGCCTATATTTTCCAAAGCCATTAAGCTATGGAAGTAAGCGAAGTAGACCAACCTAGCAGTGGCAATATCTGGCGAATCTTTCGCACTGCGAATGCAGCGGAACTTAATCTTCCCGCCGGTTTTTTTTATGAGGATCCTATTGTAATTTAGAATCAAGTGTGATACCCAAGAACACGGTATTGTCAACTAAGCTAATTAGATTTCCTTGGACTTCGGTTTTATTATCAGTAAGTGATATATTAGGCAAGGTAAATCTTATGCATTTTGTTTTATCTGCATTTAGCAATAAATTATTTAATGCAAACCAATCGGAAATTTTATTTAGGATACTGCTTAGATACCTAAACTCGGAATACATTCTTCTTGCATTAAATATAAGCACAGTTATCAACCACTCGTGACAGATCATTTATATATACAAGAAATAAAAACGGCCCTAAAATGGAACTCTGTGGAACAGCAATTCGAGTAAATGATCCCGCAGATGTTGTCCCATCTAGACTAACTTTAAAACAGCGATCTTTTAAATAGGGAACCAGAAGGTCAAGAAAGACTCCACAAACACCGTAAGGTTTTAATTTCAGAATGAGGGTACTGTGGTTAACGCAGTCAAAGGCCTTAGATAGATCACAAAACACGCCAGTTGCATCCCGCGATCCCTCCTAAGCCCGCAGTATAAGACTTAAAATCATTGCACCAGCGTCAGTAGTTAATTTTGATTTTGTGTAAACAAAATGTCGGCCACCCAGAATCTCTTGCCCTTTAAAATATCTTACTAATTGCTTAAGTATAATCTTCTCAAATATTTTGCTTAACGACGGAGGTACAGAATTTGGTCTATAATTTCCAAAACTATTTTTACAGCCTGATTTAAATAAAGGAACTACTTTACTTATTTTCATTAAATTGGGGAAGGTTCCTTGTGCGATACACTGATTAAATATGTTAGCTAAATTTGGTGAAATATTGATAATTAAGGACTGAACTACCATTACCGACATTCCCCATATGTCTTTGGTATGTTTCAAATTTGATAGTTTAAAAGTCCTTATTATTTCACCTGCACTAATAGATGTCAAATTAAATTTTGACTTTATAGATGCATTCAGACTTTTCAAAAATGATACGGCACCATGGGCTGATGAATTAATATTTTTTGTTATCTGTAAAGGTATATTTTTGAAATAATCTTGGAAAACAGTCGCTACCTCTGAACTGTTTGAAATTAGTACTCCGTCGATAGTATGATATATTCCATTACATCTATACATATAATAAGAATGTAAATCTAACGTGTCTGTACCTTTACGATTTTAGTGAAAAAAAATGCTGCAGGTGTCTAGGAATAAGTAATAACATACATTTCAATCATTTTTAGAAATGTCTGTCTGTGTTTTTGTATGAACACGCATCACTGCTAAAGTGCTAAGTTCACAATAAAACCACACAAAGAAATTCATAAAGCATATTTTCGAGAATAACTTAGTCTTTGTTTCATTATAATCGCTTTACGCTATCAAAAGTTATTGTAACTTTAATGACGACGCGGCGTAAGTACGGGAGAAAAGTAGATAAGTAAATGGACTTAATACATTCTGATGACTTTATTAATCACTGTTTTTTTACATAAGGTCCCACGCGGAGGATGTCGTGGGCACAGCTAGTTTAAAATATTCTTGGTGTTGTATACAACTTAAAAGAGTTCCTTGTTAACTATGATATAAACGAACGATAAGCTTTCAAAAATCATGGGCAATTTGCAAAAGAATTCCGAGCGTAAAGCCGGATATTTTCTATCTAGAATCAAATCGACTTGTACGAAGTACTTGGCTATATCCATTCGACAAACGACCTGTATTATGAAACCGGATACAGTGAAACTACTTCCATAGCGAACGTTACTTAAGTATTTCGGATACACGATATAAGGGAAAAAACTTTGAAAGTGAACCAAAGAAGTGGACAAGTTTCGTAACGCAAAAAAGTTTCGCTAAGTTGTTTTGAGGTATAATAGTCTTGTCACAATATAACTACAAGATATATGGTATCTATAAATCTTTGTGGTACTCGATATTGTTAGAGAAACAATATAAGCTAACGACAAAGAATTTTATCTGATTTTTATATGTGTTTGGTGAGAAAGCATTTCGAATTCCTTACCTTCAGGCTAACTTTTTTTTATGCCGTAGGAGGCAAACAAACAGGTGGGTCACCTGATGTTAAGTGATCACCACCATCCATAGACACTTCCAACACCTCGACGACTCAATTATCGCAAACACTTATACATACTCGTATATTACAACTTTAAAAACGCTGATGGATAAACAATTAACGGGAGTAGGGTTCATGAAACGGACGGCAAAGCAAAAACATGAGTTTGCAATATTGGTAAAAATATAAAAGAATAAATAAGGAAAAATAATGATTCTGCAGAAACGAATGTTTTCTCTGTTGAAAAGCTAATTTCATATTGATGATCGTAAGCTGCTCTTTATTTTGATACACCGATACCCGATGGCTATTGGGATTATTAAAACAAATTTGGCAGGAAATTTTTTTTTTGTCATTCAGAATATAATACAATTAAATGAGTACATTATCTATTAAGGTCATTTAGAAAGTGACGTTAACGTGATTTTGTTCACAATATAATAATTTCAAATTCAATTTTAAATTACATTTAGGAACAAATATCTTGCTGATCATATTATTAAAAGTTTTCTTTTCAAACCTTTTATTAAAACTTTGATAAAAACTATTATAAAACCTAATTTAATCCAGGGTTGCTTAAAATACATAGAAAGTCTCTCGAACTTTATAATTGTAACAAAAAATATAATAATAGCTCGGTGATATAACAAAATCAGCAAATTTTTTCAAAAATAAAACTTCACTAAGTTGTCTGTCGAAAAATAATAAAAATTTAAACAACATTTTGCAGACAATGCGAAAACTTTAATCACCCAAAAAAACATTGTATTCACGAAAATCTTAAACAGCGAGTCATTGTTTCGAACAATGGAACTGCTATCTGGCTGATATTTCTAAGGATACTTCATTATCGCCGGTTCGAGACAAACAAAGGAGTCTACGGACGGATAACAGAAATAATTGAGTCGATAGTGCTTTGATATTAAAGACCATTGAACGTCATTATTGCTTCACGTGATATGTTTTAAAGTTGAGATATATTATAACATTGCCAAGATTTTAAATTAAGAAAACCTATAGTTTCAGTTATAGTATTAATTACAAAATAGTGTTGATCTAAAGAATCCTCATACCTTTCTTAGTATTATTATTTATAGTATTTTTAATTATCTATATTATGTATAACATTATCTATATATAACAGGCATCAGTAAAAAATATGTAATTTGATTTAGGTAGGTCTCTGTAGGTGGTAGAGTCACGCTGGAGCTATTACTGGTTTCAGCATGAATGAGTCGGCTCACCCTGTCACGACCCTCTCACAGAACGACGTGTCGTAATAGTGCTTGCATTGTTGCGTTCCGTTCGGTCAGTGAGAACGCCGGAGGCCCACCTTCCCTTACATCTCTCCCTCTAACCTCTCTCCCCTCCCCCTTTAAAAGGTCGGCAATGCACTTGCGACTCCCCTGTTGTTGGACAGTGGTGATCACTTACCATCAGGTGACCCGCATGTTCGTTCACCCCCTATAATATAAAAAAAGAATAATTTTAAAGTGAAAACTGCTTTAGGCACGTCGAGCGGTATTTTTGGCAAGAGATAAATTTGTAATTTCGCGTCATGGCATGCTAGTAAGCATGACCGGCCGTATTGCGCTTACGTGGCTTGCGTCAGACTAGCGACGCGTAGTATAAGAGCTTATCCACGTATAATATTGACATTACTATCATATGTTTGCTTATATAATAAACTGTACAAAGATGTATATAATTATTTTTCAGAGTGCCAATAGATGTGAAAACTAGACAAATGATAATAATTTCAATTTACAAATTATGAAATTTAAATAATTCACACTATAATTAACTTTAAAATTCAAACAGAACACAGTTAATCTATTGTATTGAGTTTTCATTTCTATCTGCAGTCTTCATGACCGCCTCGATTTTTGTATGGCAGTTATATAAGATATCCCTTTATATTTTTAGTGTTAACGTATATAAACTATTGCCATATTGTCACTGAACATGAAGCTACAATTTGAACATAATGAAATAAAATAATCAATGTAATTTATAACGAGTACTTCCATTCGTTATTTATGTATTTACCGTACTAGCTGAGGGGAATCATTACAGTATATATATGAAATATATAATAGAACAAAGCAATAGTACGGTGCAGATACAACCGCAGTACATAAAATTTTATATTTCAAAAGCTATTAACACAGCTGCCGCCGTTATTCGCAATACGGATAATAAATATGTTATGATCCGTTTTTATACGTGTAATAATTAATATCAACATTAGTGTATGTAGTTATAGCTAAAACTAGTTTAAATAATGAAACTAAAACCTCTTTGTGTAAATACAGATGCAATTTTTCTATACCTCTTAAAATACTATGCGACAAGTATAGAACCTTTAAGAGACAATGATTCTGTTTTAAATTATATATACATTGCTCATTCATGCATGTAATAGATGATATAATAAGATAATCAAGATCTCGGCCACGATAGTAGACTTCCAATGTGACTTTAAAGCTACATTTTTTTATCTAGTATTTACGGCGCAAAAATGGTAGAAGAAACTATAGCAGCATGGTTTACTACCATTAATCATTAACCTTCATGTTAGTAGTCTATCTATCTAAAGGCTTTTTTTAATTTTAAAGAAGGGTTAGTCGCCTGCGTGTCTATATCGCCTAAGTAACATACAAATATAGACTTAGAAACTTAGATTAATTTTGTATAATTCCCTAGATAATCTCAAGATAAGGGCAGACAATCACAAGCATTAAGCCGAGAAGTAACTAGTACCTTAATTTCGATCACATTCTGCCAGGATGTGGTGCACAACATCGATGAGCTCGCAACTCTGGCAGAATGGTGATGGTATTTTAGCATCATAAAGACAAACTTTTTGGATGGGTTTTATCCTTAGCATAATCTCATTACTGTAATTGCTTCCCGCTGGCTAATTACTCCGTTTATTTTAGAACACTTATCAAAGTATTCCTTCCAATGAGAGTAAGTTGATAGTTGGTCTTGTATCATCATCATTACATAGTATAAAACAAAGTCCCCCACCGCGTCTGTCTGTCTGTCTGTTCGCGATAAACTCAAAAACTACTGAACGGATCTTTATGCGGTTTACACCAGTGGATAAAGTGATTCACGAGGAACGTTTTGGTATATCATTTGTCTAGGATTTCTTTTTATAATAAGGGCAGGACAACGTTTGCCGGGCCCGCTAGTCTTGGTATAAAATATTATCATTCAAATTTAACCTAAAAAGTAAATCAATCGAGAAATATTTCTGCACAACGAATTAGGAATTCCTGATGTCTTGCCAGCTCGAACAACTAACGTAATGTGTGCTAGTTACAGAAAACCGTGAGGAAAAACCCGTTTTAGAAATGAACCTTATTTCTACTGAGTGTCCGTTTGGCAGCTGCGACGGCCATTAATGCCGCACACGACAGTTTAGGGTCACGCCCCGAATAACTTAATTAGGTATAAAAATGCCCTCCCAGAGCTATCGTTACGTGTAACGAGAAATTGGTGACGCTCCATAAGATTCTTCTTTACGTTTTATAATTCGAATATTGGTGGCACAAAAGAATTTTTGGGCTTTGACGACGGTTGAGATACAAGATTTTTAACAAGAAGGTTTTTTTTTAGTTTTTTAAAAACTTTTACAGTTTCTATTAAAGCGTTGATTTAGAATATATAATAAAATAGATAAAATATAAGAAAAAATAATAAAATAAATAAAATAGAATATAAAATAAACAGATAATTTCTGTTACATGAAATAAATAAAAATGGTTCGTGTGTCAGTGTATACACGCAGAGGAAGTGAAACATCTTTAGCATACATGTTTCAAATTTTGTATATTCTATCGGGCTCAGCAGACACAGCCCTACATTGACAATAAAAAAATCTAATATACAATCGCAGCGCCAGCTACCGGGTCCAATTGTGAATCTAAACCATTCTTGAACCCACCTGAATACACACAAAAACTCTCATCAATATCCGTGCAGCCGTTTAGGAGGAGTTCAGTAACATACACGCTGACAGAAGAATTATATATAAAGAATGAAAATGTTCATAAACTATATAACATACGAAATACGGCACTATAAATACTTAACTTTTTTTTTATGTCGTAGCAGGCAAACGAACAGGTGGGTCACCTGATGTTAAGTGATAACCACCGTCCATAGACAGGGGAGTCGAAAGTGCGTTGCCAGCCTGTGTTTGGGGGAAAGGGAAAGAGGGGGAGAGGAGAGGGGAGGTGGGCCTCCGGCGCTCTCACTGACCTAACAAAACGCAACAATGCAAGCACTGTTACGTCACGTCGGTGTTTCTATGAGAGGGTGGTACTACCCCCGGGCGAGGCGACCCATTCGTGTTAAAACCAATAATAGCTTCAACGTGGCTCTACCACCTACAACTACACATCTACTAAGTTTGGTATACTACTACACCCAGACAAACACTTATACAGTCTTACACATATACAAATACATACCTACCTTACGTTTAACGCGTAACGTAAATTTTTCCCTATCGTGCTATAAGAAGTTCTATATCAAAAACGCATATTTCTCTATTAAATATTTTCTTACGTACCTCATAATTAATCAATGTATAATTATTTTACACATCTCAAAGATCATCTCTGGAGTTTGTACAAACACGTAATGTACAAAAAAAATGTCACATAAAGATTCTAATCGACGATGTCACCGGTTTAATGTTGTTACTTAATTATGGAATTTCGTGACAATGAAGCCATCACATTTCAAGGGAATCCTGGTAAAAAAACACGCGACGACATGTCCGACAGCGGCTGGGGAGTGGTTGTAACCTTAATTCATACCTCTCAACCTCTGTCACACCCTAACAGACGAGCTTTGGTACAACCCTGTTTATACAGCGTGTACCATTTCCAAAGCAAATTATATTTTCTTTAGATATAATCAGAAATCTTGAATTCAAAATTAACGCTCACCAGAGTGTACGATTCAGTTCGCTACACATTTTCCACAATACGACTCGGGTACCTTCAGCCGGCGCTTACATAAATTATTAGAAGACACCTACTTAGGAAATCCACGATTGTTTCTCTCTGTCTCATTCTCCCTTACTGAATTTAAAGGGTTCATTATAAACAGCATGTTGGTTTAAAGCAGTACAAGATTAAGGTGTGTAATTACAGAGGCGTGAAGACAAACAAGCTGAAATACGTTCAAAGAATTCGTTGATGTGTGAATTTCTTGTTTTAAATACACTGTTCTTATTTCTTGAAATACGATTGTATTTTCATTATCTGTGAGTCGATAGGGTACAAAATTTTTAATTGGAGTTACGAAGCTTAAATCAAATATTTTTTGATATGTGTTTTACTTTTTTTTTTTTTTTTTATTGTAGCTCGGCAAAGTGACTGTACTGTGCCTGATGGTAAGCACAGTACAATCCAAAAACAATGGCGACCACCGAAAGACATACTATCCATCGCTGGTCGCCGCTGTCATGCCGGCCTGAAACTGCCCCCCCCCTCCGTTGCTGGATATACACCGGCTAATCCCGGAACGCAACACGCCCAAACGTGCCACTATAGCGGGTGTTCACCTGGTGTACGGTGGTCGCGATCCAGTCGGGTACAGACACCCTACCACCCCGCAAATACTTGAGTTAATTTTAGAATTACTTATTACTAGCTGTTCCCGCGACTTCGTCCGCGTGGAATTATTACTTTGGGTTAACGCTTACACGCAGCACAAAAGCTTTCAGAAGGAAAAAAGAACGATTTTGAAACGTTCCTCGTTGGTGCTCCGCTCCTATTAATTTTAGTGCGAGAATAATCTAATTTAGCAAATTCTAACATACAGTTATCTAAATCTAAACATGGAAATAAAATTTAAGTATCTAATTTTGTCCGGCTCAACCTCTGAGCTAAACCCATTTCGATGGGACTTAAACAGGCATAGAGACGGTTTTCACAGTATAATTTAAGCCACGTTCCATTATAAAACTAACAGAGACTACGCATATATGATGAAATTTAACAGATGTAACTTATAATTGATAAAAAGCTTATAGGGTTTAAGTAGCAAACCTATAATTAAAAAAAACAATCAATAATGAAATCAATTAATTCCCACGAAACTATAAAACATTTTTCACGAAGTCACGATCATCTGCTAGTTAATCATAACTCTTTTACAAAATGACTGACTCAATCAAATTTTTATACTTTGTACAAGCAGTTAATTTGTTCTTTAGCTATTACAAAACTGAATTTATCGCAGTGAACGTCATGCTCGAGAGTCTGTATTTGAGACGGTCCAATTATAAATCTTCATCACGAAAACGCTATTTGATGAAAATTAAGGTAGCCGAAGCAACACTTCAAAATAATTTACTATCAGTAATTGCTACGTCAATTTTATAAACTGTCAGAAACTGATGGTTTTCATTAATATACAATTTCAAAATAATAAACCATTTTGCGACCTAAGTACATGGAAATTGTAATCTGTTTTTTTTTTTGTAAAAACTACTTTAGGCACGTTGATCGGTATTTTGGCAGGAGAGATTTTGCGTCATGCCATGCTAGTAAGCATGACCGATCGAATTACGCTCGCGCGGCTTACGTCACATTAGCGACGCGAAGTATAGGGGCCTGTGCACATCTAATATAGACATTTTGTAACGAGATTGTGCAGGCTATCATAGTTTTGATTTATTAATAAAATGTATACAATAATTATTTGGAGTGCCGTTAGACGTGAAAGCCAGACTAATGTTAGTCATTTCAATACACAAATTATGAAATTTAAATATTATAATTCACACTATAATTAATAAAAAAAAATATAAAAGAACACAGTTACTTCATTGTTTTGAGTTTTCACTTCCATCGGCAGTCCTTATGACTGGCTCGACTTTTGTATGTTATGGAACGTTACATTTGAACATAAATAAATAATTCAGTAACTTAAGCACCACAAAAGATAACACCGAACGTCGTACTTTAGTCTCGTGGCCTCAGAAACAGGTTCACGGTAACCTAGTTAAGTCAAAGCGAGACATATTCTCATACAGGCTGAAAATATGATGCATAAAATGAACGTAATTCATGGAATAAGAACGATGAATGTAGTTCGTATAGTGACCTGTGATAATTTATTGTTTTATTTACATGAAACTGACAAATTTTTTTGTGTTTCAGGTTAGTATTGGAACATTTATATGCTACATTTGTGGTTAATCCGTATCATTAATACGATACAGAATCTGCGTACCAGAATGATCCACACTGCACTATTTGGATGGACCCATTTTCATTAGAGGAATTACAAACAAATTCGATTCAGTACTGACGGATTGTACGCTGTCAAAGGTATTTCTCGTGAATGTTAGTAACCACTATAAATCAATAATGTAGTGAATTTAATATTCTATGTGAAGTGACTACGCGACGAAATTATATGAATACTTTATTATTGCTGTTTTCTTCCATATATATAAAATGAGAGAAGTCTGCCGTTAACAAAAAACAAAAATGTTAAGGGTATAAGGGTAAGAAAGATGATAATGATTGGGTACATTCGTCCATATGGTGGATGTTGAACTGTAATATTAATTAGGTTAACAAATATACATTAAAATCGCAAGATTGAGAATGTAAAGCTAATATTTAAAAAAATAATAATACCAACAAATACTGGATAGATTTCGGTCATTTTTTTTATTTTTCATTCTTAGACACTTAGTCATTATCTAAATATCACGATTGTTTCGTTTAAGTTATTAATGTTTTAAGAAATTACATTTCATTTTTATATGCACTACGAATTCGGTAATATATTTTTTCTTGACGAGGAAAATTCGATGTAGTACTTATATTTTTTTCTTTTATATATAATATATATTTTTAAAATAATAAACGTCGCAGACTGAGTCACGGGTATTTGCAAGTTACTTATGAAAAGGTGAACTAATAAGTTCGTCGTCTTATCTTTGCCGTACCGTGAAGCTGTGGAACAATCTTCCGGCCAGTGTGTTTCCTCCTTTTTATGATATGGGGGTCCTTCAAGCGCAACGTGAAGAGACACTTACGCAGGCCGGCATGACAGCGTCGACCAGTGATGGATCTCTCGGAGGTCGCCATTGTTTTTCAATTGGACTGTGCTTACCATCAGGCATAGTGCAGACATTTTGCCGAGCTACAATAAAAAAAGGTGATAATCTCCTGTGATAACTTTCCCATCCATTATTCGTAACTCTATGTTTAACATTATTTTCATGCGGTTTTAAACTGAAAGCGTGAACCAAATGTACCATTAAACATTTCTGTACTTTTAATATCGCTAATGGCCGCACATTTTATTATTCCTGAAGTAATCACTTAGCCTGTAATATGTTCGCCTATTCAGGTAATGACGACACGAGACTTCGAAACAAGAATATGCGCGTTATTTAACAAGTTTGTGACATCTGACAGAATTTATTAAACACATGTCGGCCCTCGTGCGAATTGTTTGCGCGAATATTCATACTTCTATACATATTCATTTAAACACACATTTGTCTGTATTTTGAACGCTTTTAATTAAAGTTCTACTGGTAAGCAGTTTATATTATCTATGTAGATTTATTTTGAACGTTTAATATTAATAAAGTTCATTCGATTTGAGTTCATGGCTTATCCCTTTTTTTTATGTCATAGCAGGCAAACGGACAGGTGCGTCACAAATTATCACCACCGTCCATAGATACTAATAACACCAGGGGAGTCGAAAGTGCATTGCCGGCCTGTGTTTGGGGGAAAGGGAGGGAATGGGGAGAGGAAAGGGGACGTGGGTCTCCGACGCTCTCACTGACCTAACAATGCAAGCACTGTTACTTGACGTCGGTTTTCTATGAGGGGGTGGTACTACCCCGGGCGAGCCGACCCCTTCGTGCTGAAACCAATAATAGCTTCAGCGTGGCTCTACCACCTACGAAACCAACTACCACCAACTTGTGCGTGATCTAGGGATTTCTTATTAAATTGTTGGACTTTTCAAATCCTTTATGGAAAATTAAGGAGATACATAATGTTCTAGGGTAAGAAAAATGAAAGTAAGGAGATTCAGGTGTGTTTTTAGAAGTTGAACATAGATGGTCAAAAAATAAAATTAGGTTATCTAGGTAAAGAAATTTTCCGTGATTAGGAAGTATCGAATTGGATCATATGTTGGTTTAATTTACATATTTTTCACAAGTAATTATCAAAAACATTCTAAATTATTTCAAATTTTCGCAATTTTATACGGTTTTTTGTAATTTACTCGAGAATCTGAGGGTATGACAAGTCCAAACCGACCCCAGATTTGGATTCAGTCGAAATACATGTCGGTAGGTAGGAGGGGTCAAATGTACAAACCAAAGTTTTCTGTGTGCCAGTGTTATTAAAACAAATAACTAATTAATCATAATACGCTTTACATAGATAACATAGAAATTTTTCTTCTTCATCCAGGATAATCTCCGAGATGGCTAAACCGATTTCGATAACTTTTATAGTTAGATAGATATAATTCTCGGAGCTGAGCTCTAACATACCTGGCTTCAAATTGGTGCAAGAGTAATATAATTACAAAAAAAAAACAGTCCACAATTAGTCTAGATACATACTAGAATCCGTTTTAGTTAGTTTTTGATAAAGTAAAAAAATGTTCAGCCTAGATTATCTCAGTGCTCTTCTCTTTAAATTGAGAATAACTGGTCAAAACGATGCTCATCTATTGATTATAATATCACATTATGTAAATACATTCTCTCTGTATATATAGATTTTGCGTAATATTTGCTTTGTCCGCCATTATTCGGCTTATGACTTGCTATATTGTTTCGCAACTGGATAGCACTATCTACTTACTACCTATAGTCTCATATAGACCTACTCTGGCAGATATAAAGTTTGGAACTGCACTTCTCTAGATTTAAAATCATAAGCAAAAGCCTTTCTTAGTTTACTGCTGGATATGAGTTTGTGTTACTGTGTTCCATTCTTAGCCTTTCGCAACCAATTAAAGACTAAGTTTCAGAAATTCAGTATCTTCCTCTGCCTTCCCAATAAATTTTTATGACGTAATATATCTTCAAAACACTGATAAGCTAGACCTGATAAAATACTGGTATGATTCTAATATTAAAAACAATCATAGACCATCTACAACCATTTCATGTTTTAAATTCAATAAGTAAGATTTTACTTGGGTAATATTATAAGGTTATACAATAAGGTCCTAAAGCACATTGTTGATTTGCCGGATAATAACTTTAAGCACCGTGATAAGCAGGTTTTGATGTTATAACGCTATTCTTAGGTCTATTACGTGAGCAATAGTTGTGTCTCGATATGACACACGTCTCTGTATATCTGCTAAAAGCGATTGATTATAATGCAATGAAAAAGTCATGGTCATGGTCATGGTTGGTTTGACGAGTTTAATGTCAATTCGATGTCCGCAGGTTTGAACTCCAATTATACATCAAATATTTAGGAATTCGCATACTTATTTAAATGGCTATGATTGTGGGCTAACGGTGAAGAAAAGCATGGTGAGGTAACCTGAACCAGAGAAATGTTTTTGTACAATAGTACCACCATATGAGGAAAAATATAGATCTGTGGATTTTTCGGAGAGTGAAATCGCCAATACGTCATGGGCTGGAGTGGTGATTATGTCCATACCTTCCCTGGCAAAGAAGCCTATGGCCCTGCAGTGCATCTCTTAAAGGTGATGATAAAATGATGATGACAATGTGTCATTATACAAATAAATACAATAATAAGATGGAGTTTCTTTTTGGTTTGTTCATAAGCGCCTTCCCAAGGCCTGAATTCAATAAAGTATTTAGTTTTGAATAGTTTCCGTTCTCTTCCTTAGATTCCTTCTTTCTCTAATTATTCCAATATTTATCAGATCTTATACAAACACGACAGTCTCAATTTCACTTCAACTTTCTGGCTATTAGTACTACATAACTTCGATCTATATTGACGAGTATACTAGATAGTCCTGAACTAGAGTGTTATTTTTATACAAGCGAGTAAATATGTCAGAATAATTATGTATGTTTTATAAATCATCTACTGATAATTTAAGTAATACGCAAGGTTAATCGAAATGGATTTTAAGTTAAATGTGATTTTTTATTACTATATTACAATACCCAAGAGAGAAATAAATGTAAAAAGAAATCAGAATCGTGCAATGGACGACTGTCCCTGCCGTGAAATAAGAAAAAAGATGTTCAAAGGCACAATACAATCGAGCTGAAAAGATTGTGAAGTCTAGACAGCAAAAAGAAGCAATTTTCTTTCAATTTAACGCCCGAACTCGGATCCGGTTTTGTTCGAAATTTACTACGCTTTTTTTTGGGAGATAAAACAATGCGAGGAACATTTTCTCAACTACTGTTTCGATCGGTAACAAGAACGTTCTAGATTTTCGCGTCGTTTAATGATGGCGGGAAAATATATCGTGACTGTTAAGTATATGAAACAGGTATTAAAAGATAAGCATACATTTCCAAAAGGATTGACATCACGATTCTCTTTTATTGTTCGAAAGAACTGAAGCTAGTAAGGAGAGACTTTTTGGTTGAATCTTTGAATGTCTTATACTGGATTTTACATTTTATGCATAATCTTTTGTTATTTGACTCTATATTTTATAATATTGGTGGTGTTTTACGTAATTAAGATCGGTTATCGTGCACAAGTGAAGTGGATGGAAAATAATAACACGGAGCATGGATTTTGACATGCCCCAAAAACTGCATGGAAAGTTCTGACAAGACGGCCACCATTTTGTTTATTCATTAAAATGATCGCAAGAAACTTGTAACATCATTACCTACTCGACAATGGCAGTAATAATCTACTAGAAGGTTGGTTGCCAAAAATAAAAAAGGAAAGCTAGAAAGGACAGATATAAAAATTTTGTAGGTGGTAGAGCCACGCTGAAGCTATTACTGGTTTCAGCATGAATGGATCGGCTCGCTCGTGGCAGTACCACCCTCTCACAGAAACACCGACGTCAAGTAATAGTGCTTGCATTGTTGCGTTTCGTTCGGTCAGTGAGAGTGCCGGAGGCCCGTCTCCCTCCTAAACACAGGCTGGGAACGCACTTGCGACTCCCCTGTTGTTGCTAGTGTCTATGGATGGCGGTGATCAGGTGACCCGCCTGTTCGTTTGCCTCCTATGATATAAAAAAATCTCATATTTTGCTTTTTAATCAATTTTTTACTCATCACAAGTACAATAACGTCATCGGAACTTTCGATTAGTCTCTTTAATTATCAAGCCATCGTTAATTTATTATTACTAGTGGGCGCCCAGTGATCGACATTCGACCATAGTTCATTGATTTTTTATAGTTTGAAGTTTATTAGGGCTCCTGTGTATAAGGGATTCTATAATCAAAGGTTTTCATCATGGCTACTCAGTTATTTTTCACTTTTCTTACAAATTATATAAACATAAAAAAATCTATGTCTAAATGAAAATTGAAATTAATTATAAATTTGAAACAAAACAGGCGGTTACATAAGGTGGTAAGGCTCTCAAATTGTAAATAAACATAACTATGCGAAAATAAAGAAATTTATCGCAACTCATGACACAACTTTCAATTAATTCTACACGACACCATGGGTGGTATTTCTGGGTGATATTGAATTAAATGTAGTCTCATTGCTTGGAAAAGTAATGAATACATATTAGAATCAAATGATGAATCCAAAACAAAGATGATCTAAGTCATGGATTACTTTCATGAGAAAACAAGTTTTCTTATTTTGATTTTACAACGTATTTTTTGGCTCTTATTTTTATTGAATCCATCATTTGAAGTGAGTTCACCATAAAAAATACTAAACATTAAAATATTGACTTTGACTTTGGTAATATTGCTTTACTCTTATGACAACATGAAGCAAAGTGACATGAAGTGAAAGCAGTCTTGTCACCTAAAAATTTTAACATTCAATAAGACCAAAGATAATAATAATAATTTCAGTTGTTCCATAAATTTACTAAAGATAAATTATTTATCAATTAATTATTAAAATATATTATGACTTTACATATTATATTATTATTATAAGATTAACCTACAATTTAATTTCAAAGGGCATGTAAGGCGTCACGTAAAACGTCAGTCATGTAAAAAATATTGAAAATGTAATTGGAACGTAAGAGTAAAATGACCGATGTCAAAATGTCCTTTTCATTTACATGTGTATATTGTGTAAAATTCAAGTAGTAGTGTGAGTAATATATATTTTAATTAACTTAATATGCTTGCAATAGCTTTCTACACTTCTCCTCCATATAAACTTTAACTATGCCAAATTTCAAGTTCATCCGTTCGCGCAATTCGCTTGAAAAGGGGTTCAAAGTTTTGGCTTCACGTATTAATATATAAGATACTGTGGCCTTCGGTTTCATTCGCCGTTGGACTGAAAATTTGGAATTTTGTGAAACATTAAAAGATAATGGGCCAGGAAAATAAAGATTTTTTTTATCTCGACAACAGCGCTACCTACCAGATTTAACATACGTCAAGATAACCTCCTGAGTGACAAAATCATTCAAAATTTATTCATTTATTTCAGTTCAATTATGAACGCACACTGATATTTTATACGTGTACAAAGATAAGCTGGTTATTTTATGGGCCAACGTGTTTTATCCTTATTCATTGTGGAATATATATAGTATATTTAACTGTAATGTTGTTATTAATTAAAACCCTACAATCCTTTTACCGATTTTAAGTTACCTAAATTTTATCTTTACTGCATTGTTCTTATGGAAAATCGTAATGGTCGTAATGGTACTTAGAGTATACCCTGAAAAATTCTCTAAAAATCTCGTCACAATCAGTTCATTTCAAAAATTAGTCCATACAGAAATAGAGACTACAGTTTTATTTACAAGAAACTATCCATTACCCGCAACATCATCAACGCGAATTTTAGCAAAACTATTTGTTCAGTATAAACCTACACGTGAAGCGAGCACGGTACTGGATTCTGCATCCTTGGCTTATAAATTTGCGAGAAATCCTTTTTGTTTTCCAAAATAAGTGTAGTCTAAGATACTCTTTATAATATCAGCTATCAGCTAGCGAGTGCTTCGACAAAATAGGTACAACTCTCTTGAAAATTAAGTGGCGGTGACGACAGAACGAGAAACGTATTTAATATGATTATTTTTATTATAAATACCATATAAACTTTCATACCCATTTAGTAAAAAGCTGTTTTGATATTACAAACGCTACAATTTTATTTATTTGTATATGTACGTATATATATAATACCTTTTGTTATTTTCGTAAAATGTGAGAGCTTTTAAAATACCGAATAAAAACATTTACACAGATAAAAACGTTCTTTGATACTCTACATTATTCAGTTCAAAATAAAATTTCTGCTTGTAGATTTTTATCTATATTGTCGTAGTTCTAACAGAATTGGAATAAACACGTTAAATGGAATAAAGTGTATTGTAAAACATTCTATTTGAAGCTTGTAAGACATCTCTTTGCCAACTGGTTTCGTTTTTCATTCGGTCTGAACGTGGCGAGTGACGCGGGAACTTGGTAAATTGTTTACAGTGGCTCGCGAACTTGCGTTGAACTGTCGTTTGTCGGAGCGACGTCCTGGCTAAGACCTTTATGGAACACAGACGAGTATAAAATACGAGTCGAGATTGTGTTTCTTAGTAAATTGTGATTTAGCAATGTTCGCTGCTAAGTCTGAATTACGCAGGATGGTAATGGTACATAAACATGTCTAAGTTACGAATGTTTTGATAATTTATATCGCACAAAGTGATGAAAACAATGTGCGTTGTTAAAAGTGTTAGTAGAATTACAAAGTTGTTTGTATATTTGAATGACGACTTTTATGATTTATAATAATATAATCTATATCTATACTTATAATAAAAATGAGTGTCTGAGTGTAATATCAAAATTAAAAAAAATCCTGATTGGGTATGAAAGTATACACGATACATATAAAAAAATGCAATTTTTAAAATTTTATGTCGGTCTGTCTGTCTGTTTGTTCCGGGTAATCTCCGAAACGGCTGGACTGACTTTAACAGGAATTTCACTGGGAGGCAGATAAAATTACAGCGGGTTACTTAGGTTAATCTAATTTAGACTAGCTGTTAACCGCGGCTTCGCCTGCATTGCTATCTCCAAAACGGTTTAACCGATTTCCACGGGACTTTCACTAGCAGATAGCTGACCTTATAAAAAGTAATTCAAGCAACTTTAGTTTATACTAGCTGTCAACCGTGGCTTTGTCTGCAGTGCTATCTCCAAAACGGTTTGACCGATCTTCACGAAATTTTCACTGGCAGATAACTAACCTTATAAGATGTAATTTAGGTTAACAGTACGGTATTACTGTTCGTTAATAAATTTGTATTCCTCATTTAAAGGTTTCGCAGCTGTGGCAGGCCGATAAACGTACTCTATGCGTGTGGCCCGCATAAGATCCAAACTCATCTCGACCGAGATCCCTTAGGATGCGCCCGTTTGGTGAATAAGGCACACGGTTTCGTTCTTTTGTGCTTACTCCTATTCACCGTGGCATTAACTTATATTTATTACATCCTCCACAGTTTAAAACATTACTTATCCCTAATAAATTATCTGTCTATTCGTTCATTAATGTCCATATAACTTATTGTTAACACTGTGAGTATCTACATACTAGAACAATATGTAATACAAACTAAAGCGTAATAAATTTACGTCTTTCACTTCCTATAACTATTCACTATTAAACTATTCAGTGTCACTAAATGTCTTGCAGATGCTTGTTGTCCGTAACATAAATTACTGAATCAAATAAAAATTATAAATTCACCAATATTTTTTTGTCTTTAAATCCTTTAATTTTTTCTTTAAGTCCTTTAAATAACTTACCAAATATTATTAATTAATTCATTTGTATATTTTGATAAGGCCATAATTTAAAAAAAGTTAAAAATAAATAACGGACACCTTATAGTGTAAATAAATAAATTACTAATACAACAAGTCTGAAAGTAAGCAGACGTTAAGAACATTCACTGCTGCGATGTGAATACGGTTTTTGTTGAAGCCGTTCCGGTTTCATTCTCTTACATAAAGTTTACGTGTGTTCAAAGCCCGATGTGACGACAAGCGCCTGTGACGCAGGAACTTAGCAAATTGTTTACATTGGTTAGCGAACTAGGTCCTCTGTTAGTTTGCCGAGTAGTTTCACAGATACGTCTCGATTTCAAAACGTTGTTGTAACAGCATTCATATGTAAATACAAAGGCGCAAGAACTTCTTGTAAATGGGTTTAACTATATAATGAAATTAATAAATCAATTCAAAAATACCTTACTCTATTTATGCTCCAAAAAGTTACTTATAAACATTAAAATTCTCTTATTGATTTGCAAAACAATCCAGTAATCAAGAAGAGACAGCAAAAAACGTTTTTACGTATATATTTTTTTAAATAAAATATGTGTGTATCATTTACAATTTTTATTATTATTTTAGTATATGTACACATAAACGTTTTATTAATATTATCTACTCTTTGGGTTTATTTAAGCTATTCAAATTATGTCGTTAAATCTATAACTAAAAAAATCTGAGATTTTAGTCATTTGAAGAAATAGTTTAAAGCATGCGTTATTTACTGTAGAAATTAAGGCACTAGAAATAATGCAGTTATAAGTAACTAACTGTATTCTTCGTATTTTAATTCCATGATAACTTTAAATTCCAGATAACTTAAAGGCTATATTTATAACATACTAGCTGATATACTTGACGTCGTGTGCAGCGCTAATTTTCTCTATTGTTTTTTTTTTATATCTTATAGAACATTAGACAGCGTTTTCCATAAAAGGTCCCAGGCAATTTGACTTTTTCTGACACTTCCAACAATTATCATTGTATATCAACTAATTTAGAAAAAAATCTTGACAAATTATATACCTAAACCTTCATCGTGAAACACTTTATTTATTAACGAAAACCGCATGAAAATCAGCTCATTAGTTTTTGAGTTTATCGCAAACAGACAGACAGACGTAGTAGAGGACTTTGTTTTATAATATGTAGTGATGACAAGAAAATATATATTATAAATATTCAACGTATTACATATGTATGTAACAAAAAACGAATTTAAACGAAAATGTAGGGCAGCAATAACAAACTTGTAACTTTTTGGTCCTTAAATTAGTTTCTACTTAAGGAATATTTAATCAGTTTTCCTTTTCATATACTCGCACTTTTGTCAAAAGGGTTTCGTATATGAATCATTAATCCGTGAAAGCTGCAAAACTTTCTTATAGGAGTAACATTTTTTTATAAATGTTTTATTTAATAAGTGACATGTTTATAGTAGCACAATATTGCATAATCATGGCATTGTAAATGATGACAAGCTAAACACAATTCAAAAATATTCGAGTAAGGAGACATGCCGATTTGGAACCTCTCAGCTACTGAGTATGTGCCACCCATGGATGTGTGTACATGGGCCATTGTCCATACGGCTGGAAAGTGATTCTGCGCTGTATTGTAGACCAAGTGGACTATGAAGTGATCGGGAAGAAGTTTAAGAACTGTGTTACTGACACTGTCGTGGTTGGGGAATTTCTTAGGCTTCAGACCTTTACTATGGCAGAAACTTCACTGGGCTACCCGTAAAATCTGATCCCGACAAATGAAAATACCACGTCACTATAATGGGTAACGCGCAAAATGCCACCCTCAGCCGTTATGGAGGGTATTATTTCTGATGTATATTTGTCACTATTTAGTTAGCCAAATTCGTCGGTCCCTATTATTTTATCTTTTGTTCGAAGCTCCTAATTTATATTCTCAGTTGGAGCCAATTTATAGTAAAATAATACAGTTAAGACTTTAGAAATTCAATTAATTTATAAAATCTAACATTCATAACTAAACGTTAGATAACGCCTGTAGAGGACCTTTTTTAATAATTGTCCTAATCTGTATTCCAGGCACAAATACAAGCCTCCGCATTGTTTAATTTTAAAACAGTTAACAATCGTATAGCATAAAAATTCAAATTCTAAAAGAATCACGTATTTAGATCTTATAGCGTTCGTAAACGCAATACATTAATGGCCATATTGAAAATGAAATCTAATTAGCCAAGAGCGAAACCTTTTGAAGAAACAAAAGTTTATTTTTCGATTAAAGGAGTAATTGTAAAGCGAATGGCATTAATGCTAATTGTTCCAAAAATTGAGATGCTATCGTTATATTACGTTAAAGTTTATACTTATAGCGGGGAGCCATATATTTTAATGACTCTTTTCTTTCCGGAATCACATTTAATACATGGATGTTCTTGCAGCATTATTTATGGACTAAGTATTCCAATGCATAGAGTTAAAAAACTATATAACACATTCAAAATAGTCGAGGACAATCCGGATTAGTCATTTTTTGATAAATTGACATGAGGATTCTAATCGATGAAAGGGTTGAAGAATGCGATCGTTTAGTATGTCATCATAATCAGGCATAATTAATCCACTGTCACATAAAACCCGCTCTTAACTCATGTAGTAACCGCTATCTTGAGTTATATTATTGGGGTTCATCTATATATACATTATTGCGTTATATCGTTATATCCAAAATTTGATGAGTAGGCTAAATAGAATCCTAATGTTCTCCACAGCTGTCAAAATAAAAATCAAAGGAATTTATTTAAGTTAGATCTTTAGATGGCCCTCAAGAATGTCCAAACTGGTTAAAAAAAACAACTTAGTCAACGAGAAGAACCGGCAAGAAACTTACAGTCCGGCAAGTCGGTAATGTGTTTTGGAACATTGTTGTAGTACCTAACACTATAACCCAAAAAACTGTTACTATTTTAACGGTGTCTGAAACAGGGAATTACTAGTTCACCATGTTATCTTCTATGTCATCGTCATATGCTTCCTTCAGATTCATTAAATTCTTAATGTATCCACACCAGCCCCAAGTAGTTTTGTCGGTGGCAAGTTTTTCATCTACTCCTTTTTGTTTATATTCAGTCTATATTTCTTATATTTTGTCAATCTTATTCTGAAGGATAAAGTAATATTGGAAATTCAGGTGACCTGTAAGGCATAATATCACTAAAATTTGCACTCGTTTCTATATACTTACTCTATGAAAATTTATATTTTTGCTGTGCGAAGCCAATACTTACTCATTTGCGCTAACAATTCGTCCTTTCAAAATACTAAATTAAGGGGCCTATATATACTTCCAATAATTGCATTTTATATCGTTTTGACTTATAATAAGATCACTTACACTTACTCTTTGTAAGTTGCTTACTAAGCATACCTATTTGTAGTTTAAGGCTACTAACACACTGTCAAAAGCAGGCAATAAGATTCACGTCGAAAGGATAACCCTTCATGGCAACATTTAAACTTTAAACACCTCATAAAAAATACCCCATAAAGAAGGACGTAAAAGTAATAAAATTCTAGCCTACTGAGAAGTTATTATACCATAAAATCGTATGTAATTTTTTTCCTCTCGCATACTCATAGCAAACAAGGAATAACCAACAAGGAAAATAAATATTATACGTTCATCTAATTACAATTTTCTACTCATAATGCAAAGGTTGTTGTTCTACGTAGTATTTATATTATTTCAATAGGCACTTTAAATAACTGAAAGCAACATTTTCTTCTGGAGAGATCGAATTGGTTTGCTATCGCGTATATTTGCATGAATAAGACATGATATTTTGTATTACATTTATACAGTCAACTTCTGCTGCAGTATATTGTTATAAGTTTCCTACTTAAATTACGTTATGAAATGTTTTTATATAAGGTATACGATGATCTCCAGTCATAAATTTTTCAAACAAAAACTCTTCGGCAAAGCGCGATAAGGAAACAATGGCAAAAACATGTGAACAAACGCATTGCGGCAATCTTAATGTCTTAGATATATTACGATACTACACAGTGACCTCAGTGCAATGCTTTTCATTAGTAAAACTTGAAATATCTACTGCAAGCGTTTAAAAACTCGTAAAGTCATCGTAATTGTACAATATTAACTCCGAGTGCACAGGGATAGCACGATGCAGTTGTGGCTCTGTGCCTATTTTAACACTTTATTGCGTCGGTCGCTTTTGTACGTGTGTAAAATTCTTTTATTATGCCATCTGACAGGCTTTTGGAAAAATCTTTATGTTTTGGCTTCGTTTTAAAGTTTATATATAACGTGAATAGGTTGTTTTATATTTTGTGGTACATTTTATCTATACAAATAAATAAAATTGGAGTTGTCTGTGGGGTCGTTCAAATATTACGTAAGCAAACATTTTTTAATTTCTGACCACCCTCTCCCCCTTGTCAGCAAAAGTAAGCAAATCAAGCAAACCACTCCGCATGAGTGCTTAGGTAATACTATGATAGCCTGTGTTTTTTTTTTGTAATGTCATATTAATATTTTTTTTATTAAATTCATAAGAAAGTGTGTACGGTAGTTATAACAAAAAAAATTTTTTTTTGTCTTTCTGTCTGTTCCCGTTTATCTCCAAAATATTTGGAACGATTTTAATGCGATTTCCAGTGACGGGTACCTGATGTTATAAGGAGTAACATAAGCTATCAAAATTAGAATAACAAAATATAGAGTTCCGTGCAAATATAATCCTTTATAAAGATGTAAACGCAGGCGAATTAGCGATCAGCTGCCAGTATAAAATGAGTACAACGTAGATAAACCAGTCTAAAGTATTTATAAGTATATTTCACCATATTCCTTTAATTATCTAATTTCTAGAAACAAGTTATTACATTTTTCTTCAGTATTTACACCATATAAACTTAATAACCTGAATTGAATGAATAACTTCTTCTATCTCACATATCATAGTAATACCTCCAACAATACATTCCTCAGTAACTTTTTATATATATTATTCTTTACTCAAAGAAAACATCTAACATTATACGTACAATTTTTTGCTTACAAGTATATAGTAAATGTGAAACATTATTAGTTTATTTATATCAAAGTAGACGTCAAAGAGCTTAATTTGAAGTAATATATTTGGGTTCGTCTACTTACTCTTCATATAAAAAAATATTTACTACTTTTTAGCACGTAGAATTTCACAAAATATTAAAGTTTCTAAATGGGGTTTCAAAGTCTCTATCGATTTAGATTTTTTTTGAAATGCTACCCTATTTTTAAGTCCGCCTGGCCAGATACCATTCTTACGTTGAAAATCTGTCACACATGGATCTGTTAGTGTGTTCTGGCAGCTGTATTTGAGATCCAATTCCTCTCTAGGTTTATCATTGTAGCGAAACACAGCTGACAGACAACGTTACTGTGTGCACTACAACAATTAGTATGAAAAAATCAAAATCAGTTCTCTGTAAACTTCAAGCGTTCTAGGAATGGACCAGGTGTCTAGGTATTATTGGCACATCTTCAATATGCAAACAACAAAGAAACGATGATTGCCCATCATTACTTATTGTTCAACATAGATTATTGTCTGTATTAATTTATTACCAGATTATTATTTTTTTAATCTGGTTCGACAAAATGACTGCACAGTACCTGATGGAAAGTACAGTACAGTCTATCATCCTGAGCTCTAAAAGTGCCTCTTCACGCCTCTTTTCAAGGACCCCATATGAGGAAGGGAACACACTTGCTGGAAGGTGATTCCACATCTTCACAATGCGACAAAAATAAAAGCTTTCGAACTTCTTCGTTCTAGCTGAGATGGCGGCCACTGTCGAGACGTGTACCCGCCCGTGTAGTTCTGTAGTGGAAAGCAGAAGATGGAATGGGGTTAAACAACTCTTCCAAACATTCGCCAGACAATAAAACACGCTCAGTGAGGCGATGTGTATCGTTAATCCTTAGTATCTGCTACTCTCCTAATCCTTGCGTTTTTACCCCTGTTATTCTTTGTACGTGTTTAGTTTTTAATCATTCTAAATATTGCTGCTTGGTCAATAAAAGTGGATTCGTAAATTTGCTGCCAAAGCGTTTACAAGTCTCTACAGATCGGAGATCGTTTATTTATTTTCCTCCATACCTTCTGATAGTCACGTTGTCGTATACACCTAAAGCTGTGACTCGATAGCGCTCCCGCATCCTACAACGTGTTAATCATCTTAGAACACACCGTCTTTTATCATCAGATAAGATTCTGGTCAAACGCTAACACCTTCAATATATAGAAAAAAAACACCATTTGACCGATAATCATAAAAATGTTACCATAACTCGCAAGCAGATTACGCTGTAGCATATCGAGCTATTCGTTATTCAACCAATCGTTACGTAAATTCGTATGCTTAGTAATACAAAGAATATCTTTGCGCTATCTGTGTCTCTATTACTCGCCACTGGATGGCGTTACAGAAACTACAGTAGATAATAGTAAACGATAAATGTTATGAAACATAAAAAAAAACGAATGTGCTAGTCCACACGACTGAAGTAAAACTTTTTTAGCTCTATCTACATATATATATCATCATCATTACACAGTATAAAACAAAGTCCCCTAACGCGTCTGTCTGTCTGTCTGTTCGCGATAAACTCAAAAACTACCGAACGGATTTTCATGCGGTTTTCACCGGTGGATAGAGTAATTGATGAGGAACGTTTTAGTATATATAATTTGTCATTACATAGTATAAAAAAAGTCCCCTACCGCGTCTGTCTGTCTGTCTGTTCGCGATAAGCTCAAAAACTACCGAACGGATTTTCACGTGGTTTTCACCGGTGGATAGAGTGATTGATGAGGAACGTTTTAGTATATAATTTGTCAAGGATTTTTTCATGATCAGGGCGGGATAACGACTGCCGGGCCCGCTAGTATATATATATACATACACATACACACACACATATATATATCATACACACATATACATATATATATATCTATTAATTTTCCACAAATGTTTAAATTTATTATGGGTTTTTATGGGTAATACGAAACGTAACTCTCTCTCTATCTTCACCAAAAATATTTTCCTCTCAACTTCCGTTCGCCTCGTCACGCATTCATAAGCTTACTCCCCAAATCAAGCGTGCGTAAATAAGTTTTACTTCAAAAATCTCAATGATATACCATGGAAAATGCCATAACTCCGTGAAGCCACTTTGCTTTGTTTTGGGTAGAAACAGGACAAAATGATATTCGGATTTACGTAGACTTTATTTCGCTTTCACAAATCACAGTGAAATCCTACATCTATCATTCATTCTTGAGCCGTACTGACACATATCCGCGTTTGCAACCTTAACACCATAATTTTCCCTTCTTATTTTACAAAGTTTACGCGCGATTTACTCCAGACGGAAGGCTGGTTATTACCTTGGTGAAAGGGAAACCGTGTTTTCAGGATTTCCACAGGGAATAAACCCATGAAAGCGACCAGATCTCATCCGAGGGCGGTTAACCTAATTAAATTTCAGTCCTAAAATAATAAAGTTAAATTTGTATATTTTTTTGTTATTTCGTTGGTAATATACAAAGTGGTTCTGTCAGAATATTTTAAAGTTATTTTCAATGTTAGAAATGAAATTTATTTTATTTTAACACCACACTCGTACACCAAACTCGTGTTTCTCTGCCGTTTTCCAACGTTTAGGCCTCTCCTCAAGTGATAACATTGAAAGGTAACATAGAAATAACCTAGAACTTGGATGTGAGACATTTTTATAATAAGAAATAAAAGTACTTTTTTAATACCCTATAGGTAATTTCCTTTTATTTATTTATTTAAGGTCCACAAAACTGAGTTCTATGAACACAAATGGACACGAACCCTTTTATATGTGAACACAGCATGCAGAATATAAGAAGACCTAGTCATAGTATTAATACAAAGAAAAATTAAATTATATTAAACATTTAAATACATTGAAACGGCATGGATAATTATTACATCAATTTCACGAACTTTACAACATTTATTCATTATTTCCGTTCTAGTTTTATTTCCATCAATATATTTTTTTAAAACAGTATTTTATATTTTAATAAGAATAAAGAGAAACTTTCCTAAATTTGAAAATTAATTTCGCAATGACGTTAAAATTGCAAAGCAATATCTGAACGTGCAAACAGATAGGCAGAGTAACAGCACATAAATGTTAAAATCGAGATCACTGATGCGTAATACTTTATTTTATTTATTGACGATACGTTCTCACTAAGGTCCATTTCATTTTAAATTAACCATAACCGTAACTAAACTAAAGAGCTGATATGTCATAAATATATGGAATATTTAAAACCGACTATTACACTCCTCACACAAAGTCATTTGACAGCATCAAAATACAAAGGTTTCGGCTCAGTAGCAGTCCTGATTACAAGGCCTGTCAAAAGATTATTTCTACATAGTATTTTTGGCACAAATACCACATGTACAAGGAGACTCTACTGAAATGATTAATATTTAGAACGTAAAATGTTAAATAAATCCTACATAGAATCCGCGTCTTATCACTACTTCCCGAACATTAACGCCAACGTACTTAGTAATCGACTACAATGGCGCAAAAACGACGAAACATATTTTTGCAAACATTTCTCTCAAATAATACATGTATTTAACTTTATTTAGATATCAAATCAATCAATTAATAATTCTTTTGTAGTGCAAATTGTTTAATTAACCTGCTTTTAACGTAATACTGAAGACGATTAAACAATCTCTTCTATATCTATTTCATTTCTTAAGCACTTCTTATCTAAGACGTTAGGATAAGAAACTCATAAGATGCCGCTTAACATACTTCTTTTGATTAATGGCGTCGTTCTCTTTGCTGATTTTTAATTCTTTATTTTCGTCTTTTAATCCTGGGAGCATTTTAATATTGCTAGATTTTTTATTTCACTTTGTATATGCCTTTTGTTTCAGGTTCGCTTAACATAGCGCTACTCTAGTTAAAATTAATTTTCACTCCTAAATAATCTAATTTATGAATATTATAACGGATGTGTTAAGTAGTATCATTTATTTTTTATTTTAAAACGGTTGAGTCGTTGCTAACGTAGTTACCTAGGTTTAAAAGAGTTGGCTTGACTTGTGTAGGGAGACGACCAAGCGGCTGAGCTATATGGCATGCTATCTCGTTTATATAAGTGTTCACAGTTCGGCCTTTCTTGGTAATATATTCCTTTTCGAATTAAGTAGCCATAGCGCCTTCAGACCCCGTCACCCCACACCTCACCACATGGCCTACCTAATATCACTCCATTCTCCCTTAGCGAATATTTTGACGTATATTTTGTACGGAAATTGGTCCACATTTAAGTGTTATATCATACTAGCGGGCCCGGCAGACGTTGTCCCACCCTGATTATAAAAAAATCCTGGACAAATTATATACCAAAACGTTCCTCGTGAATTATTTTATCCACTGGTGAAAGCCGCATAAAGATCCGTTCAGTAGTTTTTGAGTTTATCGCAAACAGACAGACAGACAGACGCGGTAGGGGACTTTGTTTTATACTATGTAATGATAAAGTCTTATAAAGTACAAAAAAGTTATTCAAATAGTAGTTCTCGTGATTAACGAATTCAGGCAAACGATTTCTTGAACTTTATAATCAGATATCTATCTATCTATCTATACATATAATAAAAATGTGTGTATATAATATCAAAATATTTTTTTTTACTCATTTGGTACGAAAGTATACACGCTACTGATAACAAAAATGCAATTTTTAAATTTTTTGTCGGTCTTTCTGTATGTTCCGGGTAATCTCCGAAACGACTGGACCGATTTTGATGGGAATTTCACTGGCAGATAGCAAAACTTACAGCAGGTT
Source organism: Antheraea yamamai (assembly GCA_036509395.1). Taxonomy (NCBI): domain Eukaryota; kingdom Metazoa; phylum Arthropoda; class Insecta; order Lepidoptera; family Saturniidae; genus Antheraea; species Antheraea yamamai. Next base: position 18,148,904 of record AP028441.1, read on the forward strand.
ACTTAGGCTACTTTAAATTAGACTAGCTGTTAACCGCGGGTTCATCCGCAATGATATATCCAAAACGGTTCAACCGATGTTTACAGAACTTTCACTGGCATATAGCAGACATTAGAAAAACTAACTTAGTCTATTTTAATTTAGACTAGCTGTTAACCGTAGTTCTGCCCGCAGTGCTATCTTCAAAACGGTTTGACCTATTTTACGGAACTTTCACCTGCTGATAGTGGACAATAGAAAAACTGATTTAATCTACTTTAATTTAGACCAGCTGTTGACTCTGGCTTCGCTCGCACTGCTATCTTCAAAACGGTTCGACCAATGTATACAGGACTTTCACTGGTGTATAGCAGACATTATAAAAAGTAATTTAGTCTATTTTAATTTAGACTAGCTGTGAACTGTGGCTTTGGCCGCAATGCTATCTCCAAAACGATCGGACCGATTTTCACGGGACTTTCACTGGCAGATAGCTGACCCTATAAAAAGTATTTTAGATTAGCTGATACCCGCGACTTCGTCCGCGTGAAATATAGCAAAAATATTTTGTTCACTGTAAACATGTGCGTAAGACGTGCGTTGTACTGTACTACAAGATTAAATATAATTGAAATTCATATATCTGTATGTATGTATGTATTCTGAATGTCTTGTTGGTCATTTTGGCGGCAATTTTATTTTATTTATATTGTCAAATATTAAAAACTGCTTAGACAGATATAAAGTTTAAATCTTGATTTATATTTATGCAAGATTTCAAGACGTCAGTTCATTCCTTGTTTACAATTCAACATTATAGTTATTAATAGTAATTTTAAAAATAGAAGGGGTCTTTCTAATAAGATATTAGACCATAAACGTATTACTTATTGATAATATGGGCATATTATATCACTATTCGTCTTTAAGTCATTTTCATTAGTTCCTTATACAGTGTAAGTGAGCACTGAGGTGATATGTTGGGTCAAGGTTCCCAATATGTTGCTGATATTTATATATCTAATGTATACGTTACATTTTACTGCAAGGGGCGTGCGTGTCGTACTTACAATTGTTTTTAAAGAGCATTTCTTTCTATAATTGTAGATGGTCCCACAATTTTATATTTCTTTAATACGAATTTAAAAAACGCGTGCGGATCTGCAGGTACAACTAGTATTAACATATATTTGTGATTATTAATAAGGTTCATCATCTTATCTCCAGAGCGTAAGTAATATATCTCATTTTACCTGAAATCTCCTTTTGGGGTTATAATATTTTGTGTATAAATATTATTTTCCTTTAGAATAAAACGTGGGAAGGTGTTTTCTTTTCTTTAAAAGATAAAGAGCGCTGCGTGCTTTATTACTTAAATCCGTCGGGAATAATAACGTGGAAAGATAGGTCGTTATGACAGAAATAGCTGGAAGTTTCGGCAACAGGTATTTTGTGAAGCATCCCTTTGCGATGTTTTTTGTTGTGCTCTAAAGAAATTTTCTATTTACCCTTGAGACTTTGAGTTGTTAAATTAGTTTCTTTTCATCTCGACGTACTTGTGGGACGTATTTTACATAATTTTATGCCTTATACGCGTGTCACAGGGATCTTTCACAGACTTACCAACTAATGTACATTTTAATGATGTGGTTTGTCATTATGTTTTATTCATTTCGAATTTTGTATTTTATCAGAATATAAAAAAAAGGTTATTAACAGCAACTTATGTTCAGACTACACCACAGTGACTTTTTGTGCGTAGGAATTTTTACATAAATATTTATGTCTGTGTATGGTATAAACCATTTGCGCATTTCATTGATTTAAAATGTTCAAAAATATTGCAGAAAAGCGTAGTTTATAATTTGCCTACAACATATACGAACCACGATTTGTGCAAGTCGGTAAAACAATATAACAACCATTTACCAAGATTCCTCTTTGAATTTATACGATATATCTTTCTCAGCAATTCTCTCATGCCTAGAAAAGAAAAGCATTGCCGACAGAACTGAAAACTCAAAACAATGATATAACTGTGTTATCTTTTTATTTTTTAATTAATTATAGTGTGAATGACAATACATATTTAAATTTTAAAATATGTTTATTGTTATTATTAAAATTAGTGTGGTTTTCATATCTATTGGCACTCGGAGCAGTAATTATATACATTTTTATAAAGTTTATTAATCAATCAAAGGTATGATAAGCTGCAAAATATCATTATTACATGTACATAGGTCCCTATACTACGCGTAGCTAGTCTAAGGCAAGTAGCGCAAGCCCAATACGGTCGATCATGCTTACTAGCATGCCATGACGCGAAATCAAAAGTGTATGTTCTGCCAAAAATACCGCTCAATGCGCCTAAATAAGTTTTCCCTTCAAAAAGTCAAAAGACTGCTCTATTATGGAATGAGAAGCGAATTCGGTAGGTGGTAGAGCCACGCTGAAACTATTACTGGTTTCAGCATAAATGGGTCGGCTCGCCCGGGGTAGTACCACCCTCTCACAGAAAACCGACGTGAAGTAACAGTGCTTGCATTGTTGCGTTTCGTTCGGTCAGTGAGAGCGCCGGAGACCCACCTCCCCTCCCCCTCCACTTTCCTCTTCCCTTCCTCCCCCCCTCTCCCTACACAGGCTGGCAACGCACTTGCGACTCCCCTGGTGTTGCAAGTGTCTATGGACGGTGGTGATCACTTACATCAGGTGACCCACCTGTTCGTTTGCCTCCTATGATATAAAAAAAAAAAAAAAAAAAAAATACCGAGAGAAACAAACACATGAAATTAATAATCGACCTAGCACTATAAGATGTAACTATAACCATAGTGTAACCGTATGACAGTGAGTTTACTTTACTTTTATATTTACGCGTATAAATATCGTTCAATAAAAACGGCATTTTAATTACCTACGGTCATAATACTTTATGTTTATTTGTGCAAACGTCTTATGTAACACGTGGTAAAATTAAATATGTTCTCAGACAACAATAAACTTCAGATTTTAATAATAATATCGGGAAAGCACTGAAGGTTATTGTAGTTATCTATTAAAGTAACAACTTTCAGAATCGGATTAATAGTTTCCGAGATTATCCCTTACAATAATAAACTTAACAACAATAATATTGTATTGAGCAATATCGTAGCTTCCTATTAAATTTTCAGAATCGGATGCGAAGCCCATAAGATAACCACTTATAAAAACGTAATCTATTAATTTTTATCTTTACTAATATTGTAACTGCGAATGTAAGTTTGTTCGTTACGCTTTCACGCCTTAAATACTTAAATGATCATGAGTATAGAAAAAGTATTTTATTATTCGTCGAAAAAAAAAATACGTGCGTGTATCAGTGTACACACGTAATAAGTGAAACTTCTTTATGACATCATTTTTCGAAAAATGATCTACAATATTTACAACTTTACAGAACAAAAAAATCGGAATCTGATCATTGTGAGCGCACCATTAGAAATAAACATGGCGCGTAACGGAAAAATGTGCAGAAATTAAGATGGCGCGTAACCGAAAACGTTACATACGTTTTTACATGCTCTAAAATTCCTCCCTACGTCGATAAAGAAATTTCACTTCAATTATTCGTCCAAAAAAAAAGTAGGATTGACCCGGTTTAATCAAATCTATATTAATCCGACCGAAACCGCGGACAAAAGCTAGTCTGTATATCATTCTGTAAGAGACCCACTGCAGTGAAGGTTATAGGCATAATCACCACGCCAGCCCACGACGTATGGGCGATTTCAAACACTGATATACCCACAGTTCTATGTTTTCCCACATATAGTAGTACTACAAGGACATTTCTCAGGACCAGGCTTCCTAACGATGTTTTCCTTCACCTTCAGCAGGTAGTGTTACCAATTTAAATGAGGAAATGTACGCGAATTCCGAAAAAAAATGTTGGTAGGTACATGTCGGGGTTTCAACCTGCGCACATCGAAATGGTATTCCACCGGTCAAACCACTAGACCATTACAACTTCTCAACTCGAATATGGTTTAAAAATTACCAGAAACAATGGTACAACTAAGTGTCTTTAATGAAGAAGTATATATATTAGGCATTTCACTATTATATAACTCGCCATCGTTTGGCTTTTGACTATATTCGACTTATTGTTACTAAGTTTTATTCAAATCAACGCGGAGAAAACGCAGGTATTTATTAGTTTATTGTATACTAACTGTGCCCGCGAATTCGTCTGCGTGGAACCTTATGTAAAGAACAGTGATTAATACAGTCGTCTGAATGTATCATTTATTTATCTATTTTTCTCTCGTACTTACGCCGCGTCGACATTAAAATTACAATAACTTTTGATAGAGTGGACCGATTTTAATGAAACAAACACTAAGATACTCCCGAAGATATGTTCTAGGATTTTCTTTGTAAGGTTTTATTGTGAACTCAGTACTTTAGCAGTGATGCGTGTTCATACAAACAGACAGACAGACGGATAGACAGACATACAGACAGACAGACAGACGTTTCTAAAATTGATTGAAATGTATTTTATTACTTATTTCTACACACCTGCAACATTTCACAAAAATCGAAAAAGTACAGACACATTAGAATTACATTCTTGTTATATGTATAGATACTACTAAAAGAAAAAATATGAGGATTCGTTTGCAACTCAAAAATACTTAACCGATTTTCATAAATTCTGTCACGTATAGAAAATTACATGGGCTGTACTTTATTTTCAAAACCTATGTCAATGCGAACGAAACCGTGAGCAAAAGCTGGTGTAATATATAATTTCATATTTCTTAGATTTTTTTTTATATTATAGGGGGCAAACGAACATGTGGGTCACCTGATGGTTAGTGATCACCACCGTCCATAGACACTAGCAGCACCAGGGGAGTCGCAAGTGCGATGCCGGCATTTTAAAGATGATATATAATGAACGTTTTTATTATTGTCCGGCAAACTGACCTTGATATATTTGGATACCACTTGAGTGTAAGGTCTAAGGTGACATGGATAGTATTATAATGCAAAAACCATTATATATTAGGAACTAGCAACCTGCCTCAGCTTCTAAGTAAGTGTCTCAACGATTCGGATCAATTTTTGAGCGCTTTGATATTTATTTCGCCAAAGTCATAGAAATTACGTAAGAATTTTCATACAAATAACTTAGTTTTTATTGGGTACAATTTTAAATCTGTTATATATTCTAAGGTAATCATGTAAGTGACGTATGTGTCTCAACGATTCGGATCCATTTTCGAGCGCTTTTATATTCACTTAACCAAAAGCATAGAAGCTACATAAGAATTTTCACACAAATAACTTGGTTTTTATTGCGTACAATATTAAATCTGTTATATCTTCTTAGGTATATATCTTCTATATATATATATCTTATAAGGTATATATATCTATAAGAGCCAATTGCGATTTATTTGAAGTACTCAATATGACTATAATACTTAAAAGGATAACGATGAATACTGTATTTGTCAAAATAACGTCTGAAGTAACTAAATAATTTTTAATAATATCTAAATAGAGATAGATAGATTAAGTATAACGATATTATGGAAATAAAATAAACACGTAACAGAGATCTCGGATGTACGTCAGAGTAACGCGAATGATAATAAAAAAAAAACAATATCTAAAAGTTAAAATTACTACTATGGGTTATTCTTAGGAGAGAGAAATATATACTATCGCGGACTCTTTTGTAAACATTTCTTAGATATATAATTCTTTAGTACATTTTTTTATGTATCTCATAAGGTTTAGCCAGCGCTATCAATGTAAGCGCCCGACAACATTTTATTTCGATTTCATTAGAATACGTCGACTTATATCTATTTTATCTATAATATACATGTATCATATATATATATATATATATAATCCAAATGAAATTATCTAAATGTTAGTAACATTTATACCAAAAATTGGTGCCTGGGTAAGAACTCAGTGAACGCACATAGATGCGAAAAGCAACGTAATTTTATAATATAAGTAGCGGGCCCGGTGTTCTGTTTTGATAATAAAAAAATCCTAAAATTTAACCACAGTGCCCCCTACCAGTTCAAATTGTGAACCTAAACTATCTTGAATCCACCTGAACATACACAAAATCTGTCCAGCCGCTTAAGAGGAGTTCAGTCACATATACACGAAATAATTATCACTACATATTTTAAAACAAAGTCCTCTGCCACGGCTGTCTCTCAGTTTGCGATAAACTCAAAAACTACTGAACGGCTTCATGCGGTTTTCACCAGTAGATAAAGTGATTCATGAGGAAGGTCTTTTTTATTATCAGGGCGGAATAACGTCCGCCTGATCCACTAGTATATATATAAAGAACATGTGTAGATAAAACACGCTTCCAAGGTTCTCAGGTCAATATTCAATTGTTTATACTCAAAATAAAAAGATTATAAAGTTATAAGTTATAGTTTATTAGCAATCTATAAACTTTATGTTATTACTAGCTGGCCGGGCGGACGTTGTCCTGCCTTGATAATAAAAAAAATCTAAAACTCAACCGCAGTGCCACCTACCGGGTCCAATTGTGAATCTAAACCATTCTCGAATCTCCACGAACACACACAAAAAATTTCATCAAAATCGGTCCAGTCGTTTAGGAGGAGTTCAGTCACATACACACGCACACAAGAAATATATATATTAAGATTAGAATTGAAAACAATTTAAGCAATGAACGGCAGAGTTAAATATAAACACCGAAGCCACTTCATAAAACGCATTAAATCCCCGGAGCATAGGTTAAATTAATTTTCGAATAGTTTCTGTGACACAGGATGTGCGATGTTCCCGCACTGTGTTATTCAATCTGTCGTACAGTCAAATTGGTTCACGGCGGTCGCTAGTCGTGCCGTCAGAGATACAGATAATATAGTACGTGCTGGAACTGAATATATGCTTCAGGTACTGAGGGAATTGTCCGAAGCAACTCGAACTTCATCTCAAAAACGTATAAATTGTGATTCTCAATTTTTGCATTTATTCGAACATGGTAAAACAGTTTTAGCTAGCCTGTTAATACTACGCTATTATCCTACTACTCCCGCTACGGCGCGGGACATTGTGAATTACAACCTAAAAATGACTATTATCATTACATAGTATAAAACAAAGTCCCTTACCGCGTCTGTCTGTTTGTTCGCTATAAACTCAAAAACTACTGAACGAATTTTCATGCGGTTTTCAGCAGTAGATAAAGTGATTCATGAGGAAGGTTTTGATATATAATTTAATCAGGGCGAGACAAGGTCTGCCGGGCCCGCTAGTAAAATATAATAATGAAACCGCCTTAAAAGCTATTATCTCAACGAGAAGATTTTTGTGAAAAATATTGTTGCGGGTAGAAATGGTAGAAATGAGTAATAAAATACATTTCCATAATTTTTAGAAACTTCTGTCTGTCTGTCTATTTGTTTGAACACACGTGTTCAACTGGTAAAGTACTGCGTTCACGATAAAACCTCACCAAAAAAATCATAAAATCGATTCACTCTATCAAAAGTTGTAATTTTAATGACGACGCGACTTAAGTACAGAGAAAAGTAGATAAGTAAATGGACTTAATACATTCAGATGATTTTATCAGTCACTGTTTTTTTACATTATGCTGTTTGTTATTCAGTGAGAATTTCAGCTCTCAGAAGGTATCTCAGAATGTTATCCATTACCCTTTGAACCCTACGTTATATATAAGTTATTCGGTTTCCAAATATACAGATCAAAGAACTTTGTAATAAGAAATTTATAAAATCAGCTTCAAAATGAAATAATTTGTAAGTAAACATGTCTTATATCTTAAAAGTTAATATTGCGATTTTGATTAAAATTGAAATCAATTTTTTAAATCATATTCTAGTTTCGATGACCTTCTTTGTTTATTAGGACGTAATTATCCATCGATTTTATCAAGTAAAGTTGTTTTTTTGTCTATCTGTGTTTTTTAGTCCTTCTTGATCTAAAGAATGAAAGAAGGCACAATAATGTACTACTAAATGATGCACCACAAATATGCCAAAACGTTATATGTCATACATACGAGTATGTCCTAGATGATATATATGAACTATATACAATTACTGGATCCTACTGGATTAGGAGGCCCTAAGGATAACTCACAGAAATTATTTTAAGTTTTAACATTTTGTTAAAAAAATATTGGTTAATTGTTACATTGTCGACGACGACGTTGTCCCGCCCTGATAATAAAAAAACGTAGACAAATTATATACCTAGATCTTCCTCGTGAATCACTCTATCTACTGGTGAAACTCGCATGAAAATCCGTTCAATAGTTTTTGAGTTTATCGCGAACAGGCATACAGACAGACGTGGCAGAGGAATTTGTTTTATACTATGTAATGATATAATACTATTTTAAAATATATTCGTTACCGTATAGTGGCATTGAGTGTGAGTAACATAAAGTATTCTCCCTTGTGACACCCACTGATTGTTGGATAATTCTTGCTTGTTCATACGTTGCGATAATATCAGCAACTAACAATTATCACTGTGAGTAATGATAACGGAGACGAATAGTCAACTGCAGAATAATTGTGTCTTTATTATTCTAATATTTTTATACAAAAATCTAATTTTGTTAACATTTAGCATCGTGTGAACCGACCTTTCCACGTTTGCAAATATTTCACGTCGAATTATCGCGCCGAGCACAGAAACTGTTTGAGTGAACGTCAAAAATATTCACGTAAGGAGCGCATCGAGTCCCCGCCGAATTGTGAAGATTTCTACAAATTATCATAAATGATATGAACTCATCATTATTCCAAAAGTCACTCCTTATTATTCATGAACTCGAAATGTAACGTGGAGAGTATGCAAACGATGCATTCTCGTAATATGTTTTTCATTGAATTTTATTATAATACGAAACATATTCTCTTTGAGAATGATAGGTGGATTATTCTAGTACTTGAATGTAAATAAAATAATATAAATCAACGAGAGAGCAATTGGAATATGTATTAAGTCTTCAATTTTGATGTTCTTTCTGTCATCCTTAGTTTGGTTAACCATCAGAAATGTCCGAGGCGATATTTCGACAACCTTGATAGTGTTTCCGTTATTTTGTATTCGAACTGACTATAAGTGTAACAAACGAACCTTAGCTCGGTCTGTTGCCTTGCATGTAATATCGTGAATGCAACTACACCTCACCATGCCAAGCTAACCATACTTGTATAAATTGTCGGGACACATATGCGTAACTTCATATGTTTCGCACGACCACGTACTTGTGTTTGGAATCTAATGAACTAACCAAAAAAAGATACCTTACAGATACCTATGTACCTACTGTCTACTACTACTGTCTACTACTGTCTGTGTGTACGTGTATGGGGTGCAGTGCGATGCATGTTGTTAGTTAGTGGCGCTGAGTCGCTGTACTGTACTGGCAGAGTACTCGATAGATCAACTACGGGGTATCCAAACTAGGTTTGAGGTACTGCTGAGGGTAGTCGCCACGGGTATGTGAGAGCGAAGTCAACCGCCCATCAACAGCAACGTGACTGGTGCTTTCACTTTTAAATTACAAGGCGGCAGTGTTAGCGGTGTGTTTATCGTGATGGATACGAAGAACGGACTGAAATGGTGCGTGACTTTATCGGAACAGCTAGTCGTGATGGACTTAAAGTACGCCTGAGTCGACGGAAGCTTCAAGAAGCGGGTGTATATAGTGTAACCAGAAAGGATAAGATTAAAAATGAGTATATAAAAAAATAACTTTGGGAATTGCACCAATGACAGAGAAGTTAAAGAGTAATGTATTAAAATGGTACGGGAATGGGAAGAGGTGAAAGTCATTTACCTAACTAAAAACGTTTTGAGTATGAAAGTAGACTATAGGTGGATAGGAGTAGAAAAAGACTATAAAAGATTAGAAAAAATTATGTAAAAAATTATATGTGCATAAAAGATGTGAGTATAAAAGATATGACATTTAATAGGGGAGAGAGAAAAAGGAAAATATCTTGTGACGACCGTACTTCGGTAGGATAAGGGTAAGAAGATGATGGTGATGATCAGTTACAGTGCCGTCACTTTATTGTGCCACTATAAAATAATTACTATAATCAAATCTAAAATAAAGCTAACCTATTTAACGATTGCTTATTTATGAAACTCGATATGAGAATATATATTTTATTGTACAGTTTGAAATGGCACCTCTATGGTTAGATCGAAGGAAAAAAGCTTGCTCGATTTCCTTCCTACACTTTACTGAGAATATTTATCCCAGTTTTCTGACTTACTTTTTACGTCACTATTATTTATTTGCCACGAACAATAATACTTCGATATTAATAACTTTTTTTTTTCATGAATTAAGATGTTCACAATTATGTAAGGCTGATTAAAAAGTATTTTGTAAATCTTGTAAAGGTTCGTTCTCATGAACTTTCGGTGAAGACACGTCGTGATTGAATCGGAGCATGATATTTGGATATATCCTAGAGTACATGACTGAAAAGTCAGTATGTTATGTTTCGGTAACCGCACTTCAGAGCCAGACTTATTATCAGGTGTAGCAAAATGGACAACTACCTCTTCTCAAGTAAAGTTATGAACCTAATTAGCACGTCGTTTCACGATGTAATGGTTATTTTAAATGGCGAGAAATAACAAACTATAATGTGAGAACACTACTCCTATTCCCATTTCCTCACGATATATTCTTGACACTTACCGTCAGTTATAATACTCATCAAGGGAAAAAAATATCAAAATTGCAAGAGTCATAATGAATCGAACACTACGATTTATATTTAATATACCAAACAAATATGCCATGAATATTTTAAATTAGATGGTACTGGAGACCATAAATGCACATTTAAAAAAAGGAAAAGTTTAAATTTGTGTATCTATTTGAACAATAGCAAAGGCTCGCTAAGAGTGGAAGCTTTTGATAACGAACAATATTACAAAAGTTATTACACCCTCAAAAGCCTCAACAACTCCATTATAAACCAAAATATAAGCACAATAAAATGTTATTAAAGAAAATCTCTGCAAAATTGAAAGTGTGTCACGAACAAAAACCATTTAGATTCATGAATAAGAAAATTGAATGTGTGCTGTCTATATTTTCATTTGTAAACCAGAAACTGATTCAATAAAACAGTAATTAAAAAGCTACTTCATTGTAATTAACTAGAAACCATCGGACGGTAAAAATGGAAATCAAAGTATTCGAAGCGATTCGGAAATTGATAATATAATGACCGAGTCAAATATCAACGTTAATTTACGTCGAACTCAATAATTTGGTTATGTTGAGAAAATGAAAGAGGAAAATCTAGGGTCTTATTACAAAAACAAAAATGAATACGGGTTTAAGACGAGTTTTACTAAGCAGTGCCTAACATTTAAGAACACGTGCTTATAATACTTTATTACAAAGCCATGTCCAAGCGGTCTCTAGCTAAACGTTTTTTTTATGCAAGCAACTCCGAATAGCATTCGTTCAGTTCGATCTCATCATTCAAAAACGTTCCATTACATACAGATATTTTGCAAACAATTTCAATTTATGAATTATATTTTTTTCAGATCTTCATTAAGAAAATTTACTTATTATACGTTAAATTTGTTATCATTATTGTGATATTTTAGCCAAAGGAAGATGATGTAATTGTTAAAATATGCAGTTTTTTATATTTGTATATTTCGCCAATGTGCGTAACATGGAACAACAGTATAATGACAGATTTAAATATATTGTCAGATGTCAATAGTGTCATATAGTATTAGTTATGATACCCGTGTATCTTTAAAATTGTTTAATTTATTTATTTGTGCCAGTTTAATTATACCTACGAAATTAATAAATTGTTGTGAAATATCTTTGGCCGGTTAATAAGAGAACAATAAATCACATTAATAACATGAGAACTGTCAACTTAGACAAGTGTTAGAGAATATTTCAATTTAAATAATGCCAATCTGTAAACAAGGGTAAGAAGACACTCTTTTGTAATCAAACTTTTTTTAAGTAAGAGTTTAATGCGTATTTAACTTTTTTGTAATAACACGGATAAAGCATACAGTTTTGGAGAGTGGCTTGCATGAAGTCTTGGCTAATGGGTCATTTTATGCAATTTTAGGGGAGACGTTACATATGGCGTTGAAAGTCAAAATGTATTTGCTATGTTATCATAATTGATTAAATAATTTCACGGCTTGGAATTAGTACCCTTCACATAAGTATGCTGAGCACCAACCTATTTGAGGTTAACCTAAGGTTAACCTAACTAAGAATATCGCTACGATAGTGTGAAAGAAACAAAATTCGTAAAATAAAAGTAAACATCTCCAAATTTTGTAAACTATTGTAATATATAAAAATCTCGTGTTACGGTGTTAGTGTTCAAACTCCTCCTAAATAGTTGGACCGATTTTTATGAAACTTCTTATATGTATTTGGTACATAGGAATAGGTCGTAAAGTATATTTCATACCGCTAGATTAGGGTATAGCTGTCCAGGATTTTTTAAACTATTTTTTTGACAAATATTTTTTATTGTATTGTTTGTTAAATCGTCATCTAAAAATACCTATAACCCCAATTTTACACCCTCCCATTTTTTAATCCCGATTTTAGTATTTTTGCAAGAAGTATATCCAAAAAATTTAGCGGTCGTTTGTATTTCAAACAAAACTAAATTATTGATGTTGCTGAATGATGGCGCTATGTCCGTACCGTCAATATTCCTGCCCCACATGTGTAAGTCATTCACTAAACCAAATAGGTATGTGTTTGAGAGAGTCTCTGAATTGTTTCACAAAAGGTTTCACGATTGGAAACGGTGACAGTAGCTGTAATCGGGTTCTATGTTTTTTAAGATATTTCGAGTTTGGAAATACAATTGGAACCAGTAGGTAAGGGATTTCACGCAGACGAAGTTGTGCGGATCGGCTAGTTTCATAATAGAAAATAAATGTAAACAAAATTTAATCTTTGCCTTAGATAAATATTTTTAATTGAATGATAAATAACATCATTTATATTAAACTTAATTTAGAGAACACTCAATAGATAACATTCATTTAGAGCTACAATAATAAGAATCTTTTTAAGGATATCTTTACGTCTTGCTATTTATCAGCTAATACGTTAACCGATTAATATACAGAATATTACACAGAACTAATAACTGCTTCTAAAGTTATTACTAAAGATATAAATTTATCCCTTTGAAGTTCTGTAAATTTGGACGTTTGTGAGTGAGAATTCAGAAGTGCTGTCGGTCTTAAAGCCATCAGATGGGATAACAAACCAACGAGGCACCGAGCCAAGAGCAATAAAGACGTCACAGCATTTTAACACACTTTCGGGAGACATTAACCAATGTAGGCGAGGTCGGTTGTTGTTAACCGTCAAAAAGAAGAAAATATCAGATGTTTATGTTATGCACTTCCAACATAAATAACTACATGATAAAATAAAATACATTGAAATTTTGGGTAACTGCATTTTTACAGCAAATTTGTGGGGACATACAGCATGCCCTTTTCACATTTAGTAACTCGCATTATATGGATCAGGCAATAGCAATTTAATATATATATAAAGACATTTAACAAAATTCATTAAAAATTTAGAGGAATTAACACACAGTGGTTCGCTACTACGACGATGGTAGATCAATGGATAAGACCGCGCGCCTCATATATCAAACCTACACATCCAGATCTCCCAATCTCTTATGTCATCAGAAATAAGTAAATCAAAGACTCGCCATCAACTTTTAGTGCTTATGTAATACTTGGGCCCTGAAGAAATAGTCAACCGAAGCAAATTCTATTAAGTATCTACGAAAACCAGATCTCTCACGGAAAGCATTTACGTTAAAACTTTTTTGATTTACCATCAAAAGTACAGCGTTAACTGGACCCATTTCGCATTATGAATTATGTGCATAATATTCAAACTTGGTTTTACTATCACGATAGATTTCCCACGGGCTCGGTACCGTAACCGATGATCAATGCCGAGGTCAAGAGTAAAGGCTACTTTATGGCTGTTTGTGCCAAGTTTACGCAATTCTAAATCTTTTCACATTTGTTTCGACACAAACAACATTTTACGTCACAGGCCAGTTACAAAAAGGAATCCTAACTGGTCGTAATTCTAAGCCTGATGGATTTTATGAATACGATTGTGAATTTGTTTGTTTGTTGCTTTCACTACTGAACAAATCGTTATGAAATTTCGAAGTACAAAAATGAATGTAGGAAACCTTTCGTTCTGAAAATAAATTTTGCTTCCGATGGATCCATTTCCAAACTATATTAACACGAGTGAAGCCGCTAGGAAAATTTATTATTCGAATATAAAAAAAATCAAGGCAGTCATAACGACTGCCGATAGAAGTGAAAACTCAAATCAATGAATTAACTGTGTTCTTTTCTGAATTTTTAAATTAATTTTAGTGCGAAATATTTAAATTTTATAATTTGTGAATTGGAACTATTAACAATAATCTGGTTTTCTCATCTATTGGGACTCCGATCAATAATTATTTACATTTATATATAGTTTATTAATTAATGAAACATGTAATGGGCTGCACAATCTCAACACAAAATATGAATACTATACGTTGCTAGTCTGACGTAAGGACAATACGTCATGAGAATGTCGGTCACGTTTTACTAGCATAACCTTGCCGCGAAACTATACGTTTTTCTCCTGCCAAAATTTCGGTCGACCTACCTAAAAAAGTTTTTATTTTAAAAATATTTTAGGATATAAATGACATGTAATAAAAATTAACCTTATAATTCAGTTCATATTGCTAGGCTGTAATTTAGAACTGAACAAAAATTCGACTTCTTCACACGCTCTTTATTGAACTGTATAATCATTTTATATATTAGAACACATACCTTAGTACATTTTTAATATCATGCTATGACTCTTAGTAGCACTCTTAGCAGTTTAATTATAATAATCGCGCATTACCAAGAAGGCTCAAAATGCTTAAGCCAAGCATTACCGAGAAGGCCCAAAATACTTAAATCGAGCATTATCTTGAAGGCCCAAAATGCTGCAACCGAACATTACCGAGAAGGCCCGAATTGGTTATTCCATAATTGTTTATATCTGCGAGGTACTACGCCGCACGACAAAGACGTATGATCGGCAACTTACGCAATCGCCATGTTTTATGCAGAACTTGATTAAGCTTATCCATGATGACAGTAATTCCAAATAAAGCACGAATGAAACCACAGAGTACGGCTAGTATAGAAATACTGCGGCAGAGAGAACAAAACAATATTACAAACGGAAGAGGTGGCGGCTAAATGTGTGGATATTTATCGCCTCACTTGTTTGTTATTGTTGCCAAAATTGATGTTTAAGTACCCGAGTTTCCGCTTTACGTAGTCAAGTGTGAAATACGCCCTTGGTATATTTATATCAACGACATAAAGGCTATTATTAGTTGAAGGTATAGAATTTGCGAATAATGCGTTCAGTTTGCGCGGTAAAACGATTTTCTTACGTAATCGAGCCAGTTTTTCATTGACCCTGTATTAATTAGTTTTATAATTTAATACTAGCTGTACCCTTGACTTTGCATGAAGTTGGTATAATTTGCCGTCATTACTGATTGTTTTAGTATTTGAGTTAAAATCTATCTAATCTAATTTAATATCTATCTATGCATTTTAATTTTTATAACCATTGGTTGAACAGTGTGTAAAGAAAGATGTAATTTTCTTTGATTTAAATATTGTCACGCTTCAAGAGTCATCGTGGTTAACCGCGATATAGACAATTAAAACTAATTATTTTTATCATCTGTGGTCAAATTACAATCTCTGATGCAACTGTATGTCATCTGAAAACAATATATAAGGAAAAAAAATGAAGCCAAGCCTTTCTTTTACAGTAAGACTATGTAATAAAATAATATGACAATTGAACGTCAAGCTGTCAAAATCTTTGAAGAACTCTCTATTATCTTCTGCCTCACATAAATAATCCCTTTTTAATGTGGACATATACGACTTAAAAATTCTCTAGCCGATGACGTCATATGAATGGTAATTCTAAACGGGAAGGTGATAGGTATTCATCGTCCTCTTAGAATTCTTCTCCAACTTAGAATTAAGGACCTACTAGTATAATGGACACAGACTTAAGAAATGTTGTAATTAATAACTGAACAAAAACACTTAAATAAAACACAGTACATTGTATAACCTCTACCGAAAATTACAAAAAATGTTTTTATACAAAACTTTTATTAGAATTAGAAGTTATCTTTTTAATATCCAACTTTGGGTTCAACCGACTCCATCAGTTCATTTGTTAACTTGTTCAAGTACTAATAACGTCCTATAAGTAGTCAGCTTATCTGATAACTTACAACATATTTATCAAAGACTTAATATTAAATTGTAATAATTTTTGGAGGTTATCATTTGTTGCGGAGGTTGAGGTCAAGGAAGAATGTTATATATATTACTTTGTGGATTGGAATTCATCATATTAGCCTGTAAGAGATCCATTGCAGAGCCAAAGGCTTCTTCTCGTAGGAAGGTATTGGTATAATAACCACGCCAGTCCATGATGTATGTCGTATAGGCGATTTTAAACTGTGAGAAATCCATAGCTCTATACTTTCCTACGTATAGTAGTAATACAAGAACATTTCTCAGCTTCAGGTTTCCTCACGATATTTTTCATTACTATCAGCAGACAGTGTTAACAATTTAAATTAGTAAATGTAAGTGGATTCCGAAAATTTATTTGGTAAATGCTAGAATTCAAACCGGCTGACATCAGATTGACATTCCATCGATCACCAAGAATTAACTCGCTGTAAATTTATTTAAAATTGCTTAGCTTCGTATATAAAGGTAAACAAAAATGTACGTTTTTAATTTGAATTTTAGGACTAATTTATTCGGTCTCTAAGTGGAATTTTGTTTTAATTTAATTGAAAATACTGTCTTGTATATTTAATTGAATAAATATTGGGATTATTTATTTCAATTAAAACAAAGTGTAAACCTACTATGGCTTCTGGTTCTGATTACTTCTATTGTTTTTGGATTACATATTTCGACATTTGAATCGTAGTTCATTTATTAAAATTCAATTTTAACTACTACACCAATAAGTAAAGAAAAAGTATTTGGCGCGATCTTGGAATGTCATGTAGTGCTTTTATGTTTTATTCATAGCCTTGTGTTATGTGGCTCTATATTGTATAATATTGGTGGTGTTTTACGTATTATAGTTTGGTTATTGTGTACAAGTGAAATGCGTAGAAAATAATAGCATGGACCATGGATTCTTACTTGCCAAAAAAACTCCCTGGAAAGTGCTAACAAGACTGCCGCCATCGAGTTAGTTCATTGAAATGATTGCAGTGAGCTTGTAATATTATTAGCTACTCGACAATGATAGTAATAATCAATTAGAATATTGGTTGCCAAAAAAAAATTATAAAAAAAAGTAATGAAAATAAAGCTGTAAATAAATGTAGCAAAATTTTTTTATCAACATTTTTTCCAACTAAATACCTAGATTTATGAAAAAAAAAAGCGTAGATTTAACCGTCGACGTATGTTACGTTTTAATTAAACGTACATCTGTAAAACCACTAGTTTGTACAACGAAAGTGGTTACCCAGCGCTACAATCTACCGAGAATTCAGCTTTATTTGCTGCGCGATTTTAACGTGTCATAACCGAGAATACTCAGTAAGAAACTTAAATTGAACTTTTGCATTTAGTAAAATTAAAACGTTTAAAACTATACAGGGTTGGTTTAAAAATCCTGTATAACCAGGATTGCGATATTGGCTCAGATGTCACCTTCACAAAAGTCACTTAGAGCAAAGTAGTTTGGATTCTAAAAATAAATTTGCGATTTTGTTATAGAGATATAACAAAAAAAAAAAACTTTTAAACGAGTCCACATAAAAAATAATATAATCAATTTAGGCCCTAAGAAGCTGCTTATGAACATTAAGGCTACCACTGGTTCAGAAAAACAACCCAGTCATCGAGAAGAACCGGAAAGAAACTCGATCTGGTTTATCTTTTCATACACGTTTTTTACAAACATAGATATATATTCGTTTTGTATATAGAATATTCGTAATTATATTCATTTTTGATAGATACACAACGAATGGTGTTATTTCCAAACATTACCATCGTCCACATATTGATAAATTTTTGTAGTCTTTGCCTTGTGCCAATAAATGATAATCTACTCGTAACTCAACGTCATCTAAGTTGGTTTTCAAACTTATTTTAGGACTAGCGGGCCCGGCAGACGTTATCCTGCCCTGATTATGAAAAAATTATTGACAAATTATATACTAAAACGTTCCTCATCAATCACTCTATCCACTGGTGAAAATCGCATGAAAATCCGTTCGGTAGTTGTTGAGTTTATCGCGAACAGACAGACAGACAGACGCGGTAGGGGACTTTGTTTTATACTATGTAATGATTAGAACTTACAATTGAGTCAAGCGTAGCGGAGTTTGGATACATTGTCACTAAAATAACTGTTTTAAATGATTTTTAAATCTATGTTTATCTATCTTCATGCACTTTATTTTATACTATGTAATGAAACAAAAGTTTCCGCCAGTCTGCCAAAGAGGCTACAGGCTATTTATAACGCTAATCACGTTTATCACGCTAAGACCAATAGGAGCGGAGTACCAATAAATAATGTTTCAAAATCATTTTTTTTTCCTTTTGAGAGCTTTCGCTGTTTGTTTGCGTTAGCCCAAAGCGACTATTTTGATCTGAATTAAAATTTTCGTAGCAAAATTCCATATACACTCAAAAAACTTGAATAATTATATAAATATAAGATTTAAATGTTTGTTTGTCCTATATCTAAAACAGCTGAACTGGCTACATATACCCTACATATATACATATACTAGCGAGCCCGGCGTAAGTTATCCCGCCTTGATAATAAAAAAAAAAACCTCGACAAATTATATACCAAAACCTTCATCGTGAATCACTCTATATACTGGTGAAAACCACATGAAAATATGCTTAGTAGTTTTTGAGTTTATCGTGAACAGATAGACGTGGCAGAGGACTTTATTTTATATGTAATTGTAATAATAATACAGGCTACATATTATTATAGTTTTTAGTTTTTTTCCCATATCTACTGGTTAAGAAGTGATGATAGAATTTAGCAGAGTCACTTAAATCGGGAAAGCGATCGTGATAGTTACAATCGAGAAATAGAAAACATGAAATAACAACCCCGTTTTCATAAGAACCTAGTCGCTGATTCCAGCCAGTGTTACAATATTATGTAAATGAGCCCGCTTTTATATTATTTAAATATTCTCTATTTAGATTTTTCAAAGCGAACACCTAGACATCGTGTGTAGCGAAATTTTTACATCAACGAGAAAATGTAACGCTAACGAGGCACTTGGCTCTGTAGCAGGTGTAAGAAAATGTAGAAATTTAAAGAAATAGATTAACTCGCAAGTGGTTTTAGTGCAAGGTTCTTTAACTTCTTATTTAAATTCAAAGTTAACTATCTCTGTTGTTACGTGAAATCGTTGAGCGACATTTTAGGCAGGAGATAAATTTATAATTTCGCGTCATGACATGCTAGTAAGCATGGCCGTCCGTATTGCGCTTGTCCGACTAGCGACGCGTAATATAGGCGTAACTAGATGTAGGGATGTACATGTAATATTGATATTTTGTATCGCGATTATGCAGTCTATCATATATTTGATTAATCAGTGAACTATATAAAAATGTATATAATAATTATTCGTAGTGTCAATAGATGTGGAAGAGAGACTATTGATAATAACTTCAATTTACAAATTATGAAAATTAAATAATTCACTCGATAATGAATTGTAAAAATCAAAACAGAACACAGTTATTCTATGGTATTGGTAGTCCTTATGACTGCCTCGTTTTTTAAACTATCAAGACAAACTGTACTGCAATGGTGAACATCTAGACATTTACAATATATCAACAGATGCCGCTGACATGATCAATTGCGATCCCCACGGCAGCTGATTGATCCCGAAACGGCATAAATAAAAGGCAGTCACTGCGACAAATTCATCACACATACTTGATACAGTAAGCTTCAATTATCACCATATTCATCTTAGCTGAGCGAAATCCATTGTTGGACATAGATCTAAGATCGCCATGACATAGTTCCACGTTGCTTATAAAATTTTGAGAAACGATGCCAAGACAAGTTGCTTCGTAATTCTTTTACGAATCTAGATTTAAAATCCTAACTAAAACCTTTTTTTTTACATATAAATAAAATGATACAGATCTGCCGTTCTGCGCGTATCATTTAAAAACTCTACTTCAATTTTGATCAAATTTTTAGTTTTACTTCTTAGACACTTGGTTCTTATTTATTGAAAAAAAGAATTAACACGATAGCTTCATTTAATATAAAGTAGTTGGAGTTACGGACGGATCTTGAATGTTGTTGATTTTATATTTTATTCATATTCTTGTTTTATTATCGCGAGTAACTTATAATATTATTACCTACTCGACAATGGCAGTAATAATCTACTAAAAGATTGGTTGTCAAAAAAACTACAGAAGAACAAGTTATTAAAGTTCTAAGAAGCCACGATTTAAATAAACACTACACTTTCAGTAATACGTGTTTTCTTTGCCGTGGAAATGAGATAAGCATGTGGTGGTTATGTTTTTTCCTTTGTACATTAAATATATTGATAATATATTAAACGAGGTGGATGAAGTAGCTTGTAACAGCTTTTTTATGCTAAAGGGCAGCAAACAGGCAGACGGCCTCATCTGATGTTAAATGGTTACCGTCGCCTATGCACAACTACACTACAAGAGACATCGCTGTTATGTTGCCGACCTTGAAGAGCGTGTTTTAATCCCTTTTTGAAGAGCCCCATGTCATAGCCCTAGGACGACACTGTATCAGGTAATTCATTCCAAAGTGCGCATAATTAAGCTTCTAGAGAACCTTACGGTTGTTGCCATTTTGCTGGACTCTAGGCTATGTGAATGAGCAGCCAGCCAGCGGCGGGTGATGCGAGCTTGGAACGGTGATGGGGGCACCATATCAAAGAGTTCTTCAGAATACTCTCCGTTATACATGGGATACAGAACACACAGAGACCCAATGCTTCTGCGAAATCTTAATGACTCTAGATCCCATGTCAGCTCGGGATCGTCATCAATGCGAATCACTCGCCTTTGCACGGAGTCAAAAGGAGAAAGCTGGTAGGAAGGAGCACCAGCCCATATGTGCGAGCACTACTCCATATGAGGATGACTTGCACCTTATAGAGCACAAGTTGTTGCTTTGGGGTAAAGTACCGCTTTGACCGGTTGTGGATACCTAGCTTTTAGTGGCCAATTTGGCCTTACTTTCCAAATGTGACCGGAACTGCACACCGCTGGATATATTGAGACCAAGGATCCTGATATTGCTAGAGATGTTCAGAGAAGTGCCCTGAAACTTAGGCGCTAAGACAAATGGGGTTATTTTCGTAGAAAACATACAAACTTGTGACTTTGAGGGATTGAATTGGACAAGGTTTGCTTCTCCCCAATCGGAGACCCTGTCCAACGATCTTTCAATCTCAGACATAAGTTTAGTCCGGTTTTGCTCCATTAGTACCTAACAGATATTTGCACGGCCCGAATATACGGCATCACCGGTACTGTCGTCCGCATAGCAATAAATATTGGGGATATCGAAAAGATCATCGATATGCAGAACAAACAGTGTAGGTGACAGCACAGAGCCCTGTGGGATACTGGCATTTATTTCCAAGGCATCAAAGGTGTGGCCATCGATCACAACTCTTATGCTACGTCCGGAGAAAAAACTCGATACCAACATGCAGAGATTCTCACAGATACCGTAGCCCTTAAGTTTGCAGACGACAGCCTTATACCAGACCCTGTCAAAAGCCTTTGCGATATCTAGGCTAGGCCAGCTAGTTATAAATGAGAAAAGGAGTTTGTTTGTTTGTTATACTATAACGTCTTGACTACTCAACATATCATCATGAAATTAAACAAATAATACAGCGTACCTTCAATCCAGAAAGATGTAGGTACTGTTTCTAAAAGATAAATCAAACCTGCGCTAAAGTAAACGAATCTACGTGAAAAAAACTAATGTACCATAAAACGATGAAAATTAAGTACAAAATTACAAACTTTAAACACTTTCCTATGACATATTTTCTGCTTTCATTTTCATAACGGACGTCAAACTCGTCGCGGGCGAAAAAGAGAACCCTGTGAACGGAACTCCTGTAAAAGTGAGTAACGATTTGGCCCCGCTATTTAGCTTAGTGACCGGCAGTTAGCGTTAGTTAGTGGCTATAGTGAGAATAAATGGTCGGGACAAAGCGAGACAAAAAGATATCGACGGAAAGTGGCATTAGGCCAAAACGTGTTTCAGTTTTCGACGGACATCATTCAACGTGACGTCACTATAGCGCTTTCATAGTTCATGTATGTTATGCATTCGGTGGCCTATTTTATTTAATACTAGCTGTGCCTGCGACTCCGTCCGCGTGGAATCTAATGTAAAAAAACTGTGACTAATAAAATCATCTGAATGTATTAAGTCCATTTACTTATCTACTTTTCTCTCGTACTTAAGTCGCGTCGTCATTAAAATTACAATAACTTTTGTTAGAATGAATAGATTTTAATTAAACCGAGACTAAATATTACTCGAGGATATGCTTTATGATTTTCTTGGTAAGGTTTTATTGTGGACGCAGTTAGCAATGATGCGTGTTCATGCCAACAGACAGACAGACATTTCTAAAAATAATTGATACGTATTTTATTACTTATTCCAAGACACCTGCAATTTTTTTTTTACAAAAATGTAAAAAGTGCTGACACGTTAGATTTCCATTCTTATTATATAGACTAGCTTCCTTTCGTGGCTTCAATTGCCTTAATATACATTTGGCCCATTATTTATATATAGGAATTAGGAATAGGCCCATATTAGGAATATTAAATATGCCCTTTTCTGTCCCTAAATTGATACGCTGAGAAGGCGCTTGTGAACGTCAAAACTACCACTGGTTTGGAAAGCAATTCAGTCAACGAGAAGAACCGGCAAGAAACTCGATCTGGTTTAATTACTTAAGGCCTCAAAGTGTTACAAACAAACTCACGTTCGTATATATAATATTAGTAAGGACTTAGGCTAGCTCTCTTCACGATCTCATGCTTCTTTTCACGCATTATTTGTTCCAATTATTATTTATTGTAATCAGAATTTATTTCAAAATGAATATTGTATAAATACTGTACATATTCAAATATATTACATACTAATTATCATGGCGTCCTAATAAAAGATACACAAGTTTAAAGGCTTCAGATCCACCTGGTGGCGAATTTTAATACAATAAATAACAGAAACCTTCGGCTTCAAGAAATATTTAGGTTTGCCTATTTTCATGTTGATTGGCGAGAGTATCTCGGGTATAACAAATATCAATTTTTATATTAAACTAGCTACTTGTCCCGACTTCTCACGAAGTACAGTATGACCATATAATATAATAAAACGTCAATCTGTCAATTCTCCCAATATTTATACAAATCTTCCTATTACCTTTTGTATCACGCACTAACTTATTTTTATATGGAGTTTTTATAACCCAAAATATTTCAATTTTCTCTACAATGTTTCAAACATTTCTTTCATATAAACCTTGCCCTGATAATTTATTTGCAGTTGTGGATAATGCAACAGTCAATAGTTAAATTGTTACAATATCAGACTACACGGAAACAGCCAAGTTGCGATATAAGTCACATTTACGTATAACAATTGTGACACATCGGCCACCTGCAGCACAAGGCGACAATACGAGGAATTGGGGACTCGCTACCACCGTGGGACGTGACAACCATCTCATAAATTGAATCCCGATTTGAAGAGACTATTTGTTCACACCTCGAGCGGTAGACAAACTTTTAATTTTAGATTTGATACAAGTTAAATTGTATGTAATCTTTTCATATTAAAACTTTTTATTTTAAAAGTGCATTTTTTTACATATCGCGTACGCTCCCCACGTAATTTGATAACAATGATAAGAATGTGTTCGGAACGATTCTCAAAAAAAGACAAATATTTAAGCATACTTATAATATAGGCATTTGTAATCAAATATCAAGCCCAGCATCGGAAGAAGCCAAATTAATCTATAAGTTGATGGATGTCGGTATAAGGGCAAGAAAGTGATTGTAATATTCTGTTTTTCAATATACTTTATGTTAGCATTTTGTGAGAGGTTACTATATTTATAAATTGTTATTGCATGTAGTATGGACGAGGGTGGCATGTTCTCCTTGAACAAACCCTCAACAAAAATAAAGAGAAAAAAAGGAGCATACTAGACTAATCATCTACAACGTATTATCACATCGATACATCTTACACCATTAATAATATTGAAAATTTAAATTTTGTAACATTTAATTTTGATAAATATTTGAAAAAGAATTGACGAAGAATAAAAGAAAAAGTGAAAATGAATTCATCTATAGAACTAAAATTATCCTATAGAAAAGAAAACAATATGGTAAATATAGTCAAGAATACTGAAATATAATTTACTGAATGTTGTTTAAATACTCACAGATATAAAATTTGTTTAATTGTCCTTTTGAATTTATAAGCTCAATGGTCAAGTATATCTAATGAGATATGTTTGGATGTGAGCGCATTGTATACACTAGTCATACGAACAATTGGATTGTAGTAATAAGTTATTATCCTTACACGTTTCAAGACTATATGTTTTATGAAATCGATAATCATACTTGATGTTAAGATTTAGAGACTGTAGCAAGGGGGAAGATGAGATACAATTACAAATATAAAAAAATAGCCAATTAGGTTTAGTCGTTCGTTCGCACGTACATCCATACGCCAATTGATATTTATTTATACGTATTGTTTTTATCATGCAGAAGGCTCATATGAAACCATTTAATAATAACTTTGTAGTTTATGCTATCGCTATCTATAGGTCGCGGGTAATTTCTAGTTCGATATCAGAATACAAAGGAAATATGTCACAGATATAATTAACACATTATTCACAATTGTAAGTTGGCCGCAGTTATTGAGTTATGAAATTCATAATAAACTATTAAACTATCGTTGTATTCTGCTTAGATCTGCTAGAAAATATATGGATTTACTACCAACGGCTTTTAAATCAATAAAGTAATAACTAATCTATATACAGGTTGCTCCTATTTATTTATAGGTATAACGGATTACAGGTAAAGAAAATTTCACGGGTCATTGGAATTTTGTACGCATGAATGGGTCTATTAAAAACCTTTTTACGTGCTCCACGAATGTCAATAAATAATATATCCATCATAACTAAGCCCGGGATATTCGCAAGATATTTTTTGTAGGTCACCATATATTTGTGATAAAATGAATCTTTTTCTATATCTTGGTTTACCTAATTTAATTTAAAATTTATTGAATGCGTCTCATCGGTTAGAATATTAAAGTTAAAATTAGAGCCAAAATTCCAGCTCTCTAAGCATTTCTCCGTCATTTGCTTAAAGAAAAATTTAAATGAGTTGGTATAAATAATCTATTGTTATAATTAAGTTTTCAAATTGAAAATATGAAAACGTGGTCAATGTAATTACGTTCATATGCATGAATTAAATAAATATATAATTTAATGTACACGTATATGTCTTCTTTATTGATGAAAATTTGGATGATACCATATTTGGAAAATAGAATTTCGCAAATACAATAAAATAAAATACAAATAGAACGTATATGATATATTAAAATTTTTTTTAAATAATACATTGCCACATAAATTGTTAAAAAATACTAGTTATTTCAATTGTTTCACTGTAATTATACGAAATTCTCTTATCTTAAATTGTTTTTCGTAAATACTTATGCTTCAATAATTGGTCAAACATAGTAAAAATGGAATATTACCTTACTTATAGTTATTTAAAAAACTTTTAAAAAATCCTTACCAATTCCTTTACCAGTTCTATTGAGAACAATTCGTCAATACCAGTAACAAAAGTTTTCCAATTATAACTGAAATGTTTCAATATAACTGATATCCATTTTAACTTACACATACACTTTAGAAGAAGACACTAAACACATTATATTTTTAAACAAACACATTTGCGAAATCAGTTTACAGTGTAATTTTTACGAACTTAATGGGTACCGTAATAGAGTCCCGCGATATTTTCAACAGCCTGTATACGCGTGCACGTGCGTACAAGACACAAGCCCGCGTAGCACTGGGCGACGCGCAGTCTCTGAGATACAGCCGTAACGGCGTAGCACTGTAGCAAGCTATTCGCTACGTCGTAGCGCAACTACGAAACCCGTAAAATATGATAAGCGAATTTATTGAATTATGCCAATGACCAAGTTTTTTAAGTATAATTCAGATGTAATTTATGTTCTCGAGAAAAACTTCGTGCTCGTCGGACCTTATTCCATATTTTTTTTAAATATGTACGATATTTAAAACTTTTTTAGAACTCCAACGGGAGAAGCATGTCTAAAGACGGTCGATTTTTTATTTTTTTCTGCAAAAAATATTGCTCAAAACTCTTGGGGAGTGAATACTACTAAGTAATTGTCCTGCTCCTCTAGTGACACTATTTTTTCCGGTTTATTTAGACGTTCTATATGCATTTATATATTGTAATATTTTAATTTGTGTTGTAGTTACGGGTGGCCACGAACCTTAGTATTTATTTAACATTAGATGGACCTTAGACGAGGTAAAAGTTCAGTGACAGGCATATAGTGAACTAGGGTTATATTGTACAATGGATTTGGACAATTTTTTACAGTTATTATGTTTTATATTCAACTAGCGGGCCCGGCGGACGTTATCCTACCCTGATAATAAAAAAAACCTTGACAAATTATATACCTAAACCTTCCTCATAAATCACTTTATCTACTGGTGAAAACCACATGAGAATCCGTTTAGTAGTTTTTGAGTTTACCGCGAGCAGACAGACAGAGACGTGGCAGAGGACTTTGTTTTATAATATGTAGTGATGAAGATATAGTTTACTTGTCGATTGTAAATTGTTCAAGCACATAGCGTTTCAACTAAAACACTAAACATAGTTTTTCGAGCATAAATTGGTTGCAGGGGTAGTCCAAATTATTATTCAAATGTTTCAAATAAATATAATAACTAGCGGATCCGGGGAATGTTGTTCTGTCTAGATAATGAAGAAATCCTAACAT
Organism: Antheraea yamamai; assembly: GCA_036509395.1. Classification (NCBI taxonomy): domain Eukaryota; kingdom Metazoa; phylum Arthropoda; class Insecta; order Lepidoptera; family Saturniidae; genus Antheraea; species Antheraea yamamai. The sequence goes on from AP028441.1 coordinate 18,176,289, forward strand.
TCAACTGCATCGCCACATACCGGTTCCAATTGTGAATTTTAACAATTCTTGCATCCACCTGAACACACAATTTTTTTTAATCAAAATCTGTGCATATGTTTAGGAGGAGTTCAGTTATATATACACGGATATAAGAATTATGTATATAAATATAGTAATAATATAAATAAAAATAGTTTGGAGATAACCGGTCACTTGCTAGTCTCTTTTTTATGTCATAGGAGGCAAACGAACAGGTGAGTCACCTGATGTTAAGTGATCACCACCGTCCATAGACACTAACAACACCAGGGGAGTCGTAAGTGCGTTGTCGCCCTTTGGGGGGAAGGGGAGGGAGAAGGAGAGGAGAGGAGGGGAGGTGGGCACCGTTACTTCACGTCGGTTTTCTATGAGAGGGTGGTACTATCCCGAGTGAGCCGACCCATTCATACTGAAACCAGTAATAGTATCAGAGTGGCTCTACCACCTGCAGAACTTGGACCAGTCTCTCGCACTTGAACTCACTCGCCTTCGGATTGGCTCTTCGAGTGGTGTGCATTATTTGGGAAGCTGGTGCTTGGTTAACATCTATCATAACTATTAGGTAAGTGAGCCCTTATTCTAATTACAAAGGCATATATTTGGCATTCATTTTAAAGAGGTACCAACCTCCTGCTAATTTAAATACAGCCCACTGCCTAGGTTAGATAGCCCAGCCTGTATAGGTGTGGTGGTTCTCACCCCAATCGTTCATAATAATATATGAAAAAGTTTGTAACGTCAGGTGGAGGTTTGTTATCTGTCACACAAAAAACTACTGGACGGATTCTGATTGAACTTTGTAGGAATATAGCTTATAATCAGAATAATAATATATATTATTTAGTGAAAATATATCTTTTTAATTTATTTATTAATTTTTCGTGCAGACTCGTGGTTCGTACCTTTTTTTTTAAATTATTGTAACGCTAGTGCTCCTTAGATACAATATTAAAGTAAGTAAGATAAGATATGATTTTAATATACTTAACTAGTTACAACTAATTATTAATGTTATTTATAATTGCTTTTTTAAATATTAATATTTCTTTCCTTCAATTAGTACCTCGAATCTGTTGAGATTATTAAGATTTCATTGTTATATTTTATAGCCATTTGTTGCATTTTCTTTTTTTTCAAATGGCAGGTTTGTTACCAACATACTTGACATATGATTAAATTTATATTTATAATATTTTCTATATTATGGCTATATAGAAAATATTATAAATATAGATTTATTAATAGGGCAAGTATGTTAGTAAAATCCTGATATTTGAAGAAAGAGAAAATACAACCAAATTGAGAATCTCCTGTTTTAAATCAATTAGAAATAGAAAGGTAACCATTTTATTGGCGTTGGTCGTAAATATACACATTTAAAAACGAAGTTTACAGTTTTTTGTTTATACATTCTTGTCTACTATTGTATGTTCGATACATAATAACCTGGCCAAGTGTGAAATTGTTAACATTATATTCTGTCTGATAATATATGGCAACCTCTCGCAATATCCCGAAGCCCGAAACTTATAATCCATTCAGTACCCATAGTAACAGATGCTACTGTTGTTTAGGATTTAATGGCCTTACTACAGTTTCGTATTTTCCGATATAGTATAATACAAAATTTAAATTTGGAACATAATTCCTTTTAATTCTAACCCCTCGGCTGATTTTTAAGACCCAGATCTTAAAATGGCGGATTGTGCTATTAAATATCTAGATAATTTTTGACGTAAATACTTGTTAAGGCGCGTTGAATGGTATTTTTGGCAGGAGATAAACTTATAATTTCGCGTGATGACATGCTAGTAAGCGTGACCGGACGTATCACGCTTGCGGGGCTTGTGTCAAACTAGCGATGCGTGGTATAGCAGCCTGTGTACATATAATATTGATATTTTGTAGCTCATGATAGGTTCAATTAATTAATAAAGTTTACAAGAATGTATATAATTATTGCTTCGTGTGCCAATAGATGTGAAAACCAGACTAAATCTAATAATTTCGATATACAAATTATGAAATTCAAATAATCTACACTATAATTAATTAAACAATTCACAGGCAGCTCTTACTACTTACTGCCTCGACTTTTTTAAAATTACAATTTAATATTACGTAATTAGTTATTGTGAATGTTTTTCAAAGTTTGTAATGAATATGGTATTTTTTTATCTTATGCTGATTGGCAGTCTGTTAACCAGTACATAATAAGGTCTACTGTGGCGCTGAAACCCTTATGATTTTAGATAGTCTAGGGGTTAATGCACAGAGGTAACGTTTTTCAACTCTGTGTACATTTTTGACATCTTCTACAGCCTAAATACTGCTTTTGGGTACTGCCTCAATCGATATAGGTCAAACTCCTTGCAATCACTCGGAACCAACTGATGATGCGACCATTATATGGTTTTTTTTTAAGTCCCCTTTGTCCTCAGACACAAATCCGAGATCTTTTTTACATTTTAAATAATTTTTTCATTTATGCTTTATTTCAAGTTATAACCTCAATCTTTTGATGTCTTATACTAAGTTATAGCTATTTTATTATTCTACTATACCTTCTTTCTTAACATATATAATTATATTACAATCACTATGTTGCAGTTTTTATGCTTATTTACATTTTCTTATTATATCGTTTATTATTAATTTATAATTATCCGATTGATTCATTGTATTCTATATTCCTTCATAACTTACAATTGATATTCTAATAGTATTACATTATTCACGACACATTCTAATTTATAAAAAACATCCCGTAATTCAATAATATCTTATCTATATTTATGTACACTTACACTATAATTTTATTATTCTTTTAAAACATTTCATTTCCCATTAATCATTTACTTATTTACATTTGATATTCCATTTATATTAAATTAAAATTCACATACATGTTAATTTAACACTTTCGGTTTTATTAGCCTAACGCTTTTATATAAAGGTGTGTTATGAATTGAATTGCCAGGTGTGTTATGGGTGTATCTGTCGTCTCCCCGCATTCTATGTGTAATCTGGTTTGTCCCTAGGACAGTAAAGCTTGTCTGAGTCATTTATAACCTAGTCATTTTGTTTGATGTTTGTATTTTATTGTAGTTCTATTTGGTTCTCTATTTGTCTATTAATAATATCTAGTTCTCTACTGTAAACAAATCTTACATTTAGTTATTGTCTAGTTATTTATTACTTATTTCGGACTCCTGCCACTTTTGCCACTTCGGCAAAAAATTTAAGCGTAGCTTCGGAGTGCTCAAGTGTCAAGAATGCGGGGAGATTGAGGGTACTCAGCCTCAACCCGATCTTGACTTCGAGATCATTTCTGGACGAGCCGAATCGAGGACAGTCCATACGAAGGTGGAAGACTGTCTCGGCAATATCCGGGTCGCATGCGCATGCGGGGCTGTCTTTCAGCTTGAACCTATGCAGGTACGCCGCAAAACCCCCGTGACGGGTTAACACCTGCACATGGGAGGGAGCAAGGCAGATCTTCCCTAGAAGCTTGTGGGCTTCCAACTTAATTGGGAAGAACGCCCGCGTCAGCTCCCCCGTGGCGGAGGTCTCATAGCGCTCCTGCCAGGTCCTCGCGGAGACTTCCCTTATCATGCGTTTTGCATACGACACCGGAAACCGATCGTAGTCTGCTGCAGTTTTCTTGTGTGCGGCCCGTTTTGCTAATTCGTCAGCACGTTCGTTCCCGAACCTCACCCAGTTCAGGCGGACAGTCCCTCCTGCTGCACGGATCTCCCTAAGAGACCGCTGGGCCGCTAAGACCAGACGGTGAGGCGGAGTCAGATTTGCCAGCATCTCCAGGGACGATCTTGAGTCGCTGTAGATGCTGACGTCCGAAGTTCCAGCCTTTCCCACCATCTGGATCGCCCTCAGCAGCGCCAGCATCTCCACCTGGAAGACCGTGCAGAAGGGTTCTAGGCGAAATGTGGAGTACCTATATTCACGCCCTTCCTTCCAAAAGGTCAGAGCGGCTCCTACACTACCGGCAATTTTGGAGCAATCTGTGTAGACTCCTGAGCCGCCTGAGATCGGTTCAGGAAGGGCTTCCAGGCACTCGTACAATTCGCCCTCGCACTGGGTCGGATGAGGATACTCAGTGTAGCGAACGGGGCGCTCCAACCCACGGTCGACCACGATCTCGTCCAGAAGTTCCCCTCGCTTTACACGATACAGCTTGTGCACCTCTTCGGCCTGGATGTCCAGAGGAAGTAAGTCTGCCAGTACCAGCGCGGCAGTCAGAGACACAGTGCGATACGCTCCGCAGATTTTCTGTGCGAAGCCCCGCTGCAACCCGTACAACTTTTTACGGATGGATAGTTTACTTGCTGCGGGGCCCCACACGTTCGCGGCGTAAAGCACAATCGGCTCGATGACTGATTTGTACATTGTCCTAATTACTTCTGGGTTTAGATCCCAGCTGACCTTTGCGGCGCACGCCAACTGCTTGTAAATAGTGGCTGCCTTTTGGCACGCCGCAGTGGTGTACTCCTGGAAAGTCAGCTTCTCATCTATAGTCAGACCCAGCAGGCGGATGGATTTTTCCATTGACAGCTGGACTCCGTCCATGGTAAACACCGGGGTATCGTACTTAAGCCGCCGCGTCAAGACCATAACTTTGGTCTTGTGCGGTGCAAGCGACAGCTTACTTCGGAACGCCCAGTCGACCACGGTCTGCAATGTTCTATTAGCCTCTTCCTGTAAGGGCCCGACTTTCGACCCGGAGAACATCAGAACAACGTCATCCGCGAAGGTCTGACAATACGCTCCTCCGGATTCGAGCTCTACCAACAGGGAGTCGAGGATTACGTTCCAAAAAGTTGGTCCGGCTATAGAGCCTTGTACACGACCCTTGGTACTTTCTCGACTCAACCTTGCTCCGGCATAACTGAGCTCAACCCTCCGGTCTTGGAGGTACGACAGAACCATACCGTATAAATTGCTAGGGCACCCATGAGTCACGAGCTGGGACTTCAAAGCCGGCCACCACGCGTTGTTGAAGGCGCCTTCTATGTCCAGTGACACCAGGACTACGACCTGTTTGGCCGTTATACGGGTCCTGATCTCAGTCACAAGGTCATATAGGGTGTCCTCCGTCCCGCGCTGCGGAACGAACCCATATTGCCGCACGCTGAGTTTTGGCAGCAGATGCCAGCGTAAACGTCGGACTAGGAGCTTTTCCAGGATCTTTCCTAACACCGGGAGTAGGCCGATGGGTCGATACGACTTTGGGGATGTGTAATCCACCTTGCCAGGCTTCCGGATTATGCAAGCACATGCGACTTTCCAGGGTTTGAGGAAGTGGGTTAGTTCCAGGCACTTGTTAACAATTTCCAAGAACACTCACTCCCCCCCTCCATTGATCGCATGTGCGCATATGTCCGAAGTCAATCCATTTCCCCCGGGAGCATTCCTTGGGCTTAGGTCTTTTAAATCCCATCGGACTTCTTCCCGAGTGAAGGGAGGATCTTCCCCGGACAGTCCAGGGAGCCCTGCTAGGGGAATCCCCTCCGTCACCGACCTCGTGGCCCTTTGGTCATCTGTTTCAGAAAAAACATCATCCGAAGGGAATAGAGTGGTGGCGAGGAGCTCAGCCGATTCCTGCGGGCATAGGGTCCGCCCTGTGGAATCACCATTATATGGTTGAGAATGTATCACTAAGCGGCTGTAAGTTTGTTACGGAAGCTGTCTTGAGAGTTAGTCCTTTTCTAGGCTTAGCGTTGTCAGGTCAGGGTCTACGCGAGACCACACGGCAAAATCTACATGCTTAAAAAAGTGATAATTCTGATTTCGATCATAAATTACATTATTAGAATGTACAATTTCAAAACTTAAAGAAATTAATCTGACTGGTAACATTCAAATCAAAAATACTTTAATCAATTCAGACCCTGAGAAGACGCTTATGAACGTCGAAGCTACCACCGGTTCGGACAAACAAGCCATTCATAGAGAAAAATCGGCTAGAAACTTGACCTGGTTTACCTTTGCATTATACATAACATAACACAACGTATTTTTATGAACATGCATATTTATAGGCATATAGGTACTGTTACATTCGATTTTAGTAGGTGCACTACAGGAACTTTTCTCAGGTTCAGGTATCTTCACGATTTTCTCATTCACCGTCAGCCATTAATGTTACCAATTTAAATCATTACATAGTATAAAACAAAGTCCCCTACCGCGTCTGTCTGTCTGTCTGTTCGCGATAAACTCAAAAACTACTGAACGAATTTTCATGCGGTTTTCACCAGTGGATAAAGTGGTTCATGAGGAAGATTTTGGTATATAATTTGTCTAAGGTTTTTTTATAGTCAGGGCGGGACAACGTCTGCCGGGCCCGCTAGTTAGTAATAATACGAGAATTCTGAAAAATTAATTGGTATATGCCGAGGTTCGAACCTGAAGATATCGGAATGATATTCCGCCGGTCAAACCACTAAACCACCACGATTTTTAATCTGAAGACACGGCTAGAACCAGCATATAAACATTACTGTTCAAAGCGGCAATACAGCTAATCTTTTGGGGATGATTTCTTTTTGCAGCGAATTGGAGAACATCGATTACCTAAGAATTAAAAAAAAAATGATTAAATTTAAAAATCTATAATTTCAGTATACATTTTCTTTGTTATCGAAGTGAATAAAATTGTTAATTTAATGACCAATTAATTTAAAACGCAAATTAATTTCCTAAGTCGTTTTCCTTATTAAAAGCACCTACAATTACTTACGTCGGCAATTATTCAAATGAAATCTTGGTAATTTGACAACTCGGAGGTGGAAAAGAGACGGGACGTACCGATACAATGTCGCATAAAAAATCCAAGGGCCATTTTATTAGTCTCCGCTTTTACTTAATAGCTAAGCTATTGTACAATCATACGGTAAAGTGAAATTAATTTGAATTTCAAGTATATTATATCAAAGTAATTTGACTGAAGAGTAGGGTAGGGTTTAAAAATTGATTCTTAAGCATGGCATGGTTTTATTGTAGATGGTAGAGCCACGCTGAAGCTATTATTGGTTTCAACATGAATGGGTCGGTACGTCCGGGGTACTACCACTCTCTCACAAAAAACTGACGTGAAGTAACAGCGTTTGCACTGTTGCGTTTCGTTCGGTCAGTGATAGCGCCGGATACCCACCTCCCCGCCCCCTCGCCCCACCCCACTCCCCTCTCCCCCAAACACAAACCGGCAACGCACTTGCGACTCCCTTGGTTTTGCTAGTGTCTACGGACGGCGGTAATCACTTACAATCAGTTGACCCACATGCTCGTTTGCCGCCTATAATTAAAAAAAAATCACTGTTTTTTTTTTTCAAATGCTAAGAAAATTACGCCTATGTCCATATTCGACTACATTACTCCTGAGCCATCAACGTTTCCTTAATATGGTATTCAAAAATTAAATTAATATCGACGTTAACGTTCAATAACGTAAAAATTACCTTTTGCGTTTTTTCAATGTTACTTGATTATAAAATTTGATTGTTGGTAATACGTAAATAACGTATTTTCTCTGTTAGTTAAGTAATATAGCAGTATTATCTTTACAAATAAAAATCAATTGCTGCACCTGTTTCGTTAAATCTTTTTTTGTTCATTCGATCGTACAGAAAGTTAAAAAATTTGTATTAAAAATCTTCATATAAAAAGTTACTGAGTGAGAGAAAGAGAAAACAATAGGGGCATCTTTAAGTTCGCAAGCGCAGCCACACGCCAACGAGTGCTTCGTGACAGAATTTCATCTGGGGGATGGCAGCTATCCAGGCGAACTTAGAGAAAAAGTTGATGCTGGTTAGTTAGTGAAAACCACTATGCTACGTTTTTGCCACGATGCTTTCCTTCACTGAAAATTCCAACGCTGTTGGAATAATTCGAACATGCGTCATCATCACTTCAAATAAAATAACAAATTGTAATATACTTATATTTACTTTTCAAATTTTAAAAATAAAGGTAAATAGAGCAAAGACGCTATCCTGTATAACTGTCATATTGTTAAAACTAAAAATATGAAAAAAAAAATACATTAACACACAGTTCTGTCTGTAAATGTATTTTTTTTTAATATTTTACTATAGATATTTGTTACTAAGAACGGTTTGCGTGTCTAATTGTACGTCTGAATTTGACTCAAAAATAACTCCATTAACTTTCACAAAATTTTGCACTCAGAAATATATATTATTCCCGAATTCGTGGGATTTATGAAATCTTTGGTTATGAAAAAAAAAACAATAGTTTTATATTAATTTACAGATAACAGATTTGAACGAAAATGTTTGTGCTTAAAAACGCATAGCTTAAAAGTGCATAGATAACGGTTACATATGGACGTAAACCGGTTTTTATGGATGTAGATATAATATTATAAATTAAATAATTTTCTGAATGGATAGACTATCGATATGTTGTCGTATAAGAAACGAGGATGTCCTAATTGTAGTCTTGGTTTTTCTGTCACCGTTCTGTACACTCCTGTACTAAAAGTAAAACATTTTTTTTTCTTGGTAAATAATATAATGATAACAAATAAAATGTATAGTATATTCGTACTGAAATGTAAGCTTCAAAATAATATCAAATAAATTACCTTATTAATATTAAAAATCAATAAAATAAAGTTTAAATCTGGTGCAAATATGTAAAAGATTTTAGAAATGACGAGATAGACCGGAACTTACCATTTTCTTGCAACATTCAGTATGATGTTTTGCGTCATTTCATTCCACTATAAACGTCACTTAATTGTTTTAATACCACCAAGTCTTTAACATAATATAGTTAATATTAACAAACTTCAAAATGTAAACAAATAGCGTGACGTAACGTTTGTGTTGACGGTTAGTTCAAGAGAGTGAGTTTCTTCCGTACTTAGTAACAAAAAGAGGAAGGGGTAAAATAGCATATTACGTGAACTGAATAGTTTCAAATGATAAAAAATATGTTACGAGTAAGGAATGAACAAAATGAATATTTTCTAATAGATTACGTTACCAAACCTTCACGTCTATAATCAGGAATTAGTATGGAAAAATATGAACTTAATAATATCTAGCTGTTATCCGCGACTTCGTCTGTGTTGATTTCAGCAAGAAATTTTTGTTCACTGTAAAGGAGTGCGTCTTATAAAATCAGTTATCTGCAAGTGATAATCCCAACCATTTAGCTGGTTACTTGGAACAAATAGACAGACCGACAAAAATAAAATAAAAAAGTTTTTATAATGAAACTTCTTATACGAGGGTTTTGAAGTTCTGATCCGCAATCTTTTTGTGTGACGTAAAGTGGTGGGGGTAAACACTGTGTCGAGTAGAGTGTTGAAAATACCGGTTCTTGTCCAATCACCGATGTTAAGCAAAATCGGCGCGTTCAGTATTTGGATGGGTGACAACATCTGGGTGATAACATCGCATGACATTGCCTTTTCGTTATATTTTTTACTTATAATATTTCTCTATAGTAAAAAAAATTACCTGTGTTGTGTGTTTTAAGACACAACCTGTTTTTTTTCATTTAAGGAACATATATACTTTGATGTGCATTTAGTAGAAATATGTTATTTCGAAATTACAAACAGATAATTCAATTATATTTCTTCGTATAGATTTTAGATTTATATTATATTTATTTTGGGTTGTGATGTATATAATGTGAAAAAACGATAATAGCAAGGTGCTCGAACAATTTCCTAATATATATATTTTTTAAAGATAACTGCTGTATTTCGTCTTTGTCGTTATGTTTTTTGGATTTGTATCTTATTTAGCTAACAGTTTAGTTTTTTTTGGGTTTCTATGTAGATTATAAGGTAATTATCATAAGTTAAGTTTGATATATATACGTGTATTATGTATTGCCATGTATAATAATATTACGTCAGTAAAAATCGGCAATGTACATACATACACTCATTTAGTCCCTGAGGGGTCACAACTAGAAATGTAATATCTTATATATTAATACGTGAAGCCAAAACTTTGTACCCTTTTTAAGCGAATTACGTGAACGGATGAACATGAAATTTGGCAAAGTTAAAGTTTATAAGGAGGAGAAGTGCAGAAAGCTATTTTTTTTAATATAAAATGAATTAGAAATACATTAAATTAATTAAAATATGCATTACTGCCAATACTGCTTGAATTTTACACAACATATATACACATGTAAATGAAAGACTTATTGACATCCGTCATTTTAGTTTTACGTTCCAATTACCTTTTCAATATTTTTAACATGACTGACGTTGCATGCCTTACATAGCCTTCGAAATTAACTGGTCAAACTGTAGTTTAATTTTATAATAATATAATATATGTAAATTCATAATATACATTAATAATTAATTGATAAATAATTTATCTTTAGTAAATTTATGGAACCACTAAAATAATTATTATTCTCTTTGGTCTTAATGAATGTCAAAATTTTTAGGTGCCAGGACTGCTTTCACTTCATGTCATTTTGCATCATGTTGTCATAAGAGTAAAATAATATTACCAAAGTCAATGTCAATATTTGAATGTTTAGTATTTCTTATAGTGAATTCACTTCAAATGATGATGCAATAAAAAAATGAGCCAAAAAATACTATGTAAACTCAAAATAAGAAAATTTGCTCATGAAAGCTATGACTTAGATCTTCGTGGTTACGATGATGCAGTTCAACCTGATGTAGCAATTATATTTAGAACAGTTGATGATGAATTTTGAACAAAAATTAATTCATTTTCAAAAGTTAATGGTAGTATTAAAACATCTTTGTTTTGGATTGATCATTTGATTCTATTGTGTATCCATTACTTTTCCAAACGATGATACTGGGCATATCACTATTCTTCATAATCTACAGACTACATTTAATTCAATATCATCCAGAAATACCACCCACCCACCCATAGTGTCGTGTAAAATTAATTGAAAACTGTGTCGTAAGTTGCGATAAAATTCTCTCTTTTTGTAAAGTTATATTTACTTAGAATTTGGGAGCCTTACCACCTTATTAAATGCCTGTTTTTTGTTTCAAATTTATAATTAATTTCTATTTTCATTTAGTTTAATATTTATATAATTTAAAAAAAAAAGTGGCAAATAACTGAGTAGCCATGATGAAAACCTTTGATTATAGATTATTGACAAAAGAACCGCAATAAAGTTCAAACTTTAAAAAAATCAATGAACTATGGTCGAATGTCGACCACTGGGCGCCCACTAGTTCAACTAATTATAGCAATAATTTAAGTAAGTTCAACATAATCTAAGGGGAGAAAATTGTGATGTATGTAATGTCGGTATGTGTAAATAACAATATATGTATACACCGTCGCACGTAAATTGATTATTTTTCAGCAGTCCTAAATCGGTTCTAAATCTAGAAAAAGATATGCCTTATTACAGCTTTTAATTTCAATATTAACTCAACCACAACGACAACCAAATATTTAAAACAGGGGAAAAGTTCATCGTGTTTTTTGTAATCTTTATAAGCTGCCTACATAAATACGTGCAGCTACAAAACATATGTTTTTGTAGGAAACTGAATAATCTATAAAAAAGCTCACTTATGATTTTTCATTTAAATTATCGGTTCGAAACATATTCGAATTCAAAACGCAAGGTATCGTCAATTCCGCTGATTTACGGGATTTTATTGAAGTTTAACTATCGCAATTATCCTTACGACGCAACTTTCGAAATAATTAACGATTTTTCAGCTCAGTTCTTTTGGCAGGATAAAAACTTATGGTTTCACGTAAATGACATGGTATTAAGCGTCATCGAGCGTATTGTGTTTGTGCAGCTTGCGTCAGACTAGCGACGCCTAGTATAGCTGCCTGTGCACAGGTAGTATTGACATTTTGCAGCTTATTATATACTTGATTGATTAATAGACTTTATAAAAATATATATAATTATTGCCCAGAGTTTCAATATATGTGAAAATCAGTCTAATGTTAATAATTTCAATATACAAATTATGAAACATGAATAATTCACACTAAAAAAAAAATCAAAATAAAACACAGATATTTTTTCATTGTTTTGAGTCTTCACTTCAGTCGACAGTCGTTATGACTGCCTCGCCTTTTTTTTTCAAAATACCTAAAATAAGGTCGACCCTAATAGATATCAATATGAGATTAAGATAAATATTACTCTGCAGAAATAAAATAATTTACATACAAAAAACTATTGTTCCCGACTATACAATTGGAGTGTTTTGATAGATCATCGGAAATAGCCCCTCTTTGTCTCATCTTCCTTACAACTTTCATTCCGGGAGGCTTGAAACGAAAGTGATTTATTAATACCATTCGCCGTCACAGAAAAATAACTAAAATATTATATACATTTTTTTTCCAACAGGAATAATATTCTTTTTGTAATAATCGCCTTCTCTCTCTTTTCGTCTGCCATTTTTGTTATTCCCAGCGGATCTCTCTCTGTATTTCGATTTATTTCCCAATGATTTTGTGACAATTATTTAGTTTCCAAATCTATCATTACATAGTATAAAACAAAGTCCCCTACCGCGTCTGTCTGTCTGTCTGTTCGCGATAAACTCAAAAATTACTGAACGGATCTTTATGCGGTTTTGACCAGTGTATAAAGTGATTCACGAGGAAAGTTTTGGTATATAATTTGTCCAGTATTTCTTTATAATCAGGGCGGGACAACGTCTGCAGGGTCCGCTAGTATATACATATAATAAAAATGAAGTGTTTGTATATAATATCAAAATATATTTTTTTACTGATTGGGTATGAAAGCATACAAGCTACTGATAACAAAAATGCGATTTTTAAAATTTTTGTCGGTCTGCCTGTCTGGCTGTCTGTTTGTTCCGGGTAATCTCCGAAACGGCTAGAACGATTTTGACAAAAATTTCACTGACAGGTAGTTGAAATTACGATGGGTTACTTAGGCTACTTTAAATTAGACTAGCTGTTAACCGCGGCTTCGTCTGCAATGCTATCTCCAAAATGGTTGGACCGATTTTCACGGGATATTTACTGGCAGATAGCGGACATCATAACAAGTAATTTAGTTAATATTAATTTAGACTAACTGTTAACCGTGGCTTTGCCTGCAGAACTATCTTCAAAACGGTTAGACCGATTTTCATGGGACTTTCACTGGCATATAACTAACCTTATAGGAAGTAATTTAGGTTATTTTATTTTATATTTTAGAGTAGCTGTTACCCGTGACTTCGTCCGCATGAAATTTAGCAAAATTATGCTGTTCACTATAAGCATGTGCGTTGTACTGGACTCAGAGAATAAATATAATTGAAATTCATATATCTGTATCTATGTATGTAATTTGAATTATATTATCTTTTTAGTCGTTTTAGTGGCTATTTTGTTGTATTTACCGGGCTTTCGTCTACATAACTTAGTAACCATAGTAATTTATAAGAATATTATATAAGATTATAAGACTAATATAAGAATATTGTATTAAGTTCAATAAGCACTATTTAAATTGTCGAATATTAGAAACTGTTAGACAGATATGAAGTTTTAATCTTGATTTCTATTTATGCAAGATTTCAAGACGTCAGCTCATTCCTCGTTTACAATTCAACATTATAATGATTAATAGTAATTTTGAAGATAGAAGCGGTCTTTCTAATAAGATATTAGACCATAAACGTATTACTTATTGACAATATGGGGATATTATATCGTTATTTATCTTTAAGTCATTTTTTCATAAGTTCTTATACAGTGTAAGTGAGCACTGAGGTAGTTATATGGTGGGTCAAGGTTCCAAATATGTTGCTGATGATAAACCTCATTTAATATACTGTTAGTATTTATATATCTAATGTATACGTTACATGTTACTGTAAGTGGCGTCCGTGTCGTACTTACAATTGTTTTAAAGAGCATTTCTATAATTGTACATAGTCACACATTTTTATATTTCTTTAATACAATTTAAGAAAACGCGTGCGGAGCAGCGGGTACAGCTATAAAAAAATAATCCTAGAATCACAGTGCCACACCTAAATAGGGAGTAACAGTTAATATAACATATTTTTATTTTCATGAACAATATTTCACCTTTCATAAAACTGGATTTTTAATTTTCGAAGTATTTAATGTTCGTCTTACATTAAAGTTGTAGCTAGGAGAAGTTTGGCCTCGTTTGTGAAGTGCGTACTTACATGCATACTCATTTCCAACGCAAAGGTGCCGTAATCGCGGTGCAGGGTTCTCTACCAAAAGTTTCATACTAGTATACGAGTCGAACCATCTCAATCGTCAAAAGTAGAAATCTATTACGACTGATTTTACAACAATTATCCTTACTTGGTAGTTGTACTTCATACTATAAAAAGCATACTGTAGTATGCTAGTACGATTTGAAAAATTCTCTTTCTTTCTTCAGTGTTAGATAGCTCATTTATTGAGGAATTCTATAGGCTATATATCATCACGCTAAGACCAATAGAAGCGGATCACCATCGAACAATGTTTCAAAATCGTTTTTTTTTATCCTTTTGATAGCCTTTGTTAGCATGAGCCCAAAATAACTATTCCACGCGGTCGAAGTCGAGGGCAGAAGCTAGTCTTCTATATATATATATATATATCATAGGTGGCAAACGAACAGGTGGGTTACCTGATGTAAAGTGATCACCACCATCCAAGGACACTTGCAAACATCAGGGGCGTCGCAAGTGCGTTGCCAGCATGTGTTGGGGGGGGGGGAGAAATGGTTAGGGGCAAAGGAAGGGGAGGTAGCCTCCGGCGCTTTCACTGACCGTACGAAACGCAACAATCCAAGCACTGTTACTTAACGTCGGTGTTTCTGTGGGTCGGGTGGTACTACCCCGGACGAGCCGACCTATTCATGCTGAAACCAGCAATAGTTTCAGCGTGGCTCTACCACCTGCAAAGACCTACTACCACCTATACGACATCTATACGAGAAACGTAAAAGGGAATAAGCTATCGTGGAATCTACATAGATGTCACTTTTTGAAGTTTGTAAACCAAATAATATTTTCACCGCTATATAAACAGAATCAAATGAGTTTTAAAAATTTTATCGAATTTTTTTAAACGAAAACGAACTACATCGAATCTAAGCTATAAGTTATCATCATTATCACCAACCTGTAAGAGACCCACTATAAGGCTATATGCCTTTTCCCGAACGAGGGCATAATCACCACGCCAGCCTACGACGTATCGGCGATCTCCAACTTGGTACATGCCGGGTTTCAAATCTGCGGACATCTAATTGGAATTTCCGCAGTCAAATCACTCGACCATCTTTATTATTATAATGTATGTACATGACATATGAAAACCTATAATAAAAACTATATACGTATTAATACAGCTAAGCCCGACCCAAAATTGATAACATTAAAGGTACGTTCTTAGAAAAATATTTTTCTTACAATTTCCCATATTTTTTGTTTTCATTTTCTTTTCATTCGGTTTCTCTTTCATCTCTTTTCATAAGTAGCTGATGTATTTTTCTCCTTAACATTTATATACATTTCCTTTGCTATTGAAATTAATAGAATATTTTCATTTACTACGTAATACTAAATTGTATCGTGACTACGTTTTCGATATTTAATATCGTGAATCGATTTAGATTAGTCCTTTAAGTAATGTGAACTAATATTTTGTAAATGTAGATTTAGTCTATGCCTTGTGAATAGAACATTACTTCCAGATCAAAGGTACTATTTATACTTTTATGTTCTCCTGATAAACGTGTATGCAAAATTTCATCGGTTGAGTAGCTAAGGCGAGAAAGCTTAACAAACAGACAGACACACTTTCACATTTCTCTTTTATTTATTTACAAATGTAGATAATCCAACAGTCAATAGTCCGATAATTATGTGAGTGTGTCCGCGAGATGAAAAAAATACACTTAAATTCACAGATATTTACTATTAAAAAAATACAATTTAACTTATATTAAATCTTTTTTTTGATATCATAGGAGGTTGATGTTAAGTGATCACCGCCACCCATAGACACATGCAACACCCGGGGAGTCGCAAGTGCGTTGCCAGCATATGTTTGGGGGGAAGGAGGTAATGGGTAGGGGGAAGAAGAGGGGAGGGGAGGCGGGCCTCCGGCAAGATTTAGAAATCTTAGAATTAATTAAATCTAGGAAAGAATGAGTAATCTGAAACTAAAAAGAGTCTAGTCTAAGGTGTAAAACAAGTGCCATAAAACTAAATCTATTATAACTTAATCTACGATCTAACCTGAGCGATGTGACTAGTAGTTGTAGCTCGAATGCTCGAAACATGCATGCAAGCATGCAGTATGCTCGAAGTTTAAACGTATAGTATCTTCAAATCAGGATTCAATATATGAGGTGGTTCTCACGTCCCACGGTGGTAACGAGTCCCCGATTCCTCGTATTGTTGCTTTGGGGTGCAGGTAGTCTATGTGTCGCAGTGATTATACGTAAATGTGACTTATATCGCAACTTGGCTGTTTCCATGTAGTATGACGGTGTAACACGATGAATAATAAAATAACAATAACAAGAAGGAGTATACAAGATTGAAAATCTTTAATGCTTTATCACACCTTTAATAACATTGAATAATTAAAACTATATAACAGTAAATATTGGTAAACATTTAACAAAGAAAAAAAAATAGAATAAGAATAAATGAATTCATTTAAAAAACTACGTTAACCCATGGGAAAGAAAACAAGATGGCAAATATAATGAAGAATATTGAAATATAATTTACTAAATGTTGTTTAAATAGTCATGGATATAAAATGTGTTAAATTGCCCTTTTGAATTTAAAAGCTCGATGGTCAAATATGTCTAATGGGATGTGCTTGGATGCGAGCTCATTTTACAATCGAGCCATAAGTACAATTGGATTGTACTCGTAGTAAGAAGTATTATTTGTAAATCTATAATGTTACTTAGGATTAATGTACTTATATATAAATAACTAGCTGACCCGTGCAACTTCGTCTGCACGAAATCGAATATCACCGGTTTCAATTGTATTTTTAAACGCGAAAATTTTTAATAAACCTATAACCCGATTGCATCTACGCCTACGGTTTCCAATGGTGAATCCAAACTATCAAGAGTAACTCAAAGATATACCCAGATGGTATGTAAGAATCTTTTAAAATAACCATAGAACCCGTTCGTAGCATCATCTACCAGGTTCAATTAAGATAAAAAATAACCTACATATATTGGCGGTAACATAAAAAAAGCTTGAGGGGTCTATGGCCCCCGGTTGGGACGAAGATCCTTTACCTTTTTTGTAGACGTTTACTATGTAGTCAGTATAGTTTACATTATAAAATATCAAGTTGATAGAGTTAAATTGTAAATTAAACGATAAAATCTCTGCACAATACGTAGAAATAAAATTAAATTATCATTTCTACCACTTACTTTATCTTACTCAGCCCGAAGTAACTACTCCACGCGGATGAAGTCGCGAGCAGGGGCTAGTTGTTCATATAAAAATAGAATATAAATATCGTACAATGCAGACGTCATAATAAAAACGTGACTGATTCACACGAACGCTGAGCGTGCACTATGGTCACTCATTGAACGCGCTCTCGACCGCTCCACGCTCCGCAAAACGCCTCGCCGAACGCATATTCACTCAGGCCGTACACTAATGACTTAGTTGACAGCGTCTTCGGATACAGCATGGGTGGACATAAGTTTGAATCCTTGCAACTGAGTCGGAGCTTCCTGATGAAACCATGCATGGTGGTAACGCTTTTTCTAAATCCGCTTGGCTAGCTACCTCATGTCGAAAATCTGTCGCCAATCGTCTGTTGTTGTATTTCGGCAGCTGTACTTGAGAGCCAGCTCTACGTTTAGTGTGTTTACCTTCTTAGACCACGTCATTATTTAATATCAGACGAAATTATAGTGACATGTTAAAACCTATAAAATATCTATATATAAATAGGCGGTGGGGAAACGATTAAAAACATCTCTCTCTTCTGTTTCTCAGCTGACTTTCTTCATTTTTATTTTATTTTGTAGCTATTTATAAGTTTTTTATCAACAAAAATGGACAAAATAGAACGTGTAGTTGAAAGTACTCGGGACACCTTGAAACCGCGAAATCTGAAAAAACTCGACAATTCAGTCGTAAATGGGTGTCCCACGAACTCAATGATCGCCAGCACGAAGTTAGCGTCGAGACGTGCCTTGCACTGCTCAATAGACACACAAATGAAGAAATTTTGAACCGCATTGTTACCTGTGATGAAAAATGGATTCTCTTTGATAACCGCAAGCGCTCAGCAAGTTGGTTTGACCCTGGTTCAGCACCTAAACAATGCCCTAAACGAAAACTTACCCCTAGAAAAGTGATGGTCACTGTTTGGTGGTCTAGCGCCGGTGTGATTCATCACAGCTTCTTACCAAACGGGGTGAGCATTACTGCAGATGTGTAATGTGAAGAACTGAACACAATGATGGAGATGCTGGCACATCTCCAACCAGCATTGGTTAGTCGCTCGTCTCCTGCACGACAACGCGCGACCTCATACTGCACAGCAGATGGTCTCCAAGTTGCAAGAACTGGGGTTGGAAGTTCTCCGTTATCCACCCTACTCACCAGACCTTGCGCCTACAGACTACTACTTTTTCCAGAATTTTGATAACTCCTTGGCGGGAAAAAAATTCAATACCCGAGAGGCAGTACAAAATGCCTTTGAAGAATTTGTTGCCTCCCGTCCAGCTGATTTCTTTAAGAAGGGCATCAATAAACTGCCACTGCGTTGGCAAAGATGCATTGATTGCATTGGTGATTACTTCGATTAATACAAATAAAAAATACATGAAAAAAATTCGTTTAAATTTTTTCATACAAAACGACAATTTCATAGGTAAAGACCTAATATTTATAATTAACTGTGGCTGTGTGTATACATTTTTATTACTATCTTTGTCATTGTTATATATTTGTACGTATGTATATAAGTAATTATGTATGTATGTATATTTATGTTATATATACATATATATATGTATTTATTTTATTCTAGTATTGTATACATGTATATATTTCTTAATCATTTTCTTCTGTTTTGTTTATATAGACACTACCTACAAAAGTTTTTGCTTAACATCAATACCGCTGGTTAGCTGGAAGAAAATGCCTCATGGCATTAAGCTCGCCAGTGTACAAATCAAAAGTGCATTCATTCATTCATTCATGATGGGATGCACAATCTCAATACAAAATATCAATATTAGATATATACAGGCTGCTATACTACGCATCGCTAGGCTGACGCAAGCCGCGCAAACGCAATACGGTCCGCCACACTTACTAGCACGTCACTGAAGCAAAATCATAAATTATGTCCTGTCAAAAATACCACTTAGCGCGCCTAAAGAGGTTGTCACTTCAAAAAATGTATTAAAACCATATTTCGCAAGTTCATATTTTTTGAAGAGTCACACTTGCATTCTTTCATCAGAATGGAACTGATAATAACTACGTATTTTAGAGTTGCAGAGTCGCGGATTTTATCTCAATACATCCGAACAATGGCTTAGGATGGTGCGCAAGCTACAGACGTTAGCGATTTTGTTAATAAATTATTAAGAAGACAATTAAGTAGAAAAGAGGTAAGCTGCACTCTTGACTCACTCACTGAAATCTATAACTTTATCCGTGTTATTACAAAAAAGTTAAATACGTATTAAATACTTGGTTTAAAAAAGTTTCCTAATAAATGCACCGCGCTCGCCCGAGGCAATTTCGCGTTATCCTTTTCCGCAAGTCTAACTTAACGTAACCAAAGCGAGACAAAAGAGCAAGATGGCGAACATTCAACGACCGCGGTGCGTTTAATATGAGACCTTTTTAAGGCCAGGGTTCAATACATATTTAACTTTTTTTTAATAACACCGTATAGGTTTTGCGTTAAACCTCAATCTAATCTATTGTTGAAACACGATGTTGTTCAATATGGCCCAATCTAAGCCTAGAGGCATTGGTTCTCAAATACAGCTGCCGCGCTACACCCGTAGGGCTTAGAAAAAGGGCTATACCCATGCTATGATTTTATCATGTTGTTTTCACAAGACGCGGTATCCAAAGATGCTAACCACTTGAGACATAATCACTTTGAATGGCTCAGGTCAGCCATCGAATAGTCGCTTCGTCTATTAAGTCGGTACTATTGATGTGCTAATTGATGTTACCAACTAAGCCCTTTGGATCGCAATACAGTGAAGCGGACACAGCTGCTTTGCGGTAGAAACTTAGAATCAAACTTCTGTGGAAGCTAAATCAAAATGATAAAACGAAACTGAAAATATTACGTAAGAGCCGCCCAATATCTGTATTTTCTAATTAACGTCAAGTGAGGAAGATAAACTGGACTATATATTTAAAAGACTTTATAAACATAAAGTAGAGATGCAAAAAATGGGAGACGACATAAAAACAGCTATCATTATGAGGTATGTCGTTGTGCGCAAATCGTGCAAAAACTACTGGATAGATTTTAACATTGTTTTTATTTTCTCTTCTTAGGTATTTAACCCTTATCTATAAATATCAGTATGACTTTTATAAGCATCATGCTTTCAACTTGATAGATTTGTGTTTTTTTGTTGTGCGAAAGTGATGCAAGCGGTGTAGTGCGCATGAGCGATAACAATATAGACAAAGGCGTGAATCTGACAAAGCTAGTCAGTAGATAAAGGAATTTCTAGAGTATAATATAGGTTAATCATTACGTCTTTCGATTGGTCCTAAGCTTTCATGAATAAAAATTTAACAGAAGTCTTAAAGTCGGTAAAAGAAAAATACGGGCGAATTAATATCATTTTATTTCACAAAAAAGAATATGGCTTACAGTGTTTTTTATATCATAGGAGGCAAAAGAACAGGCGGATCACCTGATGTTAAGTGATCACCACCATCCATAGACACTAGTAACACCAGGAAAGTCGCAAGTGCGTTGCGAGCTTGTGTTTGGGGGAGGGGAGAGGGGGGACAGGTGGGCCTCAGGCGCTCTCACTAACCGAACGAAATACAACAATGCAAGTACTGTTACTTCACGTCAGTTTTCTGTGAGAGGGTGGTACCACCCCGGACGAGCCAATCCATTCATGCTGAAATCAGTAATAGCTTCAGCGTGGCTCTACCACCTACAAAAAGTGTTTGTTAGTTTGCTTCAATTAAATCTTGTAATTAGAGTTAAAACCAGATCCATTAGACCTGCAATTACAGGCAATTTTGAATGCCTGGTCAGTCCTCATGACAATACAAGAAAATAAAATAAAAACAAAATGGCGTATTTCAAAATGGCTGATATAATACATTGAACAATTTTTTAGCGCATTTTTACAAAGACTGGTTTTTAAAATTATATATTTATCATATTAATTTATTTTTAATAATAGATATTATGAGTCTATTTTTATTTGTTATTGATATGATAGCTTTCATAATAAGTTTTGGCGAAACATTACTTTTCCTCAATTTTACATTTTGCTAAATACTTCTTTGTAATAGCTCTAATGAGGCTAGTACTTTGTATATATTGTTTTATATTATTGTCATATAATTTATATTCGCTTTCACTTTACAGTTTTTACCAAAACTTACTTCCTTTGTTTCATTCCCTTGCTGCAATATTACCATGACATCCAGCGTAACTTAACCCCCGTGATTGCCAGTACACGATGCAAATATCAAGAGTTATTTAGTTCTTTCTGTAATGAGGTGTCTTTGTTAACTGGACGGGTTTATTCGAATTGTAATATACCTCAATTGCGGATGTTTCTGTTATTCGTATGATGTGAACTATTATCATTGTTTGTTGGAAGACATATTTTAATCTTGAATTGTCTCGACCCCATGGACGTATATCACTAGTCTTTTATTCCAGTTGCGTCATTGGCCTATCAATAATTCCGGATGAAACTACTGTCTATAAATTCCTACTAAACTTATTTGAACGGTGTAATATTTAGTGCATTTCGTGAATGAAATACTAAAGGTTACAGTAATCGGGATAGTTGAAAAAATAAAAGGAAATAATTAATGTCATCGTCGTTGTCCAGTCGTGGTGGTCTAATGGTTTAACCGGTGGAACATAATTCCGATGTCCATAGGTATGAGCCTAGGCATGTATCAATGAATTATTTACAATTCGCCTGCATTTACTCATTTAAATTGGTAACACTATCGGTTGATGGTGAAGGAAAAAACATCTTGAGAAAACCTGAATCTGAGAAATGTTCTTGTAGCACCACTGTATGTGGGGAAAATATGGAATTATGAATTTCTTGGAGTTTAAAATCGCCAATATGTCTACAATGTCAATATGTAGGCTACGGCCTAATGTGGTGATTATGCCCATACCTTACCTATCTTTGGAATGAGGTTCATGGCCCTGCAGGATTCTCTTACAGGCTAATGAGGATTATTATCATCAGTCCTTTGATTTATCACGACTAATTAAAAATCTAAATATATAAAAATCGAGTGTCATGTTATTTATCCACGATGAACTCTGAAACTACTCAACCGATCTTCATAAAAAATTGCATTTATGTATAATTTCGTCCAATTTCAGAGATAGGATAATTTATATTTCGATTGATGGCTTCAATATTTTTTAATTACAAATTAAATTAGTGGCCATGTTGATTATTGTTCAATTATTAATTGTTAGTTTGACCAGTCTCGAACAGATGGCGCTTCAAATTAGTTTGTTGACAGAAAACTGTAGCACCGACTGTTATAGATATCTCATAGATGGCACCACTCTTTAATTTTGATTTTTTTTTTAATTTAACATATAATAACAGAAGCATAGCGTGAGACCGGGTCAACTAGTAAATAATAAAAGTGGATACCCTTTAAATTTTTCTGTATGTTTTATGTAGCAGACGTAGTAATAATTGGGATAATATTTGTAGGTTCAATGCTTCTATTAAGAATAACTCGTGCTCAAGTCGGATCTAATGATGACTTGTAAAAAACATTTTTAATGTATCCTCTTATACACAATATAAGAGGATTAATATCACAATTAATAAAGCGATAACCGAGAAATAGCGATTCAGCTGGCATTTTTTTGAATCTATTCCTATCTGGCCAAAAGTTTTCAAACAATAACAGAAAAAAACATTTTTGCAGATAGACAGACATACGTCAGTTTTTATAGACATATAAATTTAAATAGAGTGATTTATGTAAATGTTGTTTGGCATTGTTTATTCGAAATAACCGGTCCCTGTAATCGGCACTAAAGTTCTAAAATTACAGTGTAATAGTTGTACAGATAGAAATAAAAGCGAATTACTTGTTTTATTATTTAGTCTATTTAGAGTTAAACAATTAAATTAATTAGTTAAATTTTTATTACTGAATAAAAATCGCTTGTTCAATTCTGAAACCAATTTACGATATTTATTGCTATAAGCGTTGTTACTTGAACGAATGTGGAAGAATATTAATACACTTGATGAGAGAGAACCAAATATAAGTTTACCAAAATTAAAAAAAATACGAACTGCCAACAGAAGTGAAAACTCAAAACAATGGAATAACTGTGTTATTTTTTTATTATTAGAAAGAGAGAAATACTTTATTGTTGGAACAACCATACAATTAAATTAAATTACACGAACTAATTAGACAAAAAAAATACATTTGAAAATGAAAAATAGATATCCAACAATTGGTGAACTCATTCAGCAAAAATCTACAATACAGTAAGTAGTACTGCAGCACTGATTTTCGATGGGAGCCTATATGAAGAATAAACGGACGCTCTGTCGGCCATATTAATGTTAATACAAAGTTTAAAACAAACAAACAAATAACACAGACACACATAACACGTCACGGATGGTCACACTAAAGGGATATAGCTACTGTAACCACAAATTTAGGATTAAACAAAATAAATCTTAAAAGTATTAAATCAATTATAGTCTACGTTATTCAAATTTCATAATTTGTAAATTAGAAGTATTAACATTACTCTGGATTTCACATCTATTGGTACTCAAAACAATAATTATATACATTTGTATACGGTTTATTAATTAATGAAATATATGATGAACTGCAAAAGTTCAATACAAACAATCAATATTACATGTACACAGGTCGCTATACTACGCGTCGCTAGTCTAACGCAAGCGCAATACATTACGAGCATGTGATGACGAGGTCATTGGTGACGTTAACCTAGAAGTTATTTAAATGGTTAATTTGTGATAGATTCTATATTAATATTATGCCGATCTTTTACGTCCCGGCCTTTGTCATCACTAATTATCTGCTATAACACATTTACCGCTTTTAAATTATCTCTGCTTATTTGATCATTACTGTTTATTTCCCGTACAAAATCGTAATGGTATATATAGATAATATAGTAAAGATGTTATGAGAATCGGTACGGTCGCCGTTAATTGTATTTATATGTATATATTTAATATAACATGTATACGAAATAGTTACACTTTCACTAAAACATTTATAATTAAAAAATAATTAAATTTATTAATTGACATATTTTATTAAGTTTTTTGTACACTGTACTAATAAACACGTCATCATTTTCAACATAAAAGAATCGAAACATTCTCTAATCGACTACATCTAGGTTATGTTTTGACAAGCACTCTATAATTCAGACAATTTGTAATTCAAATAGAATTCTCTTTGATATTGAAACGAAAGGGTTTCCAGCCACTCTATACTCTACTCTATATAAACTAACACATTTGCGATACGCGCCTCTGAGAATTACAAGAAAATATGGAAGGAGTTAATAATTTGCCTGGAGAATTTTTTACGCCTTTGAAACGGTGTTTAGATTTGTTGAACTTCTGTAACATAACGTTTTTCGATAAAGGGAAAACGTTTTATAGATATTTACGTTATGTGTATACGGTATTTTGCGTTACAGTTTTCTATACGTCCCAAAGTGTATATTTACAGAAAGTTTTTAGGGGTGAATTGCAGTTATTCGAGTTGGCTTATATAGTGCCAATTTTTGTTGTTTGTACCCAAAGTAAATATATATTTTGTATTTAATATTTTTGTTGTGAAACCTCTTTAGAAGCGATATGAGAGAGGAAAATGGATTATCGTTACGATTTCACTTATGCTCAGTACCTTTTGTTTTCTTATATTGTATGACGCCAGAGTTACTCTTTATCTAATCGGAAGCACAGCTCAAACCAAGTTAGTGGCGACCACCGGGAGATCTATCACCCATTGTAATATAACTATAGTTAGGTGGTAGTGCTTCTACTTTCAAGTCTGTCACCAAGTACTTATGAGTGTGTTTTAGCAAGCTGCATTTCAGAGTCAATCCCCCTTTGGGTTTAGTACTTGTAGGGTGTACTTACTACATTAGATTACATCGTTATTTGACATCAGGTGAGATTATGAGGGTGAGAAGTCCTCTGCCACGTCTGTCTGTCTATCTGTCTGTCTGTTAAACTCAAAAACTAGTGAACGGATTTTCATACAGTTTTCACCAGTAGATAAAGTGATTCATGAGGAGGGTTTAGGAATATAATTTGTGAAAGTTTTCTTTATTATCAGGGCAGGAAAACGTCCGACGAGCCCGCTAGTAAAGCATAAAAAATTGTTTGTAAATAACATAGTAACAAATACGGGGTTAAATTTTTTTAGTATAGTAGTAGTTTTATAGTATTTTAAACGTGGATTAAAAAATATATTTATTTACATATAAACAACCGCGAACAAAAACTAGTATAATATAAGGTAGTCTCCCTTCTGTTTATTTAATTTCCAACTGTTTAATGTTTCTTTTTCCGATTTTTGAAAGGTATGTCTCAAATGTTAAAATTTGTCAAGAGGTTTGTGTTTCCTTCTTTATACGAGCTTAGTAAAAAGGTTTCGTTTCCATTTTAGATTGTAAAAATAATTGATATTTATCACGTAGTTTTTATCGTATATTTTATATATCTACAGGTTTTTTTCTCGACAATAAAATTAGGTTGAAGATGCGTGTCAGATCAAAGGCTTGTCAAATCCTTGATATTAATTCACATTGAAAACGAACAAATAATATATACGTCTAAATATAATTAGATATCATATATCACAAGAGCTGTCTGTGTATTCTAGTAATATGTTGGTTATATTTCATAGATATATAATTATAATTTTATCTACTCAAGATCTGATGGCTTTGTTGATAGCGTGTTCAGACACCGCGTCGATGGCCATAGGTTCTAACTTGGAACTTTTGGTGAAGGAAAACATCGTGATGAGACCATAGGTAGGTGGTAGGACTTTTTCTAAGTTTCTAAGAACAGCTGCGAGGAAACTTGGAATCCTCTTTAAAGTTAAGCGATATTTCACACCAGAACAGCTTCTTAGCCTGTACCAAGCTCAAGTACGCTCATGTGTGGAATATTGCTGTCACTTATGGAATGAATCAGCCAAATATCAGCTGGCCGCTCTTGACTTAAGTCAAGGAAGTGCCGTATTAATTGAGCGTCGTACTCGTCGGCTTGTCGGTGATGAAACGCTGTGGGAAACAAGAATGCCCAGTTTATAGCATCGACGAAAAGTGGCTTGTCTCTCAGTGTTTTATAGATAACATTTTGGAGAGTGTGCACAGGAATTATATAATATAATTCCACCGTCTCCATTCCATCAGAGGATGACTAGACGCTATGAGGGTTTCCACTCTTACGTGGTTGATATTCCCGTAATTCGTACGAAGCGATTTGCTACCACATTTATTATACTTACGGCTAATGAGTGGAATTCACTCCCGGCGTCAGTCTTCCCGTCAACGTGTAACTTGGGAGTCTTCAAGAGTAGAGTGAACAGGTATCTAGTGGGTAAGCGCGATACATCGTCGGCCTCATCGTCACTTACCATCAGGTGACATTGCGGCCAATGCGTACCTGTTGAACATTAAAAAAACCGACGAAATTGTGGTCCAACGTAAAAAGTAAAAAAAGTAAAGTTGCCTATCATTACATAGTATAAAACAAAGTCCCCTACCGCGTCTGTCTGTCTGTCTGTTCGCGATA
The DNA here is from genome assembly GCA_036509395.1 of Antheraea yamamai. Classification (NCBI taxonomy): domain Eukaryota; kingdom Metazoa; phylum Arthropoda; class Insecta; order Lepidoptera; family Saturniidae; genus Antheraea; species Antheraea yamamai. Next base: position 18,203,412 of record AP028441.1, read on the forward strand.
AACTCAAAAACTACTGAATGGATTTTTATGTGGTTTTCAACAATGGATAAAGTTATTCTTGAGAAAGGTTTTAGTATATAATTTGTCTAGGATTTTTTTATAATCAGGGCAGGACATCGTCTGCCGGGCCTGCTAGTAAAGTATAAAATAAGAATTACGATGAATATATTTATGATAATCTATAATGTTATTATATAGCGATATTAAAAGCAATGGTTGTTCTATCAAATAAATCGAAGATAGAGAAGTTTGTTCTCGACCTGGGCGCAATATGGAGAGTGAAAGATCTAACCAAGGTTCAAAAAGAAAAAAAGGCTGTCTTGCTAAAACGGCTTCAAATTTTTTATAAAGGTATGTATGATAATTCATATATCTACAAATTAATATATGTATTGTTTGTCTGTGTGAATCTTGATAACAACTGTATCGATTTTGTTGCAGCTTCAACATGTAAATAGGGAGCTTTTCTTTCTTTCTGTGTTTTATTTTTGGTAACCAATCTTCTAGTAGATTATTACTGCCATTGTTGAGTAGGTAATTATATTACAAATTTCTTGCGATCATTTCAATGAGCTAACGAGATGGTGGCTTTCTTGTTAGAAATTTCCAGGGAGTTTCTGAGTACTTGAGTACATTTTTGCACAATAACCAAACTATATTATAACAAAATATAGACCCAAATAATAAAAGACAAGTTCATAATAAAATATAAAATCTACTGCATGATATTTCAAAGTCCCACAAAAACTCCAGGAAGCTTCTCAGAATATTTTTTACGCTATAAGTAACTACGCGTTTCTATACCAGTTAAGTGGAAATTATGACATTTAACTTGAACAAACTTAAAGTCTGTAGAAATTTTATACTGATTATGTACTTAGTATTGATGATACAATTAAATTAAAAAACTAAATGCTGTCATATCCACAAGTAATTCGGATTAAATAGATTGTTCCATGAAACAAAGCGATAAAAGCTAGCTATGTATGCTATGTAGTATTGTTCCGGCAGCTGTACTTGAGAGGCAAGCCGCCTCTAGGTTTAGTGTTTACCATCTTGGACCTGATTATCAATCAACAGCAGGTGAGAATATCTTCAAAGGCTGAAAACCTATGAAATATATATATATATATTATATAAAAAACCCGGGTGTGTCGTAAAGACACACAATAGAAGTGAAAGTAACATATTAGAGAGAAAGAAAGATATATTTATTCAGTACATCACACAGTACTCTCACGAAACATATTTACAAGTGTATACAAACTAATATAACAATCAAGTGTTGCATGAAGTGAAAAACTCTTTGTCCCAGCATAAGTTGCAGGTTTGCAAGTGCAAGCGTTGCAGCGCAGATTTTCAGACATAGTCTGCTGTATACAAATGCATGGACGAAATTACAATATTATCAATATTACAAGGAACCATTTTAATAAAAAAAAAAACAATAAAAAGTCAACGTCACGCGGTGTTCCGAGGCGATCACCCATCCAAGTACTGATCGCACTCGATGTTGACTTGACGTTTAACTTCGATGACTGGATGAGAACCGGTGTTTTCAACACTCTACCCGACACAGTGCTTACCGCCACCACTTTTTGTCACACAAACAACACAACCATCTTCATGAGAACGAAACTGTAGACAACAATCAATTTATTTATTTGTTACAGCATTCTACTGGATGAACATCATTGGCTCCTGGCAATATATGTTGGCTCCAATAGTAGAAACAATGTTTCGGCGATACATATTAAAACAGGAATCCGAGCTTCTTCTACCCTTCAGTTGCTCGTTACCGTTTGATACAACCACGAAGTGGTCTTTATACCTACTTACTTATCTTTTGCAGTTATGTAGTAGTGAGTATTGGGTAATTTGTACTAATTCTATTACACTCAGATGCTAATCTGTAAGTTTAGCGATTTTATTGCTTTGTGTTTTGCTTCAGAAGCTGCAATTTTATTTATAAGGTCATGCCGTAGTTAATCGTAAATTTAATTTATATTACACAATATCGTCTTGGATTCTTTTCAGTGTCCTTCATAATTTACTGCTATTTGGGTTCAGAATTTTTAATGATCACATCGTGTGCTCTGTTAAGTATTGAATTTACGCTCTTAGGTGAAGATTTGCTTCACATGGAACCAGTACGTCATAAAAATAATAACACTATAGACATGTCAAAGAAACGCCACACATTAAGAAGCGTTGTACAAAGACATCAGAGATTAATTAAGTAAGTTGTAATTGTGGGATCTATTTTTACTTTGTCGAAGTGTGTGGTTCTTCTAGTGTTGCAATTATTTATTTTTTTTTTTTTTTTTTATTGTAGCTCGGCAAAATGACTGTACTGTGCCTGATGGTAAGCACAGTACAATCCAAAAACAATGGCGACTACCGAGAGACATACTATCCCTCGCCGGTCGCCGCTGTCATGCCGGAAATTTATGTAACTAGTTATGTTATATAACTTTTATTATCCAATATCTTCGAGAATATATTTCTTTTGTATTATTTGATTATCGATATTGTATTGATTTGTACTAATAATATTGCAGACTCATTTATTAGATCGGTTTCTCTTTGTCATAGATATTAAAAAATCATAATTTCTATCTGTATATTTCATTTTGCAATTTTTGTTATAGATAATAAAATAAAGGCCTCTGTTGTAGATACTGATACTAAATGAGTTTTTGTCTTTATGTCTGTCTGTCAGAAATTAATTGTAAATAATTGTATATGGAAATGGTGTATATGAAACATCATTCTAAAATCAATAGTTTATAAAATTTATACTTACCAAATTTTAAAATATAATCACAAACAAATTTATCAAAAGCGTAAAACGTAAAGCGTCATAATAAGCGTCTCTAGTTGCTTCCAGATATTTCTATATTTCGGTATCTGTATTATTTCTTCTATAATTGCAAATATAATTTTAATAAATAAAATAACAAATAACATGATCGATTCAATAAGTTTCCAATAAAAATAACAATTTAAATCTCTCATACGTATTTTTCTATTTAAGATTGACGGAACAAGTGGATGATATATTTAATAAAATGATATTTTTTAATTTATCATCCGCTACTGTAATCATTGGTTTCTTTGGGTTTTCAGCTAAAGTGAGTATATTTTTCATAATCTTTACTTTTACATATAAAATTCATTAAAAATATTAGACGAAAAAATGTTATTGTAAAATATATTTTTTAAAAGTGACGAAGCTATTTTAAAATCTAAAACTATTAATATTTTTATAACAACTAGTTATAATACAAAGCCGTGGTGGTCTAGTGCTTTGACTGGTAGGATATCAATGAGATCGAACTTCAACATGTGCCCATAAATATTTCGAAATTCGCGTACATTTACTAATTTAAATTAGTAACACTATCGGCTGATTGTGAAGGAAATCATCGTGAGGGAACCTGAACCTGAGAAATGTCCTTATAGTACTAGTAGGAAGAAATAGAACTGTAAATCGCCACTACATTGTGGGCTGGCGTGATGGTTATATACCCATTCGTTCCTTCGAATAGATGCCTATGGCTTTGCAGTGGGCCTCTTACAGGCTGACGATGATTATGATAACATAAAGTTAATTAACAATAAGTAATATACAGTATTTGCTACGTAAATAAATGGAATCATTTATTGAATGCGTATAATAAACTAACAAAAGTATTCTGAAATGATAAATCTTTGTTATTATTTCAGGTGGCACACGGTGCACTAAATATGGCTACTAATTTGACTGGATCTATTGCTTCAATTTTACCCATATTCAATCTATGTTATTACGCTGACCTTCTTAGAGAAGCTGTAAGTATTCGTTACTTTGGTATATGTATTTTTATAACTTATAGGTTTTTAATTATTAATATTAATTGACTAAATATAAATACATTAAAATTAGATGAGAACTGACTTTTAAATGCATTTACCCGAATGCATCTTGGTGCTTGGTGACACATTTTTATTATGGAATGATAGTTAACCAGACTGGTAATAGAAAAAGCTTTTACATCACGTTTTGTTCCGCCAAAAGCTCTGGGTTATTGCAGATTTTGAACCCACGTTATAAAAAAAATCCAATAACATTTCTATAAGAAATAATAAGACTAATATTGACTCAGAAATTTAATAAAGTAAACAAAAAATTGTGTACTAAAGAAATAAACATAACGAAAACAGCATAGTAATTATTTGGTTAAATAGTAGTGACTGTAAAATGTGTATATAGGTATATATATCTTCTATACATATAATAAGAATGTAAATCTAACATGTCTGTACTTTTCGATTTTTCTAAAAAGTTGTTACACGTGTCTAGGAATATGTAAGTAATAGAATACGTTTTTAGAAATGTCTGTCTGTTTGTATGAACACGCATCACTGCTAAAGCACTAGGTTCATGAAAAAATATCACAAGAAAATCATAAAGCATATCTTCGGGAGTAACTTAGTCTTTGTTTCATTACAACATGAATAAATATGAACATGAGGGGCTAAAATAAATAGATTTAACTTTTCCTGGTTACTCCAATAAAACCATTATTATGGCCAATAAAGACAAAGAAAGATAGATTAATAGAGTTTAACTATTTTTGTTCTCTGACATTGCAGAGTTCCGAAATATCAGATATGGCTTACAACAATTTGTGGTATAAAGGAGACAAGTGCTATCAAAGGTCGATTCTAATTATATTACAAAGGTAACTTCTACTAAGGATTCTAAGTAAATTAGATTTTCCTACAAATTAATTTTATTTCCATGAAAACCAATAACATTATTTCTAAAATCTACTTACTTCAAAGTAATAATATTTGAAAGCCTAATAGGAAAAACTGATTAAGTCACATTTACAAAACTTTACAGGAGAGATTTAAATTTTGAAAGCATTTTATAGTGGACTTGAATACATTCGAATAAATGATTTTGAAGGGAAATATGTATTTGGTATTGTGTTCCGTATAAAATATGCCTAATAAAAATAATAACCGATGTGGTCAAGTCACGGATTTAGCTAGTTATTTACTATTAAAGAAGAAATAGAACAACAACAAAAATGTGACACAACGCGTTTTACATTTGGTTTAGTTAGTCATTTTATGAAATGAGTATTTTTGTTGCCATAAACTACAACAATCAATTTGAAAAAAATTTACTTAGCCCATTGACATACAAAAACCCAAGACACTTAGTATGGACTAAAAGTAGCGCTCAAATCCGGCCGCAAAAACTCGCCAATATACATACATAGTTGTAGTTATACGATAAACTTATGAGTTTAAGTCGAACCTCAGTACTTCGATGCCACCCCTCGACAGAGACCCCAGGCTGCCTTCCGCGTTCGATAGCATAGATAAGGCAGAATGTCTCTCACCGTGAATTTAGAAAAACAGTGTTCGCCAAACACTGATAACACTGACCCTATCCATATCGGATCGATCGAATCGACGGTAGAGCATGCACTCACGTTCCCTCCCGTGGATACCCTAACCCCGGTAACTTACGATGAAATTTCGGCCGCCATCAAGCGTCTTAAGCTTAGAAAGTCCCCAGGTCCCAATGGGATCAGGAATGAAGTGTTGAGACTTCTTCTTGACCGCATAATAGCACTATTGTTCTGCATTTTCGATACGGCCATGTCCCAGAGTCACATTCCAGCCGCCTAGAAGAAGGCCGTAGTGATAGGTATACATAAGCCCGGCAAAAAAGCTACGCTTCCCGATAGCTATCGCCGATTAGTCTGCTAGATACATTAGGTAAATTATACGAGCGGCTCCTTCTGAAACGTTTCCAGACCTCTATATCACAACTAAATCTGTTGCCACCTGAGCAGTTCGGATTTCGCGCCGAACACACTTGCACGAACCAGGTACACCGCCTCACGGAGTACATTTTCGCTAGATTTAATGATGATCCCGATCGCAACCCGAAACCGGAAAAACCTAAACCGAAACGCACAATAGCAGTCTTTTTCTATGTCGCCAAAGCCTTTGATAAGGTCTGGCATGAAGGGCTCGTTCATAAACAGTCTCACGTACCCGATAGAATAGTTCATGTAATCCGCGATTATCTCAACCATAGGACTTTCCGCTTTAGAGTGGATGGTGAAATATCCCAGCTCCACCCGATACGCTCAGGTGTACCCCATGGCTCTATTTTCACATCCTCGCTCTTCAATCTGTTCATCAGTAACCTACTTCGGTCTAAAGGGGTCGAGGTAGGTTGTTATGCACTCCCACAGCTGGTATTAAAATTATTGAGGCAGTTCGTCCGGTTCTAAAAGAATGGACGGACCATAGTCTTCTTACATTCCGCTTGGTCCAGATGTTGACGGACCATGGATGCTTTGGTCGATATTTGCATCGCATAGCCAGGAAAGAACCGACCCCTAAGTGTCACCATTGCGAAGCGTGCGAAATGGACTCTGCTCAGCACACTATGGAAGATTGCCCAGCGTGGGCTATGGAACGCCAAGAGCTCATAGAAGTCGTCGGAGCTAGTCTCTCCTTACCAGCGGTAGTTCAGTCTATGGTTGGACACGAGCCTAAATGGACTGCGGTTCTCGCCTTTTGCGAGAACGTTATGGCGCAAAAAGAAGAAGCAGAGAGAGAAAGAGAGAGAGACGTTGCGGCTCCAGCAATCCGACGTTGAGGGACCGGGCGCAGAAGTAGAGGTGGAGGGAGATTCCACCATATGCCTCCCTAGGAAACCTCCAAGTAGGGTAGGTAGAGTAGGGTAAGAGTAGGGATTGGTTAGGTAGGGATAGGATTGTAGGGACTGTGTAGATAGGTAGGTTTGGTAGGGTTAGGGATCGTAGGGTGGGGGAATGGGGGGGACGCTGGTTAGGTAACCTCTAGCTTACCTACTTACTTTGTGGGTAGGCAAGTATAGAGAATAGGTGGGCGTAGGGTTGTGTAGATAGGTAGGGTAGGGTTAGGATCGAGGGATGGGGGGAGGGGAGATAGGGTTGCTTAGGACGGAGTGAACCTCGGGAAGGCTATGGCGGATGGTGGAGCGGCGACGGAGCGGTTTTCCTCTCTGTTGCCGGCTGAACCTGGGGGGAAGGGGCGGCGGCCCCGACTTCCCATTGCACTGGTTCGGCGGGCTGGGAGGCAGTCTTAGCCGGGTGTGGCGTGAAAGCGCCTGCCACCGGGGGTGTCACGGAGCTTGCTCACGCTCCCCCGCGACACTCCCATAGTGCGGCGTACGGTTTGCCGTGGAGTTTTAGTCGATTAAAGTCGCCGTAAGGCACCGACAGCTGCGTCCCAGCACGCAGTTGGCGGTCGACTCAGCTCAGGCCCTCCCCCGGGGGCCTGACAGTCCATGATGGATTTTCCCTCCACGTTAAAAAAAAAAAAAGGTTGTTATGCTGACCTTAAGCCGGACCAAGGGGTGAGGGGCCGGGGGCCCTTCTCCTCATTGCACTGGTTCGGCCGTTTGGGAGATAGTCAACGTGTACCTGGCTATCTCTCTTTAGCGCAGGAGATCCATTGGTCCTACCACCGGGGCGACATGGTGCTAGCTAGTTCGAGCCCATGTCGTCCCATTACGGTGGTTGTGGGTGCACCGTAGGGTTTTAGTCCATGCGAGTCGGACATAACCCACCCTCTCCCCCGAGGGGGTGCCGTATATACGTATGAATATGTAGCTTAACTTAGTTAACTCAGTTAGGTCGCGTATTGCATAAACCAGGCAACAGCTCAAACCGAGGTGTGTGGTGCAAGCTTGAGCTAGTTGTCAATATTAAATCGGCTGAGTGCTTTATGCGCTCGCCTTAGTAGTCCGGTGAAGCTGTTGAGGCCATACTAGGACAATAGCGTAGACAGTTCGAAAAAAAAAACAAAGATAAACTTATGATTTTGCAAATTCATCCTTACATAAATGATTTAAAGTTGTTTTAGAAGGACGTAAGCGATGCGAGACTATAGTTATGCGACAAACTTATGATTTTGCAAATTCAACCTTATCTGAATGATTTAAAGTTGTTTGTACAAGGATGCAAGCGATGCGAGGTTATTTAAAAATTATGCACAAATTTTTGTGTACCGGATGTGAGACGTTAAGTGTGCATCTTGGGTTTTGTATATCAATAACTTAGCCAGTTTTTTTTTCCTTTTAGCCCGACATTTGTAAGCTCCTCCCGTTATATACAAATTTATAATACGATACAACAAAAAAAAATCACTCCTGAAATACGTGTTAATCGCAATAATATACCTAACTAGCGGGCCCGGCAGACGTTGTCCCGCCCTGATTATAAAAAAATCCTGAACAAATTATATACCAAAACGTTCCTCGTGAATCACTTTATCCACTGGTGAAAACCGCATAAAGATCCGTTCAGTAGTTTTTGAGTTTATCGCGAACAGACAGACGCGGTAGGGGACTTTGTTTTATACTACGTAATGATAATCAAGCTGTGTCGCCATGGAATAATTTACCCTCTATTAGTGTTTTTTTTAATCCAATAGTTCTAGCCAAAAACGAATGTAACTATCTATATCTCCAACTGTTCGTATAAATATTTATGATGAAGAAATATACTACATCGGGATCTTGCCAGTTCTTCTCGATCACTGGGTTGTTTTCCGAACCGATGGTAGTTTTGACGTTCATAAGCTTCTCAGGGCCTAAATCGAATAAAGTGTTTTTGATTTGATTTGATTAATAAGTAAAGAAAAAACTTTATACCGTTTTTTTAAGCGCAAGTTGTGTGAAATTTAATTACGGCAAAAGAATGATTTTTTTTTACTTTTATGTTCTTGCCAAGACAAATACTATCGTATAGCTTTGACTTTGTAAAACGACAGGCATGGTTGTGTAGCGGAAGAGAGATGATGCGATAGCATTAAAAAGCAGGTATGGCCAGGAAATGTTCTTACATAGCTGAAGCGGTTCTAAGCGCTTAGTGACCTCTGTATCATCCACAATAGGGAGATTAACTCGTTGCGACCTATCCAAGGCATCAAGGAGATATTATGGGAAACCGCTTTATAGATGCTAACAACTTTCTTTATTTATAATTCCTTTTTCAGGTCACAAAACCCTTGCTGCCTGACTTCAATGAAATATAATCCAATTACTTTGAACACTTTTACTGCCGTAAGTAAGATTTCGTAATTGATTACTTATACGTGTTCTTCGAAGAATCACGTATTTATAAATTTAGACAATGTAAAAAATCTTTATGTATAACGTGCAAGATGGTAGAAGCTACCAGAATAAAAGGAACTTTTTTAAATTGTATCACGACAAAGTAACGACAAACACATTACAATACAAAACACAAAAGCGACCGCTGAGAGATCATCAATTCAACGTCAATCATCATTGTCATGTGGAATTGAAGCCTCTCAGCAGCTTAGTAGTTGAACCCGAAACGTGATAAATTAAAAAAAAAACCTTGATGGTAGCGAGCTAGTCTGGTAAAACGTCCTATAATCCCTGTTGATTACTGGATACACACTAACAGTTCTTCGAATACGAGATGCTTAATTATGTCACTATAACCAATGTTACATCTTATGTGTGAGGGTCCCGATCCAGATGGACATAATCGCCAAGCCAGCCAACCTAAATTAATGTTTTTCTATTTCAGGTACTTAGTACGACTTGGTCCTATTTCTCTTTGGTTTCCAGTTTATATGAAGATTAATTATATCATCAATAATTTTATTACTACAAATAATATTGAATTTTACATAGATATAACGAGAAATATTTTATAACAATAGTTTACAAGAAATAATTAATTCGCATTATTCACATATAGCCTAATGTTTAACTCACATTACTTATAATCACATCACAATTGCAAGATTAATGAGTGACGTCAGAGTAACGGAAGCATAACAGCTATAGCCCGTACACACATATCCACGTTATACATACACATTACATATAAATATATTTAAACACCATATGTATTTTATATAGTACATACTACGTTATATTATTTACTTAATAATAAATAAATATTAACTTCTTAAATGTTTGAAGAAATTATTAATACTAGTGGGCCCCTAGTGGTCGACATTCGACCATAGTTCATTGATTTTTTAAAGTATGAACTTTATTAGGGTTCCTGTATCAAAGGGATTCTATAATCAAAGGTTTTCATCATGGCTACTTAGTTATTTTTCACTTTTTTTTTTCTAATTATATATACATAAAAAATCTATGTCTAAATGAAAATTTAAATTAATTATAAATTTGAAATAAAAACAGGCGGTTACATAAGGTGGTAGGCTCTCAAATTGTAAGTAAACATAACTATACGAAAATAAAGAAATTTATCACAACTCATGACACAACTTTCAATACATTTTACACGACATCATGGGTGGTATTGAATTAAATGTAGCCTCATTGCTTGGAAAAGTAATGGATACACAGTAGAATCAAACGATGAATCCAAAACAAAGATGATCTAAGTCATGGATTACTTTCATGAGCAAACAAATTTTCTTATTTTGATTTTACAATGTATATTTTGGCTTATTTTTTTATTGAATCATCATTTGAAGTGAGTTCGCCATAAAAAAAATACTAAACACTAAAATATTGACTTTGGTAATATTGCTTTACTCTTATGACAACATGAAGCAAAGTGATATGAAGTGAAAGCAGTCTTGTCACCTAAAAATTTTGACATTAAATAAGACCGAAGAGAATAATAATTATTTCAGTGGTTCCATAAATTTACTAAAGATAAATTATTTATCAATTAATTATTAAAATATATTATGAATTTACATATTATAAAATTATCCTACAATTTAACCAGATTTCAAAGGGCATGTAAGGCACGCAACGTCAGTCATGTAAAAAATATTGAAAATGTAATTGGAACGTAAGAGTAAAATGATGGATGTGAAAATGTCTTTTTTATTTACATGTGTGTATATGTCGTGTAAAATTCAAGCAGTAGTGTGAGTTATGTACATCTTAATTAATTTAATATGCTTGCAATGCATTATAGTTAAAAAAATAGCTTTCTGCACTTCTCCTCCATATAAACTTTAACTATGCCAAATTTCAAGTTCATCCGTTCGCGCAATTCGCTTAAAAAGGAGTACAAAGTTTTGGCTTCACGTATTAATATATAAGATATACCATCAAAGGAAATATTCACTTTAAACAGAAATACAGCTGTAATTAGGTATAAAAGGTATTTCGCAAAATAATAAATACACGAAATTACATATTAAGTTATGATTTAACAATAGTGTCAATAAAAATTACAAAAATTGTGAAAATGGTTATTTTTTGTCTGAACAAAGCCAAGACCGTCAAAGCAAACGTTTTGCCCTGTCTCTACAAGTGGTGTGAGATACCCTGTTAGATCAATAGCATACGTGACAAGTCTGCGGAATCGCTATCGGGTTACGAACTCAATATTGGAAATTTGATTTAAAATTGTCACGGCATTTTATGGGCTTTATCTTATGATTTTTTTTTTGGAGTCTTTTAACCTGTTAGTACTGTGTAGTATTTTTAAGAATTTATGACTTAATATGAATCTCACCAAACTGTAAGTGACGATGTAGCGGAATTAAATAGTCTGGATTGAAATGATTACCTTATAAGTATCGAAGAGAAGGAATTGACTTCAAATGTAGTTGTCAGAATATATTAATAGGTGTTTGATGTCAAATTTTCAATTTTTTATTTATGTAGCCACATACACCTATTGATTTGACATATAGGCTCGTGGTACTGCTGCTTGCTGACATAAATACCATTTTTCTGATATAGGTAAATTTATTTTAGGGACTATGATTACATTTCTGTTTCCTTATTCCTGACGTCAATATGATTAGATTTAATAGTTAAACTTACTCTACATAGATAAACAAACAATCTCGCGTACGGTTATTGCACTAAAGTCAATTCATCAAAGGGATCGGATCTGCGGTCTGGACAATGGTCTACAAAGGAATTTGCTTACGGGAATAAGGCAAAGTGACACTGTTTAGATTTCATTGCGGCTACACCAACGCTGCAGGTAATTCTGTGCCACGAAAGTAGCGGTGGTTTCGGTATTGAATTTCAAACTACAGAGAATTACACGTGGCATACAAACTCAGCGCATACTAGTGGTAAGCTATTAATGATGAACCTCAGTATTACGGTCATGGTTTAGGTTGGTTTTGGATGATTGTCAGCCACAATTAACTGTGAACTTCTGATGACCTGGTTAGTACGATATATCTACATGTCAATACTTTCCTTTTGAAAGATATTAAATATAATTGCGACACGTATAATTATCTTAAAAGTTATATAAGTGGAGCTTAATTTAATATCGTTCTTAAGTTGTAGATTTTATGATCTCCAATTTCTAAAGCATTTTAAGGTTATAGTAAAGTGCTAGCTTTAAGGCTGTTTCAAAGGAGGTGGCATGAGCCCTGAGCCTTGTTGTAATAGGTCGAATTACTGTTGAAAGCGTTAAAATATAAAAATCGATAAAAGTGTTACATAAGTCAGGAAGTACAAACAAAATTTTAATTTATAAAAGGCCAGAAATAATTGTAGATAAATCATCTATTTTCTATGAACAACCGTTTTCACTAGAATGAAGTCGCGGGCACTAGCCAGTTAACAATAAAAACAATACATGACCCATCGAGTTCCCACCAGAAATCCCTTTTCTCTATTTAAACCCATATCACATGTTAGGGTAACCAACAAAAAAGTTCATGTAGATAAAATAAATAGTTCTCCCTTTCTGTGCAAGCAAAGTGTGATTCGTAAGAAAATCGATAACGAACGTGACCAGTATACTGAACTACCACTGAGTAACAACCATTATGAGTTACGGGATTCGAGATTTCATATTTTCCTATGCGACAACTCTTTGGTATTCTGAGATTTGGCGCGGCAATTTTGTACGTTGGATTTCACATCCGGGTCCTTTGATATCGTATTTTCTTTATTATTACATATGAAATTACTTTTGGGAATGGGAATTATTTTCATTTTAAATATTCTTTGAAGTAATTCATATAACCTATTCATAATAACCTATTACTACTCAATTGCTATGTTACTTTTATTTAATCGTAATTGTAAATAGAGAAATCCATATTTTATTGTCATCACTTGATTTTATCGCAGCCAGGTTCAATTTATGTGGAACAGTACCGCGGTCAAAAATTTGTTACTCTTTAGCACCACTCAGGGGGTATCCGCAGAGGAATGAGATGTACACTTCCTGCGGAGACGAGTAACACCAACCGCTCTTTGTACTATTTTCATATTTCTTCTAATATACTTGTTCATAATATTATCCATTCTAGTCATACCATAGGTCCTTCTAAACATTCCTATCTGAGCCACATTAATTTACCCCGATATAAAACTGTGTCACTAACTTCCAATAATGCACAGCTCAAAACAAGGTCTAGTATCATGAAAGAAAGAAGTTTCTTAAGGATTTCTGAATATTAATCCCTGATAAGGTTAAATAAGAAGTTGAATTTAAAATTTCTGAGATGGTACTGATAGAAAATCCATTCGGTAACACTGCTCGTCATAAATAATATCATCAATTGTTTTAGTATATATCTCGCTTACTATTTACTAAAATTAGAATTATATTAGTGCGAACACTATCAGTTGTTATTTTATTTCCGTAAATTTAGAGGACTACTTTTCCTCTAGTATTCAAATTTAAGTCATTGGTAGTCGTCAAAATTTGTTTTATTTTTACATATTCACATCTTGAGGTCGTCGTCCCCTCCACAGACAAGATACTACATGTGGTTCGAGACAGAGCTGTGCAGCTGTGTATTTGATAAATCGCTTACGTAAACTTGTAGGTAGTTGAATTCATAATAGCTCTGGGCTACTATCCAAGCTGTACACGACTCTAACGTGACTTGAAATTGCTGTGGTTAATTTCATAATAATTTAATACAATATACTAACTCAAAGATTTTACAGACATTAAAAAAACCTTTATTGAATACTTGCATGTTTTTTTTTATTTAATCATATCGCTAAATGGAATCTTTAATATCGTCGCTTGATTGATTACTCTATTTGTCGCCGTGAGGGTCAATTTATTTGGAACAGTGCAGCGGCTAAGAATTGTTACTCTTTAGCATCATTCGGGGAGCATGTGCAAAAGAATGAGAGGTATTCTTCCTGCGGACGCGAATAAACCCCATTATTACATCATCATTATAATTATTACATTTTTTACATCATTATGCAATCCAAATTGAAAACGATAATTGCTGATTGTCGGCATGCATCGTACTGATCGACATTGATACAAAACTTACAGTGAACCAGTTTTCTGAGAACATAAACATCGCGATGTAATCATATCGTGGTGGTAAGGCAATGTAGGGCATCACTAACTACAAGATTAAAATTGAAAATTTGTCACTTAATGCTTGGTTCGGATATCTGTATTTGATATTTACTGGATGTTAGGATATGGAAATTGTTACCGACGGGATGGAGAATATAACACGCCATTTGTTGTGATTTGGGATCGGCCCTTGTTTATTTAGTAATCAAGCAACTTGATAGGATATCTATACTTAACGGCATCGCTACCGTCGTAAACAGAGAGAGATAAAAAATTCAAAGTGACTCTCTTTTAGTTTATCATGTTTACGAATCAACAAGTATTCCGGTATCGGGAGAATTTCAAATCGTGTCACGCAGTCGAGTGACGATGGATTTCAGATCTCTCAGCAATCACCATTGTTCCTGAACTGCGCCGTGGTTAAAACAGGCATATTGCCGTCATTTAGTCATGTCTCTTTGAAAAAAAAACTATGTCTATAAATTAATCACATTGGTGATTTTAGGTTGGGCTACAAAAGAGACAGATAAAAGAAAATTACACGTGGAAGAGAAGCGAATGATAACATGGTTGAGCGGTATAACTAGAATAGCTTAGCATGGTATGGCTGGATTGTGTGAAGAATGATACGTGTATAAAAGTTGTAACACTAAGAAAGCCAGCTCATAAAAGTGAGTGGAAGATGAAAACATGTTGAGCCAACCTTATTTAAATGATATGAGTAGGTTATGGTTAACTTATGGTTTTTAGTGGTAAAGCAATCCAGAAAAAACGTTGTAATAAAGTTGAGAAATTACCAAATAAAGTCATAACTTGTGTCCAATAAAGCATTTCAAGTCTTACTTTGAACATATTGCGTTCTAATCTATTTTACATGGTAGAGCTAAATTTAAACGCTTTAACTATTTACTTTATTACTGCGTCTACATCTAAATGACAGTTTCAGTGTCCACTAATTTCAATACAATTTTAAGTGTGACCCATCTTGCACAAATAAATTTTAAAGTCCATAGCGACGTTGAACTTCATAGACTTATAAACGTAAAGTATTAAATTTTGATTTCAATTTCAACTCTTTCGGTAAAGAACTCGTAAGACCCCAAAGAGCGAAAATTAATAGCAAATAAGTAAACTTTTCAGCGGAACAGTTGTGAGTTGTTCTGCTTACATAAACAAAAGACAATTAAACCAGCGGAATGATGAGAGTAAATAAACGTTACATGAAATAAATATTTGAGATATTACAAATCTCGTTAAAAGTTTTAAACGAAATCTGTAAAACGGTCTCACAAACGTCATTTGAATAATATTCTGTATTGGGAAATACTGGATTAGGTTACTCATAACTTTACCTAACAATAGAGTAGAAGATTCAATGTTTTGATTATCAATATATCAGATAAATATTTGTGTCAAATTTTCAGATTCAACATTCTTAGTACATACAGAGAGAGAGATAAAGAGAGAGTTAGAGTATAGATCAATTTTTATTATCTCATCTAATATTACTAATAGATTACATATAGAGTCAAGAAAATGTCCAAATAATATTATAATAAAAACATCCTACTTACGCTATCGCAATTTTTGTAATCAACTTTTATGAAAGTTAAATACTGAATATGAGAAAACGGAACTTGCCAGGGCCAAACATAACCCTAAAGCTACCTGGGATGTTATAAAAAAGGTCACCAATAGAACACATGATCGAACTTCTCTTGAGCTTCTTAAAAAAGGTGACGATCCCATAGTTTCCATTAATTTGGTAAATCATTTTTTTGTTAATATTGGAAAAACTTTATTTTATAAATATAAATTCAGCTAATAAAAAGGTACCTAGAGTACAAACCATCTCCTCTTCTGTATCCAATTCGCTGGTCATTTTGGAAACTGATATCTATAAAGTTGCCAGAATTATATCTGGACTCTGCAACCATTGCGCAGTCGGCTGTGAATCAATTTCGACATATATCCTTAAAGCTGCATGTGATGTGTTATGTCTGTTAATTACTTACATATGGAACCTGTCTCTAAGCATTGGTATTTTCCCAAAGGTATTTAAGAGAGCACTCGTTCATCCTATTTATAAGAGTGGAGACAGAGATGTGGTCAATAATTATAGGGCAATCTCGATTTTACCTGCTATGTCCAAAATCATTCAAAAGATCTTATTTAATGCCTTAGTGAAATTTCTAACAAAATATAACATTATATCTGATAATCAGTTTGGCTTTAGAACGTCGAAATGCACAGAAGATGCAGTTGTTCGGTTTATAGATGTTGTAACTAAAAAACTAGACGATAAATATAAATGCTTAGGTATATTTTTGGATATTTCAAAGGCTTTTGACTCTGTAGATATCCCTACTCTGTTATATAAGATGGAAAAGATAGGTGTGCCTGGAAATACCCTCAGTATTTTAGGGACTATCTTGTGGATCGAATTCAGAGAATTGTAATTGATAAGTATAAAAGGTCTGAACAGTACATTTCTTTTGGAGTTGTTCACGGTAGCATCCTGGGTCCTATACTTTTTTCAATCTACATTTATGATCTGTGTCAGATAAATGTTCGAGATTTTCATATATTCACGTTTGCAGACAATACTGCTTTATTAGTGTTAGTAAGACTAAATATATAGTCTTCAACTTGAGCTCCTTAACCCGTCCTCCTGATAATTCATTATGTATTAAAAATCGTACATGCTCATTAGGACCTATGTGCAACTGTCTAGCATTGGAATGGACAAACGTAATAAAATATTTAGGGGTTCATGTTGATGAATTCCTAAGATGGAACTCTCTAATCATTGCTTTGATCAATCGAACGTGGAAATTAAAATACATATTTAAAAAAACTAAGAGACTCCGTTGATTACCAAACTCTCAAATTTGTTTACTTTTCGTTATGCCAGTCACTGACATCATACTGTATTCCAGTTTGGAGTGGTTCTTCAAAGTCGATATTTATCGCACTAGAAAGAGCCCAAAGAGCTGTTCTAAAAGTAATGTCATATAGACCAAGACTTTATTCAACTAAGAAACTATATTCAGAGTATCAAGGTCTATCGGTTAGACAGCTCTTTATACTCAGAGCTACCATTCGTAAGCATTCAATACTGACAGTAGACTCTAATAAGGATATAAATCACCGACATAAAATTGTATCTGGTTGCGCCGCTTTATGTATGTTTGAAAATTCCCGCATTATGGATTAAATCGCGTCACTTTGAATTTTGACCAATTAATGCGATCAGGTCACGCCATACAGTCTTCGCCAATCACATTTCCCTTTAACTATGGCACATGCTTATTCGCCGCGAGCGCGACGCTCGCGCCACCAATAGTTTCGATTGCCGCCGCCAGTGTTCGACGCGCGGCGGCCATTGTGTTGTGTTACTTCGTCCGCTATCGTCGTGTAGTTTACGCGGCTCGCAGTGTCCTTGCCGAGCCGCGCCGCATGCTGGCATATTGAGTTTTTGCAAGTTCGAGTGGAAATAAACGCATCGCTACATACGTGCCGACATTTATTATGAACAATAAGTGTTGTGTGAGAGAAGACTTGAAGGAAAGAAACGAGAAACACCTAGCCGGCTAGCCACGTGGAGACTGTATCGCCGCCAGGTATGTGCCAAGTTTCCATCCTGCCCTTCTCTCCTTAATCGTAACTGATCGCAATAGTTGAATATCAATATAGCACCCCCGCAAATACAGTCCACTTAAATTGAACATAGATAACCCCGCACCCGCACGCCCTTCGGTGACGTCGACATCGCCGCGGCGTCACCAGTATCTTTAGTTCCAAAACACCGAACAACTTGCGTTGAAAAACAATATTATATACTGAGTTCTAGACTGATTAACAATATTGACAGAGTGTTAGATATTACACATTTAAACAAGCACATATGCAAAATGAAGATTGAAGAGTCTTGGCTTCAAAACTTAGCTTATGTTCAAACGGAAAAAATATTACTCGCAGATATATAAAGTGTAGTAACTGTCAACGTATAATTTTTCACGCAGGTATGATGAAATATAATAAATGTAGATGATTAATTTTTAGAATAAGAATTTTTGTATCAAAATTTAATATACAATATATTTTAGCACCAATTCTTATATTATAGTGTATAATATAGTATATTGAGATTGTTGTTAACATGCACTTGTATTTGTATATAGCGGTTCAGAATAAATTATCCACTGCGGTTGTATAACGCGTTCATTAGAGTCATAATGTGTACTGCCACCTGAGACACAAGATTGCCTAGTTTAGGTGGCAGCGGTCATATGTAGAATTCATCAATTTTTAATCTAATTTTTGATAGTTTGCGGTCCATAATTCTAGTTTGATCAATTGTATAATAATATTTTTTGTAAGTTTATGATTTATAGTCAACCTCTTCACTATTGTTGTTTTAGTATATTGTATATTATCTGTAATAAGTTATAATAACTTATATCATTACATAGTATAAAACAAAGTCCCCAACCCCGTCTGTCTGTCTGTCTGTTCGCGATAAACTCAAAAAGTACTGAACGGATCTTCATGCCGTTTTAACCAATGGATAAAGTGATCCATGAGGAAGGTTTTAGTATATAATTTGTCAAGGATTTTTTTTTATATTCAGAGCGGGACAACGTCTGCCGGGCCCGCTAGTAACTTATAAAATAATATAACAGCACCGTATTGTATTGTATCGCGTACAAAATAAATAAATGTAAAGTTACAATAAAGCAGAGGATGCTACAATATAGTAATATAGGTAGATATGATCTAAAAAGCAAATATACTGAAAATTGTTCGAACGCTCGGATTGAAATTTTGATGACAGATCTCCACTTTGGCGGTGTCAGTTAGCCAAGCGAGTACTAGAAAATAGACTGCTATACTACTATGATTTTCTCAAAATCTCCCTCGTTTTCATGCTAGAACTTAGCGCAAGTTCAGACTTATCAGATGACCATCATATATGAGAAGCGATGCCTTAGTGTCTTACCAAGGACGTATAATCGTAATAGTTGGTCTAGCGATAATTATGAGTTATTTAAATCTATAAAATGCCTTCGTCAGTTCTTATTGAATAATATATTTTTCTTCTATACATTAGCCTTGATAGGTTTAACATTTACCATAAATATATCTGACGTAGTGATAATTTGGCCCACTCTTTTGCTTACGAGAAAAGCTGTAGTATCTACAAATATTTAACCAAAGACAGTCAATATGAGAATGGTTATTATACAAACAATTATTAGGAAATGCCTACAATCATCTTTAAAAATAATACGTGATAGAAGATAAAGTAAACTATTCATAAAAAGAAGCATTTTATTTACAATTTTTTAAATTAAACATTGTTTTAAAGAAAAACCAATTATTCTCCAAAACCTAAGAGTGTGCGAAATATCGCGGAAATAAAGCAAACTATACAATCTACAACAAATAAGTTTCACAAAGGTTTCTCCCTTTAAATTCCTCGAGTAGTTCGGGGTGTAATGTTCTATTCACAATGCTAGCAATTTTACAATCTTCCGGAGCCGATGCAAAGTCTGAACTTATTTCAAGTATTTTAACAGGACACTCTGTGTATTTGGATAAATCGTAATCATGAGTTAGACCAGTCGCTTTCGGATGAGGAACCCCCTTGAGTAGTATCAACTCAGACTTCAACACAAAACCAGGTTTGTAATCAAGGGCCAACATGATCTTTTCATATGCCGTTTCTATAACCAATTTCTTGTATTCATTTGAGCAAGGTGACGGCTTAATTTTGTCCAAGACTCGTTTTAGTTTATCTGACCATTCCACATTTTCGAAGTTTATATCATTAGTCTCATTGGTGAAAAGATGATGCATGTGATTTAGATGTACATCTTGTAGTTCCCTGTCAGAGAGTTTTCCTACGTACGCTTGGAATTGTATACGCAGTGCTTCGGGGCTACTGTCTAAACAATATACGACTCCAACATGACCTGCAATTGTATAGATATTTCTCTGTATACATCATAAATCAATTCATACGATAAGAAGTTGTGCTAAAGGACTGTTATGCAGGAAGCCGAAAATACGCTTTAGTCACGAAGTATGGTACTACCTTGCCTATATAGAAATGTACGATTTTCTTTGATATTACGCAGTTCTCGTCATGCGAGTAACCTACCTTCAAATTCTGACACCGCACACTGAGCGACACGTTGCGCCAGAAGTTTTTACCTACATTTTTATGATGTTTGTTCCATTTCTAGATGGTAAACTATAACTTATCTATATATTAATACGTGAAGCGAAAACTTTGTACCCCTTTTAAGTGAATTACGCGAACAGATGAACAGATGAAGACACATTAAATTAATTAAAATATATGTTACACACACTACTGCTAGAGTGATACACAACATATACACACATGTAAATGAAACAGACGTTTCTTCCATTTAACTCATACGTTCCAATTACCTTTTTCCATCCTACATTCAATACTTTTAACGTGATTTACGTTCCATAGCTTCCATGCACCCATTGAAATTAAATGGTTAAATTATAGATTAATGTTATAATAATATATTATGTAAATTCATAATATACATTAATAATTAATTGATAAACTAATTATCTTTAGTAAATTTATGAAACCACTGAAATAATATAACTCTTTGGATTTATGGAATGTAAAAATGAATTATGGTCGTTTTTCGAACACTAGGCGACCACTAGTCTAAATAAATAGGGTATAAAATACAAGAGAAATTTGACTATCGGTTTCAGAATGGAACGTGAATAAACAAAACATGTTTTAAACTTTTACGACTATACAAATATTAGAAAAAATCTACCCGGTGTAAGAATATTGACAATCAAAAGGATGTGCTCTCAAAAAACGGCAAAATGATAGTTTTGATACACTTATTGCGTGATGATGCCAAAAGGGCATTACTTTAGTCTTCAGAACTTAGATCACAATGTATTTCTTCATAGTCACCTTACAAAGTTAGTGATCAAAATATCGTTGACTAAACACGTAGCATAAACCAAAGAAAATCGCATCGCTTCTCTACTGATCTAATAAAACTACGACCATAAATAACTTATCAAATATGCATTTACATTAATAATATTATAACTAATTTCTTAATTTAATATTATAGATGTGGTAATATTTAAAACTAAGAATTCAAAATTATTAACCTTTTTGTTCAAACAATGCTGCCAACTCCAAAGCGACGTTAACTCCAAATGAGTATCCCAAAATATAAAACTTCGATTTTATTTGGATCTGTGTGTTTAGTAACTGCAAGATTTAATTGTTTTTTAGTATTAAATAGTAATCGATATATTTATTTTATTAGAGCTATAATTTTATAGTGTCAATTACAAAACATTGAAAATCGATGAAACATTGAATATAAACGTATTAAGGATACCAGTTTGTTAGTAATTTCTTCTCTAAAGCATACATATGCTTCAAATTCCATTATTTATAGCTGCACTACACAGTATAATACTTTTTTACAGTTGTTTTCAAACGATATTCTAAATAGATTCATAATGAAAACTTTCTATTTCGCTATATGAAATATAATATGTATTACATCAGAATTGGTACTTTAAAATTATACTAAACTATTTTGAAATTACTGCGATTGTTTTGTGTAGTTAAAAAAAATACAGATAAATTAAAATCCTTAAATGATTACTCATTTATAGAAAGCCATGTACTTACCATACCATCTACTTAAAGTTTTTAGTATGAAAAAAATGACGTAACATCTTATAATTATATACTAATAATATAAGATAATAGCTATTAATACATTTCATTATTTGACTATTTACTAAATAACTTTAAATTAGATTTTTTGTATATACAGAGTGTCCTCTAAACTGGGATAGTAAAAAGGAATCCGAAATGATGAAAGAGATACAATGAAGTAATCTTCGGCACTCTGAATCGTGCTCGCATCATATAGCAAGACGGACGCCAGTTTGAATATCTATTGAAGAATTATTATTAAGGTACCAGATTACTTACAAAATTTTATAAAAAATATTTCATTAAATTTCAATCTCTCGATTTTTGTTCTTCCGTCAAATGAAATGATTTTTATATGAAATGAAGTTGATTGTCATTACAAAGAAAACTTTGCCGAATTTACTCAATTTTTAACACAGCTTACGTTTTACCACAAAATTAACTTTAATAAAATTGATTACATTAAAAAGTACGTAATTGTTCATAAGACTCAAATCAAATCAAATCAAAAATACTTTATTCAGTTTAGGCCCTAATAAGGCACTTATGAACGTCAAAAACTACCACCGGTTCGGAAAACAACCCAGTCATCGAGAAGAACCGACAAGAAACTCGATCGGGTACATTTTTTTAACATATATTTCCAATACATCATACAATGCTTTTAGTGGATGCACAGAGAGGAGTCAATTCCAGACATCACTATCGTTCACATACTGATCCACTCTATAATATCCTTTTGAAACTAAAACCCGTTTGACGTGGCGCTTAAAGTTATAATCCGGCAAATCGGTAACATACTTTGGGACTTTATTGTAGAACCTAACACTATTACCTAAAAAACTATTACTGGTTTTGCTAAGTCTTACACATGGGACCACCAGTTTATCACAGTTTCTAGTGTTTAGATTATGTCGGTCTTGTGCCGGTGTTGTATGACTTAGGACCTGTCTATACTGTTCAATTTAAAAAAAAATGTATATAAAAAGTAATTTTAATAAAACATTCATTTCAAAATAGTAAGTTACGTAACGTGTATGCAAAATCTCATGATGGTCGATTAGAAAGTTAAGTCACGAAAACGTAACAAACAAACACATTCACATTTACCATATTAGGTAGAATTGGGATAGCACGCGCCACGTTTTTATTATTTTTTATATTCATTTTATTACAATGTTTTTAATTCAACTAAATATACCTTCATAATATCACTTGCAATTGTTTTTACGCTGTGGTAATTCAAATCTGGCGTCAATTGTATAACTAATGCTGGTATTTTCAGTCGTTCACAGAGTGATTTAAATATATGGCAGCTGCCATCAAATCCTGGTACCATCAAAAGGTAAGGCTCACTCGAATCAAATTCATGTTCATTCTGAAAGTAATCATTGTTGGTATTAACAATTGATATTCTTTTATTTTTATTTATATTATTTTTGGCAAACAATCTTCTAGATTATTACCGACATTGTCGAGTAGGTATTAATTGTAATTACACGTTTCTTGTGATCATTTCAATGTTCTAACAAGATTGGTGGCTAACTTGTTAGAACTTTCCATAACAAGCTGTTTGACCTAATTCCATCTTCTCCTTTCCACTATAGAACTACACGGGTAGGTACGCGTCTCCAAAGTTTCACAGTAGCAACCATCCCGGCAAGAACGAAGAAGTTCGAAAGCGCCTATTTTTGTCGTACTGTGAAGATGTGGAATCGTCTCCCAGCCAGTGTGTTCCCTTCCTCTTATGACATGGGGTCCTTCAAACGAGGCGTGAAGAAGCACTTTTGCAGGTCGGCATGATAGCGATGACTGCCATTGCTACTTAACATTGACAGTCGCCGCTGTTTATAGACTATACTGTACTTTCCATCAGGTACAGTGCAGTCATTTTGCTGAACCAGTTTAAAAAAAAAATACAGTTTTTGTGTCATCTCTGAACTCATACTCCTTGGTATTATCCACTTCTCTTGTGCACAATAACCGAACTACATTACATAAAATTCCATTAATGTTACAATATATACAGTCAAGTAATGTAAGATTAGAAATCATTACATAGTATAAAACAAAGTCCCTTGCCGCGTCTGTCTGTCTGTCTGTTCGCGATAAACTCAAAAACTACCGAACGGATTTGCATGCGGTTTTCACCGGTGGATAGACTGATTGATGAGGAACATAGTATATAATTTGTCAAGGATTTTTTTTATAACCAGGGCGGGACAACGTCTGCCGGGCCCACTAGTAAAGTATAAAATTCACTACATGACAGATTAAGATTCCCTCAAAACAAAACATCAGTTGATATTTTAAACGGAACTAATTGACAAAGGTTTGCAATGTTTCAGTGTGATACAAACTACTTTAAATTATTTGAAAAAAAAAAGCAGTACCCGGAATAATAAATTCAAAATTAATCCACATAGCTATTTTATACGTGAAACTAATACAATTTAATTCAAATTACTTACTATATCTTGTATTGTAACTATAATTATTCTTTGTAAACAATAACTATTATGTATATACATACCTCAAAAATACTAGGTATTTTTGTTGGCATTTTCACTAGAATGTCAGTGCCTGAACATTCATCAGTCTCTATATACTTATAGAACGTTCCCAGTCCCATGTTAAAGCGATTATTGAATTCTTCTTTACCGTTAGCAACAATATTACGTTTTCTCTCGTCATTTTCCTTCAAGAAATTTGTTTTGACTTCTTTTGATTTAATAGATTTTTCAAGATCTTTAAATACATCTGAGATTTCCATCAAATTTACGTTTAATTGATTTTCATTATAATCTTCAAACTATAAAATTAATAGAAACATTTTTATAGCGTAGTGCGGTATACTGGTTGTCGAGTATTATTTAACACATACTAATACCATCTTAAATTGATAAATATACAACTTAACTATGAAGAATAACTCTTTCTAAGTAAAGTCTATCTATACTAAAATTATAAAATTCAAGAGTTTGTTTGCTTGAACGCGCTAATCTCAGGAACTACTGGTGTGATTTAAAAAATTCTTTCAGTATTAAATAGCACATTTATCGAGGAAGGCTATATGATATATCTTCACGCTAAGACCAATAGGAGCGGAGCACCAATGAAAAGTGTTTCAAAATCGGAGTTTACGTACGTATATGTAAAAATATTTTCTCCTTCTACGTTAACGAATCCTTGCTAAAGTTAACTTTAGCCCAAAGTAACTATTCCACGTGAACGAAGTCACGGGCAGAAGCTACCTTTTAATATATATCTTAATTTACTTATGATGAGTATTCCACAAAGTTTACAAAAATATCATTTCTAGACAGAATTTAATATTTAAACTTAAGCAATACTTCTAATGCATCGGAATAAAATGGTATTCAATCACTAAATATACGCATACCCTGTTTAATAGACCTGTAATGTAATGAAGAGCGGGAAGACCAATTTTTCGGCGTCCTCCACAAATCATATCGCATGTCGATATTATTTTATTTTCATAATCATCTTTCGATGTGTGTGAGAGTATAACATAGTACCTAAAATAATTATAAACACAGTTCATTTGAAAGTAAAAAATAGTCACAGGAAATATTTGAATACTAGTTTATTTGCACCATTCCATAATATATTGTCTTCTATAAAAAGAAGACGGATTCTGTTTCTATCAAATAAAATCTCAGGGAAAAAAGAAACTTACCTCAAACCAGTGCAAACATTCTTGGACACAACGTTCAAATTTTTTAAAGTATTTGTAACTGAATCACTGTTACTTGTTTTGTTCATTCCAGTATTATGTACACCGCAATTATTAATGATAAAAATACCCTCTATAATTGCATTTTCTTTAATTTTAAACAGCTTCTCACAGCCATCTATAGTCTGAAGATTTTCAAAACATACATCAACTGATATGCCCTGTTTTTTCCAATACCTGAAAGCATTATTTATGCATTTAATACTAGTGGTTCCCCAGTAATCGAGCATAAAAAGAGATATAAACTTTTACTTCACATATAAAGTGAAAGGACGTATTCTGTTACGCTCCGGAAAATAAATGGTTTTAAGTGATAAAAACAAGTTTATAATCATTACATTTTATCTATAGTGAAGTTAATTCTACCGTATTACACAGTGTTTAGTGAATTTTTGAAAAAACATTTGCAAGTGCAACGTTAATATTATAAACTTACGAGTGAATCTATTCCGTGACCTTTGAACCTTTGAATATAGTCACGTAACGGTATTGTGAGTACATTAACCAGATCAGTATATTCACACGACATCGTACGAGTGGCCTAGCGCAGTGTACACGGCTGCGCCTGAACGTTCACTACAAACCACAGTTCGAAACCTATTACCACTGTAATTATTATTGTTCATTTTTCTCCTTTTTTATATTTTCTTTTACTTTTTAATTGCTTCCTCCATTGTTTTTACAATGGCATTGTGTTGTGAAGCATGCAAAGAAAATATTACCGTATCACATAAACGTATTAAATGCGTACTTTGTCAAAGAACATATCACTCTGAATGTGTGAAGTACTCGAGTGATTCGACAGTTGCAAGATCAGAATGGAAATGTCCTATTTGCACAGCATCCCGCAAAAGAGTAGGCGATAATAGCGCGACACCCGTTCGATCTGTGAAAACTTTAACTCGTGACCTGCACTTACAACCTGATGATGATGAAATCGGAGGTCCATCTGATGTTACAGATACTCATTCAATGTTAATTAAACAACTTGAGATTATGTTGGACAGCAAACTACGATCTATTAAAAACGAAATCATTGAAGAGCTTCGGTCCACTTTCTTTAGTGAATTAAAAACCGACATTGCTGGTATTCTAGGAGAAATAAAAGAGCTTCATAACTCACATAGCGATCTTCTTCAAGATAACGAACGTCTACATAAAGATTTCGAGATATTTAAAAAGTCTATGACAGAAACAGAGAGCCAAGTATTGGAACTTCAAACTCAA
The DNA here is from genome assembly GCA_036509395.1 of Antheraea yamamai. Classification (NCBI taxonomy): domain Eukaryota; kingdom Metazoa; phylum Arthropoda; class Insecta; order Lepidoptera; family Saturniidae; genus Antheraea; species Antheraea yamamai. The sequence goes on from AP028441.1 coordinate 18,230,500, forward strand.
ATTAATAAGCAACAACAGTGGGCGCGACTATCTAATATTGAAATAGTAGGATTGCCTCAGACAACATCTGAGTCACTCACCGACACTGTCATGAAGATTGCTAAGTATGCTGGCATAGATCTGAAACCCGATCAAATTGAGTTTATACATCGCGTACAGCCATTTCTGAAAAAAGCTGACAAACCAAAACCAATTGTAGTAAAATTCAAGGAAAGAGGTATTAAAGATCACATTATATCCGGTGTTCGTAGGAAAAAGGGAATTACTACAGCAGATATTGGGATGTCCGGTTCACCTAAAAGCTTTTTTATCAACGAACATCTTACCCCAGAAAATAAACACACATTAAGTATGGCTAAAGCACGGGCTAAAGAATATGCATACAAATTTGTGTGGGTTCGAAATTGCTGCATTTTTTTAAGAAAAAACGAATCGTCTCCTGTCCTAACAATAAACTCTCAAAAAGACTTAACAAAGATAGTTTAGGGTATTCTATGATAATTAACAGTTTTTTAGTTTGTAAAAAAATACCAAAATTTATTAGTTTGTACTGTACTAAGCACGTATTAAGAATTAATTTATTCAACTGGTCAATACGATTACATAAAATCCACAAATATAATTGTCATATAAAATTAGTTATGATTACTTTTACGCAACACAAAACAAATACACACACATCAATAAATACAATACACACACTTTCCACCGCGACCTCGCAAATAACACACAATTTTAAATATATTTTTATGATTCCAGAAGGCTATACGTTTACAATAAATCGAATAAGCGACATTCTACTAGTAGAACGCTTATACAATCTTACATCTGAAATATTGTATATTAAAAGACGTAAACAGATATATTATAGAAAGTTATTGTATCAGTCCCCACGCAACTTAGGCATTATAAGAGTAATTTTAATTATACTGTTTTTAAAGTCTAATCGCTATGGTGACTAAGCCCCTACGTCTAGTATACCAGAATGTACGGGGACTAAGAACTAAAACAAAAGAACTTCGTCTTAACATTTTACAAAATGACTTTGATATTTATTTAGTGTCGGAAACTTGGTTAACAGAAGGTTTCTATGAAGGTGAACTTTGCGATAAAAGGTATACAATCTATCGATGCGACCGCAGTAAAGCCACGTCTTCCAAAAAAATTGGAGGAGGGGTCATGATATGCGCAATTAATTCTCTTCACGCTCAGGAAAGACCCGAATGGGCCGTACCTGGTGTTGAATGTATTTGGATTACAATACCAAGCCAGGCTATTAATATATCTGACAAAAAGGATTTACATTTGGGAGTTATATATATCCCACCCGATTCTCTCCAAACTTTTAGACTAGAGGCCGTTATTACTAAATTAACAAACATTTTCATTGAATATCCAAAGGACCACTATATAATTGCTGGCGACTTCAACCTCGCTAATATAAATTGGACGTCTGAGGGTCCTATAGTACTTAAGCAAGGTCTTGTAGAATTGCAAAGCGTCACCAGAAATCTCATTGAAACATGTAACATAGCAGGACTCGAACAGTATAATAATATCAAAAATGTTAGCGGCAATACTTTGGATTTAATTTTTAGTGACACAACAATTGTCGTTACCGGAACCAATCTTCCACTAATCAAAGAGGATGTCTATCATCCATGTTTACATATAAATGTGTCAGATTTATTAGTACCTCGTTTGCGTCTTAATCCACAAAAAATATACAATTTTCGAAAAGCAGATTATGGAAAAATAAATAGCTTGCTTAAATTGCATAACTGGCAAAATATTAATCTCTCAAAGTCAATGGATGAAGCTCTGAGTATTTTTTATACAACACTAAATAATATAATAGGTAGTTGTGTACCCTTTACTATAAAATCTGATTCAAATGATTTTCCGGTATGGTATTCCAAAGCATTAATACATATAATAAAGGACAAATTAAAAGCACATAAGAAATGGAAAAAATACAATAACCCACGTGACTATGATGAGTTCTCACTGTTACGTGCTAGGCAAAAAGTTATACAAAAACAATGTTACGATAATTATTTGTCTCATATACAACACCTTATTCGATCTAATCCAAAACAACTATGGTCTTATTTGAAAACATTACGAACTCATAGTTCAGGGTATCCTAATAGGTTAACCTTAGGTGAAAAAGTGTATACTTCTGAACATGAAATTTGCAATGGTTTTAACAATTTTTTTGAAAGTGTTTTCACAAAATCCAATCCACTCTTGGATAACGAAGATTTTTCATCAAACATAGTAACATCAGATGTGATGGATAGCTTAGAGTTCAAAGAAGAATGTGTATATAAAATTTTAAAATCTCTTATAACAAACAAAGGTCCTGGAAGTGATAATATTCCACCACTTCTTTTTAAAAATTGCGCAGAATATCTAGCAAAGCCAATAACTGATTTATTCAACGTTTCACTTAATAAATATTGTTGTTTTCCTACAAAATTGAAAGAAGCCCTTATAGTACCAATACATAAAAGTGGAACTAAAATGGAAATTAAAAATTATAGACCTATATCTATTTTAAACACATTAGGCAAAATTTTTGAAAAATTAATTTATATATATGTTAGTCCTCTAGTCTTTAAATCTATACCGACTCAGCAGCATGGATTTATGAAAAAGCGTTCCACAATTACTAATCTGTCTGTGTTCACAGATTATGTACTAAGTAGTATGGATAATAAACAGCAAGTCGATGTTATATATACCGATTTCGAAAAAGCGTTTGATCGTGTGGATCACATTATTTTGATGCAAAAACTTTATTTTCTTGGTATACGTGGTAACTTGCACAGATGGTTTCAATCTTATATTACAAATAGGATGCAAGCTGTAGTAGTGGGTGGTTCTCGTAGTGATTTTATTAAAATACCCTCTGGAGTTCCACAAGGATCGATTCTAGGTCCGCTACTTTATAACGCCTACCTATTCGACATTGGAAATTGTTTTAAATACTCAAAATTTATAATGTTTGCTGACGATAAGAAAATTTACTTAAAGGTTAAATCAAAAACTGACTGCATAAATATTCAACGTGATATTAATACTCTTGAGAATTATTATAAACAGAACAAAATTACAGTAAATGTCGATAAGTGTGTAACTATCAGTTTTACACGTAAATCAAAAACTATTAACTTTCAATATTATATTAATAATATTCCTATTAAAAAAGTTGACAAGGTCAGAGATTTAGGTATTATTCTTGATCATAAGCTGTCTATGAATGATCATATAGACGTAATTGTTACTAAAGCATATAAACAATTAGGCTTCATAAAACGTATATGCGAACCATTCAAGAATGTAGAATGTATTAAAATCCTGTACTTTGCGTACGTAAGGAGTATTCTGGAATATGCTTCAGCCATATGGTCACCTCAATATAATAAACATATAGATAGCATTGAAGCTATACAAACAAAATTTGTCAAATTCTTATGCTACAAAGATTTTAAACAATTTACAAATTACGGTGAATTATGTAGCTATTTCCATCTAGATTCTTTAGAAGTTAGGCGTCGACAGCATGATATGATGTTTTTGCATGCTATACTATCGGGTTATATTGATTGTCCCGATCTTTTGGGTTCCATATCACTACGAGTGCCAACATACTGCACACGGAAAGCACCGCTGCTTGCAGTCCCACACGCTAAATCCAATTATACACAAAATTCAGTACTGTGTCGCATTGCTAGAACCTATAATGATATATATGATACCATAGACATATTTCGTTATTCGCGGAATACGTTTAAAGGCGAAATTATAAAATTAAATCACGCTATTATGTAAACAACATTATTTAAGAAGGTATAAACACGTAAATATACACGCACAGGAATCGCATACACACGCTCACTCACTCACACACACTCACACACACATTTACACACCTACACAGAATATACATCCACCTAAGTACGCACACGTACCCACTCACATATACTTTTAAGGCCAGTACGGGATATATGTTTTCGTCTTACTTATATAACTATTATTACTAGGTATTACTCACTTTGTTGTATTAGAGAAATTCTGTTTTGGCGGTAATTATTACATATTATAAGTTATTTTATAAAAACCAATGTAAGCTGTTGAATTTCCAAATAAATAAATAAATAAATAAATAAATAAATATTAATATATATATTATTCTCTGTATTGTAACAATGTAGATAGATGTAAAGAGAGTGAAGTTTGGTGAATAGAGGCTTATAAATAAAGGCTTAGACTCTTTGATGGTATGAAAAAATACCAATGCCAAAGAACAGGTTCATAAAATCAAAGAAGGAAAAGGTATTGAATGAATTACTCTTAGCTTCTTTTAAAAATTTTGTAGTTTTTTTTTAGCGTTTGATCACAGTTCCGTCTGATATTAAATGATGTTGTTGCCTATATAGTAAACAAGCCAAACCTAGAGGGCACTGACTCTCAAGTGCAGCTGCCGGAACACACCAATAGGTGCTTGGCGATAGAATTTACCCTTGAAGGTAGTAGCTAGCCAGACAAACAGAAAAAACACTACCATCTTACTAACGTTTCTTCACGATATTTTTATTCACCGGAAGCTTCGAGCTGTTGCAAGGATTCGAATCTATATTCATCAACGCTGTGTCCGAACATACTATCAACTAAGCAATCATCCCTTCATATATAGTTTTGATAGATGGTAGAGCCACACTGAAGCTATTACTCGTTTCAGCATGAATAAGTCGGCTCGCTCGGGGTAGTACCACCATCTCACAGAACACTGACGTGAAGTAACAGTGCTTACATTGTTGCGTTTCGTTCGGTCAGTGAGAGTGCCAGAGGACCACCTCACCTCCCAAACACAGGCTGGCAATGCACTTGCGACTCCCCTGGTGTTGCTAGTGTCTATGGACGGCGGTGATCACTTAACATCAGGTGACGCCTCTGTCCGTTTGCCCGCTACAATATTTAAAAAAAAATTGTTTAAATATATTTGTATAATAATGTACATATAACTGAGCAGATTTAGGTATGTTTTCCTTGCAGTTTGACATAACTGCGGCATAGCTCATGACAAGTATAGTATAATCACTAATACGCCGAATTGGGATAGAGACAGTTTATGTCTCGAAATCATATCAAATCGAAATGACATCGAAAAGTATGGCAGTTTGTTGCAACTACCGCGCTAGTCTGCAAAAGGACTTCATGATAACGAATAATCTAAGATCATTTCGTTGCCTTTATGTAGAAAGCGTGTAAGCGAATCCACAAGTGATTATCATTGTCTGTCTTTCCACGCTCACACTTTTCCGCCTGAAAACATTTTTACGCAGTAAAGAGCGTGTCGTGTAAAGTAAGCTATTGCAGTAAATAACATGTGTTAAAAATATTATGCTTTGTAAAACTTGTTATCTGCGCCAAGATGGAGGTTACTATGAAGCTTTATATGTTAATATGTATAAGTTCTTATTATTAAATGTACTATTATATATTCATTCGTAGATAAATTAAAATGTTAGCAAAACACAAATACACCTAGACATGGGCAACGTGTACAAAATAGAGTTTTGCTCTAGAAATATTCACCAAATACCAATAAATACAGAAGATCAAAGTTTTGTTAAGGAATAAGTGATACTTTAATAATATTTTAATTTCTTTATAATTCTTAAGAACTTTACTTACTTTATCGGAAAGAAATATCAAATGCTATTGCTATATTATGTTAAGAAGTATAAGCAATAAAGAGATTAAACAGTTAACTCAAGTTTCCGCTCACTGACCTTAGTTTTAACTGAACAAAACCATCAACAGAAGTGTGAAGAATAATTTTGTTTACTCCTTGTTTTATAAGGTATTCAGCCAATGCGATACCAAGTTCGCTCTCATCGCATATTATAACGTAGTAACCATTCGGTCCAAAGTCAATTCTGGGGATATCAAAAATTATGATTAGAAAAAATTTAATAAAAATCTAATATTCCTATAAAAATCTGTTAGTTTCAAGTTGAAATATTGAACCTATAATAATATATAATACTAGCTGTGTCCGCGACTCCGTCCGCGTGGAACTGAATGTAATATAACAGTGACTAATAAAATCATCTGAATGTATTAAATCCATTTACTTAACCACTGGGGGTAAATTTCGCTCCCGCACACCAGATTAGACCCACTCGGCAGCGGCTCAAGTCTAGGTCCGTTCCCTCGGCGTGGAGCCCTTGAGTGCGCTGCTCGCGCGATACAGTGACACAAAATCTCACATCACTGCGACAATATTACACATATCACCTCCACACACGTGCACGCATACACGCTTACACATGCAAGTGGAAGGGTTTTATTTTTCCCTTATCAAACTGAAATAGTTTAGAAAATTGTCCAATACAAAATATATATAAGACTTGTTGAGGTATGTATGCCTGGTACACATATATGTTTCAACAACTCATATATGTATTAATAGTTAGCTTAGCTTAGATTAGCTCAGATAGGTCGCGAATTGCATGTATCAGGCAACAGTCCAAGCCGAGGTGTGCCGTGCACCTTTGAGCTAGTTGTCAAATAAAATCGGCTGAGTGCCTTAAGCGCTCGCCTTAGTAGTCCGGTGAAGCTGTTAAGACCTTGCTAGGTCAATAGCGTGGTCAGTTCGAAAAAAAAAAAACCATTTACTTATTCACTTTTTTCTTGTACTTAAGTCGCGTCCTCGTTAAAATTACAATAACTTTTCATAGAGTGAACCGATTTTAATGAAACTACGACTAAATGTTACTCGAGGATATGCTTTAGGGTGAGTTTTTTATCGTGAACCCAGTACTTTAGCATTGATGCGGGCTCATAAAAACAGACAGACAAACAGACATTTCTAGAAATGATTGAAATGTTATTACCTATTCTAAGACACATGCAACATTTTTTTTTTCACAAAAATCTAAAAAGTACGGACTCGTTAGATTAAAATTTTTATTATATATATTGAAGATATCCTATATGTGCAAAATAAAAATTTCTGTACTACAAATTTTCTCACTCAAATGTAACCACTTGTATTCGAAACCATATCGCTTCTATAACCACATGATTTCCTAAACATAATAAGTTCCATAAAATTTCACAATAATGTTATGGTACCAATTTAAATAAATTTCTCCCTACTTATTTTCTTTTAATGTTAAAATATGCTAAATTAACTTTGACAGACAATTTACAAAAATATTGATGGGAATCAGCTATTTTTAAAAACAATGAAATCGTACCTTTCACCTCTATCGTCGACCTGACTGTCTACATTCGTCATATTGACAAGGACCCTTCCTCTTTGTGTATGAGATGAGAGATGCAGCTGGAGTGTTCTTGCATCATCCGTAGCCTTATGAACTACTCTGCTCAGTGGTCTCACCATCCCTTTTGCGATGCCCTCGCTGATTAACCTATGAAGTATCTTCAAAGAAAAATGAAAAGGATGTGATATTCCTTTGGGTATAAGTCGAAAGAGTAAAGCGATATATATTTTTTAATAAAGACTCTTTAAGTGCATTATGAATGAGAAATAAAGTAAATTTTCAAAAAAAAGTATTAACCGACTTCAATATCAATCAAAAACCCATAAGGCACTAAAAAGCGGAAAATAAATAGTTTATCAAATTAACCAAATTAAATAAAACATATGAATATGTGTGCTACCTAGAGATGTATTGGAAGTCGGTGCCAACCGAAATTTCAAATTTGTTCCAGGTAGAAATGTATTACAGAGACGCGAGAGTGGACTTAAACTTTGTACCTATGTAGATGATATGATTTTCGGTTCGCACCGACTTCCAATACATCTCTAGGTAGCACACATATTCATATGTTTTATTTAATTTGGTTAATTTGATAAACTATTTATTTTCCGCTTTTTAGTGCCTTATGGGTTTTTGATTGATATTGAAGTCGGTTAATACTTTTTTTTGAAAATTTACTTTATTTTTCCATTTTTAGTGTACATAAATATATTTTACTAGCAGTGCCCGCGAACACCGTTCCGCCTTAAGTATATTAAAATATGCGCAGTTTTGCGGTATGGTATGCGATATGGTTTCAATTGGTTGTACAATAAGTAACGTTTGGTACGAACGCAACCTTATCAATAATCCGCGATAGTTTCTACCACCAACTCGGCTACCATCGCTTCACACATAATACACCTTAAGTAATGTAATTACAATGCTTGCGTCATGTTGCAACACAGCAACGAACATAAGCACAATAGGCTCCTAAGAATTGAAGAGTTTTTTTTATAATATTGGTGGCAAACGAACATACGGGTCACCTGATGGTAAGTGATCACGGCCGCCCATGGACACCTGCGACACGAGAGGAAACAGAGATGCGTTGCCGGCCCTTAAGAAAGGAGTAGGCTCGTTTCTTGAAATTTTCTTACTTTGTCACGGATCCCATAATCAGAACCTAACCAAACTCTCATCAAACTACCCTTGAAGTACGTCCTTTCCAATAAAAAATGAATCATCCAAAATCGGTTAGCGTGATATTGAGTTATTCGTCTATTTGTCGTGTACATACTTAATGCAAATTTAAAACTTATACGGTTTTGCATTTTCTTACTTTGTCACGGATCCCATGATCAGAACCTAACCAAATTCTCATCAAACTACCCTTGAAGTACATCCTTTCCAATAAAAAATGAAACATCGAAATCGGTTAGCGTGATATTGAGTTATTCGTCTATTTCTCGTTTACATAATTAATGCAAATTTAAAACTTATACGGTTTTGCACTGGATGCCGTTGTCGGAGCTGGACCAAATTAAAATGGAACCACACGAGAAGTACCAGCTTCCAAATAAAAAAAGAATAATCAAAATCGGTTTATCCAGTCCAAAGTTATGAGGTAACAAACATAAAAAAAAAAAAAATACAGACGAATTGATAACCTCCTCCTTTTTTTGAAGTCGGTTAAAAAGCATTGCCGTTACGATCTCAATCGATATACTTAAACTAGATAATTTACTGTTATACAACGAGATAGTACTTGAGAGTGCAGTATTATCAAAAAAAATGTTTATTATTGTAAAGATATGTTAATATAATATTATAACTTACTCATAAATAAGTGGTAACATTGCCTTCCTGCTATGTAATGTGTCAAGGTGTGCATAATGTGCATATATACGTTATACGAGTACGTTGTGATTTAAGAAATAAATAGTTTTATCTACATAATCCAGATTTTTATTCAATGCGCCCAACAATTAAACTAGCTACTTCTTCAAGTATATTATAGGTACAAACATCGATACTAAATTCGAATGTATCAAGACATTACAAAATATTACTCGTTCGAAGTATAGGAGACTTCGTTTTTATCTCTTTTTCTTCATCAGAATGCCAATCTATTAAATTTCACAGTTACATATTTCGTGTACTGATTTAGAGCAGAACTAACTTAGAAGTGAGATGAGTGGATAGAGAAAACATTTAAGACATTTTGTAAGTTGTAAGATTTTGAAAAGAGATTCACCCATTGTATGTTATTATAATATATAATCTTATATATTAATACGTGAAGTCAAGACTTTGTACCCCTTTTTAAACGAATTGCGCGAACGGATGAACGTGAAATTTAGCATAGTTAAAGTTTATATGGAGGAGAAGTGCACAAAGCTATTTTTTTGTATAAAATGCATTAAAATCATATTAAATTAATTAAAATATACATTACTCACACTACTGCTTCAATGACACACAACCTATACGCACATGTAAATGAAAAAGACGTTTCGCCATCTTTCATTTACCGTTCCAGTTACCTTTTTTCATCCTATATTCAATATTTTTAACATGACTTAAGTTCCATACCTTACATGCCCTTTGGTCTTATTGAATGTCAATATGAATTATGGTCGAATCTCGACCACTAGGCGACCACTAGTATATGGTTATTGTCCGAATGATTAAAGACTAAAATAACATTTTGCACATATTAAAACACGTGTTTTAATTTTTTTCTTGGCAAATTTTATTTATGCCTACAATTGATATGTATAACTTAAGGTTCTTCGTTCGATATATATGTAGTAATTCATTTATTCATGCAAATTATTCCAATTGAAAATATTTTTGATAAAAAAGGATGTGTTTTTCGGAAAAAATACGACGTGCTTACCTTTTTCTCTTCAGTGTTATTCGTATTAAACACGCTAGGTAAATCAATAATTTTGTAACCTCTTGCCAAATCCAAAAATGCCATTTCTAAATCTGTGTACTGGGTATTTTCATAATTATTTATTGTCAAGACGCATCCAAGACCCCTAACACACTGTGTCGCTTGCTGCAAACAAATATTATAATAACATATCATTTAATACTGTTTTCGACAAAACTAATTTCTGCATTTTAATCACACAGGATTCAGTTTGTTGTTCACAGATGGCGCTATAGTACAGATAGCTCGCACTTGCATGTGGTCTTTGTCTTTTAATGATATATGGATGTTGATTACATACAAATCAATTAGCTAGGTATCCCGAATAATCATTTGTCGTCTTGTCTATTTGTTGTCATTTTGTCGGCTAGGTCGTGTTGATGAAAAACAAAATGTCGGGTCGAAAAAAAATCCGTATTCCATATGAGTTTCATTCAGAACCATTTTGCTGTTAAAAAATAACATGACCTGTGTATACTGAATATATGTTATGTGGACGATTCTACAATCTTTTTCGTCTAACCCAAACAAACACATGGAACAATTGAAATGGTACGACGAGTCATCGATGCGTGGTAGAAAAACATGCAAACATAAGGCATCTAAAATTAGAGCATCTGGGATGCTAATCTATCCTTTATAGTATAATCGGAGTTATAAATTAAATTTGATAGCTTTCAAGAGATTTACATCCTCCGTTTTATCATTACATAGTATAAAACAAAGTCCCCTACCGCGTCTGTCTGTCTGTTCACGATAAACTCAAAAACTACTGAACGGATTTTTATGCGGTTTTCAACAATTGATAAAGTGATTCTTGAGGAAGGTTTTAGTATATAATTTGTCTAGGATTTCTTTATAATCAGGGCAGGTCATCATATGCCGGGCCCGCTAGTTAAGTATATAAGCATGTCATAGGGTGAACGAGGATAATTATATTTTGGGAATTGAAGCGAATATGATGAGAAAAATAAGGAAGAAATCTACAAGAACCTTACATATAACAAAGTCTCAGTAAGATCACAGTAACATTTTTCTTTATGAGCACAAACAATTTTATTTCCATACAAAAAACGTAATTTCGATTACCCACGAGCCTAACAATAATTTATAAATTAATACCAGGTAATGATTTTATTTTAATCACTCAAATATACATAATAAACTAAATCGTTTTTATTAATCACTACATATACTGTATATATTTAAATTGCATCTTGCTTGTTGTGTAAATCTACGAAACGGCAAACTCAAATTTGATGAAATATTTATTGACAGATTGAGAATCTTTTAAAGATGATTGTATTTTATAGTATAGAATGTAAAATGCAGTAATAGTAACATATAATTGAGTAAATATAAAATCGGTAATCGAATTACAGAGGTTATGTAGTAATGGCAAAATTATAACCGAAAAGATTAAGGACAGCTCATAATTTATCAAGATAAATCATTAAATTGGTATGACATAACTAAACCATTTTCATGACGATGAACTTACAGGTATTAGCTACTATTTTATTTAAAAAAAATGAAATAGTAAGAGTATCAAATAATCCGTAATTAAAAATTCGGAATCCCTGATTTTGGTTGACAGTTCTTGAGTGCTTTACTTACCAAAATAGTCAGTAAAATACACCTCATTATAATTTAGCAGAATTTCCAAGACTTTTATACTGGTAATACAAATTACTCACTTGCTTCAGTATTCCATTAAACGTGTTAATAACCAGATCACATCCTTCTTGTTCGGTGTTACATTTGATCATGTCTAAGAAAGTACCTTCTTGAGAATTACTAATATTTTCCTCTGAAAATGGCAATTAAATTTATTCCAAATCTTTAGTGGTTTGACCCATCTGCAGATTTTTTTTATCAGCTCTTTACTTTACGTTTTAACTATCAGTGCGCTCCATCGGATTTTCTATTAACAACATCTCGTATATCTCCTAATATTAGCTACCTTTGGGAATGTATTTTCAAAACATCTGTCTTAAAATTATTCATCTAAATTATATGAGAAATGGATTTGTGAAATATCATGTTTCTAGATGCACCTACTATTGACAGCTTTAATACCATTACCTGTTCGAAAATCTTAAGAACCTTACTGAATTGAACTGGTCAGATAGATGCTTAGTTGCTTCATATACTTATTTAGTCAGAATGTCATTTATTATGTATAGTATAATTTTTTATTTACAGACGAATGTTGATATAATGTCGTTTGACTCCGACGTTAGTACACTAAGTGTTTTTTCATTGGGGCTTTTATGGTTTCTATTTTACCATTACTCCATACTAGATGGCGCTGCAATGTTGTCAATGTCTCTATCGTTTCACCGATTGTTAAGTAAATTGGTACGAATGGATGTTAGAAAATGGAGAATATTTACATAATACCTACTTTTCTGCAACTCCATTATGTATTACAACAAAAAGCCACTGCAACGAATAATTTAAAGAAATGCCTACAGAGCCGTTGGCTGTTAATTTGATATAAATATGGTTTCAATGTTGATATGTGGTAATACGTACGTGTTCATATATACAGTAAGCAACTTTTCTTACCTTTCAACTCGGGAAATAATTGCATTAGAAACAGTTTATCTTCGGTATTACTAACTGTGGTGTATACTGTATAATTGAAAGCTAAACATAGTGATATAACCGCTTGGCCTAGAGCTTTTATTCCGTCTGTTACAAGAATTGAACTATCTTTGTGCAAACTACTTCTTATTGTCTGCAATTAAAAAAAACTTTAAATTAGGTCTCATTTACAATAATTTTAGTACATTTAGTGTTAACATTATACCTACGTGATGTGTAAAAAAACTTAGTCGATGATTTTTCAAATTTATTGCAAGTCGGTTATCAAATGCGTTTGTAATCCTATTACAATATAATATGTTAAATTTGAATTATAAACGCTCATGATAAGTATAATACAAACTGAATGAATATTTTCTACGCGTTTTATTACAACACCTTTCAGCAATTTAATTTCATAACAGATACGTTTTATAACGAGCAGATAGTCATCACAGATACTCTCTACCAAGTAAGCTTACTGAGCAAGAGCGATTACGTGAAATCCCCACTTACTAAAACCGTATACCATCCAATGCCATAATGAGAAATCATGAGATCACTCAAGCTTATAGTGAGCTGCAGCGAATCGCTGAACCTCCTCCAGTCTAGATCAAACTCAACTGTCACTTGGCAGAGCAAAAGAGTGCATTGAGAATAGGGCTCCTACCCCATCTCCGTTTTGTACAACCAGGTAGAGAAAGGAAGTTAATAAACGAACCTCGTCCTGCATCCATCAAGTTGTAATATACTTGATTTTCTTTCTTGTTCGTCAGTAATTTTTGACGAGATTATCTTCTTCGTTTTATAACAGGTCTCTACATTAGCATTATCCGAGTTTAAGAATAAGATTATAATTTATACTCACCAAACAGTAGAATGCGTAGAGGTAAGGGACCGGCACAGTCGCTGCGTCTTCTAAACTCCAGTATTCAGGTACTGGCCATATTAAATCTGGATCAGGCCTCATTGAATTATTTTCGTCCGTTGTAAAAGATACACCCATCACTCTGCCTAAACTGAAAATGTATGAAATAATTTTATTTTACTTTTCTCTCAGTTAAATACTACATCTATGGTATATCAGGAATTAGTTCCATAGTATAATATTAGTATTATGAAGCTATTAATGGTTTCAGCATGAATGGGCCGGCTCGACCGGGGTAGTTCCACCCTCTCACAGAAAACCGACGTGAAGTAACAGTACGTGCATTGTTACGTTTCGTTCGGTCAGTGAAAGCGCCGGAAGCCCACCTCCCCTCTCGTTCCCCCTTCCCTTAATCCCCCTCTCCCCCAAAACAGGTTGGCAATGCACTTGCGACTCCTCTGATGTTGCAAGTGTCTATGGACGGTGACCCACCTGCCCGTTTGCCTCCTATGATATAAAAAAAAATATATATTCTTATATAATGTCATTTGACCCTACGTCAATCGATTCGGAGTCTAAACATGCTAAACTAATACATAATTGTAGTAATGATTGGTATTTGAAAAATGCATTCATATCTCCCCTCTCTTTGACACTCACAAATTTCATATTAAATATTGTATAAACTAAATTACTTACATAATTAAGATAAATCTAAAGACACCGCAAATGTTATAATCTGACATGACATTTACATTACAAAGCATAGCAAAGAAACATACACACATTAGACATTGTCTGGTAATAAAGTTTTATTTTGTGAGAGGTAATATAATAAATATAGATTTATGAATGCTTATCATCGCTTGATATATAAGAAAGTCAAGTAGATTTTGTCAGAATTACAACCAGAACAATAGAACTATAACAACCATAGATTGTATTCACAAGGGTTTAACTAGTTACATGTTTATATCGTCGAATATAATTTTATTTTATAACAGACTAGCGGGCCCGGCAGACGTCGTCCCGCCCTGATTATAAAAAAATCCTTAACAAATTATATACCAAAACCTTCTTCATGAATCACTTTATCCACTGGTGAAAACCGCAAGAAAATCCGTTCAGTAGTTTTTGAGTTTATCGCGAACAGACAGACAGGGGGCTTTGTTTTATACTATGTTATGATTTAATGTGTGAGAATGAAAAAAACTCACAGGAGTTTAATCCAGTATTTGATATGCCATGTAATTGCTAGTTACATTATAACAAGTCCAAAAATAGTTTATTAAATGACAACCACACAAAATTACAATTACACTCACCTTTCACTAATTCCACTATAATCATAAAGTTTTCCATTCATTTCGTTCCTTTGAATTGGAAGTCCAGTATAATAAATCTAGAAAGCAAAATATTTATAACAGACATGAAAAAATACTTGTGTATAACTTATATTTTGATACCATTATTGGTATCATACTACACATTAATCGACCGTACTATTGACCAACTATTTTAACCAATGGTTTAGTAATCGTAGTAGCTACGATTGACCCGTACTAAATTACTATTGCTACCGACTATTGACTCGGTCGATGATGATTAAGCAATGAATACTTACATTTACTTTGTTATTTATAATCCTTGGTTCTTCCAATACAGGCTTATCAATAAAGAAAACCCTCTCCATGAGTACTCCTGCACATCTAATGTCAAAATATTTAAATTATAATAAAATGATTTACTCTATAATAAAATAATAATAGTTTGTTTACTTTAACAACATGTGCTTACCTGGTAACTTCATCATTATTATATAATTGTACAGGATACCATGTGACGGGACCTCCATTATCTTCATCCAATTTTGACTTTTCGTCAACATCAATTGTAATTTTATGAATGTATTTAAGGATTGATACACCGTTGTGATTTCTAGCGAGGACATTAAGCTGAATCAATGAATCAAGGAAAGTTGCCCATTCGCCAACCCATGCTACGTTTGCGTTATGTACGGGTATAGTTGTTGATTCTATGGTCTGAAAGTCATCTCTGTAATGTAAGTAAGACATTTAAATACCTTAATTAATAACCAAATACTTAAAAAAACAATAGTTACGGTAATAATAGATCATAGTGTATAGGTGGTAGAGCCACGCTGAAGCCTCGCCGTAGGGTAGTACCACCCTCTCATAGAAAACCATCGTGAAGTAACAGTGCTTGCATTGTTGCGTTTCGTTAGGTCAGTGAGAGCGCCAGAGGCCCACCTCTCCTCTCCCCCTCCCTCCCTTTCCCTCAAACACAGGCTGTCAACGCATTTTCAACTCTCCTGGTGTTGTTAGTGTCTATGGACGGTGGTGATCACTTAACATCAGGTGTACCCACCTGTTCGTTTGTATGCTATGAAAAAAAAACGAAATAGTTTCCTCTGACGTCTGATTTAATCAACACAGACAGCTTAAGATATTTTAAACTATATATAATATCAAGTTTTTATGTTGCCTATTATCTTTTTTAATATAGGTTTAAACATTTGACCCGAATCTCTTATGTTAAAAGACGATGTTCTATGTAAGATGGTAAATACGCTAAACCTAGAGAAAATTGGCTCTTAAGCGCGGCAATACACCAATAGGTGCTTGGTGACAGACTTTCAACTTATGGACGGTAGTTTACCAGGAGGACTTAAAAAAAAGCTCTACCACCATGCTATGCTCTCTACATGATAAAATATTTAGATTCTTCTGAGTAAAGCATAATATTTTGGTTAATGTTTTTTTATTAAAACGATATATATTGTAAAAACATGCATAAATAGTTATATTCTAATTACATTTTTAAAAATCCTATGAATACTATCCCTAATTGCATTCGCATCTAAAGATAGTGTACAGACAAATTTCTTAACAATAAATTACAATTCCTAAATATGATTAGTTAATACATACTTGTATGAATAACCTCGAAGATGAAATAGTTTGTATATATCTCTTTTAGTTAGTAATATTTCTTCCTTTACATTTGATATATTTGTAGGAACTTGTTCAGGATCAACATTACATCTTATAATACCACTAACTATGAGTTTACTTTCATATGTCACCTTTAAAAAAAATGTCATTAAATAAATATCATCGAAGCAATTATACAGTACCTCAGACTGATGACTAAGTACTGACTTAATTTACTATTTAGCAAGCATAAATATATCGGGGCAATAACAATGGAGCAGTATTAAAAGTATAGCGTCATTCATAATTACACCATACTTATGTTTTATTCGTTCAGAATTGATAAAACCAATCAGAAATTAATAATAAAATACAATCGTGAAAACAGTTACAGAACATCTATAATTATGGGAATAGCGTGAAGTACCAAGACAGAATTTGCCGTACAAACTTGCGGCCGCTATGGTAATGCATCCAATCAATAGTAATTTAGTACGGGTCAATAATCGACAGTCAATAGTAGGTCATTACTACTAAACATCAAGTCATTAGTACACTCGACTAGTCAATAGCGTGGTACATATTAATACGCTAACAAATAAAAATAGCGAGTCCAGTAGTTTGATCTGTGGAATATCAATGCGATGTCCGGAAGGTCGAACCCCTGGCATGTACATTTACCAATTTAAATCGGTAACACTATCGGCTGAAGGTGAAGGAAAATAGTGAGAAAATTTGAACTTTGGAGATGTTCTTGAAGTACTACTGTCTGTAGGAAAATATAGAACTATTTCCCGGACTTTGAAATCGCCAATAGGTTAAGAGTTGAGGCGTAGTGATTATGCCTACACCTTCCCTCGGAAATGCCTTATACAGTGGGTAAACCCACTGATGGTAATGAATAAATAAAAAGCAAAGATTTACTATAGAAATAATATAATAACTACCTCAAATTTGTCATTCCCTTTGCTTATCGCAACGTAAAACTTTAATACTTTGTTGGCTTCAATAATAACTTCATCGTGAAACTGCACCTTATCAAATACAACTGATAATCTTTTATAATCCATATTATGATACATGGCTAGAGTGTTCCATACGAAGATTAAAAGTGATGCTTCGGGAAATACATTCTTACCTAAAAAATAATTGAGAATTATAAAAAGTATATGAGTCAATTTACCAATATGTAATGTTAAACAGCCTTAGAATAAACGATGTTGGGGATATTATTTACAGAAATACAAGACGCTAACATATCAGTCCTTTATATTTCCAAATCAGCTAAATCCAATTTTAATCCATCATACAACATATTTAATTTCCAGTTTTATACACCGCGAACGATGTTCAAATTTTGTCGTCCATAAGGATTTTTGTTTTTTTTTTTAAATTATTTTTATATATGACATATACAACATTTGAAGATCTTATAAAATAAGGTAAAATATTAGGAACGGTCAAATATGGATTTAGTTTACTTTGAAATGTAACGACACATATATTAATACTACTGATATACATTAAATAAAATTACCATCTCTAATATTCCCCTGGATATAAGCATAATCGTCGTCTTCTGCTGATATAACAAACGTCTGAGATTTAGAAGTGATTCTTTGTTTAGGTTGATATACATTAGTTAGCCTGAAAGTAATATTACATTTGTTTACACAGAACACTTAAACATCATGAAGTAAATAGGCTGATAAGAAGCAATAGAAATGTTTCCAGGAATTTAATTTTTTGCAAGTAATGTCTACGCATAGTATAAAAATCCTTCATTCAATAACAAAAGATAGAAACTTAAAGTCATTCTCAAGTCCAGAATTTAAGTCTGCACATTTCTAAAGACTTATCATGGGCTCAAAATATCAATACGATCAATAAAAAGATTTACGGAGTAATGCAATTTCTTTAAAATAATGCAAAAAAATTTACTACTCTTGACCAAGAAAACACTTGTCGCTATTCCTCCCCATAATAGATTACGCCGATGCAACTTATCCAGATCTGATAGAGGAGTCGCTCAATAAACACGATATATTTATAAAGCGGTGTATTTAGTAATCATATCATAATGTTAGATCGTAAGATATCTATCTATTCTGTCTATCGATATTATTTATCTATCATTTTATCTTTCCTATCTATATACCCTATATATCCATCCTACATCGTATCTACCCTATCCGTCCGTATCTAAATAGTTCATGAGTACCATACATATGGTGACAAATCCATTACAGGATCTTTTTCCTGGCTTGTCGCGTTTTGGAATCAACCAACGTATATTCTTGCTTACAGCCTGACAAGAGAGTGACGACTGCCGATGTCATGCAAGCCTCTAAGTGGACCCCATTGTTTTTGGATTCCCTGATCATCAGATTCAATGCTGAGACTATAATAAATATATAAGTTGTGTTTAAACTAGATTAAGAGGTATATGAATGTAAAAATAATACCAGTCTTCACTATGTTCCCACTCTACAAAATGCGAAAGAAAAGGAGTCTTCGTTGATACCGGATATTCTATTCCAGGATACAGCACACTTACATTCGGAGTTAAACCGACTTCGTATAACCTGGATATTTAAAAAAACTCATTATTTTTTTAATGATTTAGCAATTTATTGGGTGTAGATTTTCCGACTCTCATTTGTAATCTGGGGATCGAGTTAATGAAATAAATCATAAATTTGATTATTGAAGTGTACTATGCAAGTATCTATAGCTACTATAATACTAATGCATCCATTATTGGTATCATGCAAAATACTGATATATAATATGTTACATGTATAAACATATTTTACTGTATGGATCTGAGACTTGACTAGGAATACGAATTCTTTCTTTCATGTCGTACCCACCATACATTGGTTACATTATTAACATAACAGAAACAAATTTTAAATACCAGGTAATCATTACATTAAAAATTTACAGCTCCTTAAACATTATACGCAAAAGTAGTCAGATTCTTGATTTCAAATTTATTATATCAAACTCTATATCTTTTTAATATCCATAATAATTTTAAAAGAATGTTGAGTAACAAAATGCTATAACTATTTTCGAAATACCATGCCATCTCTAGAATTTTTAACGCATCTTATATCTTATTTTAAATATACTAGAAACTGTAAATCAACGCCATCTGTTAAACCCATACGAAAGTATTTACATAATAAATGAAGAAGTAATTGTACTATAATTTTTATGCTAACTTAATATTAATTTTGTTTGTTGGAAAAGAATAAATATCGGGGTTTTTTTTAATTTATTTTGTACTGGAAGAGATAATATTAAAGATGAATCAAGATTCAATTAAATAAATTATACTATATATAAGTTTGGTTTAGATTTCCATAAAACCAATGCTTTTACCTGACGAAACTATTATTATTCCTTAAATTATGGAAATGTTGTTACATACAAAAGACTAGTTTAGCAGAATAGTGCAGTATGGATGTATGTATCTATTAGTATGTATTTTATATTTTATTCATAATCTTGCGTGACTCGTTGTATTATTTATTTCGGAACATTCGTGGTGCTTTACGTGATATAGTTCGGTTATTGTGCACAAGTGGATGGGAAGTAATACAACGGAACATGAATTCGGAGATGCCCCAAAAACTCCCTGGAAAATTCTAACAAGGGCGCCGCCATCTTGTTAGAACATTGAAATTATCACATTTGTAATATTATTAGCTACTCGACAATGGTAGTGATAATCTAGAAGATTGGTTACTAAAATAGTATCTTAGTTGATGATAATACGATTCTCTTTATACTAGAATATGTACATTCAAATTAAAGGTTAACCCTTCCTATGGGATTGTAGAAAATTAATCACTTGCGCTAGTCTCTTAGCGGTGTTATGAATTCCTTCAGTTAACTCACCGTCCGATAGATTCAAGGAGAAACTTCACAGGCTCGCTATGTCCACGTTTGCTCAAAGATATATACGTTGCTTCTTGATTACACTGTTTTAATATAGATTGCATTTGACCGTGAGCTCCTATTTCGATAATTACCGCATTCGCCGGTATACGTCTCGCTGTCTCCTCAAAGTATACCGGTTCCTGTTTGGATTTAAAAGCGAAAAATTAGAATGTTAATTTATCAGTTTTAAGTTAAAGAACGCATGTTATTGTGTTTTTTTTTAAGATAATTCTTATATTTTTTATGAATTCGAATATCAGATTTATTTTACTGAGATAATATTTGCCTCTTATGCCACTTAGTACATGTAATAATATTGGCTTCATTTTGTATGTATACATTTATAGTTCCATATTTACCTATCTATTCAAAATAGGTTTGTATAACGACACTAGACCTAATTCCTAAAACACGTCCGAGATTTGAAGCAAGGGTTATTTATTATTATCAAGGTTATTATCAGACCATATTTTTGTGGAGCATTTTGAGTTTTTTTTTATTCGAACTGACTACGTTATTGGCCTGACGGGCCTTCACAGCTTCACCGGATTAATATTTTCAGTTGTTTTTACTGTTTAAAGTGCTTCTATTATTATATTCATTTCGTAATTAACCTTTAAGAAGATGGCGTCATCATCTATACATATAATAAAAATGAAGTGTCTGTATGTAATATCAATTTTTTTTACTGATTGGTTATGGAAGTATACACGCTACTGATCACTATAAAAATGTAATTTAACCTATTTTAATTTAGACTAGCTGTTAACTGTAGCATTTTGTTGTATTTACTGCACTTTCGTCTAAATAACTCAGTAACCATAGTAAAATATAAAAATATTGTATCGCATTCAATGAGCACTATTTAAATTGTCGAATATTAAAAACTGCTTTGTTTCTGAGGTACTTTAATTGTAGTTTATCTGTTCAATAGCGTTATCCGTTCGATAACTTGTCATATTGCGTTTCTGAACACACAATCATACGATAAACCTCCGTTAAACTTAACTGGCCAAACTCGGCGTTTATCTATTCGATAAGTTTTGACATTTGAAATAGTTTTTAATATCTTGACAATGACATGTTATTTACGAACAACCAACGAATTGAAAAGTTTTGTATCTAAAATAATTAAATTTACAAGTAAATAATTATAAAATTAAATTAAACCATCTACTAATCTCCAAAATATTTTTTAATCATAATATTACTACTATAAGTTAAGAATTAAAATAATAAAACCAATTTTTAACACTCTTTCTTAAAAAGAACCCTCTAGTGACCATCAAAGAACTAGTTATGGAATTCATACTTATCGTTGTGTACTCAGAAACGCATTGACAGTTTGTCTTATGGATAACTTTATTGAGTCAATAACTAATACCAGTTTAACCGAGTATTAACCTCAGAAAACGGGCATAAGTTATTTTTTCATTAGTTCCTTATACAGTGTAAGTGAGCAATGGGGTAGTTATATGATGGGTTAAGGTTCTAAATATGTTACTGATGATAAACCTCATTTGACACACTGTTAGTATGTATATATCTAATGTATACGTTACATGTTACTGTAAGTGGCGTGTGTATCGTACTTACAATTGTTTTTAAAGAGCATATCTATAACTGTGCATGGTCTCACAATTTTATATTTATTTAATACAATTTCAAAACGCGTGCGGAGCTGCGGGTACAGCTAGTTTTAAATAATGAATTAACATTATCGGCTCGTGCACAAGTCGGTGTGTTTTTAATAACCTTTTTTATCGCATAGCTTCTTATAATCAAATTATATAACAATTTAACAAAGATTGTACTAAAATATACTATATGACTTGAATTTATATTTATTTAGAGTCTATCGCGAACAGTCAGAGAAACAGACAAACGAGACAAAGGACTATGTTTTAATAATATGTAGTGAAATAAAAACTATACATCATGAAAAATTAATATTACATTGTCATGCGATAAGTGTATTGTTATGAGCAAAAATAAATATAGTGTTGATAGATATTAGATAGTACATTGATATTAATGTCGTAAATTAAAAAATATATATTTAATAACGTGATCCGTCATTTTGAGATCTGGATCCTTAAAAATAAGCCGAGGGGTAAAGTGAAGAATGTATTCAATTTACTGTGTTATTAGAAATAATAATGTATGTGGTATAAGTACAGTATAGTTCGTAGCTCTGTAGCTAGTAGTTATTTTCTTTAGGAGTTTCTTCACACAAGCCACATGGGGTGTAAGGTGTGTCGAATAACATCATAAGACTGGAGACACCCAAGCCAACCTCACCTGCACGTTGTGCACCCTTTTTTTTCTCCATGGGGAAATCCCTAACGGATATCCATCTCGCCGGGCAGCAGAGGATGGATATGCCCGAGTCGCACGGACTAAAACCCCATGGTACCTTCTGACACCTTTTGGCCGGAGGAGCAGGGACTGTCTAATCGACACTACGTCTGCTCCTCCAGCAGGTGTTGTCCCCTCGTAAGGGGCCCAAACTCCTGCCTGAGGAGTCAAGATCGTGGACCCCTTAAGGGGGAATGGGTGTTACCCCCCCCTAACGAACTGCGGGAGTTGCATCAGCATAATGCAACTCCACCACACCTGAATAACGAACGAGGCAATGGAGAAAGCGGGGTGGTAGGGTTTTACAGCCTGGCTGGATCGCAACCACCATGTATATGGCGAGAAAGCCTGTCATAGTGATTCGCTTCTGCGGGTCGCGTTTCGGTACAGCCTGTGCATATTCAGATTTTCGCAGGCCGGCATGACAGCGGCGACCAGCGATGGATTGTGTGTTACGCGGTGTTTACCATTGTTTTTGGATTGTACTGTGCTTACCATCAGGCGTAGTGCAGTCATTTTGCCGAGCTACTATAAAAAAAAATTATAATTCGTTTTTCTTCGAAATATTTTTTCGCATTGCAAAAGTTTTAGTGTATTTTAAGCTACGTTTTGATATAAATGAAATAAAAAAGATAGGCCAAGTTTGTACATAAAAAAAAGTTTTTTTTTCAAGTTTCCTGATTGACGAATAAACATAAAAGAAAAAAAAATGTGTATACACATTCATATCTCCTAGAAGTCCAATAGGTTCAATAAGAATGAATTTCGGAACCGCAAATTTTTTTCATTCTTCGCTTTACGTGAAATACCGTACTTGTGAAATGAATAGTTATCTTAAACGTCTTAACTACTTTGAATTTCTCTGCATAATTTATTTATTTTTTACTTACTAATAAATTTCTCGTATGATATTCGGCAGAAGAAAGTTTAACTTCGTTTGTATGCCACAATCTCTCAGGAACTGTCGATGACAGCCACTTCGGACTGCGTGGTTTTGGATCCTTTATAACTTCCTCTAAGCGTTTTGTTAACAAACTTTCTGAAATTTTGGATATTTTTTAAGCGATTCAGCACTTATAATCTATATATATATATGCCATCCTTTAAGGAATTCAGAATAAAAAAAAATTCTGTTCCACAGAAATACACGTTGCAATTATGTGACACTAATAATTAGTTGCAGACTATATTGCATTTGTTGAAATATAGGGAAAAACATAAGTAACAAATATAATTTTGCACTATCGCGTACTTTGATTTTAAACTCTAATTAGCAAGTAACAAAATTAATAATTATTTTGACAGTTTAAATTAATTTAAGCCGAACCTTACCAAAATGGGATACGTATGTTGAATGAATGGGAACATTGCATAAATCCAACTCCATTACATATATACCGGAACTTTTCAACTCGTTCGCAAATCGTCTAGTTACATCGCATGGTCCAGTTATAGTGGATGACTTCGGACTATTATGACAAACAACTTCTATTCCAGGCGGACATAGCTTTTTTAACTAAAACGTATTTCATATAATTACCATTCTGTTATAGATTACGAATTCAGTATTATCAAAAAAGCAGCCAACATTGAGAGATAAGTACTTGTCATCAGATGCAGCTTTTTAAATTCTCACACGATAACTGACAGAGATAAGTAGAAGAAGAAAACCTTTTTTGTCAGCCCTACTAAGGTGGGTTAAGTGTAAAAAGATGTTGTTGGCATTATCATTTGATCTCTATTTCAACGTATATTATAAAGATGATACGATCAAAAATATCATCAAGCTAAATCTGTAAGAGAAACTGGATCTCAACGCGTGTTTTTAGTTTAACGATAATTTTTGTTTCGACATAGTGATCGTCTTTATCGAACATGAATAAATTCGAAAGTTACTTTGGAAATCTGCCGCGGGGTTTGTGTACCACATGCTAAAATATGGAGAGAAATAAATTGGAAACATTGTGAGAAACGAAACACGAGGTTAAAGTGGAGGTGCGTAAAACGAGAATACTGAAAGGTATCTTGGAGTGGAAAAACCTTAACCGCGCGAAATCAGCTAGATCTGATGACATAGTGAGTGTAATAGATAAGCTTGTAACACTACACCTTGAGACACTTTCAGTATTGGTGTGTGCGAAAGGTTACCTTTACTCTGCAGTGGATAAATGTGAGCTCAGCGAATGAATAGAAAAGGTATATAGTAGAAGGAAAGCAGATACAATAGTTTATTACGTAATTATATGAAACTTAGCAAGATAACCTATGTATAACTTGTTATATAATATATGATCAAAAAGAAAGTTCTCTAATGCACAAAGTTAAGGAGCTCATAGTAATGGTAATTCACTTACCGTTGTATATCCAAGTCCAATAACTATCATTGCTCCATGCATAAAATGTACGTCTTTCCAGAATTTTATTCGAATATAATTTGACAACAAAACTTGCTCCGCTGTTAGTGAGCCATCGGCATAACTGCAGGCTATATCACCCATACTATGTCCTGTTAATAAATTCGTATCATATGGTAAATAGCTCAAGGTTAAAGGGAGCTAATATAAAATATGATTCTTCTTATGTTTTAGAATATATATGACAATTGTTTTTTTTAATATGTGATCGTATGGTTTATATAGAGTATATCGTGCTGTTATTATCCTCGATTCATAGATTACTTTATTTCTCGTCATGAGGTTCAATTTATGTGGAAAAGTGCAGCAGCCAAAAATGTATTAATCTTTAACATGAGGAGCACGTACAGGGGAATTAGAGGTACACTTTTCTTGGACGCAAGTAACATCAGCATGACAATGGTGACTGTTATTTGTGGCATTTTTCTTGTTGTTGCATTGTTGTGGCATTCGTTGTTGTTATTGGATTGCTTCTAACTCACCATCGATTAAACCTTACAATCATATTACAATTTTAAAGAAATAACGCTAGAATTAGGAATGTTTGTAAATTATAATCAATTTTCTGAACTTTGTATTCCTTTACATTCTAAATTTCTAAGCAGATTAGATGACAACAGTAGTAATAAATTTTCACGAATTCTAAGCAAATACGTTGGTACATTCCATCACTTTAGAAGTTTAGGGACATTGAATTAAGATTTTACAAGTCTAAGAATGCCATCAGCGCAATCTAGAGATATTATGTTATCTAAAAACTTACCGAGTATTAAATCAGGAACAATACCCATCTTAAACAGTAAATCTGTAAAAGCTATCTGCATTGCAGTTACTCCAATCATCACGTCCATAATATCAGCGTTTGTATTGATATCACTATCAGTCAGAAGACTCATAAGATCGAAACCTTTTGACTCGAGAATTTTGTGGGATCTATACCAAGACATTATAATTATCTTGTTAAAATAAATAGGCACATTTTGATTTTAAAATAATGTTAATATATAATTTTCAAATAAGTAGCACGTAAAGAAAAATAGTGAAATACAATTTTATTGTAAGGTTACAGTTTAATTCAATTTTTTGCTGTTTTAATTTGTATTGTATTTATCAATAAGCATAACACCATGATTTGGCCATGTTTTTTAGATTTTAACAAATTATAGCAAAATAAGTATTAACAATTGAAAGAATGAAATATACAAATAGATTGAATTATTTCTATATATTTTTATAAGTCCTAAGAACTATACAAATTGTTTTTTTATCAAATTAATTATCTCTCTTTGAATAAATATAAACTGTCTAATGTCCTCCGTATAACCATAAAAATAATTATAAATAATTTTAATACAAGGACGTACCTTTGCATAGATTCGGCAAAAATTGGTACGTTCATTAGCTTCAAGCTCAGCGTAGGCCATGATGATCCCAACCCACTGTACACAAATACCACAGGGCCCGACATATTATTATAATACACATAACTTTCAGCTAAACTTGAAGTACGTCCTCTGTAGTCAGAATCTGTCGAGAAATATTAATTTTTCTATTTCTCTCCTCCATTGACCAAAAAACATTAAACTTACTCTAATGTGTTATTTAAATCTACATATTCTAGAAGTGTCCTAAACAATAGTGGGAATATTAACAGGATGACATGACAAAAACGACTGTTGATAGTTATCATCAACATCAGCCTGTAGGAGAGCCACTACAGTGCCATAGATCTCTTCCCTAAGGAAAATGTACCCTGATCACCACGCAAGCTCTCGGCGTATTGGCGATTCCAAATTCTGAAATTTCCACAGTTCTATGCTCTCTCACATACAGTAGTTCTACAAAAACATTT
The DNA here is from genome assembly GCA_036509395.1 of Antheraea yamamai. Lineage (NCBI taxonomy): Eukaryota > Metazoa > Arthropoda > Insecta > Lepidoptera > Saturniidae > Antheraea > Antheraea yamamai. The sequence goes on from AP028441.1 coordinate 18,257,707, forward strand.
ATCAGGTTCAGGTTTTCCTACTTGTCCATTCTTAGTAAGGTCAACAACGTGTATTTCTTCATGTGAGATTCGGCACGCTATTTTAGAACCGTTCCCCTGCCTAACATTAACCCCTGATTTATGTATAGCTGACAATAGCTAAACAACCACTATCATCACCTTTACGTGCTTCCACTACTACCTTACAAGCATTCACATGGGACTTACACTGTGACATCAGCGTTTTAATCATTCAAAATTTTGAAATCAATTTGACGTCAAGAGATTCTCCTCTTTCTGACGTTTCACCGTCAATATTCATTAATAATAGGCTACCAAAAACCATTCTTTTTTCTTGAATTTTTTACGGTGTCCATCGTTAATACGAAGCTTATCTTTTGGAACCAGCATGAAGACTTGTCCGCAAGTCATGTAGAGGAGGTTTTTAATGTTTAACATCTATACTAATATTATAAAGCCGAAGAGTTTGCTTACTTGAACGAACTAATAACAGGAGCTGCTTGTGCGATTAAAAGAAAATCTTTCCGTGTTATATATCGTCACGCTAAGATCAATAGGAGCGGAGCATCAATGAAGAATATTTCAAAATCGGGATTAACGTACGTATGATTTAGAAATATTTTCTCCTTCCACGCAGACAAAGTCGCAATCGTAAACTGGTTTAGAATATAATCTAAAATTTCCATGTCTTAAAGTCGAATTATATAATTAATCAAATTGATATAGTAACATACCAAGTATCGTATACCCTCGATAAACGTGCTGAGGTGTATCAGTCTGATAAATATTATGTAGAAGTCCAATAAATTCTGGATCTATGGTATGATACCTCAGTAAATTTAATTTTAGGGCCATCCCAGACTCTTGTCTACCCGATGTAAGGATGAGATACGGAATCTGACTTTTATAGCGGTCATTATTCTGAAAATATCGTTATGTTAAATTAGTATAAACGTATATTATTATTTTAAAATTGTTCACTTGACCTGCAAAATTATACGATATTCGTAAATATAAAAATAAATTAATATTAAGAATATATTAATAAAAATAGGCCTTTATTCAAATGTGCTAAAATGCTGAATAGGATTTTTTTCAATGTTTGTAGCAACTATTTTGAAATTCACCTTTTTGTTTTTACTTCATTTTCATGTATCAGGACTGGACAAACGTGACAAATAGCAAAGTCGTAGGTCTAAAGAAACTGGTTTTAGCTTACAAATAAAGTAACAAATGTTGCAATTTCAATAATAGCTTATAATATATATATATCTATTCTATAATGCCCGGTTTTTGAGGTACTTTAATTGTAGTTTATCTGTTCAATAGCGTTATCGGTTCCATAACTTGTCAAATTGCGTTTTTTTTATGTCAAAAGCAGGCAAACGAACAATTAGGTCACCTGATTTTAAGTGATCACCACCGTCCATAGACACTAGCAACACCAGAGGAGTCGCAAGTGCGTTGCCAGCCTGTGTATGGGGGAGGGGTAGGGAAAGGAGAAAGGGGAAGGGAAATGGGGAAGGAGGTGGGCCTCCGTCGCTCTCAGTGACCGAACGCAACACAGCAATGCAAGCACTGTTACTTGACGTCAGTGTTCTGTGGGTCGGGTGGCACTACGCCGGGCGAGCCGACCCATTTATGCTGAATCTAGTAATAGCTACAGCGTGGCTCTACCACCTTCAAGAACCTGCGTTTCTGAATACACGATCATACGAAAAATGTCAGTAAAACTCAAAGGGATATTTGACAGGTTGTCTTAGGATAACTTCGTTGAGTCAATAACTATTGGTAGTTTAACTGAGTATCTCAGAAACCGGGCATTAGTCACCTATTGTCGTATAATTCAAAGCTAAAAATTGTTTAATATAAAAATTGGTCTTGTTTAGTCCAATTTCTTTTCATTAGAAGATACTGTAAAACGGTTAAATGTAAATTAAAAACTTTTAAAGTGAAAGGACTGAATAAAAAAATAATGAATGCGAATGCTGTTAGCAAATTTGTTAAAGCTGCGGCTCGCAAGTTAGCTTAATTATATTTTTTCGTACTTCATTTAGTACGGATATAGTGTTATTGTTAATCATTTCTTCTATTTAAACCCTACAAGAGTTTCACAATATATCGCTTGATTTTGCATATATTATAAACAATTTGACATGAAAACTGTGCACTGTTGGTAAGAATCATTACATAGTATAAAACAAAGTCCCCTACCGCGTCTGTCTGTCTGTCTGTTCGCGATAAACTCAAAAACTACTGAACGGATAATTTGTCCAGAATTTTTTTTATAATCAGAGCGGGACAACGTCTGCTGGGCCCGCTAGTTAAAGTATAAAAGTACTATCTCTAGTATTGTTGAACCAAAATAAAATATTTATCTTACTTTCCGCATTCCTAATTTCTGATGTTGCTAACGTTGTAGTAAACGAACACTATAATATTGAAATATTAAGATTAATTATTTGCTTAAGATGTAGTAGAACATAGTCCGCGTCAATCTTTTTCACCGCTCTGAAGTAGATGCGTAGAACACAAATTTTGGCATCAGAAGGACGTATATATGGCATAAGGTAAAAGAGGAGCAGGCTTGCCCGCGCAAGTACCTCACCCCCTATTGCACCCACGTTGACACGTGCCCTGTCATTACTAGTTCCAGTACACTCACGTTCAAAATAGTTTATGTTTCTATGGAAGGCGTTGTATATTACAAATTATTTATTGATTATGAATGTGTTTTATTTAAAATAGCTATATTGTAACACGCATAATATATGCACAATATATGCTACAAGATATATCCCACAGATACAAACAAATACTGCATAAGGAGATTCATTCAATTAAAGTAAGTGATCACCCAAAACTCACAAACCAGGTGGTTAAATGTTATTTTGATTTAATTATAACTGATAAATACAAAATGTGGCGAACTGTTCATATTCGAGCTTTGTCTACCACTTATTATGAAGCTAGTCCATTTCTGGATTTTACTGTTATTTTATTATTGTAATTATTTAATTTTTATTGTTATTGAAGTGAAACTTCTTTATCGGCGTTGGAAAAAATTTACCGTCACATTTTTCCGTTACGCGCCATCTTTTTTGTATTCATGTCTATGATAATAAAATCCTTTTGTTTAAACTTTATCTAATTTAACTTTATTTTTTAATATATTAATGAAATTGTTTGCCATAAAGAAAGAAAGGGTTTTTTTTGTTTTTTTTTTTTTTTTTTTAACCAATTTCTGGAAAGTTGCATATAGATCATTTTGCGAAAAATAAGGCCTTAAACAAGTTTCACTTCTTACGTGTGTACACTAGTACACGCACACATTTTTTTTTTATTTCTAATTCTTTGAAAATATTCTATATGTCTGTATATCTCGTATGTATGTATGTATTCATATAAACAGGTTTTCGTAAACTAACTGTCAAACTGTTTACAAGACGCTACAAGTTTACATCAAGCTTTCATTTCACATACAAAATCTTCTGAAAATAGCAACGTGGTCGTTATACTGCTGCATTCTTATTACTTAATATAGTAGGTAAATACCTACTTGATTCATAATTCATTAAAACCTTATATATTGTACGTATAATATCGAGATAACTTAAACATTAATAAATGTAAATTCCTATAACAATATTTTGAATTTGTTTTGTATTAACCTCTTGACTTAAACCGAACTACCGTACTTAAAGCTATATTCTGAGCGGCCAAAAACTATGACACGGACTATACTTTTCAACAAGCATAAAAACTATGCTTTAATTCCTAATATTTTTAACGTAACAACTAACGAGCATTGTACTACTGAATAATCAAAATTTGTACGTAGAACACAAAATAAAACATTTAACGGACAAAAAATCTTCTCTTAAATATTCATTTTTTAATTACAACTCGTGTAAAACGCTGCTATAAAAGTAAACACGCTATTTCTACTTACTGAATAGTTTTTAGTCAATGTTTTTTTATAGCAAATAATAAATAACGTTACATTAATATTACTGGTTCGAATTATTAAAAGACATTTCAATTTATATTTTTGAAGTGGTATAATAACGTATATTTATATAATTTATTAATTTTTAGCGTCAATAGAATCCTATGTAACTTGTCAATAGTAAAATTTGAACAATGTCTGTATAATATTACCTTCTCTTTATAATGTCCCTTTATTAGAGCGTGGTATGTGGTCCCGGTAAAAGAAAAGCTATTTATTGCTGTAAAACCTCTGTTAAAATCTGCATTATTTGTCAAAACTTGTACACTTCCGTCTTGGACTGAAGGAATGTCAAAAGGATCGTTGTAATGAAGATTACTTGGTAACTGACCTCTGTAGTAAGCTAAGCAAAGCTGAAAGGAATCCGTAAAAATAGTTCTTCAGTTAAAGAAAATCTTACAGCGATAGCAAAATGTAAGAGTTAATGTCCTTAAGCATCAATTAAAGCAGGAAAATAAATTTTGTTGGATTTAGGTAAAATTGATCACGGTACAAAAATTAGAACCATTATTACCAAATTAGAATAATCTGCCATGGAGTTAAGTTTAAAAGAGATATATGAAAGTCTAATACATATAGAGACTTAGTATATAAAGGAATGAACACCTTTGTGAGCGAACATAGCCCTGATGCGGCTTCACTATTACCCATATTAGATTTCACACTTCCAACTTTAATAGGATGTTTTCTTCCGTAAACTTGTCCAATTGCTTCCAACTCATTACTGTCTGCTTCAGCAATACCTAAATAATTAGAAAAGTGTAATGCAAATCTTAGCAAGTGTATATACTCATAACGTGTATCAAAAGTGTGCTGAGAACATTTATTTCATAGTCGTACATTAGCATTAATATTCTATTATCATTACTATATTAAAGATAAGTATTCGACATAATTTCGATTCACATATGCTAATAAAGGTAATGAATTCCCAAGTGCTGCACCTTATTAACTTCAGAGTATTCTAACCATAATGCTATAGTTTTATTCCATGGTATTCCTTGACTAAAATCTGTAGTCTACTAGAGTGATAGCTTCATCATTGTTTCAAGCTCACTGAAGCTTTAGCGTCATTAATAAAAGGTAACCAAAGTCAAGATCTCGTGTAATATTATCAACCAGTATTCAATAACTTACCTACACCAGAACCTTCAACGTACTCCACATCATTGGGATCTACACCGATTGTGCTATAGAAGCTTTCAAGATACTCTTTAATACAGTCAATTTCACGTATAGGTAAAAATCTTTCAGTGGGCAGTAACTTGTAACATCCTTGTACGTTGAAGACCTCACAATAAATTCTGCAAATTAACTTCATGTTTACAAATCGTTCTGCATATAAAATTTTGTTTTGACCTAAAACAAGCTATTTCTAGCTAAATTTAATACAAATATGCGTAAATTCTTTCAATTTTAATTCACCATTTTAAGGTGAAAATGTGGAACCACAATAATATTTGGTGGTAGAAAAATCCTACAATAATTGGTGTTTGCATTAGAGTTATATCAAAGCAAATCCGCAGAAGGCTATTCAACCTTCAATATAACTTGGTGATTGTCAATTACGATAAATTGTATCTATCAATGTACATAATCAGTACGGTTCCGAGTGTTTGAACACATTTTTAGGTTATAAGTATACATTTTAATTGTGATTTATTAATCAAAGAACAAGTCATAAATACTCAAAGCATAGTATCTGTTACTCGTAGTTATGAACTGGCTTGAGATTGTTGATCATACGCTTTAAGATAACTTTGATCCGATATTCCAACTAAAAGTTAAATATTTATTAGTTTCAAAAAAATGTTTTTGATTTTTCAATAACAATTATCAGTAGAGACAAAATTAGTCACTGTATTTAGAGAACTCTTAGAAACGAGTTTTTTACTCCTGATATTACATTTTTCTTGTAATAGTTTACGTTTCAAATCTGATATATTTTTATGTGTTTCTTTGGACGCAACTAGAAAAAAAAATATTAAACGTTTAATTTATTTTAATTTTTCATTGTTTGAACGCTATGGAACATTATCTCTTCTTTTGTGCTTATTGTGTTTACATTTAGCAGTGTCCATGTCAATTTTTGATCACCGAACTCATGTTTTGTGGATCTTAAATAAATAAATAATAGAATTACAAATGGTGATAAAGCATAAAAGCACTATACGTTAAAAGATACTATTTGGCATTTTTCATAAAACCTCGGCGCGTCGGTGAAGGACAACTATAAAAATTATTCAAAAACATTGCGGAACGAATCACAAAATCAATAAAATAATACGTGAGTTCACAAAGATGACACAGATATGTGATCCAACCAAATATGACGAACGTATAAAGGCCGAGAAAGGAAGTTTTATATGCAATAAAAAATATTGTAGAAATTACCTTTTTGCGTGTTTAGCTTTTTGAAGAAAGAAAACGTTAACAGCATCCGATCTTACATAACCATCGCCATTTTTGTCAAAACATTTTGTCTTCCCGTCTAAACATAACAATCCTAATCTAAAAAATAGAATGATTTCGCCATTAATTATTGATAAATTATCTTCGTCCATGTTTAAGATATGTTTATAGCTTAAAGTATTGATTATAGACTCACGAAAATATTTTTTTAGAAACTTCATAAGTACAATAATTAAGCCTGCGTAAGTAAATAAATAAATAGTCTGAAATATAAACACTGTTATATAAGGCCAGATCATAATAATAAAGCCACGGCTGTAGTGAAGGTTGCGGTTCATGCTATCGATATTTTTACATACTTTAGGGCATAACTCGCTTTAATGTAATTCAACAAAATTGTAAACGATATAAATATACTTCTGTTTCTGTTTTTACACTACTTACAATACACAGTAATTAACAAAATTATTCGAAATAAGACACTTATTTTAAATACACTGGAAGTCATATAAACGTAACAACTTTTATAACATACTACGATAATTGCTTAATTTACGCTATCATACACCGACAAATAAAACTGGGAGGTAGGACACCACACTTCTGCTCATCATTTTTGAAACGGTTATGGCTTAGCTGGTAGCGTTTTTGAGCACAGCATCGTTTTACGTAGGTTCGAATCCTTGCAACTTAGTCAGAGCTTCCGCTGAAGGAAGGCATTATGATGAAACTATAGAATGATGGTACGGCTTTTTCTAAATCCCCTGGCTAGCTACCACTTTCAAGTCAAAAATTTTCACCAAGCACCTATTCGTTTGTTTCGGCAGCTGTACTTGATAGCCACTCTGCTCTAGGCTTAGCGTGTTTACCGTTATAGAGTCAGATGTGTTTGTGATCAAACACTCAAGCTTATATAGTATAAAAAAATGTTTAACATGTTTCATAGTGCTAAGCTAATACGTGACGAGTTTTGAGATCAGTTCATGCAACCAACAGCAGTCAACGGTTCCGCAAGCCGGCAACAGTCGGATGGATTGTTTTTGGATTATATTATACCTATCATTAAGTACAGTGCCGTCATTAGTATTAGTGCTTTGTAGGTGGTAGAGCCACGCTGAAACTATTATTGGTTTCAGCATAAATGGGTCGGCTCGCCCGGGGTAGTACCACCCTCTCACAGAAAACCGACGTGAAGTAACAGTGCTTGCATTGTTGCGTTTCGTTCGGTCAGTGAGAGCGCCGGAGACCCACCTCCCCTCCCCTTCCACTTTCCTCTTCCTTTCCTCCCCCCCACTCCCTACACAGGCTGGCAACGCACTTGCGACTCCCCTGGTGTTGCAAGTGTCTATGGACGGTGGTGATCACTTACATCAGGTGACCCACCTGTTCGTTTGCCTCCTATGATATAAAAAAAAAAAAAAAAAAAATTTTGCTGGACTGTTCTGGCTAAATAATCTCTTTTGTCACGTACTGTGGTTATTTACAATGTATTTACATTGTGCCAATAGAATTCAATGACCACATATATAGTGATACTAATTCCATAAAGGAGACTCGCTTATGCTAATTGCGTTCATATCGTATATTAGAACTTATTAAAATTTTACTCATTAATGTTATCTACTTATATTAAAATTCGAATCAAAAAGAAAACTAAATATACCTCCGCAAGCTAATTGAGATAGCAGGATGATTGCAAAAATTAGCTCCTCCAACTATAGCCGCTTCGCACTCCCCGGAGTTTATACTACGGTAAGCGTGTTGTAAACAAGCTAGCGCACTGGCACAACCTAGGTCAGTGGCATATGAAGGTGCATTACTATCCATCCAGTAGGAAATACGGTTTGCAAACATAGCTTTGACGACACTGAAATCATTACATCAGATTATTAGATTTATTAAATATCTGCTTTCCGAATTAGCCAAAATCTACTAATTGTGAGTTATAATAGACCCTTTAAAATATATTATTTACTGTCCTTACTCAGAAGTCTTATACCGCTCGATCAATATCGTATAACTATTGAGTCAGTAATCTATCATGCAAATCATTACCCAGTCTTAGTCACCAGCTGATGTATTTTTTTTTCTGTGCTTTACCAAAAATGTATGCTACTTTAAAATAGTTAACCCGTCGATTTGATTACCATGGTCTAACATACTTTTATGTTTAATTAACTTTACAAAAACCATTTTGCAATTAAGAGCTAGATCATGTTATCATTATGGTGTTCTTTGTATCTTACATAATTGATTTCTATTTCTAGAATTAGAAAAGAAATCTGTCAAGTAGAAAACTTGACCTTCATGAAGTAGACAATTGAATATACTTTCCTCTTAATCTGACACAGGCTTATAAGTTCGCATTATGTAAAGTTTGTTGCTTTGTCTTTGGATATTTTATTTGAATGTTATAAATATTATGTGAATGCATTCTGTCATAATAGCAAAGGAAGGAAGATACAATATAGGTTATAACTTGTATATAGTGAAAACTGATTTATCTAAACTATGGTAAGATAGATTCGTGTTAATAGTTTAAGAAGTTACCCAGCCAAAGTGAAACCAGCGCTATCTATTTCTTCATAAATAACCATACTTTCTGATCCAGTGAATGCCGACGCAATATACATCCCAACCTTTGTTTTCTTCAGTGATACTGGATTAACACCTGGTAATTTAAAAATGTGGAGATTGATTGACAGACAATGATTAAATTAGACAATTGTAGTAAAAGTTTACTAACTGTTTGTTGGACCAGGTACTGTTGGCTTAAATCGAGGACCTGGGGAGCGGCAGCCACGGACTTGAGGGGCATGGCCGTTGAAGAGTAGGCAGCCGAATTAGGGCTGTCCCTCCTCAACCAGGGGAACGTCAACACGTGCGTGCGGCATAACGGGGGGTCTATGATAGACATCTCATTTGCCACCCCGTCTGTCGCACGCCGTGTCCGGGGGTGGAGGGTGCTTGAGGAGGTGGAGACCCTATCGGACCATCGCTACTTCAGGTTCGAGGTCACCACCTCCCAAGCCGGAATTGGCACTCACCCCCGGAGGGGCGTGAAGTTCCCCTGTTGGGTGATGAGCCGCCTCAACCGTGAATTAGCGGAAGAGGCGGCCATCGTCCAGGCGTGGGCCATGCCCCCACCGCGGGATGATGTCGACGCGTCCGCAGCCCGCCTCCGTGGTGCCCTCACGGAGGTTTGCGACGCGTCGATGCCGCGGAGCGTACACCGCCCAGACAAACGGGCGGTGTACTGGTGTTCGCCGGATATCGCCGATCTCCGTGCGGCTTGCTCCACGGCCCGGCGGCTGTTCGGGCGCAGCCGCCGAAGGCGACACCGGGACCTCGAGGCGGAGGCTCGCCTGTATGGCAGCTACAGGGAGTGTAGGAAGGCCCTGCAGGCTGCTATCGGCCGGGCGAAAGAAGTGGCATGGGAGGAGCTGCTGCAAACGCTGGAGGGAGATCCTTGGGGGCGCCCGTACCGGATGGTATGGAAGAAACTGCGATCCTGGGCGCCCCCGGCGACAGAGACCCTCCGGCCGGAGGTGGTGGCGAGGGTCGTGGGGGAATCATTCCCCAACCCTCCGCTGCTATCAGCTCCTCCCATGCCTCCGCCTCGGGCGGAGGTCGAGGAGGTGTTCGACGGTCCTCCCCCAATTACGGAGGAGGAGATGGTGAGGGCTGTTGAACGCCTCTTGACTTCTTCAAGACTTGTGTTTTAGTTAATTGGGCTTTTATCTCTTAGGACGACAGAACAGTCTTTATATCAATAATAACCAAATTCACTAGTAGAGTCCTTTTAATTTTAATGTGTGCAAGAATTATTATTTTAATAGTTATAACTCACCCGCATCATAAATAGCGCTATATACGTGCTCCAGTAGTTTCCTACTCATTGGCTCCATTACGTTCGCTTGCTTATACTGAACCCTGAAGAACTGGGCGTCGAATTTATGCATATCTTTAACTGTACCCATATGCTCCGGAAGGTCTGGATGTTTGAATACCCATCGAGATTTTAAGTCTCCCACCATATTCACCTAGAATTAATTAATCTTATCTATTTATATCATGCATAATTAGCATAGGTTGTCTTTAACTATTAAATAGATCAGTAAAGTACGATGAGTAGTTTAGTTACGCCTATTAATATAATGCATTATTTATTATGACATAAGTTTTGAAGAGAAATCTTCTTTAGGCGCATTGAGCGGTATTTGTGGTAGGAGATAAAGTTATGATTTCGCGTCATGACATGACATATGCTAGTAAAGGGTGACCGAGCGCATTGCACTTGCGCGTCTTGCGTCAGACTAGCAACAGCGGCCTGTGTACATCTAATATTGATGTTTCGTACTGAGATTGTGCAGCCCATTATATATTTGATTAGTTAATAAATTCTATACCAATTATGATATTTAAATAATTCATACTAAAATCCATTTAAAATTTCAAAAGAGAACACAGGTATTTCGTTATCTATACTATAATAAAACTGTAGCGAGGTCAAATCTGTACATTAAATATTTTTTGAAAATTTTGATTGGGGTAGACTTTATTATCGACATAGAAGCCAAAAATAACCCTTTTAAAATTTTTGTCTGTCTGTCTGTCTGTCTGTCTGTCTGTCTGTCCCTGTGAACACGCATCACTCTGAAAGTACTGAACCGATTTTGACGAAACTTGGCAGAATGATAACTAATATTACGAGATTACATCTAGGATACTTTTTATCTCATAAAACGCAAGGGATTCTCCAGGATCTGCCTGTTTGTCTGTTCCTTTAAACACGTATCACTCTGAAAGTACTGAACCAATTTTGACGAAATTGGGCACAGTGATAACTAATATTACAAGGTTACATCTAGGATACTTTTTATCTCATAAAACGCAAGGGATTCTCCAGGATAACGGACGAAAGTCAAAATTTTGTAGTTAATGAAATTTTTGACGGATTTTGGTAAATTCTCATTGTGCTATATATAGCAGACAGATTAGCTAAAAAGGTAAGCTATATTTTCCTAAGCTACTTTAAAAAAAATACCAAAAAAAATATCGCCGGGATTCGAACCTTCGGCTCCGGCGGACCATATAATGTCCAGTACGTTATAACTGAGCTAAGGCTACATGACATTTCTATGCGTAATTATCAACCACTTAATAACACAAAATGTTTGCTAAACAAAGGTGACAAGATTTTTTCCTAAAACATAAACCTAGATAATAGTTACATTGCATTGTAGAAGATGAATCTCAATTAGAGTTCTATCAGTACGTGTGTTGTTTCGATATTTGATAAAATTAGTTTTCTAAATATTGTTGAGTCTTGAAGTAGTTGGGTTCAGGTTTCTGAATCTAAGATTAAAATAAATCAGTTGAGGTGTTTGCAGTTATTTTTTTTTTCTCGAACTGAATACGCTATTGACCTAGCAAGGTCTTAACAGCTTCACCGGACTACTGTTTGCAGTTACCATACTATGTTGTATTTATACTAATATTATAATGAGAGGTAAAGTTTTGTTTTCGAGGAATGCTTGGTACCTACTACTGATCCGATTTCAAAAATTCTTTCACTGTTAGAAAGGTATATTACCCCAAGTTCAGTATCTCAGCAAAAAAGGTGGTTTATATGTCAAAAGTAAAATAAATGTGACCAAATTAAAATTGAATGCAGATTTCACGTATACTTTACAAATTCTTATAAAACAAACAACTAAAACAAAATGGAAATTTAATGTAGATAAAGTTCAATATTTACAGTATGTTACGTGATGAAGTTACTAGGGGTATTGGGAAGACATTTATCGGCAATATATGTAAGTCAGTTTTGATCTTCACTTTGATGAAAGCACTTTAGGTAATGCTGCGAACAGATTCTAGGCTTATTTTAAAAGATTTCTCACATACCAACTGGGTATATGTTTGAGTGAGTCCCTGGATAGTTTGGATTCACGATTGAAAGTGCTGGATAACGCTGCAATAGGGTTTTAGGTTTTTTAAGATTATTTGCGTTTAAAAATACAATTGAAACCGGTAATAACCGATTTGGTGCAGACGAAGTTGCACGGGTCAGCTAGTTTTGAATAAATTTGAAAATTCTTATTTGTGTCGTACTGTGAAAATGTGGAATTGCCTCCCGGTGTGTTACCTTCTTCTTATGATATCGGGTCCTTTAAACAAGGCGTGACGAGGCACTTTTGCAGGTCAGTATGCATTTAATATTTTGGTAAAAAAATTATTAATTAAGATTTCAACATGCTTAATAGATGCAGGGATAATATATCTACCATAGAAAAAGTTACCGAGATATTCTTATGAACACCCTGATTTGCTGTATTTCATATAATGAATCTATATATTAATCGGTGAAACGAAAACTTTGTATCCCTTTTTAAGCGAACTGTGCAAATGGATGAACGTGAAATTTGGGGATAGTTAACATTTATATAGAGAAGAAGTGCATATAGCTATTTTTTAAATATAAAATGCATTAGAAATGCATTCAATTAATTAAAATAAACACACACTACTGGTTGAATGACACACAACATATACACACATGTAAATTAAAATACGTTTCGCCATCCTTCCTTTTTCTTTACTTTTTTCGTCTCCCTTACTCTAATCAGAAAATACTTAAACTATCTCTTTCACGCTATTTCATTCCTTATCTATTCATTCTTTCAATCTCATCTATGAATGCTATTCTATTGTCTTCCCATTCACTCTTACGTTTCAATTACCTTTTTCATCCTATATTCAATATTTTTAACATGACTTACGTTCCGTACCTTACATTCCCCTTAAAATTAACTGGTCAAATTGTAGGTTAACTTTATGATAATATGTAAACTTATAGTATACATTAATACATACTTAAATAATTATTTGATAAATAATATATCTTTAATAAATTTATGAAAGCACTGAAATAATTATTATTGGTATTATTGAATATCAAAATGAATTATGGTCGAATTTCGACCACAAGTACTCATAAGCCCTGTCCATCACGTTACTCATTTGTCAAAATACGCACTTTTAGGGCATATAAGTCGACTAATATAAATCTGTTAACTATAGATAATTTGTGAACCAAAATTTTCTGCTCAAAATACTATTACAAAGTACGTTATGTTAATTGTTACCAAATTATGTTACTAAAAGCTTAAAACCCAATTGAAACATAGTTTGTTACGAACAATATATTTCACTTTACGTTATGGACTCCACAGTTACGCCAGTAATGTTTTAGCTTCTGTAGTAAATTCAATAAAATAGTTTATTGAGTTTAATTTAAAGTTGTATCGCTTTGTATTTCGAGGAATAGATTCACAGAAAGCATAACTTACATTTTATTGAATATACTATTATGTTATACAATATAATCTATATATAAATAACACTGGCTGACTCATCATGATATCTCTGAAACTATGTGTCCGACTGACTTGATATTCACCACAGTTATAGTCCGCGTCATAGTTTTTGGCCGCTCTGAATATAGTTTTAAGTTCGGTCTTGCGCATAGTACTATAAAGACGATATTACAAAACAAATTCAGAATATTATTACAGGAATTTACATTTATTAATGTTTAAGTTGTCTAGATATTATACGTACCATAATATATAAGGATTTAATAAATTATGATTCAAGTAGATATTTACCTACTATATTAAGTAATAATAATGCAGCAGTATAACGACCACGTTGCTACTTTCAGAAGATTTTGTATGTGAAATGAAAGCTTGATGTAAGCTTGTAGCGTCTTATAAACGGTTTGACATATATATATATGTGTAGCGTGCTGGCCGACTAAATTATATATTCACACTGGCTAGTTGGAAAGGAATGTCATATTCTTTGTCACATTTTTTCCCCAACACCCAGACAAGTCGATAATAAGTTTACGTTGCGAAATCAATATTTGATATTAACATTGGTATTATATTGAACAACCCAAAATGTATAATGTATGTAGTTTAAATTCTATTGTCATTTTGTTCAATTCGGCGGTCATTTTGTTTTGTTTACCGAGCTTGCGCCTACATAACCCAGTAACCATAAAAATCTACGAGAATACTGCGTCGAGGATGTTAAATTCTAATTGCTAAATATTAGAAGCTGCTTAGAGATAGTTACAGAGTTTTATATCTCGATTTATATTAATGAAAACTAGCTGTACTCGTAGTACCGCACGCGTTTTTTTTAAATTGTATTAAAGAAACTAGCTGACCCGTGCAACTTCGTCTGCACCAAATCGGTTATTACCGGTTTCAATTGTATTTTTAAACGCAAATAATCTTAAAAAACCTAAAACCCTATTGCAGCGTTATCCAGCACTTCCAATCGTGAATCCAAACTATCCAGGGACTCACTCAAACATATACCCAGTTGGTATGTGAGAAATCTTTTAAAATAAGCCTAGAATCTGTTCGCAGCATTACCTAAAGTGCTGTCATCAAAGTGAAGATCAAAACTAACTTACATATATTGCCGATAAATGTCTTCCCAATACCCCTTGTAACTTCATCACATAACATACTGTAAATATTGAACTTTATCTACATTAAATTCCCATTTTGTTTTAGTTGTTTGTTTTATAAGAATTTGTAAAGTATACGTGAAATCTGCATTCAATTTTATTTGGTCACATTTATTTTACTTTTGACATATAAACCACCTTTTTTGCTGAGATACTGAACTTGGGGTAATATACCTTTCTAACAGTGAAAGAATTTTTGAAATCGGATCAGTAGTAGGTACCAAGCATTCCTCGAAAACAAAACTTTACCTCTCATTATAATATTAGTATAAATACAACATAGTATGGTAACTGCAAACAGTAGTCCGGTGAAGCTGTTAAGACCTTGCTAGGTCAATAGCGTATTCAGTTCGAGAAAAAAAAAAATAACTGCAAACACCTCAACTGATTTATTTTAATCTTAGATTCACAAACCTGAACCCAACTACTTCAAGACTCAACAATATTTAGAAAACTAATTTTATCAAATATCGAAACAACACACGTACTGATAGAACTCTAATTGAGATTCATCTTCTACAATGCAATGTAACTATTATCTAGGGTTATGTTTTAGGAAAAAATCTTGTCACCTTTGTTTAGCAAACATTTTTTATGCAATAAAATAAATGTAACAACATATAAGCGACAGTTTCGTTTACAGATATTTTTTCATAAGTGGTTGATAATTACGCGTAGAAATGTCATATAGCCTTAGCTCAGTTATAACGTACTGGACATTATACGGTCCGCCGGAGCCGAAGGTTCGAATCCCGGCGATATTTTTTTTAAAGTAGCTTAGGAAAATGTAGCTTACCTTTTTTATAAGATTTACCAAAATCCGTCAAAAATTTCATTAACTACAAAATTTTGACTTTCGTCCGTTATCCTGGAGAATCCCTTGCGTTTTATGAGATAAAAAGTATCCTAGATGTAACCTTGTAATATTAGTTATTACTGTGCCCAATTTCGTCAAAATTGGTTCAGTCCTTTCAGAGTGATACGTGTTTAAAGGAACAGACAAACAGGCAGATCCTGGAGAATCCCTTGCGTTTTATGAGATAAAAAGTATCCTAGATGTAATCTCGTAATATTAGTTATCATTCTGCCAAGTTTCGTCAAAATCGGTTCAGTACTTTCAGAGTGATGCGTGTTCACAGGGACAGACAGACAGACAGACAGACAGACAAAAATTTTAAAAGGGTTATTTTTGACTTCTATGTCGATAACAAAGTCTACCCCAATCAAAATTTTCAAAAAATATTTAATGTACAGATTTGACCTCGCTACAGTTTTATTATAGTATAGATATAAAATTGTGAGAACATGTACAAAACGAGTTTTTGTTTTTGAGGCGTAGTAGTGGTCGATCAATTCCAGGCGGAAGTGTAAAGTCACATCCACTGTAATATTTAATTATGGAACTCCGCAATGTAACGCCTCCTTCAATCAAAATGGAACAACTGTGTTATTTTTTGAATTTCTAAATTATAAATATTAGCATTGTTTTGACATCTATTATATAACTATATACATTTTTATACAGTTTCTTATACTCGGTTTCTGAGGTACTCGGTTAAACTATCATTAGTTATTGACTCAATAAAGTTATCCATACGATAAACTGTTAATGTGTTTCTGAGTACACAACGAGTTATAACTAGTTCTTTGATGTTCACTAGATGACTCTTTTTAAGAAAGAGTGTTAGAAATTGCTGTTATTAATTTGATTCTTAACCTATAGTTGTAATATTTTGATTAAAAATACTTTCGAGATTAGTAGATGGTTTAATTTAATTTAATCATTATTTACTTAGAAATTTAATTATTGTAGATACAAAACTTTTCAATTCGTTAGTTGTTCGTTAATGACATGTCATTATCAAGATAACAAAAACTATTTATAATGTCAAAACTTATCGAATAGATATACGCCCAGATTGGCCAGTTAAGTTCAACGCAGGTTTATCGTATGATTGTGTGTTCAGAAACCCAATTTGACGAGCTATCGAACCGATAACGCTATTGAGCAGATAAATGTGACTCAGAAACCGGGCATTAATCAATCAAACGTAAGATGGCCTGCACAAGATGCACACAATATACCAATATTATATATACACAGGTCGCTATACTACGCGTCACTAGTCTCGCGTAAGCGCAATACGTCACTAGCATGTCGAGGTCGTCGGTAACGTAAACCCCATAAGTTTCTCCTTTACGATAAATCGAAGTTTTCACTTCAAAAATAATATGTTGAATAATTTACTCACTTACCTTATTATAAAGATTATCCATAAATTCAACAACATTGTTAGAGTTTGGGAATACACCTGATATTCCACTTATTACAATTTCTTCACCAGTGAGGACACTGGAGTTTCGATCACCGTTTTCGTTTGACAACATAATTGCAAGTTCACTGGTTGCAGAGACTATTTTCTTTTTTATATATAACGTACATGTGTTTTAATTTATTTATAAAGAGCAAATTATAGTTAAAGGTTAATGAATTTCAAATGATCTTTAATCCTATTTACCTTAACAATAACTATTTATCTATGCAATTCATGTTTTTAAACTCGTCAACCTGAAAATACCTTTGTTTGTTTTATGTACACATAATAATGATATATTGTGTAAATTTTTTTTTCATCGTCTTTACATATAATAAGAATGTAATTCTAACGTGTCTGTACTTTTTCGATTTTCGTAAAAAAAATTGTTGCAGGTGTCTAGGAATAAGTAATAGAATACATTCCAATCATTTTTAGAAACGTCTGTCTGTCTGTATATCTGTTTGTATGAACACGCATTACTGCTAAAGTACTGGGTTCACAATAAAACCTCAACAAGCAAATCGTAAAGCATATCCTCGGGAGTAACTTAATGTTTGTTTCATTAAAATCGGTCTACTCTATCAAAAGTTATTGTAGTTTTAATGACGACGCGGCGTTAGTACGAGAGAAAAGTAGACAAGTAAATGGACTTGTACATTCAGATGACTTTATTAATCACTGTTTTTACGTAAACTTCCACGCAGACGAAGTCACGGGCACAGCTAGTTTGCAATATATGCTAGGCTGAATGATCATTAAAAGCTATAAATATATTTTCATGTTGAAGCAGATTTTCTGCACTATGCCATTGGAATGCTAAGTAGTTTAATATAATATTCCAAACCATTCTCATTACTGTACTCTTAGCCTCGGTTTAGATAATCAAGTACCCTTTTTGCCAATACAGAATGTATAATTTAATGGCATGAAACTTTTATAAGAAACTAGCGGGCCCAGCGGAAGTTGTACCGCTCTAATAATTAAAAAAAAACTTGATAAATTATACATCTAATCCTTCCTCATTAATTACGTTATCTACTGGTGAAAACCGCATGAAAATCCGTTCAGTAGTTTTTGAGTTTATCGCGAACAGACAGACTTGGCAGAAGACTTTGTTTTAGACCATGTAGTGAAAGATATTAATTATACAAGAAGCTGTCTAAATATAAAATATGTGAGGTCTTTAAAAATGCAAGGGAAAATTAAAGAGTTGAAGAGGAGAAGACGAAAGCTCTAACATAATGGAGGTAAAACAAAACAAAAAAAAATTGAAATTGTCTATACAAAATTAAGTACAATCGAGTTATAGAACTGTATATAATACAATGGATCATGGATTCTTCTAACCATCAAGTAATTAATGATCATAGTTTAAACAGTGATGATATTTGCTCTTTCATTAAAGCGTTTAACGCTCATCTTTTTGTAACAAGCATAATCAGGATTAGAATAATAACAATAATAGTCAAGAGAGAGACTTTGTTATATTAAACACTAGCGGGCGCGGCAGACGTTGTCCCGCCCTGATTATAAAAAAAAATCCTTGACAATTATATACCAAAACGTTCCTCATGAATAACTTTATCCACTGGTGAAAATCGCTTGAAAATCCGTTCAGTAGTTTTTGAGTTTATCGCGAACAGAGAGACAGACAGACAGACGCGGTAGGGGACTTTGTTTTATACTATGTAATGATTCTGAAAGAATTGCGAGATATATTTATAGATTAGAATACTGAATAAATTGACAATATTGTTGTAATAAAACATGCACAAATTAACATGTTTAGTTAAACCTTCATCCTGGTCATGACTCGCTCATTCCTGATTGAGTGGGTGGAAAGAACATATGGGGCACTTACCTTATGGTTTACCTTATACCTTGATAGGTGGTAGAGCCACGCCGAAATTATTACTGGTTTCGGCATGAATGGGTCGGCTCGCCCGGGGTAGTACCACCCTCTCGTAGAAAACCGACGTGATGTAATAGTGCTTCCATTGTTGCATTTCGTTCAGTCAGTGAGAGCACCGGAGGCACCCCTCCCCTTCCCCAAATACAAGCTGGTAACTTGTAACTCCTCTGGTGTTGCTAGTGTCTATGAATGGCGGTGATCAGTTAACATCAGATGACATGCCTGTTCGTTTGCCTTCTATGATATAAAAAAAGCCGGCAAAAACGTCTATCGGTCATGGCTGCTTTAATAAGTATCTGCATCAAGTAGCCGAAAGGGAGACCTAAATTGCGATGTCTGTGAGGTGGACATAGAATTTCTAACTCTGACAAAATTTTCATTATGGGCTGAACAGCGAAAAGGGTTCGTTGCTGTTGTAGAACGTAACCTATCCTTGTCGCCTTTGATCGGATCCATGGTCAGCAGCTAAAAACCAAGATGTACTGTACATTCGTTCTGTGAGGAAGTTCTCCGGCAGAAATGAGAGGCTGAGAGACAGAGGAAATAAGAGCTCGAAGTTTCCATAGCTCGCCGTGGGAGAGGAGGACGTGAAAGAAAAAGTCGAGTCCAGCATCATCTGAGGCCACCGTAACATGCCTTTATGTGACGGACGCGGGGACGTTCGTTGCCGCGTAAGAAAAGCCCGAGAGGACGAAGATCGGTTTTCACCGCCGCTTCCTACGAGGAGCAAGGGAAGAGAATTCTCGTCCCTCTCCGAGAGAGGGGTCGCTGCTTAAGAGCTGCAGGTAACCTGTGCGCATGAACAGGGGTGCGGAGCTTGCTCATCATGATCCCGCAACCCTGGGTCATATACGTGCTGAACGACCATTAGAATTTTAGGCAGTAGATGTCCAGCATAACCCTCTCGCTGTTCCCCGGCAGTGGGAGGGAATCTAATGTAGGATTTTCTCCACTTTAAAAAGGCTGAAAGTAAATGTAAATAGTTCAGTTTCATTTAACTGATTGTATGTTAATGTGTATATTAACCTTCCTTGTTTTAATTTACACTAAATAGAATAAAATAGTGTAATCCGTGACTTATCACAGGCCGTTTTAACAATTACTTATTTATTAATATTAATTATTAAATGCCAATAGTTCCATCTAATAATACTCCTATAGAGTCCTAGTGTCTATTATTTCTTATATTATCTTCGATATCCAGAGTACAACTATCATTTGTCGCACAGCAGCAGTGACAAGGAGAAAATGAGTGTTAAAATCTATACATGTAATAAAAATGAAGTGTCTGTATGTAATATCAAAATAACATTTTTTTACTGATTGGGTGTGAAAGTATACACGTAACTGATAACAAAAATGCAATTTTTAAAATTATTGTCTGTCTGTCTGTCTATTTGTTCCGGGTAATTTCCGAAACGGCTGGGCCGATTTTGACGGGAATTTCACTGTCAGATAGAAAAAATTACAGCGGCCTACTTAGGCTGCTTAAAATTAGACTAGATGTTAACCGCGGCGTCGTCCGCAATGCTATCTCCAAAACTGTTGGACCGATTTTCCTGGGACTTTCACCGACAGATAGCGGAGATTATAAAAATAAATTTAGTTTATTTTAATTTAGATTATCTGTTAACAGTGGCTCTGTCCTCAGTACTATCTCCAAAACGGTTCAACCGATTTCTACGAAACTTTCACCAGTACACAGCGGACATCATAAAAAGTAATTTAATCTATTTTAATTTAGACTAACTGTTAACCGTGGCTCTGCCCGCAGTGTTATCTCCAAAACGGTTCGACCTATTTTTACGGAACTTTCACCAGCAGATAGTGGATAATATAAAAATAATGTAGGTTATTTTAAATTAGACTAGCTGTCAACTGTGGCTACGCCCGCAGTACTATCTCCAAAACGGTTTGACCATTTTTTACGGGACTTTCACAGGCAGATAGTGGACATTATAAATAATCATTTAGTCTATTTTAATTTAGACTAGCTGTTAACCGTGGCTTTGCCCGCAGTGCTATGTCCAAAACGGTTTGACCAATTTTCACGGGACTTTCATTGGCAGATAGCTGACCTTATAGGAAGTAATTTAAGTTATTCTATTTTAAGCTAGCTGTTACCCGCGACTTCGTCCGCATGAAATTTAGCAAAAATATGTTGTTCACTGTAATGTGCATAAGATGTGCGTTGTACTGGATTACAAGAATAAATATAATTGAAATTCATATACCTGTATGTATGTATTTTGAATTATATTGTTTTTTTGGTCATTATGGCGGCCATTTTATTTTATTTAAATTGTGAAATATTAAAAACTGCTTAGACAGATATAAAGTTTTATATCTTGATTTATATTTATGCAAGATTTCAAGAAGTCAGCTCATTCAATATACCTGTATGTATGTATTTTGAATTATTTTGTTTTTTGGTCATTTTGGCGGCCATTTTATTTAATTTAAATTGTGAAATATTAAAAACTGCTTAGATAGATATAAAGTTTTATATCTTGATTTATATTTATGCAACATTTCAAGACGTCAGCTCATTCATTGTTTACAATTCAACATTATAATTATTAATAGTAATTTTAAAGATAGAAGAGGATAGAAGAGGTAAGATATTAGTAAGTGAGCACTGAGGGGATATGGTGGGTTAAGGTTGCAACTATGTTGCTGATGATAAACCTCATTGACCACACTGTCAGTATTAATATGTCTAATGTATACGTTACATCTTACTGTAAGGGACGTGCGTGTCGTACTTACAATTGTTTTTAAAGAGCATTTCTATAATTGTAGATGGTCTCACAATTTTATATTTCTTTAATACAAATTAAAGAAACGAGTGCCGAGCTGCGGATACTGCTAGTCTAAAATAAAACCCATACAAGTAGTACGGTGAAGCTGTTAAGACCTTGCTAGGTCAATAGCGTAGTCAGTTCGGAAAAAAAAACCATACAATCTCATTTATACCGTTATACCGTCCGTATATACTGTTCAAGTTTCACATAAGACTATCTGCACCCTGGTTAATCGTACTATTTATCTCTCTGGCTGTGGCTTTCACGGGATTTTTTTCAAAATTTCCAACAATATTTTCAATATATTTAAAATAAAAGATTAGTCGATTTTTTTTAAACAGTCTAATACCACACGCTTGGATAATAATAATGAAATGTTAAGGTATTGTTCTGTTATTATAATTTCAATAGTTTTTTATTATTTCGAGTACGTTTTCTGTTACGTGTAAAATTATTTTAAAACAATGAACTTATTAATTATATGATTTAATATTACTTTTACAGTTATTCATTTATTGGAATAGACACTGTTATATAAGAGAATTATCAGTTTATTTTCATAAACAATATTAATTATAACAGACATATTTGCATCTGTATCGAGGAAACCATCACGGAAATACTAATTGCTAACTATAATACAACATTGGGTCTCGGGAATCAGAGTTATTCTTAAAGTGGAAGGTAATAATAACGTTGTATTTTAATATATCTATGATTTGTGGATTATTGTTTATATCTAGTACAAATATCAATAAAATACATTTCCATCTAATCTCATACCACCGTTTCTAACCTAAGTGCTTCTGGGGTGTAAGAGCATCTAGATAAAGTTTGCGTCGTCAGAATCAATGCAATTGTTTATGTGTACAAATTCAAGTGTATTTTTAAGGTTATTGTTATTTAATTTAGTATTTTTCATAAACTTCGTCACAACTCACTGTTGTTAAAATATTAATTCATACTTTACGTGTATTAAGATAAGTAAGTGTATATATTTTTTATTAAAGAAACAATTTATCAACTTATTGTTTACAATTCAACATTATTTTTAATAACTAGCTTCTGCCCGCGACTTCCTCCGCGTGGAAAACTTACTTTAGGCTAACGCTAACTCGCAGCGGAAGCTCTCAAAAAGAAAAAAAAAACATTTTGAAACATTCTTCATTGGTGCTCCTCTCCATTAGTCTCAGCGTGATGATATATAGCCTATAGCCTTTCTTGATACATGAATTATGTAAATAATTTTTCAAATCGGACCAGTAGTTCTTGAGATTAGCGCGTTCAGCCAAACAAACCCTCCAGCTTTGTCATATTAGTATAGATTACTATTCTTCCCTCGTATTTAACTCGAGCCGTGATTAAAATTACAATAACTTTTGATAGAGTAGACCGCTTTTAATGAAACAAAGACTAAGTTACTATCGAGGATATGCCTTATGATTTTCTTGGTGACGTTTTATTGTGGACCCAGTACTTTAGCAGTGATGCGTGTTCATAGAAACAGATATTTCTAAAAATGATAGAAATATATTTTATTACTAATTCCTAGACACCTGCAACAATTTATTTCACGAAAATCGAAAAAGTACAGACACGTTACATTTAAATTCCTATTATATGTATAGATAGATAGAAGATGAAGATATTTGTGATAATTGTTTTTTAAATCACTACAAATTATAAAACAAAGTCCTCTGCCATAGCTGTCTGTTTGCGTGAAACTCAAAAATGTATGCGGTAAATGCGGTTTTCATCAATAGATAAACTGATTCATGAGGAAGTATATATTTTGTCAAGGTTTTTTTAGTATCAAGGCGGGATAACGTCCATCGGGCCCGTTAGTAAGGAATATAATATCTCGAAGGAGTAAAAATAATATATATATATATCGAAATCTATCCAGTACTTTATGCGTAATGCGAGTATAACGACACACTCCAATCATTTTATTTCATTACATAGTATAAAACAAAGTCCCCCACAGCGTCTGTCTGTCTGTCTGTTCGCGATAAACTCAAAAACTACTGAACAGATTTTCCTGCGGTTTTCACCAGTGGATACAGTGATTCATGGGGAAGGTTTCAGTATATAATTTGTCAAGATTTTATTTATAGTCAGGGTGGGACAGCGTCTGCTGGGCCCGCTAGTATATTATAATAATAAAATAATAGATTAAAACTGTGACCCACAGTTTAATCACTGAATATAATTATGACTAAGTCGGCTCGTGACGGACATTTTTTTTTTACACAATTTATTGTAATATATAATACAAAGTTAAAAGATTCTACAGAATACCATTAAATATGATTTTTTACTTACTTTATCAAATAATATTTCGAAGTACGTATGATACTCTAGCATTTTAATACTAGCACGGCAAAGTACATTACCGCGGAAGTTGCAAAATAATTGGACAACATCTGGAAATTTTTAAACAGGTATCACAATACAGTCGTCGTCAATCTTTTTGACCTCTGTGAAGTTCAAACGAAGTTAATATATTATTATAGGAAATAAAAGTGGCATTTATTTATTGTTAAATTGTATTTAATGTTGTACATATATTATAATATAGTACGTATTAATACCTAGATTTGTGTTCTCCGCAACTATGCTCAGAGTGAATAAAACCTTTTTTTAAAGTGAAACTTTTATTACATCGTCTCAAACTTTTTCGTCTGTGTATTGCATGTCGCGTGATGGTCGGCCGCGGAGTAGGGATAAAGTGAAAGGCGCTCGTCAGAGTAGCCAGGGCCAATATGGTGGCGCCTATAGTTCGCAGCAGCTGACCGTGTAGTGTATAGACTATTATTAATTAAATGTCTATAGTGTGAAAAAAAGTTACACTTTTACCGTGGTTTCATAAAACCACACAATCCTTTTTTTTTCTTTCGGTATGGTCTCTGCCTATGTAGGCGATTTCACACATGTGAAGTGTGACAAATACACGTTTTAAACTTAATTGCCAAATATTCAGTGTAACAACGTAGAATAATCTAAAATAGCAACATGTCAACATAGATAAATCATCAAAGGGGATAGGTACTGTGTTGTGAGTACCACAGAGACGATATACAATAATATATTGGATATATGCAAAAATTTTGGAGCAGACTGTACTTTCGTATGTAATCGTAATGTCTTAAAACATTTAGCCGTTGTGATAAGTGCCATCTATGAGTTGTTGTGTGAACTACAAACTACATTCTTTTGTTTTTATTTACGTCAACAATTACATACTTCGCTGTAAATAAGCTTAAATTCAATTAATTGTATATTTATAACGTACCAAATTTTACTTGCGGCTTTGCTGGTGTTAAGGTAGACTTGAAATATCCCTTTACTGCCAGATACAGTACTTTTTGTAGATAAAATATACCTTAAATTATTTTATGTACTTACTTCTGAAAACATGTATATAAAATTTCATAATAATCTATTAGATAGTCAAGTTGTAAGAGCGTAAAAAACAAATACGCAAACTTACAATCGCATTTATAATATTAGTAAGTATTCTATTACTTCAGAAAAAAAATAGGTGGTTATATTTCATCTAATTGGAAATTTCTTGTAACATATATTAATAAAAATCATCGAATCTTATTAAGGATTTTAAGATAAATGAGTAGGACTAGTAAATATAATGACACGTTCATATGTACTTCTCTGAAGATTATTTACTTTTTCTTTTCCCTTAAGGTTTCAATTCGTCGAATAAAATATCTTTTAAGCCGGATGTTTTATTCAAAACGTATTTAAAATCAAAGGATATTTTTAGAAAGTCAAACAAATTCAGCAGTATCCTAACCCTCGAAAATATATAATATATAAAATTTATAACATATAAGTTTCACAAAGGTTTCTCTTTTTAAATTCCTCAATCAGTTGAGGATCCAGTGTCTTATTCACAATGTCCACAATTCTGCAGTCCTCCGGAGCTGACGCAAAGTCTGAATTGATTTCGAAGATTTTAATAGGATGCTTCGTGTATTTGGATAAGTTGTAGTCATCAATTAGGTCTGTCGCTTTCGGATGAGGAATCCCTTTTATTAGAATCAACTCTGACTCCAATTTAAAATTAGGTTCGTAATCAAGTGCCATTACAATCTTTTTATAAGCCGTTTCTATAACCAATTTTTTGTATTCGTTTGAAAAAGGTATGAACTTAATGTTGTCTAGGACTCGTTTTACTTTATCGGGCCATTCCATATTTTCAAAGTTGATGATTTTTGACTCTTCGGTGAAAAGGAAATACGTATGGTTGAGAAATACATCCTGTAGATCTGTATCGGATAGCTTTCCTACGTAGGCTTGTAACTGTATACGTAATGCATCAGGGCTACTGTCCAAGCAATATACGATTCCAGTATGACCTGCAATGTTGGTATTGAGTATATATTTTTCAGTCTATCCCTCAAAATATAATATATCTAAGTACTAGGCAAAATTATTCTCTCTAAGGTAAATAAAAATGTAACTAATACATAAACAAACAGAAATACTGTGAAACTGATATTTTGAATTTTGTATAGTACAACTTGCAAGTACAACTTATATAGTATCTCCACAAAAGTGTTATTGAAACTTTCAGTTATGTAGGTAATGATTTTCAGGAAAATATTATAAAAAGTTAATAAGTAAATAAACAATTAAAGTAATTAAGAAAAGTCGCTGTTAAAAATTAAAGAGTTAATTTGGAAACAACGATTGGAAAAAAAATCTATATATCTTTATATATAAATTTCTTCTGTACGAGTGTATGTCACTGAACTCCTCCTAAACGGTTGGCCCGATTTTGATGAAATTTTGTGTGCGCGTTCCAGTGGATACGAGAATGGTTTAGATTCACAATTGGACCCGGTAGGTGGCGCTGCGGTTGACTTTTAGGATTTTTTTTTACTATCAAGGCAGGACAACGTCCGCCCGGCCCTCTAGTATATATATAAGTATGATATTATAATAATATAATATATATTAAGTATGATTAATTAGAGCAGTTAATCTATACTCTTCCTTGGCGACTTTTTCTTTATGCAAAACTCGATGATTTTAAATTAACATTGAAATTCTGGTTGAATTTAACATCGTTAAAATCAGGGACATTTAAATTAATATTAATGTTCAGATGTTATTCAAAATACATATCTAAAATATTAACCTTCTTCCTCGAATAAAGCTGCTAATTCTAAAGCAACGTCGACTCCAAATGAATATCCCAAAATATAAAACTTCGATTTCACTTCCATATGTTTCTTCAGTAACTGCAAGAATATGAACTTATATTACTTTCATATATTTAATCTATATAAAGCAATTTCATATGAGTTTTGTTAAAAATTACTTCGGATTATGTATTTTTAATATCTATCGCATATAATTTTCATTTATATCTATCAATAACTACAAATTATGTAACTAATTTTGTTACCAAAGTATTTTACTTTAACTCAAGGTACCTTCATTATATCACTTGCAATTGTTTTCATACTGTGGTAATTTAAATCCGGTGTTAGTTGCAGAGCTATTGCAGGCATTTTAAGCCGTTCGCACATTGATTTAAAAATATGGCAATTTCCATCAAATCCTGGAATCATCAATAAGTAGGTCTCATCTGGATCAAATTCTTGTTCGTTCTGAAATAATAATATTTGGTATCAAAAATTGACATTTCCAAAAGGGCTGAATGGGTGTTCTTTGAGGTGGTCTATCTAAACTTGTATTTTTTTATGTTTCTGCAGTTATTTATTGTTTATTATCATTGTCTTTTCTGGGCTTACGTCACATGGAACATTGACTACGTTTTTTAAACAAATTATCATCCATTTGTTTAACTTCACTGTAAATAGCTAATATTATATTATATTTAAATCATGTACTATGTATATACATACATACCTCATTAATAGTATGTATTTTAGTTTCCATATTTACTAAAACTTCAGTGCCTGTACATTCATCCTTTTCTATATATGAAAAGAATATTCCAAATCCTATATTAGGCCGATTATTCATTTCCTCTTCAATATTATCAACAAACTTAAGTTCTTTCTTGTCATTTGTCTTCAAAGAATTTGTTTTGATTTCTTTCGAGTTAAGAGACTTTTCAAGATCTTTAAACACATTTGAGATCTTTTTGAAATGTACATTCAATTGAATTCCCTTCGACTCATCAAACTATAAAGTTAATAAATATTTTACGTATCAGATCTGATCATCTATCGGGTGATATTAAAAAATGTTAGTAATGTCGTTTTCGTCCAATTTCGTTATTTTAAGCACAAAGTATTTGCTTTTGTAAATAATTAATTTTAATATTAATCTTACTTTATTTAAGTAAGTTTATTGTGTGAAGCTTACAGTTACAGAGTTACTTACATATTAACGCCACCGCAACTGAAGTTGGTGTATACCTGTCTCGGTTCGGTTAGACTTGCAAAACAAAGACAGTGGCGGTGGCGTTAATACGTATAGTCCGCGTCAAATTCGCGTAGTTTTAAATTCGGTTTTGCGCATAGTACAGTCAAGAAGATAATACAAACAAATTCAAAATATTAACTTAACATTGACATTTATTCATCTTTGTTACAATATTATACGTACAATACAGTACGTTTTTAATCAATTATGATTCTAGGAGATATTTACTTATTATATTAAGTAATAAGAATTTGGCAGTACAACGACCACATTACAACTTTCAAAAGATTTTGTAGAATAAAGATACGACTTCGATTGTGTCATCTTGTATACGCTTTGACAGCTACTTTACGTAAACCTTTTTATTTTACATACATATAGACTATTTGCAAATTATTAGAGATAAAACGAACAGATAATAAAAGTTGAATCATTACTAAGGTAATAAAACAACAGTAAAAACTAGAAATGGACAATAGTAGCTGAACAATAGACAAAACTAGAAAATTAACAGTTAGCCACATTATGTATTTGTCAGTTATAATCAAATCTAAATAACGTTTAATCACGTGGTTGGTGAGTTTTGGGTGATCGCGTACTTTAATTGAATGATCCGCCTTATGCAGTATTTGTTTCTATCTATGGGATAAATCTTGTAGTATATATTGTGCAGGTATTATGCGTGTTACAATACCGTTATTGTAAATAAAATATATACATAATAAATACATAATTTGTAATAAACAGCGCCTTCCATAGAAACATCATTTTTTGAAGTGGATGAGTCTTCTAATAAAGACAAATCATCAAGAAAAAGAAAACAACGAAAATAGCAATCACATATAATTACCAACAACAAAACTAAATTGAATTCTGAATGCAACTGTACTGCAACTAATAATGACAGGATACATGTGTCAACGTGGGTGAAATAGGGGACGAGGTGCGCGCGCGGGCGAGCTTGCTCCCCTTTTACTTCACTACGTCCCTCTCATACCTAAATTTGTGTTCTGTGCATCTACTTCGGAGCGGTTATAAAGGTTAACGCGGACTATAGGTACCGTTACATATATAAGCAAATTACTAATAAAACGCATACCCCGTTTAATATACCAGTAAAGTAATGCAGAGCGGGAAGGCCACTTCTGCGGCGTTCTTCACAAATCGTATCGCATGTCGACAATAAATTGTTTTCAAAGTCATCGTTCAACACGTATGAAATTATAACAAAATACCTAAAATTATACGGATATTAAATTGGAAATATTAGGAATTACCACAGAAAATATTAAAATTCTAATTTAGTATGTGCAATTTAAGTATATGTGAATTGGAATAATAATACAGTCTGGCTACATATGGACTAGAAATTCTGAATAAACTTACCTCAAACCAGCGCATATATTTTTGGACACAGCATTTACATTATGCAAAATGTTATTCCTTTCTATATCAGATTCAAAATTGTTTGTTCTTTTAACTATATCAGTTTTGATATTGCAATTATTCAATATAAATATTCCTTCGATAATTCCGTTTTCTGTCATTTGCAGTAGTCGCTCACATCCATCTTTATTTACAAGGTTTTCAGAAGACACTTCTATTGATACACTAAGTTTTTCCCAATATCTGAAATCATTAGAATATTTTAATAACTATCAACCCGCTCTAGCTTCACGTGAATCATCATCAGTAAGTGACCCACTACAAAGCTATAGAACTTTTCCCGACGGAAGATATGAGCATAATCAACACGCCAGCTCACGACGTATTAACGATTTCAAACTTTGACAAATTCACAGTTCTATATTTTCTCACATGCTGTAAGTAGTACTACAAGAATATTTCTCAGGCTGTTCTTCTTCACCGTCAGTCGATAGTGTTACCAATTTATATTAGTAAGTATATGCGAACTCCGACAAATTACATGCGGGGTCCGAACCCACGGATATCGGAATGATATTCCATCGGTTGAAGCACTACACCACCATAACTTTCACATAAGTGCAATTTACTTATTTAGCGTCATATGTCTCTAAACGATTTAAATCATTTTTTTACATTTTATTATTTACAGTTCACCATAAGAAGTTACGTAGAAATTTTCATATAATATTCTATTTTTGTTGAAGGTAATTTAAACTTGTTACAATTTATGAAATTATATGATGAGAGGGTAAGAATTAGGTTCATCATTAAATGCTTAGCGTAACAAAAGTATTAATTTGATAATAATACATACTGTATTGATAAAAATAGGGTTGTAACAACCAATTAGTTTTAATGATATGCAAAAAGTATAATGATTACCGTGAGTTATTGTTAGGAATTAGATACAAAAAATAGCTAACCTTAGTTTTGATTGAACAAGTCCATTAAGAGGTGCGTGAAGAATAATTTTCTTGACACCTCGTTTTATAAGATACTCGGCCAATTCGATACCAAGTTCGCTTTCGTCGCACACTATGACGTAATTACCTGTCGTGTCAAATCCAATTCTGTGTAAATTAAAATTGATAATTTGTTTTAAGTAGTCTGAATAATTTTATCTATAATAAATGAATATAATAATGTTGATGTCTTAAGATATTAACAATATATTAAAGTTTATCATTATATATTCTACAAACTACAAACACTACAAAGTCCTGTGCCATGTCTGTCTGTCTGTTCGCGGTAAACTGTGGTTTTCAACAGTGGATAAGTAATAATAATTTTTCAAGGTTTTTTTTATTATCAGGGCGGGACAACCTCCCCTGGACCTGTTAGTAATTAAATCACAACTTGTGACTATATTTTATCCTTGTGGAAAAGTAAGTATCTAGTAAATGAAGTATACAATTCAAAATATCTGCTAAGGAAAATTAAGTATAGGAATACATTTTTATGAAATATTAAAGCTTTCACACTGAAACTGATCGTTTTTTTTTCCAAACTTGTTATTTTCGTAAAGAGATCATTTGGTATTGATAATATAAAGGGAGAGAGGGGTGATCGCAACTTGACACGATTCAGTACTCACTCCCTTGACGTATTGCATGAGCATTATATTAAGTCACTAAGATTTTATAGTCCTGATATAGATACAACTCAGAGAGTTATGGTTATTTCAAAATGATTTAGATGCAGGTAAGAGAGTCGTTGTACTTTCAAAGTCCGTTAAATGTCTTAAAGTTAGCAATCACATGTTTGACAAAATTATCGAACGATTTTATTGCAGACTCCTTCTCCATCAAGCCCAAAAGATTGAATGGACATGTACGAAAAATATCACAAAGCATTATGTGCCCTAGCCTTTTTGTACTAAACCTGGGGCAATCTTTAAGCAAGTGTTCAAAGTTTTGCACAGATGTGTTATCGCAGGGGCGGGTAACTGATAGCAGAGTGGTTAATTTTTTCACGAAGTTAAACAATTGGTCGAATGAAATACGTCATTTCGAAATTCTTACTGTTTATTAATTTTGTGATATTTATCGTGAAGTTGATGTGTTTTTTTATCATTGCAATATATACATATATAAAACAATATAACTTTTTACTATGAATATTTGTTAATACATGAAAATGGTATCGTACCTTTTACTTATATTATCAATCTGACTATCCACATCTGTCATGTTTACAACAAATCTTCCTTTCAGGTTTTCATCCAGGACAGGCTTCAGGAATGTGCCAGAATCGTCTATAGATTGACAAACGACTCTGCTTAGTGGTCGCACTATTCCCTTTGCGATACCTTCACTAATCATCCTTTGGAGTGTCTTCAAAGGAATAAAAGAAATATTAAATAATAAAATAAATAGAATAAAATATGAGAAGTTATTATTTTTGTATAACCGCTTAATTATCTGCTACTTTTGACATTTGTGAAATAATTCATGTAAACACATAGTCAACTTTAGCTTTAAATTAATTAGTATTTAGTTATTGCGTACCTTTTTCTCATCAGTATTATTATATATAAATACGCTTGCTAAATCAACAATTTGGTAAGTCCTTTCTAAGTCCAAACATGACATTTCGAAATATGTATCTTGGGTATTATAAAATTCAAGTATTACCATGAATAATCCACCTTTCTTAACACTTTCAGTTGCTAACTGTAAATAAATTTAAATAATTTAGTCATAGTTTTCAACATTCCGTAAAGATATATATATATATATATATATATATATATATATATAAAGTAAAATATAGAACTGTGGATTTCTCAGAGTTTGAAATCGCTAATACATCGTGGGCTGGCGTGGTGATTATGCCCATACCTTACTTCAGGAAAAGGCCTAAGGCCCTGCAATGGGCTCAGATAGGTCGTGAACTGCATGAATCAGACAACAGCTCAAGCCGAGGTGTGCCGTGCATCCTTGAGCTAATTGTCAAAATAAAATCGGCTGAGTGCCTTAAGCGCTCGCCTTAGTAGTCCGGTGAAGCTGTTAAGACCTTGCTAGGTAAATAGCGTAATCAGTTCGAGAAAAAAAAGTCTGCGGTGGGTCTCTTATAGGCTGACTTAGATATGACATACATAATTGAATATATACTGTACAATGAAAAGTTATATATTACTAGCCGGCCCGGCAGACGTTGTCCCGCCCTGATTATAAAAAAATCCTTGACAAATTATATACCAAAACCTTCCTCATGAATCCCTCTATCCACTGGTGTAACCCGCATGAAAATCTGTTCAGTAGTTTTTGAGTTTATCGCGAACAGACAGACAGACAGACGCGGTAGAGGACTTTGTTTTATACTATGTAATGATAAATGAATATGTTAGTAAAATAATTGCAACCCATATTTTATAATAAACTAGCTGACCCGCGCAACTTCGTCTGCACCAAATAGGTTATTACCGGTTTTAATTTTATTTCCAAACGCGAAAAACCTTTAAAAACCTAGAACCAGTTTGTAGTGACACCTACCGGGTCCAATTGCGAATACAAACTATCCTATATATATTGGCAAGAAATGTCTAATCGATATCCCTGGGGTTGCTCCTGTGGCCCTCACCTCCACGCCCTATTTACTATCACCGCAACAACAGAACAATTTTAAAGGCTTATAGTTTTTATTTCGCATTATCTTCTAATGAAGTCAATCAATTAACATGCTATAAAAAAAGTAAACTTTATCGCCATCAAATTTTCATTTTGATTTAGCTCTTTGTTCAAAAAACAATTTGTAAATTAAACTTGAAACCTGTATCTAATAACCTTAGTAATTTGTTATTAGTAATTGTAACATTTATTTTCTTTTTCACATAAACAATCTTTTTGGCTGAGATATTAAACTTAGATATATTTTTTTTTAAAGCTAACAGTAATGAATTTTGTATTTGGATTTTATTACTATATTTCAAATCATTCCAGCAACACACGCCATATTATAAAATTTTGCTAATTAAAAATAAAAAAATAATCTAATATGCCTTTCTAATACTGAAAGAATTTTCAAAATCGGATCAGAGATTACCCCAAACACCCAAAATCACAAACTTCAACTTTAACTTTTTACTATTGGAGTTTCATAGATACGAATTCTACCAGTGTCAAGTCAGTCATGGGAGAGTCACTTTATAAGTAGTATCAAATTTGTATTATATACTTTAGTTCTTCCAGATTAAGCCACTGAAATAGACAAAGACAAACTCAACACTTACAGACATCATGCCCTAAATAAATATATATTTACATAATAATTACCGTTAGTAATTGTGTTATGTTAGAGTTTCATTTTGTTGCAACTTATAAAATTAGCCAGAGTATTGGTAAAAGGAGAAAATACACATACTTTGTGCGTTTGGAAAAATTCGACGAACGTAAACGTATTAAGTAAAATATCATACAATACTAAATTGGGGCAATTGAAAAAAATGTGTTCTAGAGTGCCTTCATCCAACCCACATTCACATATCGAGTGGTCCCTGATTCTGAGCTCTGCAAGATGGACTGGTGGAGAGCAGACATCTAAAGATAGTAGATGCAGCAAACTTGTAACAGTCACGAAACTTATAAAGCCACGGCTTACCCCGAATGTTATCTATATCTTCTTCTTCTTCTTCTATATCTATATATTCTATACATATAATAAAAATGAAGTGTCTGTATGTAATATCAAAATATTTTTTTTTACTGCTTGGGTACGAAAGTATACACGCTACTGATAACAAAAATGCAATTTTTAAAATTTTTGTCGGTCTGTTTGTTCCGGGTAATCTCCGAAACGGCTGGACCGATTTTGACAGGAACTTCACTGACAGATAGCTGAAAATACAGCAGGTTACTTAGGCTACTTTTAATTAGACTAGGTATTAACTGCGGCTTCGTCTGCAATGCTATCTCCAAAACGATTAGACCGATTTTCACGAAACTTTCACCAGCAGATAGCGGACATCATATCAAAGAATTTAGTTTATTTTAATTTCGACTAGATGTTAAACATGGCTTCGCCTGCAGTACTATCTTCAAAAGGGTTCGACCGATCTTCACGAAACTTTCATTGGCAGATAGCTGATCTTATAAAAAGTAATTCAAGCAATTTTAGTTTATACTAGCTGTTAACCGTGGCTTCGCCCGCAGTGCTATCTCCAAAACGGTTTAATCCATCTTCACATAAGTTTCACTGACAGATAGCTGATTTTATAAAAAGTAATTCAAACAATTTTAGTTTATACTAACTGTTAACCGTGGTTTCGCTTGCAATGCTATCTCCAAAACGGTTGGACTAGTTTTCACGAGACTTTCACTGGCAGATAGCTAACTTTACAAAAAGTAATTTAGGTAATTTTAGTTTATACTAGCTGTTAACTGTGGCTTCGTCCACAGTGCTTTCTCCAAAACAGTTAGACCGATTTTCATGGGACATTCACGGGCAGATAGCGGACCTAATAAAAAGTAACTGAGGTTATTCTATTTTAGACTAGCTCTTACCCGCGACTTTGTCTGCATGAAATTTAGCAAGATTTCAACTCATTCTTTATTATTAATAAGAGAAATAATTATCAGCTTATTGTTTACAATTCGACATTATAATTATTAATAACATTAATGATATAGATGTCTTCCTAATAAGATCTTAGATTATAAACTTATTACGTAAAGTGTTCCATAATACAATTTCTTGCGGAACAGACAAGCGTTTATTTTTTGTATAGTCACAAAATCTTAATTATAATAATGGCAATATATATTAAATGTAATGTAAATCTAAATCTTCATAATAATATTTTAAGTTATTGTTTCATTAGTTCCTTATACAGTGTAAGTGAGCACTGAGGTAGTTATACGGTGGGTTAAGGTTCCAAATGTGTTGCTGATGACAAACCTCATTTGGCACGCTCTCTGTATTTATATATGTAATGTACACGTTACATGTTACTTTTAGTGGCGTGCGCGTCGTACTTACAATTGTCTTTAAAGAGCGTTTCTGTAATTGTACATAGTCTCACAATTCTATAATTCTTTAATACGATTTAAAAAAACGCGTGCGGAGCTGCGGGTACAGTTAGTCCTGAATATATCCAGAAGCATATGATTTGCCTTTAATTTGGTTGGATACATTCCAGTTTGAGTTCCGTAATGCAAACAAATCAGTCTTGTTTAAAGAAATCTTGAACCTAGGTTTTATAGTGATCAAAATATCCAGTCTGAATAGCTTCTTTAGCAAGAAGATTAACAATTTCATTACCTTGAATCCGACTATGGCCTTATATCTATGTGAGAACCACATAAATTCCTAAACAATGACATTGATACAAATAGAATTGATTGTGATAACTGATGTTTTATTGAAATATGTCAAACAATATCAAAAAGTTTCAATAAGAAGAAAGAGCCCTTTCTTTCTTGAAGGCAAACCATTTCATTAATATATTAAAAAAAAAAAACATTTATAAATATAGATTTCTTCAGTAGTTTCGGCATGCATAGCGGATAAACATAAAAACATTGATTTTTATATATAAAGATTGTACCAAGTCATTGAGTGCGACAATATAAATTACTTACTTTCTTTAACGTTCCACTAAACGTATTAAGAACTAAATCGCAACCTTCTCCTTTGGTGTTATATTTGATCATATTAAAAAAACTACCGTCTTGAGAATTACCAATGTTATCTTCTGAAATATATAATAAAATCTGTTAGAATTCATGCCCACTATTCAACTATCAGCGATGTTTTCTATACTCTCATAATTTAATGTTATTAGAGAAATAAATCTGTTTTTAATGTATATTTGCAATTATAAAACTTTATTTTATTTTGTTATTAAAACATGCTGCTATATATATTGCCATGAGCAAGCCAAGATTATAATTTTTAGTAAGTTTTGTAGGTGGTAGAGCCACGTTGAAGCTATTACTGGTTTCAGCATGAATGGGTCGGCTCGTCCGGGGTAGTACCACCCTCTCACAGAAAACCGACGTGAAGTAACAGTGCTTGCATTGTTGCGTTTCGTTTGGTCAGTGAGAGCGCCGGATACCCACCTCCTCTCCCCTTCCCCGTTCTTCCCCTCCCCATCCCCCACTTCCCAACTCCCCTCTCCCCCAAACACAAGTTGGCAACGCACTTGCGACTTCCTTGGTGTTGCATGTGTCTATGGACGGTGGTGATCACTTACCATCAGGTGACCCACATGTTCGTTTGCCTCGTATAACATAAAAAAAAATATATCACCATTACTTTTAAATGTTCCTTGTCCCCTATCGAGTCTCTTTAGACTGGAAATATATCTATGCGTTCGTGCGGCATATGTGATAGTACCCATATGTATTTACTAATATTACAATTAATAAGGTCGCACCTTTATGCTAGTTCTCATTCGGGTGAATCTAATCAGTTGAAAAAAGATGATGAGTATGTCTTCTTATACTCTATAAGGTAAACTAGGAAAAAATATAACATCATAACCTTACTTCTATATATATCAAATACTTTCTTACCTTGAAGTGTGGGAAATAATTTCAACAGAAATAATTTATCTTCCACATTCGTTACTGTCGTGTAAACAGTACACTCTAACGCTAAACACAATGATATAACTGCTTGACCTAGAGCTTTTACTCCGTCCGTAACGAGAACAGAATTTTGTTTGCGTAAATTATATTTCATTGTCTGCAGTGAAACAAAACATATTTTATTAATGATTCCATATGATTGCTTTTGTAGATGGTAGAGCCATGCTGAAGCTGTTACTGGTGTCAGCATGAACGCTTCGGCTCGCCCAGGGTAGTACTACACTCTCACAGAAACACTGACGTGAAGTAACAGTGCTTGCATTGTTGTGTTTCGCTCGGTCAGTGATAGCGCCGGATAGCACCTCTTCCCTCAAACAGGCTGGCAACGCACTTGCGTCTCCCCTGGTGTTGCTATTGTCTACGGCGGTAATCACTTAACATGAGGTGACCCACCTGTTCGTTTATCTCCTATAATATAAAAAAATGGATAATAATAGTGTATTAGATGTAGGGAGCTGTTCAAGTATTAGGTTAGCAGAAATTTGGAAATTCTAATCGTCCCCTCCCCTCGTCAGCAAATGTAAGCAATACTCTTGTCCCCTCTCCCATGCTTACGTAAACATTTATACAAGTATTTTTTACTGTGTTCTGGTTTCCTTATCGATTCAGGGGGCATTAGTTAACAAATCTCGAAATAAGAAATTTATAGTCTATAGCGGAATTTACTTATAGTGGTTCGCTACTAGGAGTTTAGGACGATGGTAGCTTAGTTGATTAGACTGCGTGCCTCACATATCACACCTAAATGTTCACATGCCCCCATTCCTCATGTCACCAAAAATAAGCAAATCCAATATTTCCCGCCACCCTTTAGTGCATACGTGATATTTGAATTGCACTTAGTTAAAACGACCTGGACAGGTGTATCAGGACAGGGATATTACACAAATAAATCGCGAGCACAAAATACATATTTTCTGTTATCCTACCTTTTTTGCATTCCTCTAAATAAAATTTAGTTTTATTTATTTGTAACATAACTTGCATCGTTCAAGAAATTTCTTGGATATGTGAGGAAAGGTAAAAAAAATATAACTCGTATAGATATCGCTACAAATACCAAAAAAATATTTAATTCCTTTGTGAAACTGGCATTGTTATCAACAATTGTTAAGATTATTATAAGGGCAAAGCCTCTAAAGATAATGTCTGAAATGATTTTATAATTAATCTATCAATAAGTTTTTTACATGAAAAGCATCTCCATCACTCTAATTTTATTTTTAAAATGTCCTAAAACTTATACTCACCAAACAGTAGAATGCGTAGAGGTAAGGAACTGGGACAGTCGCTGCGTCTTCTAAACTCCAGTATTCAGGTACTGGCCATACTAAATCTGGATCACCCATCAATAAATTATTTTGATCGGCTGTATACACAACACCCATTACTCTGCCAAGACTGGAAATAATCAAGATACCTTTTCTATTTAAACTTATTTCATAATAATTATACTGCATACCATGTATCTAATACAAACCAAAATAAACTATTTTCGCCTCATTTGTCTTCCATACAATGAAAGTCTAATTTATTTGCCATAAGAAGGCACCGATTTTAAAGCATAACCACTGGTTCAGAAACTATTCCAGTTGTTGATAAGGACTGGCAAGAAACTCGATCCAATTTGTATATTTTTGTATATAAACATATTTTTTCTGATAATTACAATATTATCGAATATTGTGCACAGTACAACATGATTATTTTAGTCAAAGTAAAGAGAGCTGTTTATTTCGAAACATCACTATCGTTCACATAATGATCCACCTAAAGATAACCGGTTGGCAAAGAAACTTTTGTTATATGATTTTTGATCTCATTGTCCGTTAAATACGTAATATTACATTTTTGAAGTGAAAACTTGTAATACCAAGTCGGTTACTTTAATCAGTACTTAAGGGACCTTCTGTCTTAAGTTATTACGTAATTAGCTAACTTAACAACATCTTATAGTGACCTTACTAATGTTAAGAATCTTTTATGTTTTAATTATAATAGATATATAGGCTTCTAGTTTTATCCACAACGAAGTTATATGGGGTCGAAAATGGCCTGAATTTCTTCGAGAAAAGGATAATACTATGGCCGTGCCGCTTTTTTTGCGATGCCGTACCCCCAGATATTTTGTACTGAGCTTGTGTAGCCCACCATACATTTGATTAATTAATAAACTGTATAAAAATGTACGTAATTATTAATGGATTACATTAGTATCTATCTATTAAGATGTGAAAACCCGAATAATGTTTTAAAATTATGAAATTTAAATAATGAAGTCTATACCTAATTGATTTAAAGAAAAAAAAAATGTGTGCGTGTACTAGTGTACACACGTAAGAAGTGAAACTTGTTTAAGGCCTTATTTTTCGCAAAATGATCTATATGCAACTTTCCAGAAATTGGTTAAAAAAAAAAAATAAATAAAAAAAATAAAAAAAATAAAAAAAAAATAAAAAAAAAAACTCAAAAAAAAAAAAAAAAAAAAAAAAAAACAAAAAAAAAAAAACCCTTTCTTTCTTTATGGCAAACAATTTCATTAATATATTAAAAAATAAAGTTAAATTAGATAAAGTTTAAACAAAGGGATTTTATTATCATAGACATGAATACAAACAAGATGGCGCGTAACGGAAAAATGTGACGGTAAATTTTTTCCAACGCCGATAAAGAAGTTTCACTTCAAAAAGTTATTCCATTGTTTTTAGTCACTTAGATAATCTTACGTCTAAGTACTCGTTACACTAAAACTAAAAAAAAAAAAACATTATTAGTCTTAACGCGAGATATGTATTTTTTCAAAGATACATTAAATTATGAAGAGTGTGTAAAGTTAAGATATATCCTGATCCGATTTATCCGTTTTATCATTTAATATGCAACTGATTCCCATAGTCAAATAACGTAAGACACTGAATAACACAAATAGAATAACCTGGCAGTTTACATTTATTACTGTGACTAATTTAAAACTCTCATATACTCATTGAACGCTTCTAATAGTATTTTCTGTTAGCTTATATTTAGGTACTTACTTTTTACGTATTCCACTATAGTCATAAAGCTTCCCATTAAGCTCGTTCATATGAATCGAAAGTCCAACATAAGAAGTCTAAAAATAATTTCGATTGTTTAAAGCTGTATTAATAAAATATATATGTAAATAATATAATATGAATAGGGGTGTGCGAATAATTCGAACTTACGAATTATTCGTTCCGAATCGAATATTAATATTCGATTCGAAACTCGAATCGAATAATTCGAATTTTTTTCAGGGTTTCTTATTTTCAATTTTCGAATAAAAATTTAACAGTCAATATGATTGCCTTTTTTTTACGGCACTTCAAAAAATTACCTGAAATTCATGCTTCTAGACTAGAATACCCCCTTAATTCGCGAAGTATTCGAAAACTTTCGAATTATTCGAAATTTTTACGAATTATTCGAATTATTCGATTCGAATTTCGAATCGAATATTGATATTCGATTCGAACGATATTCGCACACCCCTAAATATGAATATTAATTTATTTATAAATACTTACACTAATATTGCTTTTTAAGTCTCTTAAGTCTTCTAATACCGGTTTGTCAAGAAATATAACGTTTTGCATAACGACTCCTGCACACCTATTACCAAGATCATTAAAACATATATCATTATTATATAGAATTATAAAATAATATAAAAACATAAAAATTATATATATCATCATTAATATAGAATTAATATTGTTAGTAATCGATATTAATTGAAAGGTGTCTGATTAACAATTCGTTTATTGTATGTGAGTTTATATCTGTGTAAGTCGCGGTGGTCTACTGGTTTAACCGCTAGAGTATCAATCCGATGACCGCAGGTTCAAATTCCGGCATGGACTAACACATTTTTCGGATTGCACGTATATTTACTGGCTGGTGTGGTCCTTATGCATACGCGTACATACCTTCTTTCGCGAAGAGGCCTGTGGCCTTATAGTGACGTAACAGGTTGATGATGATTATATTAAAAGTGTGTGGGTTCCTTTGATCTACCGTAATTTTTTAAATGCCTGAATAGAATTGAACGTATCAGTTTTCCTTGGAATCCTTATATCATTTAATATTTAAAAAATCAATATGGTGGCTGCATTTGTAAACGTTATTTTTTCAGTTGTTACAATGTGGTTATCAATTTTAAAAGCTTTGAGTCGAACAAAAGACATGTTATATTAGAAATTGTTCTATAGAACAGTCCTCCGTTAGCAATTGCAATATGGCCTTCGTTAATTAAGCGAGTAAATTCACTTTCGCTTCGTGTATTCAGCATAACTAATACAAATTCATCATCATTATAAGTTTGTAAGAAACTCACTCACAAGGCTACAGGCCTCTTTCCGGAGGAAGGTCCGGGCATAATCACCACGCCAGCCTACGACGTATCGGTGATTACAAACGCTGAGAAATCTACAGATCTGTGTTTCCCCACGTACAGTAGTACCACAAGAACATGTTCTCAGGTTCTGATTCTCTCACGCTGTTTTCCTTCATCGTCAGTCGATAGTGTAACCAATTTAAATTAGTAAATATACGCAAATTTCGAAAAATTCATTGGCACATGCCGAACTTCGAACGTGCGGATATTAACCTAATATTCCACTGATCAATCCGCTCAAACCACTAGATCACAACGATACAATAACATACAAATACAACTTGTTTTGTACTCTCAAGTTAGTTTTTGTGACAGAATAGATATCATTTTTATTTCTTTCATTATTTTACTCCAAGTGTAACGTATTTACCTAGTAACGCCAGCGTTTCTATTCACGTATGCATGACAATATGTGACGTGATCTTGATGATTTTGTTTAAATTTATTATTTTCCTGTACATCTATTGTAATTTTCTGGATGAATTTAAGTATCGATACGCCGTTATGTTCTCTAGTAAGGATATTAAGCTGAATCAAAGAATCGAGGAACGTCGCCCACTCGCCGGCCCATAATACGCGTGCATTTCTTATAGGAATGGTTGTTGATTCTATTGACTGAAAGTCACCTCTGTAACCCGAAAAAATATTCATTTCTATAACAGTAATAACTAAATCATTTTTTTCTTTATTGTTGCTCGGCAAAATGACTGTACTGTGCCTGATGGTAAGCACAGTACAATCCAAAAACTATGGCAACCATCGAGAGACATATCCACATACTATCCATCGCCGGTCGCCGCTGTCATACCGGCATGCGTAAGTATCTCTTCACGTTGCACTTGAAGGACCTCATGTCATAGGAAGGAGGAAACACACTGGCCGGGAGATTGTTCCACAGCTTCACGGTACGGCAAAGATAAGATGTTGCGAACTTTTTAGTTCGTGCCCAGATAGGATTTACCGTAAAACTGTGGCTCCGAAGACCAGCGCGCGTGGTGCGGTTATGAAAAGGAGAGGAAGGGATCAAGTTGAACATATTAAGAAAGTATACAATAAAAATAATGATCTTAAACCTTGCTAATAGAACAATTTCAGGTAATTTTTGGGAAAATCATTACCGGACCCAAAGTACATTTCAAACGAAGACTAATTTTACTAATCAGTATTAAAATTTTATATATGAGAAATGGCAAGTTCAACGATTTCATAAAATACTGTAGCGATGATATAATAAATTAAAAGCGACGTCAATAAATTTCTTAATAACATATTATTACTAAATGTAAATATATTGAATTTTTCCTTACTTGTATGAATAGCCCCTAAGTTGAAGCACTTTGTATACATCACTCTTAGTTAATAGTATATCTTTATTTATATCCACCATACTTGGAGCAGTTTGGAGACAGTCAACATTAACACTTACTATACCGCTAACTATAAGCTTATTTTCCAATGTTACCTATAAAACAAATATATTAAGCGCATGAAGTCCCTAAAATTAGGAAAAACGTATAGATCTATCTGTTTTAATAATATTTACCTCAAATTTGTTATTTCCTTTGTTTATCACAATGCAAAATCTTAGTATTTTCTTTACTTCGATAGTAACTTCATCATGAAAGTGCACGTTATCAAATACAACCGATAATTGCTTGTAATCTATGCCATGATACATGGCTAGAGTATTCCAAACGAAAAGTAAAAGAGATGCTTCAGGAAATACATTCTTACCTAAAATATAGTTAGGTGAAAAATTAAATAAATAAAACACTAAAAATTTACATTAATATTAGGTCTTTACCTAAGAAATTGCCGTTTTGTATGAAAAAATTTAAACGAATTTTTTTCATGTATTTTTTATTTGTATTAATCGAAGTAATCACCCATGCAATCAATGCATCTTTGCCAACGCAGTGGCAGTTTATTGATGCCCTTCTTAAAGAAATCAGCTGGACGGGAGGCAACAAATTCTTCAAAGGCATTTTGTACTGCCTCTCGGGTATTGAATTTTTTTCCCGCTAAGGAGTTATCCAAATTCTGGAAAAAGTAGTGGTCTGGTGAGTAGGGCGGATGACGGAGAACTTCCAACCCCAGTTCTTGCAACTTGGAGACCGTCTGCTGTGCAATATGAGGTCGCGCTTTGTCGTGCAGGAGCAGCGGAGACGAGCGATTGATCAATGCTGGTCGAAGATGTGCCAGCTTCTCCATCATTGTGTTCAGTTCTTCAGAGTACACAACTGCAGTAATGCTCACTCCGTTTGGTAAGAAGCTGTGATGAATTACACCGACGCTAGACCACCAAACAGTGACCATCACTTTTCTAGGGGTATGTTTTCGTTTAGGGCATTGTTTAGGTGCTGAACCAGGATCCAACCAACTTGCTGAGCGCTTGCAGTTATCAAACAGAATCCATTTTTCATCGCAGGTAACAATGCGGTTCAAAATTCCTTCATTTGTGTGTCTGTTGAGCAGTGCAAGGCACGTCTCGACGCGTACTTCGCGCTAGCGATCATTGAGTTCGTGGGGCACCCATTTGTCAAGCTTTTTTACCTTGCCAATTTGACGCAAAGGACCAATATTGTTTTGACGCTAACGTCGAAAGTTGCTGCTAATTCAGCCGTAGATTGTGTATCATCAGCTTCCACAATCGCCTTTAATTCGTCATTGTCGACCAAAGTCTTCGGACGACCACGAGGTTCATTTTTCATGTCGAAATTCCTAGAACGGAAGCGAGCAAACCAATAACAGGTGGTGCGTTGGTTTGTAGTGTTAGCTCCGTAAACGTCGTTGATGTTGCGTGGCGCTTGTGCCGAGTTGCTGCCACGACGGTACTCATGTTCCATAATTACTCGAATTTTTAACGTATCCATGATGACAAAAAAGATTGAAATGCGATGAAAATGTATACTAATCAGTAAACAAATGACTACTTTTGGAAAAAGAATTCCATGTTTTTAAAATA
The DNA here is from genome assembly GCA_036509395.1 of Antheraea yamamai. NCBI lineage: Eukaryota > Metazoa > Arthropoda > Insecta > Lepidoptera > Saturniidae > Antheraea > Antheraea yamamai. Next base: position 18,302,535 of record AP028441.1, read on the forward strand.
AAATTAATTTGAAATTACAATTCTTAGCCAAACAAAAAATATTTTGATTTGAAATGGCCAGTACTGCAGAACGGCAATTTCATAGGTAAAGACCTAATAATAATGTATTGATGGTAAATAATTTGATAAGTGAACCCATGGACATACAATTTTTATTATTATTGAATAGCAGATGTCCGCAAATATAAAATTATAATTTAAACGTTGACATATAAAAACCCAAGACACACAGTCTCGAATAAAAGTAGCGCTCAGAACCGGCTGCAAAAACTCCTCAATATACATGCGTGGTTATAGGTATGCGATAAACTTATGATTTTGCAAATTCAACCTTACCCAAATGATTTCAAGTTGTTTTTACAAGGAGGCAAGCGACGCGAGACTAGTTGAAATGGCATCGTAATCCAAAACTATGCACTCATTTTTGTATGCCGGCTGTGAGACGTTAAGTGTGCATCTTGGGTTTTTGTATAATTTAATTTAAAGCAAAAAATTGTTTTAGAGACGAACTTCTTAGCCTTCCATGGATTCACCGTGCGGGTGCCGGGTCCATCGTGTGGCAGACGGAGAAACTCAGAGCAGTTCCCAGGACTTGCGACCCAGGTGTAGGTTTAAGGAGGCCCCCTTTGAGATGCGCATCAACGCTCACCTTCACTGCTCGAGTTTCCCGCCCTGCCTAGCCAAATTTGGTAGGAACCTGTTAGTGCAGCCTTTGATACTCGTTCTAAAATAGAACTTACTGCAGTTCTCGACAGGCCAAGGTCCTTCAGAAGGTTGTAGAGAGATTAACCATAGATTGTATAGAGATTTACTTACCATCTCTAATATTCCCCTGAATATATTTGTAATCATCATCTTCTATTGATATAATAAAGTTCTGAGATTTAGAGATTATTCTTTTCTTCGTCTTATGTTCATTAGTTGGCCTGAAAGTAATATAACACTTGTATGTTTTCTTTTAAGTCGTCATAAGTTAATGTTAGAGGGTTCAAATCTTAACTTCACTTAGGTCATTTAATCGGCATATATCAATTGAAAAAAAGTCGAGTCATAACGATTGTCTACGGAAGTGAAAATTCTAAACAATGAAATAATTGTGTTTTCTTTTGAATTTTTAAACGAATTGTAATATGAATTATTTAAATTTCATAATTTATGTATTGAAATTATTGACATTATTCTGGTTTTCACTTCTAATTGCATTCCGAACAATAATTATATACATTTTTATATAGTTTATTAATTAATCAAACATATGATGAACTGTACAATCTCAATACAACACATTAATATTAGACGCACACAGGCCACTTTACTACGCGTCGCTAGTCTGACGCAAGCCGCGAAAGCGCAGTAAGCTCGGTCACGCTTCATTTGCATGCCATGAAGCGAAATTATAACTTTATCTCCTACCAAAAATACCGCTCAACGGGATTAAATAAGTTTTCACTTCAAAAAATTGTACAAATGTAGTTGAGTTCAACTCTCATATATCTTAGAAATTGGATCTTAAATTAGCTTTCAATCCGTGAGGCACACATATATATCTCACGAATTCTTATATGTATGATAAGGTAGGTTAGTTTACTTAGACAGTGTTTCATCCAAGGCAACAGCCCGAGCTGGGGTTTGGCCACTCTGGTACCCTAAAGGTTGTTGCCAATGTTGCCAAGCGGCGAATTGCCTTAAGCCCTCGCCTTAGTAGTCCGGTGAAGTTGTGAAGGCCCATTAGACCAATAGCGTAGTACGTTCGAAAAAAAAAATTGAATAAGGAAATATATGAATTGAAAATAATACCAGTCTTCACTATGTTCCCATTCGATTAAATGAGACAGAAGAGGAGTCGTTGTTGATACCGGGTATTCTATTGCAGGATATAGTACACTTACATTCGGATTTAACCCAACTTCGTATAACCTGAAAGGTAACTATTATTACATCATCTTTGAAAAAATAATAAATCATACTGGTTTTTGTACAACCCTTAAAATGTTAACAATCATATTTACCACGAATAGGATAATAGGTTGACTTCGATTTTATTTACAAATATTAGTGTACTCTTTAAATAAAATTATTATACTAGATGACTGTTTAGACACTCGCAATATTCTAGGATATGACATTTAATGGTCCCATCTATAATATAAAAATGAATCGCAAAATGTGTTGGTAAGCGCATAACTCAACAACGCCTGGACCAATTTGGCCAAATCTTTTTTTAAAATGTTCGTTGAAGTTCAAGGATGGTTTTTACGGCGAGAAAAATTAGAATTATTTCTGGAAAAACCCTAAAAATAGCCCTTTTCTTTTTCCCATACAAATGATTTGTAACTAAAACGTAGTCAATTTGAGCTTTATTGCTATGGTATAAAGTTCATATTAAATTACAAGCACTCACTGTTGTCTAAGCAATCTAGGTGTGTTCCTAACGTCAAAGATCATATCTATCAAAACAATGTGCGTGTGTGCGTTGGAGCACAGAATACATAGTTGGAGGAGTTTAATGTCGCGTTCCGAAACTCACGTTTCTTTTGTATTAGTTTCGGCACGCGAGATAAAATGCATCAGTTTCCACGTCATTACATCAGTCAAACAATAATCGCGTTACCAACAGTGTTTTATTATTTTTAATATCCAAATTTTAAATAAATAAAACAATTCGTACGGCTTAAAAGGATTTGACTTCAAGTCATATCAAATTAAAAAAAAAAAAAGTTGTCTGTTACCTAATCTACTGAGTTTGCTTTTGTCAACTGATACACGAAACAAATTCAAATAATTTATATTTGATATGCCTCCTATAAGACGAAGCAATTTAGGTAGAAGAACCAGAAATGCTACAAACCAAGCTAATTACCGATCTAATCGTACTGCACAAGAACGTGACGACGGAAATGAACGTGAAAGAATTCGGATATCACAAACGCGTGAAGCGCGAGCGCGACATTCAACTAATAATCGCGCAAGTTTGAATCGAGCTGCTTTCAGTTACGATGTGTCAATTGACTACAGTAACTACCAATGTGTTGTTATTGGTTCTATGAACTCGGTTTGCTCACACTGTAAGGCATTAAAATACAAAAACGAAGCCAATGGATTGTGTTGCGCAAATGGTAAAGTGAAATTGATACCATTGGATCCACCACCAGAACCATTGTACTCATTGGTTTCAGGAATAGGAACAGATTCTATACACTTTTTGACACATATCCAACAATATAACAATTGCTTTCAAATGACTTCATTTGGGGCAACAAATGTAGTTCGGGAAAATTTTATGCCAACTTTCAAGGTATGTATTATAGCAGTTACTCATAATTATTTTAGCGAACAAAATTTTCTGTCACCAAAGTTAAGATGTGTCACTAATCTTCAATTTCTTAATCATTACGAAATATATCACTTAGTCATCATATTATATGGTGATTCAGTTTCAGTGACACTTTTATTATATTTTTTATTTGATAGATATTAGTTAAAACTAAATATATACTTTTTAAGATCAAATATTATTTAAGTTTGATCACTCACAATCCATTAATTTATACCACACCATAATATTTTTTTATATTTACAGATACAAGGGCAAATATATCACAGAGCAGGTTCACTGTTACCAGTGTCAGATAGCGACAACAAATTCCTGCAAATTTATTTTATGGGCAATTCACCACAAGAAATTGATCTGCGTTGTGCACATAACAATTTAGTAAAGAGGTCTATTGTAGAACAATTACAAACTTTATTTCATCAACACAATCAATTGATTATATTGTTTAAAACTGCCCTGGATCTGATGCCATCCGATAATCACAAAATTGTAATCAGAGCAGATAAAACACCTGCAGGTCAACATACAAGACGTTTTAATGCACCAACTATTGATGAAGTTGCTATCGTTGTAGTTGGAGAAAACTTGGAATCCCGTGATATTGTTTTACATCGTCGGAATGATCAATTACAACGTATAAAGGAAACACACCGCTCATATGATGCACTGCAATATCCCATTATATTTTGGCAAGGTGAAGATGGCTACGATTTCTCAATAAAAATGATAAATCCCATTACAGGTAACTAAAATATTAGTTTAGCTATGGCGATAATATCTCAGTCATTATATTATGTATTTTAATTTTATATTTGAATGTTATTAAAACAAAATCTATTTACAGGTTCTGAAACCAACAAAAAAGTCAGTTCAATGAACTATTATTCATACCGCCTAATGATTCGGGAAAATGAAGATAATCACATATTGAAATGTCGGCGATTATATCACAAATATGTTGTTGACATGTATGTTAAAATTGAAACGGAGAGATTAACATTCATCAGGTTGAATCAAACCAAACTCCGATCTGAAGAGTATATTCACCTTCGAGATGCGATTAATACTGATGGAAATGCACAGAATGTCGGTCGGATGACTATTCTTCCAGCAACATACATCGGAAGCCCTCGGCATATGCACGAATATGCTCAAGATGCCATGTCGTATGTTCGTCATTATGGTACAGCAGATTTGTTCATCACATTTACATGCAATCCGCAATGGATAGAAATCAAGCAGGAGTTATTCTCTGGGCAATCACCCATTGATCGTCATGATATTACAGCCAGAGTCTTTAGACAAAAGTTGAAATCTTTAATGGATTTCATCGTAAAACATAATGTGTTTGGTGAGACACGCTGCTGGATGTATTCTGTGGAGTGGCAGAAACGAGGATTGCCACATGCACACATTTTGATTTGGTTGGTTGAAAAGATAAGGCCAAATGAAGTTGATGCAGTGATATCAGCTGAAATCCCTAATGTACAAGTAGATCCTGGATTGCATGAGGTAGTTATCAAAAACATGATACATGGTCCCTGTGGAACTCTTAATCAAAATTCACCGTGTATGATGGATGGTAAATGTTCAAAACGATATCCACGGACATTAATATCGGAAACAATTACTGGTAATGACGGTTATCCATTGTATCGTCGCAGATCGACAGCAGACAATGGAAAATCAACAATTGTCAAATTAAATCAACAAGATATTGAAATAGATAATCGTTGGATTGTTCCATATTCACCCATTTTATCAAAGACATTCAAAGCACACATCAACGTTGAATCTTGCCATTCAGTGAAATCTATTAAATACATTTGCAAATATGTAACCAAAGGGAGTGATATGGCTGTGATTGGAATTGGTGCAGAGAATTCCAATGATGAAGTTACCCAATACCAAATGGGCCGCTATGTCAGTAGTAATGAAGCAGTTTGGCGAATATTTTCTTTTCCTATTCATGAGAGACACCCTTCTGTTGTTCACTTAGCTGTGCATTTAGAAAATGGACAAAGAGTGTATTTTACAGCACAGAACGCAGTACAAAGAGCTGCTCAGCCACCATCTACTACATTAACCAGTTTTTTTGAGACATGCCAAAACGATTATTTCGCACAAACATTGCTATATTCTGAAATGCCAAAATATTATACCTGGAATCAATCCTCAAGGAGATTTATACGACGGAAACAAGGAAAACCAGTTCCAGGATATACAGATGTATATTCCACCGATGCGATTGGCCGGATTTATTCAGTACATCCAAGCAATGATGAATGTTTTTATTTACGACTGCTATTAGTCAATGTACGTGGCCCAACATCATTCCAACAGTTACGAACTGTTGATGGTGAATTGTGGGGATCCTACAGAGAAGCCTGTCAACGTTTGCAATTGCTTGAAAATGACGCTCATTGGGATCAAACTCTCAATGATGCTGTAATATCATCACACGCTCATCAAATACGAACATTGTTTTCTATAATCATATCTACATGCTTCCCATCAAAGCCAATTGATTTGTGGATCAAGTACAAAGATTATATGTGTGATGATATTTTGTATCAAATACGGAATAGAATGGGAAATCCAAATATACAAATCAGTGAAGAAATTTACAATGAAGCATTGATTTCAATTGAGGACATGTGCTTGATAATGTCAAACAAACTATTAATTCAATTAGGCCTGACCGCGCCCAATCGTCCAATGCATGACGCTTTTAACCAAGAGTTGCATCGAGAAAGACTGTATGATCTCAACGCTTTGAAAGAATTAATTCAAACAAATCTTCCACTGTTAAATGAACAACAGAAGTATGTATTTGAAACTCTTATGAAAGTAACAAATGATGAAACTGGAGGGATTTACTTCTTAGATGCACCTGGTGGTACAGGAAAAACTTTTTTGATTTCATTAATATTAGCAACAATTCGCTCACAAAATAAAATTGCACTTGCACTCGCTTCGTCGGGAATTGCAGCAACTTTGCTTGAAGGTGGTCGAACAGCCCATTCAGCACTAAAATTGCCATTAAATATGCAAAGCAATGAAACTCCAACCTGCAACGTTTCGAAGAACTCTGCAATGGCAAAGGTTTTGCAGCAATGTAAATTGATTGTTTGGGATGAATGCACGATGGCACATAAAAAATCTTTGGAGGCTTTAGACAGAACCTTAAAAGATCTACGGAGCAATAATAACCGATTTGGTGGTGCAATGATTTTATTAGCAGGAGATTTTCGTCAAACATTGCCAGTGATTCCACGATCAACGCCAGCTGATGAACTCAATGCATGTCTAAAGTCCTCCAATTTGTGGAAACATGTCAAAGTACTTCATTTAAGCAAGAATATGCGTGTCGAGTTGCAAAATGACCAATCTGGAAACATATTCTCTAAACAACTCATTGACATTGGTAATGGCAAATTTCCTATAGACATGTTGACTGGCTGCATTAACTTTCCTCAAAGTTTTTGTCAGTTAACTCGATCAAAAGATGAACTTATTCAGAAGGTGTTTCCAGATGTTTCTCAAAATTACAGAAACCATGATTGGTTGAGCGAACGAGCTATACTGGCTGCAAAAAACATAGATGTAAATGAATTAAATTTCAAAATTCAAGAACAAATTACAGGCGAATTGAGGATATATAAATCAGTTGATTCGGCTACTAATCAAGATGATGTAGTCAACTATCCACCGGAATTTTTAAACTCGCTGGATTTGCCAGGATTGCCACCTCACAATCTTCAATTAAAGGTTGGATCGGTGGTTATAATGTTGCGAAATATCAACCAACCGCGTCTTTGCAACGGTACACGGTTAGCGATAAAAAAATTACTAAACAATGTGATAGAAGCAACTATACTCAAAGGAAAGTATAAAGGAGAAGATGTTCTCATACCGCGCATCCCAATGATTCCGACTGATGTGCCATTTGAGTTTAAACGACTACAGTTTCCAGTGCGGCTTGCTTTTGCTATGACTATAAACAAGTCCCAGGGGCAATCATTAAGTGTTTGTGGTATTAATCTAGAAAACCCATGCTTTTCACATGGTCAATTGTATGTTGCCTGTTCCCGTGTTGGAAAACCATCAGATTTGTTTATCTATGCGCCAGGTAATCAAACAAAAAACATCGTATACCACAAAGCACTACAATGATAATAATAATAATTATGATTCACATGATTAACAATAAAGCGATTACTTACATTTAAATCCTTATATATGTTTTATTTAATTATTTTTTATTCACAACGCCCTATCACCAGGGTGACGGTTCTGTTCAGGAGAATTTTTTAAAATACGTAGGCACAAAAACTGCCACATTACAAATCTTTTTGACAGGACGAAGTCTGTCGGGTCAGCTAGTTTAACATAATAATATTAAAACAAATACTAATAAACAACCAAGAAAATCTAAGTTAAAGTTTGTTCTAAGACTTTCACAAACGTGTAAATAAAATAATAAACTTAAGTGCAATGAACGGTGCCAAAAGCTACAATGGGCGACCCGGAGTTAATAACTTTCAATAGTAAAACGTGCAATAAACCCTTTCTGGCGTCCCCACGTACACTTTCAAATGGAAGTGAAATCACTCGACGGTTATTGACATTGTGCTTCAACATAGACGCGTAGATGATTGTGTATCATTTTTGTATGTTTCTAGATAATTAGGTCTAATATTAAGCACCTATTTTTTTATTCATTTAAAACGAGAATCGAGTGCAGATTGTCCTCCAGAAATATTGCTAGTGTCTAAACGGTCACCTGGTATAATATCTTTATTAAATACTAGCTGTCCCCCGTGGCTCCGCACGCGTTTTTTTTAATGTATTAAATAACTATGGTGTCATAGTTACAAATGTTTTTGAAAAAGCATTTCTGTAATGCACACACCTACTTACAATTTTACATTACGCCATCTACTGTAACATGTAACGTGTACATTAGATATGTGAATACGAATAGTATATCGAATGGGATGGGATTTATCATCAGCAATATACGTGGAACTTTAACCTACTATGTACCACCCTCAGTGCTCATTAACACTATATAAGAAAGTAATGAAAATTTTAAACTATACATTATCGAACAATATGTTTTTGTTTTTTTTTTTATATCATAGGAGGCAAACGAACAAGTGGGTCACCTGATGTTAAGTGATCACCACCGTCCATAGACACTTGCAACACCAGAGGAGTCATGGGAGAATGGAAAGTGAGGAAGAAGGGAGGGGAGGGGAGTTGGGTATCAGGCGCTCTCACTGACCGAACGAAACGCAACAATGCAAGCACTGCTACTTCACGTCGGTTTTCTGTGAGAGGGTGGTCCTACCACGGCCGAGCCGTCCCATTCATGCTGAAACCAATAATACCTTCAGCGTGGCTCTACCACATACAAAAATGTAAAAATGTGTTAAATTGTTTATTATATAGACATAACATGCCCATATTGTCGATATAATTATATTATTCTTATACGTTGCTATAATCACTGAGTTATGTAGATGCAAACGCGGTAAATAAAACAAAATGGCCACTAAATTGACCAAAATGATAATATAATTCAAATTACATACATTTATTCTTGGAGTCCAGTACAGCGCACGTCTCACGCGCTTGTTTACGGTAAACAAACTATTTTTATTAAATTCATACGAAACAATGCATAGGTAACAGTTCATCACTTCATAGTGTAAAAGAAAGTCCTCTGGTCTGTCTGTTCACGATGAAGTCAAAAACTACAGAACGAATTTTCATGCTGTATTCACGAATAGGTAGAACGGTTCATGGGGAAGGTTTAGGTATAATTTGTCAAGGTTTTCTTTTTATTATCAGAGCGGGACAACGTCTACCGAGCCCGCTAGCTTAAAATAAAATAGCTCATTAGCTAGTTATCTACCAGTGAATATCCCGTGATAATCAGTCCAACCATTTTAGAAATAGCAATGCGGACGAAGCCGCGGACACATACAATAGAATATGTCAAGCGCTATAATTTCGGCTATCTGCCAGTAAAATTCCCGTTAAAATAAGTCCAGCCGTTTTGGAGATTACCCGGAACTAACAAACAAACAAACAGACAAAATATATAAATATCGGCCGAATATCAAAACATTTTTTTATTTTATTTGTAGTTATATACATTCACCAAAAAGTTATTATTTATTTTTACATACACACACTTTATTTTTATAATACGTAATAGAATGCAAATAAAAAATTGGAAACAAAACTAACGTAGAATAAACTTTTTGAATAGGAACACAAAATAATCTTTGAAAATGTTTGCGATAGGAACTTACCACGTTACCATGGCAACGTATACAATACTAACGCTAACACGAAGCAATCAAAACGGAAAAAGTGCCCGATTTTGAAACATTCTTCATTGGTGCTCCGCTCTTATTGGGCTTACCATGATGATATATAGCCTAAAGCCTTCCTCGATATATGAGCTATCTAAAACCGAAGGATTTTCTCGAATCGGACTGGTAGTTCCTGAGATCATACCGTTCAACCAAACAAACAAACTCTTCAGCTTTATATATTAAGTATAGATTTAACATACAACGTTTTTTATGTGTTTGTTTTGTTGCAATGAAGATAAGCATACGACGGAGAGAAGTAAACGGATAATGTTGCTTATAAAGAAATTTTGAAAGTTAAGTGTATTTTTGATTTTATTTTTTATGTTAATTACTATGCGAATAAAATATATTGTTAATGTAATTAACAAAGCAGTCAATGTCGCAGGTATCAGTTAGTGTAATAATAATAAATATCATCATTATTCGCTATATTTTTTCTGCTCCCGTTAATTTTAATAAACTTGTTAAAGATCGTTTAAAATGTGAGCAATTATTGTTATTATTTTACTTCACTATTAAATATTATAGGTTTGCTATGTTACGTTTATGTAAAAAAAAAAGGTAATCGGTCCTTAAGGATGTAGAAAAAAGCACTACTCTCCACACAGCAAAACGTATGTAAATTGTAAACTCACCGTCCAATTGCTTCTAAAAGAAACTTGACAGGATCATCGAGTTCCTGTTTGCTTAAAGATATGTGCGTTGATTCTCCATGAGACTGTTTTAGGATCAATTGCATTTGCCCGTGAGGTGTCATATCGATTATTATTGCATCTTTTGGTATATGCCTAGCAGCTTCTTCAAAAAACACTGGTCCCTGTTTACATTTGAAATTTAATATAGTGATCGACTACTATTTCAATGCAATATTCGTGTATTCGTTTTTAGCTCAACTTTAGATATTAGTATTTAGGTTTTCGTTTTTTTTACTCGTTATAGCAAAATAGTATGTAATTGCTGTTCCCGAGATTCGATCCGCATGGATCCTAATGTAAAAAAACAGTGACTAATAAAATCATCAGAATGTATCACGTCAATTTATTTATCTACCTTTCTCTCGTACTTAAGTCGCGTTGCCATTAAAATTTTAGAATAAATTTTGATAGAGTGAACTTATTTTAATGAAACTAATACTAAACGTTACTCGAGGATATGCTATATGATTTTTTTGTTGAGATTTTATCGTGTACGCAGTAGTTTAACAGTGATGCGTGTTCAAACAGACGCACAGACAGACAGACGGCCAAACAGACAAACAGTTCTAAAATTGATTGAAATTTATTTTATTGCTTATACCAAGACACCGCCAACATTTTTTTCACAAAAATCTAAAAAGTACAGACACGTTATTATATTGACAAATATTAGAATAAACATTTTATATATTAAAATAGTTTGTCATACAGAATGCGGTCATTATTTGTTATCTTTTCAAAACTTCTCGAAATTACGTAATATTAACTGTTATATCTAAATCACTTAAATAAAAAGAAGTGAGAATATTTTGGTACACGTTATTAAGCAAATATTTAAAACTTCCAAATTAATCCGTCGACACATACAAATGATAAAAATATTATTTAATTGTCTCTACTTACAAGCAGATTTCTTGTGTGATATTCGGCAGAAGAAAATTTAGCTGCAGGAGTATTCCACAACCTTTCTGGAACTGATGTTGACAACCACTTGGAGCTGCGTGGATTCGGATCTTTAATAACTTCCTCCAGGAGTTTTGTTATTGAACTTTCTAGAATTTTCGATATCGATTCGTTAACTAAACCGACGTGAAGTAAAAGTGCTTGCATTGTTGCGTTTCGTCCGGTCAGTGAGAGTGCCGGAGGCCCACTTTCCCGTCTCCTCCCCTCTCCCCCTCCCACAAACACAGGCTGGCAACGCACTTGCGACACCCCTAGGTGTTGCTAGTGTCTATGGACGAGGGTGATTACTTAACAACAGGTGACCTGTTCGTTTGCCTTCTACGATATAAAAAAAATAACTTATGTGGTTTAGCTTGATCAGGAACTAACTAACGAGAATCATAAGCATATTTATTATAACATATTCTGTAATCCAGTATATGAACCAGAATTATTTACAATCTGGTTAATAATTTGTTTTTATTATTACCGACTCTTTGATTTGAATTTTCTGTGAACCTATCAATGAAATTAACTATTATGAATGCCTAAATTGGATAGTATAAAATCTTACCAGTATGAGCGATATATTTTGAATGGAGGGGAATATGACAGAACTCCGATTCTTTGACACAAATGCCGGTTTTTTTCAACTCTTCAGCAAAGCGTCTAGTCGCATCGCAAGGTCCTGATATCGTGGTTGACTTGGGACTATTGTGACAAACAATTTCAATTCCAGGCGGACAGAGGCTTTTTAACTAAAATTAAATTGATTTATTGTAATTAATATTCTTTACCTTACGTCAGAAATAGGAAAACCAAAAAGCATTACCAAATCTTGAACGGTGAATAAAGGTACTTTTTTTTTTAAATTTACAAATCTACAAACTTATGTTAAGTAGGGGTGTGCGAATAATTCGAACTTACGAATTATTCGTTCCGAATCGAATATTAATATTTATTATTATATATGGAATTATAATAATTATTCGGGAACTTTCGAATAATTCGAATTTTTTTCAGGGTTTCTTATTTTCAATTTTCGAATAAAAATTTAACAGTTTTTTCTGAATTCTTGAAATGTTAATAAATAACTTATAAAAAAATGGATGGTAAAAATATTGATTGCCTTTTTTTTACGGCACTTCAAAAAATTACCTGAAATTCATGCTTCTAGACTAGAATACCCCCTTAATTGGCGAATTATTCGAAAACTTTCGAATTATTCGAAATTTTTACGAATTATTCGAAATATTTCGAATTATTCGATTTGAATTTCGAATCGAATATTGATATTCGATTCGATTCGATTCGAACGATATTCGCACACCCCTAATGTTAAGACATTTGTAGGCAGCCGATGATGAAAATATATTAAATTATATGGTTTTTTTTGCGTTTTGATTTCCTTTCTATCATGGTCATCAGTTTTGTTGGATTGGATTTAATTGTTTAATTTGCCAAAAATCCAAACTAATTGGTACCCAATACAAGTTACTACTATCCACAAGTTGACATAAAATAGCAATGAATTGAAAAGAAAATAAAAGACTAATAAATATTCTTTTAGGTATAGATTAAGCAATTAATTGCTCACTTTTTCATATCCAAGTCCAAAAGTCGCCGCTGCTCCATGCGTAAGGGGTACATCGTTCAAAAATTTTATACGTATATAATTTGAAATCAAAACCTGCTCTGCCGAAAGCGATCCATCTGCATAACTGCAAACTATATCTCCCATACTATGCCCTATCGATAAAGTAATATAACTGTCAGTATAATGAAACTCAATGAAATTTACGTTAGATTATCTGGCGTGCTAACCATGGCGATGAAGGACCAAAATGAAACCGCCATAAAGGCAATAACGTCTTTAAAAAAAATCCGTCACAAAGTAGTTAAATGAAATCATAAAAATAAAGAAATTAATATATAAAATAATAATTAATAATAATTAAAAAACACCCAATAGTTGCTCCAAGACCCGATTTTTAATTTACACATTAAATAAAACGATAGCAAAAAAAGGTGCGGACCGAGAGTATGCAGAAAAGAAAAAGAAAAAACCTTGGTTTTACAATATTTTCTGCTATATCCTATTAAGTTAATGAGTAATTTAAGAATTCATTCGAAGTTTATATTGCAGGCAAGTTTGTAGTAAGCATTGTTTATAAATTAATGACAGACAAAGTTTATACTAAACAATTGTTAGCAAATATATTAATAAATACATATATTTAACTGAATAGTTATTTAGTATTTGATGTTTAATTAAATAATGTGACTTAAATATGTGTTAATGTAAATTATATATAAAAATGAAATAATGAAGACATGGCTTTTCAATTTGCATATTTTAAATCATTATGAGATGTTTATATTATAGTAATGAATATTAATATAACACTTCCATTCTACAATCCAATTTTAATATAGAAATATTAAATGCTTTTAAAAAGTTATGAGATTTACGTGACATTTCAAATGAATGAATTTGAAAACATTTTTTAGGCGATTGGATAATATCTTACCAATTATTAAATCAGGAACTATCCCCATCTCATATAGCAAATCTGTGAAAGCTATTTGTACTGCGGTTACTCCAATAACCAAATCCGTAAAATCAGCGTTTTTAATGCTATTACCATCGGTCAGAAGACTCATGAGGTCAAAGCCTTTTGACTGAAGAATTTTATGAGATCTATAACAAAATATGGGAATATTTACTCTTTAATTATTTTTGTGAAAAAGAACTCTAAATATAATAAGTAGAGAACAACACAACGAAAAAGGTAAAGGAATATTGATAAATCTGCTTTTGTGTTTACGTTGTGGGTTAGGATAGAACTTTAAAATAATTTGGAATTTTATATAGAAACGTTTTTCATTTTATTGTTACATAACAAATGATGGCATTGTAAATATATTAATAGACAGTAAGAGCAGTACGAAAGACAACCAAGAAGTTTACAATGAATCAGAAGGTGGCGCTCTCTAGTTGGTGACGCTATAAATGAAAAAAGAATAACTTTGGTAGGTTTATCACCATTTGTGTGATGGCAATGATTGACTTGGGTAGAGTAACCTTACTACCATGCATCGTTATTGGATTTTGGAACACAAAAGACCTCAGCGTATGACACACGGTGTATGCTGGCTGCGATGCAGTCGAACACAATTGCAGTATTTGCTTGTAGATGTATTGACATTATTGAATCATTTCGTAAAACTTAATACACTAATCTTCAAATTACTCGCTTCTTAGACGTCCCGTAGGTTATATCGTCATCTAACGATTTCATCTTGTTTCTAGTATTATCAAAAATTTAATTAACACATCTGATGAAATACATATTCTCTTCTTAATTTTACTTTTATAACGAACTTGTTATTGTCTCTGTAATAACTATCAAGGTTTAAAATAAAACAACATACTTCTGCATGGACTGGGCGAAGATTGGCACCTTCATTAGTTCTAAGCTCAAAGTAGGCCATGATGATCCTATACTACTGTATGCAAACACCACAGGTCCTGGCTTATTATTGTAATACGCAACACTTTCCGCCAAACTCGATACCCGACCTCTGTAGTCAGTATCTGCCGAGAAATTAAATTGTTTCTATTTCATATTTGGATTAAATTAAAAACATTATGAAGCATGTTACGCCATCGCTACACAACACAATCGATGAATAAGAAGAATGCCGAGTTCCCAGTTCCAAGTTGCGGCAGGTGTTCAAGCATACGAGTCAGCAATTTCCATAACAGGTGCACAAACTTAGTGGAAACGTTCGGTGGTCCGACTCCTCCGTTCCCACATTGTTCATGTATAAATACTTGGACGGAACCAACAGAAATACAGTGTTAACCTAATATCGGTAGCATTCATTATGCTATTAGTTTTAGTTTAGGTTTAGTGTGAGAGTTAGCCTAACATCGGCGACACTCTCACAATGTAGGTTTAGTGTGAGAGTAAGCCTAACATCGGCGATAATCTCTAGTTTTAGATTCATTTTTGTAATTTTTATGTTTAATAAATTAATTTATAGTAATTTGGTTTTTTTTGGATCCTCCGGCTCTGACCTTCGTAACTGGCGCAGTCGGTAGGATATTCGGATAGATTAGCTAGGGTATTCTCACATCGAACCACCTTATTGCTGAGTGTCCGGATACCCGAAAAAGAACCTGGAGGCCAACGGCTGGAGGACAAATCTAAACATCGATTCCAAAGGAACCAAAATGAAATATTTCATGTAAGTACTTGAATCGCTCCTGTACTTGCTGATCCCTTAGTTTTATCCTTACTTAGTAATTTAAATTTTCTATCGCAGAAAATTTCGGATAGGGCCTACATCGAGTAGGCAGGTCCAAATAAACTTAGTAGATAGTATTAGAGTAATTTTTCAAAATTTTCTATCACAGAAAATTTTCTGCAGGCCCTACATCGAGTAGGCGAGCCCGTAGAAACCTAGTAGATAGTAATAGATTATTTTTTTTATTTTTTATAGCAGTAAATTTCCGGCGGGCCCTACATCGCGTAGGCAAGACCGAAAAAAAAAACTTAGTATATAGTAATAGATATTTAGAAACTTTAGTGGACCCAAGTAATATTATAGAAATGTGCCTGAGTTTGATGGAAACCCTAATGTATTAACTCGATTTATAAAATTATGTGTCCAAATATGTGTTGTATATTCAAGCGCCGAATCAAGTAGTGAGCTTTCCAGTCTACCTTTATTTAACATTATACTTAATAAAATTACAGGGCCGGTCGCCCGCACAATAAATTAAGACGGTATCAAGCTGTGATGGTATTCGAAATGCCTTATTTAATAATTTTCGGATCAATGCGACGAAACAGCCCTCTATAATGACCTTTCTATCGCTACTCAGGGTAATAACTACACCAAGAGTTCTATAATCACTGCCAAAATCTATTTAGCACTATCATGACATATTTAAGCCTACACGAATCTATTGTCACAACCATAGAAGCAAAACGTACCCTATATAAGAAACTTACGCTACAAGTGTTTGTTCGCGGTTTAAAAGAGCCTTTAGGTTCGCGTATAAGGTGTATGCGTCCTGTTAGTGTCGAGAAATCCTTACAATTTGTGCAGGACGAACTAAATGTGATGTACTTGCAACAACGAAATGATCTAGTGAGTGATCGTAAATCTAATGTTAATACTGCACCAAAACCTATGCAGTTGCCACCGTTTGCAATGCCAGTACAGAAATCATTTGCTCCTCCTGCAACTATGTACAATATACCTTTCCTGCGATCAGTTCCTCATTCCCAAACTATGACATCATAGAGACTTAACCTTCCAATAAACCGACACCCTCAAGGTCCTTCCCGCACCCAACAAATGTTCCGTGCGTTGCCTCCTAACTACAATGCTCAACACAATTCATTCAAAATGCAACCGAGAGCTCAATCATTCAATACAGGCCCTAAGCCAATGAGCGGTGTAAGTCATTATGTGACCAAACCCTTACCACCTACTGGTTTGGGCGGACATGACTGGGCAAGGTCAGGTAACACGCCGCCTAGTAACTACTTTAAAACGAGGGAGATGAATCTCAACGATTGCTTTGATAATGAAATGTACCATTACCCTGACTATGAAGCTTATTCGTATTACCCAGAATATGAATTTAATTATGACTGCCCCACGGCATACGACCATGATGGGACTCAGTACTATTCGTATTATATCAATTCTGAACTGAGAGACACGGATGACCCAAACATCCTCCAACCTTCTACAAATAAAGAGCAGAATTTCACAAAGCTCAGAAATCAAGAAGCTCAAAATAGAAATTAGCATCCAAACGCAACGGCAACCTCCCTATATCCAAATTTCCAATCCTCCTCTAAAATTCCTTATAGATACCGGAACGAATCAGTCTTTCATCAGCCCTGAAGCAGTTGAACGTTATTATCCGCATGTACCTCTTAACTTTGATCCTTTCGAAGTAAGTAATGTGCATGCTACCACTCGCAATGATTATTCTGTGACTCCACAGTGTTTCTCAGAACTAAATAATCTTGATTGTATTAAATTATTTGTGTACCGTTTCCATAATTACTTTGACGGACTTATTGAACTTTACTTGCTTGGAAAGTGTGAATCTCAAGAATAAAGTCATAATAACTCGCGACGCTATGAATCCCATTCAAAAGTTCCTCGCGAAATATTAATCCATATGAAGACGTTATCCCGGCAAATTCTTTTAAGTTAGTTGGAGTTCCGATTAATATTCACAATGGTGACGCGGTTATACCGTAATAAGGAGTATGTAATTGCGTCATAAGAGACTGTATTACGGTAGTTAGCGATAACCGCGATATTTTAGAAATCAACCCGTCTTCACACGATATAATTTTCTCAATGGAATAGCCGATTTTAGTCGATGTTCACACTAACGAGTGTAAGCTCACCGACAGTTACAAAACCGTTTGACACTCACACGAGGATATGTGTACAGATATCGGGAAATAACTTGACTAAAGACGTTATTAGTGCTATAAAAGAATATGTGCATCCCAAGGTCAACCCGCCCTCTTAATATATTCATCTTCACGTATTTATGATTTAATTCCGGTTATTCAGGAAAAGTTTCGTAACTAACACATACTAACCGAATGACCTTAATAGAAAACCGTAATAGGACACGCAAGCCTGAAATTGAATATCAACCGAACCAAGCAATTTTTATTAACAACCAACTGATTAGTCGACAAAAACTTGCTCCGCGCTGTACTCAAGACACCATTTTTGCTGATATACTACCAAAAACAAAAAAAAAACATGGCCCAGTAGCTACATCACGCATTAAAAGAGTTTCGAACTTAGCTATCCGACTTTAAGACTAAACTTTGTAAATGACACCTACTTTTTATGAATTATAAGTCGAATATCTAAATAAATGACAAAAAATATTAAGTCATTTGAGTAGCTTCAAACCCCAGCATAATGAAAAAGGTATTATAGATGGTGTAGGTTCCATTATTAAGAGCATAACCGGTAATCTCGATTGCTTAGACGCGATTAATTTCATTGGAAAATAATCAAGCGAAAATTACGCATGAGTTTAAAAAAACAGCAACCACAGCAATTAAAGTAAGGATTGGATGGCACACCAACAAAAAAAAAAGAGTTATAATACAGATAGTTTAAAATCAAGAAATGATTAATTGTACTTTAGCGCTTCTTTTAAACAACAAGGCACATAGAAACATAAGTTTTATTAAATATGCTAAATTTGTTCAATTATTATTAATAATCATCTCAGAAAGTACAGATGATATTATGACAGAACTTTCTAGATTAGAGAACATTGTAAGTTTTGTGCGTGCATCAAGCACACACCATTTTATTGTTAGTTTAGATATATGCAGTTATTAAAAATCATCTCAGAAAATACAGATGATATTATGACAGATTTTTCTACGTTATAGAATATTTTAAGTTTTGTGCGTGCATCGGGCACACACAATTCTATTGTTAGTTTAGATATATATCCAAAAAATGAGATAAATTAGAATTTATTTACCCCCAAGGGTATGTTTTAGGAATAGATCTAAGAGGCTTATAATATTATTAAACCTGGCTACTATTTTTCAGACAGGCGTATAGTTATTACTTTAAAGTTTCCCATAGTATCACTCAAAAATTACGATATATATAGATTAGCTATCATTCCTATTAGAAATAACCTATCTATCATACCTCCCTATCCTTTAATAGCAAGTAACAGACAGGCATTCATGTACATAGAGGCAGAATGCCCGAAGTACAATAATTTCCCATGCGAAGAAGATATGAAGCATCAAGTCCAAGTACAACCAGATTGTATCCAGCACCTCATTAACAATCATTCCGTGGATCCATCCTGCGAGATGAATTCAATGAAACTATCTAAAGAAGCTGTGAACCGGCTTGACGAGAGGCACTACGTTATTTCCTTTCCTCACCCGACAAAAATTCATACTATCTGCGGACACGAGAGCTACAACACAGTGCGAGGAAGCTTTCTTATTAGTATTCCAATCAGCTGTTCCCTGAATACAGAAGAAATCAGTATAAGAAATAACTACGATAGATTTCAAGGACAACCTCTGAAAATCATGAAAATTTCGATGAAATCTGAAGCTCCATATACATTACCATTACCACAGCTAAAACTAAACTCTGTCAACTTCAGGGATCTTCACAAATACCAAGAGAAGTTAATGCTGCAACCATTGATACACCTGGACCAGACTTCATCTAATGTTGTTAATCACACCACAATACCAGTCTACGTCATACTTGCTGCTGCAGTTATAATAGGTACTGCATTATTCATACGCCGATTCTATAAAAATCGTAAGAGAAATCAGATGAACGTCAAGACTGAAGATCCGCAAGACGAGGATGCTGAAAGAACCGCAACCTCACAAAGGGCTCCGGCAACATTTTCTCTCAAAGTTCTAAAATAGTTGCCGTTCTGAGGGGGGAGATGTTACGCCATCGCTACACAACACAATCGATGAATAAGAAGAATGCCGAGTTCCCAGTTCCAAGTTGCGGCAGGTGTTCAAGCATACGAGTCAGCAATTTCCACAACAGGTGCACAAACTTAGTGGAAACGTTCGGTGGTCCGACTCCTCCGTTCCCACATTGTTCATGTATAAATACTTGGACGGAACCAACAGAAAGACAGTGTTAACCTAATATCGGTAGCATTCATTATGCTATTAGTTTTAGTTTAGGTTTAGTGTGAGAGTTAGCCTAACATCGGCGACACTCTCACAATGTAGGTTTAGTGTGAGAGTAAGCCTAACATCGGCGATAATCTCTAGTTTTAGATTCATTTTTGTAATTTTTATGTTTAATAACTTAATTTATAGTAATT
The DNA here is from genome assembly GCA_036509395.1 of Antheraea yamamai. NCBI lineage: Eukaryota > Metazoa > Arthropoda > Insecta > Lepidoptera > Saturniidae > Antheraea > Antheraea yamamai. The sequence goes on from AP028441.1 coordinate 18,322,806, forward strand.
TGGTTTTTTTTGGATCCTCCGGCTCTGACCTTCGTAACTAGCATGTCATATACTTTTCAACATAAATATTTTTGTCATTGTTTGTTTTGTTTATCTGTAACTACTAGGTACACCCTATTTAATAATGGGTATATTTTAGTATCGTTTTTCCTAGAAACAGAATAAATCAGTATGGACACATATCAATAGTACACTCTCCAATATACCAGGAGAATGCTTAAATCCCTTCAATCAACATCAAAAACACTTTATTCAATTTAGACCCGGAGAAGGCACTTATGAACGTCAAAACTACCACCAGTTCGGAAAATAACGCAAGAATGATCGTGTGGTAGTTCATGGTCACATTTAACATTTTTTTTAAGTCATGGGAGGCAAACGAACAAGTGGGTTACCTGATGTTAAGTGATCACCACCGTCCATAGACACTTGCAACACCAGAGGAGTCGCAAGTGCGTTGCCAGCCTGTGCTTGGGAGAAAGGGGAGTCGGGAAGAGGGGAGGGGAGGGGAGTTGGGTCGCCGGCTTTCTCACTGACCGAACGAAACGCAACAATGCAAGCACTGTTACCTCACGTCGGTTTTCTGTGAGAGGGTGTTACTACTGGTGGTAGAGATGCTGAAACCAGTAATAGCTTCAGCGTGGCTCTACCACCTACAAGTACTACAAATACTAATAAACAACAAAGAGAATCTTATTTAAGGTTTTTTCTAAAACGATACTTTTAAACGTAAAAAAAAACTCACACCTAGGTGCAATGAACAAAATCGAAGGGATGCTTTTCTAGGTTAATCATTACGTTTATTGTCGGAATGCCGCACGGTCGAACAAACCGCGGGCCGGAGTGTACGGCACGGTGTGATCCACCGCTTGCTTCCCTATTTATTAAACCATTCCTTTTTCGTAAATCACCTGATGTTGAGTGTTTATCAGTTTCATTATATTTTGTTTAAACACGCTAATCTCTAGAATCGCTTAATTTCGATAAACTATTTTTTGCACTTATATACTATTTCTCACAGCTTCTTTTACGTTAAAGTAGCTTTGATTTATCAATCGGGTACAATCCTTTTTTGTGGATAAAGCCTTATGACCTTTAATGTTCTTCTGACAATGTGTATGAAATATTTCATAATGATCGGTCGAGTACTTAGCGTAACGATGAAAATATAATAAGCAAACAAACAAACCCACATTCACATTTATGATATTAGGAAGGATTAATTGAGGAATATTGTAGATTATCTATCATCACGCTAAGACCTTAAGATGTAAGCAATTACCATAACAAAAAGGAAGAACAATAGAAGAGACTAAATCGTCTGCTGCTGCATGGAATATAAAATGACGAATTTAGTAAAAATAATAGCGAGTGAAATTGTATAACTAATCTATAACAGAAGTTGAATATTTAACGACTTAAAATTGAATTATGTAATTATGGCAATTTTATTAAGTTATTTACCAAGTATGGTATACCCGCGATACACGTGCTGAGGTGTATCAGTTTTATAAATATTATGTAGAAGTCCAATAACTTCTGGGTCTAAAGGATGACACTTCAGCAAATTCAATTTTCGTCTCATCCAAGTTTCCTGTCTGCCCGATGAAAGGATGAGGTATGGAATTTGACTTTTGTAGCGGTCGGTATTCTGTAACCGTTTGTAAAATATAAGTAAATCATATGTTTCCTCTTATTATTTTCATTTTGAGTTTAAAATTATAATGATAAAATAATGATACCTGTTTATAAATAATCCACAATAAAGCAAAGACATTTACCTGTAGGAAAGCTCGGTTTAATCATCAGGTCAATCAGAACTGGCAATTGGATACACCGAGCAATTGTACGTAAATACATACTTTATGTATAACGATTACATTGAAGTATTTAAATAACATCATATGTTAAGGAGTGTAGACTGGAAATCCTTATGAGTGTCACAAAAATATAGTAAAAAATAAATGTGCCTGCATTCGTTCACGACATTCTTATACCACATTAATGTGTTCTGATATGAGGTGCTTAAAAATTATTTTGTGATTTGCTTTCGTAATGATATTTTGAAAACTGTTAATAAGGCCTTTGATAACACTATCGTGTAGAGTGTTTGCGAGAAAAATAAGGTGAAGGCAGCTCTAGACATCAGGGCTCTCAAATTATTTACTCACTTTACGTACTACTACACCAAACATACTATTACTACATAAGGACCACTAGAAGCACAACAGAAACGCAGAGGCTGAGGTTTTGGTTTATTTGCAGTAGCATAAAGCCCATGCATCCTCAGCATCAGCATGAAATTTATGTCTGTCGCTAACAATGTTCGCGTAGCTCGTCAATGTAATATCCTACATATATTGGCATAGAAAGCATTTAAGCTGAGTCATCAGAACTAGCAACCTATGATGAGTCGTTTTAATTATTTGATTCTAATTACGTTATTTAAGTTTATACATTACTTTGGATTGCAGTGACCTCTCACTTTAATAATACATAAAAGTAAAATAGAAATGGGGCTCCGCTTTGATTGTATTTCTTTAAATTCTGGAGATATCCAAGTCTTACAACTGCACTGAAGTATAAAAATTATATTAAATGAATCAAATGATCATTATTGTCTTACTTTCTCCTTGTAATGTCCTTTTAACAAAGCGTGGTATGTGGTACCAGTAAAAGAGAAGCTGTTTAATGCAGTGAAACCTCTGCCAAAATCAGTTTTGTCTGTCAAAACCTCTACACTCCCACTTTGAACTGAAGGGATTTCGAAAGCTTCGTTGTAATGGAGATTAGCTGATATCTGTCCAGTATGGTAAGCTAGACAAAGCTGAAATAAATATACATTTGTATAATAAGACTAGAAACTAATCTTTTGGGTAGAAATAATACTTCATATACATTTTAAAACGGCATGTACCGACCTTAAATCACACTTAAATCTTTAACTAAGATTTAAGTCCTGCATATACAATGATATAATAGTTATAAATTTCAACATAGTCAAAGAAGGTTGAGAAATATTATATACAATAATTAATACTTTTGTGAGTGAGCATATTCCAGACGCGGCTTCACTATTGCCCATATTAGATTTTACACTTCCAACTTTGATAGGTTTTCTTCTTCCGTAAACTTGTCCAATCGCTTCTAATTCATTACGATCAGCTTCAGCAATACCTAATAAATAAAATCCAGATGATTAAAACAATAATACTCAATCAGAGAGTAAACATAACCGTAATATGAAAGATTGAAATCAATTCCACAGTTCCATTCATTCAACAAATAAATCGTAGTTTTTAATTTTTTTATGCTAAATCTGAAAACATTTTCCTATATACTTCTGCTAGAAAGGACTGAAAATTGTGATGATATAATACTTATTTGAGAGTGATGCTAGCTATATATACTAACTGTAGTACAATTACAACACTAAGGTAAGTAAGTTGTCAAACACTAAGTTTTTTAATCAAGTTTATTTTTATTTCTTTGAATAACAAACAAATAAAAAGACTCACCTACACCAGAACATTCCACATACTCCACATTATCAGGATCTATTACAATACTAGAGTAGAAATCTTCAAGATATTTTTTGATAAGACCCTCTTCACGTACAGGGAAAAACTTGTCATTAGGCGATAAACTGTAACATCCTTGAACGTTGTAAACTTCACAGTAAATTCTGGAAATCGAGTGAATATTCATATACCGACTTAATCACAATTATATTCTATTATTAAACTGTAGGTTAACGGGTCAAATTGTATGTATTGTGTAGTCCGATCCAATATTCTTGAATTGCTACGATTTTGTTTTAACTGGTAAGAATAGCAACAAACGTTTTATCTGCCTGGATCACGATTATACACTAAGTACCTTTTGCCAAAGTATGACTCTTAGTTGTATTGTATTTCTGGTTATCCAGGAAACACATGAAATGGTAGAAATCTGTGCCGGATTTAGTTGTTATAACGCAGATAGTGGTAAACCCCTTATATGGATATTTAATTTGTTATATTTCATGTGTTTAACATATCAATGCAGTCAGTAAAAAGGTTTACGAAGTAATGTATTCCCTTAAAAGAATGCAAAAATTTTTACCACTTTCGACCAAGAAAACACTTGTCAACTCGCTGTTACTCCCCATAATTGATTACGCCGATGTAACCTATCCAAACCTTACAGAGGAGTTACTCAATAAACTTGATCGCCTCTTAAACTTGTGTATTCGTTACATTTTCGGGCTGCGTAAGTACGATCACATTTCTCAATTCCGTTCGCAACTAAACTGGCTCGATATCCGATCTCGTCGAAACGCTCACATATTGCATTTTCTTTATGGTGTTCTATTTGACTCAAGATCTCCACAATATCTCCAGGAACGATTCATTTTCCTAACGGCTCACGGTCGCGATCTTCGTTCGGCATACACAAAAACTCTGGAGATACCTCAGCACAGATCTAATTTATATTCAAACTAATTCACAGTAACTGCCATACGATTATGGAATACATTACCGTGTCGACTTCAAGATGTCAAAACGGTCAATAAGTTTAAAACTCAATTAAACCACTATTTATTCGAAAAAAAGGAGGCAGAGGGTTCGTGATTTTATAATTTGTATTTATAATTAACTCTTGCTGTGTGTATACATTTTTATTACTATCTTTGTCAATGTTATATATTTGTACGTATGTATGTAAGTAATTATGTATGTATGTATATTTATGATATATATGTATTTGTTTTATGTTATATATACATATATATATACATGTATATATTTATTTATCCATTTTCTTCTGTTTTGTTTATATAGGCACTACCTACAAAAGTTTTTGCTTAACATCAATACCGCTGGTTAGCTGGAAGAAAATGCCTCATGGCATTAAGCTCACCAGTGTACAAATCAAAAGTGCAATAAAGAATTCATTCATCCATTCAATCATTATTTGTTAAAAAGATAAACCAGATCGAGTTTCTTGCCAGTTCTTCTCGATGACTGTCATATATGTGTTTGTCACAATTTGTGACAAACACATATATGAAAGGAAATGTAATTTTAAGCTCTTGTATAAGTTGTATAGCTTACCTTTTTGCATACTTAGCTTTTTGTATAAAGAGAACGTTAACAGCTTCTGATCTTACGTATCCGTCACCATTTTTGTCGAAACATTTTGTCTTCCCGTCTAAGCACAATAATCCTAATCTGAAAATGCCAAAATCTACGAATTAATTAACTTGTAAATAATATTTAAAACTAATAGTGTTTAGGTTTACTTTGGACATTTGAAGCCAATGAGTATTTAAATAAACGTATGGAGCGATAATGCCTTAGCTAATAGCATGTTCGGACACCGATGCAATGAACGTAGGTTTGAATCCTTACAACCGACTTGAAGCTTTTGGTTTAAGGAAAATACCTCGTTAAACTATAGCATGCTTATAGGGCATTTTCTAATTCAGTCTGGCTAGCTACCACCCTCAGATTAAACATCTGTAGCCAAGCACCTATTACTGTATTCCGGTAACTGCACTTGAAAGTCAACTCTCTAGGTTTTTGGGTCATCTGATGTTAAGTGATCAACACCGTCCATAGACACTTGTAACACCAGGGGAGTCGCAAATGTGTGGCCAGCCTGTGTCTAGAGGAGAGGGGAGTGGGGAAGTGGGGGAAGGGGAAGGGGGTATCCGGCGCTCTCACTGACGGCACGAACCGCAACAGTGCATGCACTGTTATTTTATGTCAGTTTTCTGTGAGACGGTGGTACTACCCCGGGCGAGTCGACCCATTCATGTTGAAAGCAATAGTAGCTTCAGCTTGGCTCTACCGCCTACCACCTAATATTGTCATTTAATATCAGATGTGATTGTGGTAAGACGTTCAAGCCTATAAATTATAAAGAACAGAGAAAAAAATAGATCTAAATGTTTTTCAATACCACTTTTTTAAGCTCAAAAAGTTTACAGAACTATAAGTTCGTTCATATTTTTAACTGTATTCCTGTTTATTTATCGACTATGATTGAAATCCTGAAATACAAATTATTCGTAACTTAAATGATAATATTGTTAAAAAATTGTGAATTGTTTAGATGGTAGAACAACGTACGCTTAATCATATTCAAGGCTTACGTTGCATCACTGCGTAGAGAGGCCCATTGGGACTTCATATGTACTCAGTTTATAGGTAGAACTGACCAAAACGAATTTATTTATTCAAATGTAAATGTAAAATAAACCAAAATATACCTTCTCAGGTTAATAGCCACAACATGATGACTGCAAAAATTGGCACCTCCAACTATAGCGGCATCACATTCACCGGTGTTTATGCTACGGTAAGCATGTTGTAGACAGACCAACGCACTGGCACAACCTAGGTCAGTAACATAAGAAGGTCCTTTACTATCCAACCAGTATGAAATGCGGTTCGGATACATCGCTTTAATGACTCTGAAAGCATAAAACGAAGTTAGTAGACCATTTCGAAAGCTATATGCAATTATTCAATAGAAGAATCAGTTTTGTTATTTCAAAAATCCTTCATCGTTTTCTTCCTTATTATGAATCATATAAAATGTATATGTTTTCCTTCTAAACCAACACTTAATTATTATTGATAGTGTATATTAATATACATTTTGTAATATTATGTATGGTCCTTTTTGCCCTTAACTATTGCAAACGGCCAAGGGTACACCAAGACTTACTCTGTTGTAAAGGATTATAAAAAACAACGACACTTTGTTTTTGCATAAACATGGTCTACATAGAAAAAAACCGATGCAGGTATCTAGAATACGACAAAAAATATTTACCCGGGTAAAGATAAACTAGTACTAGTGCCAGTGCTGTGCTTAGCGCTGTGCATGGTTTCGCATGCAACGAAAATCCCAATCTTTGTATTCCTCAGAGACACTGGATTGATACCTGATAATAAAAATATTAATGATATAGGTCTTATATTATCTTAAACAGATCTTAACCAGATCTATTCAATTAAGTTCACCTTATTACAAATCGAGTATATAATCCCACTATATCAAAACAGACAGTTTGAAATATTCTCTACTTTGTGTAACTGGGTATGATTATATGTGATAGCGACCGATCAATTACATCCCAATTTTAAGATGATGTAAATGTTAAATCTATGAGATAGTTTTCCATATTTACTGTAAATTACATTACTATTCTTAGCTCACCTGCATCATAAATTGCACCATACGCGTGTTCTAGCAGCTTTCTACTCATCGGTTCCATAGCGGCTGCTTGCTTATAGTGAACTCGAAAGAACTGAGCATCGAATTTTTCTATGCCCTTTATTGTACCAACGTATTTCGGAAGATCTTTATGTTTAAATCCCCACCGACTTGTTGATTTACTCACCATATCCACCTGAGATGAGTTGACTTTATTTATTATTTGTTTATATAATTCATATTATTTAACATATCTCCATTACCAATTGCCAATTGGCAGCCTGAATGGCCAAAAAATATCCTTTTGGCAATTAATTACACATTGAAGTAATTTTTATGTCATGAGTATTTTTTGCGTATTAATTCATTTTAAGAATAAAATTACTTAATACTTATTCCCATATTTAAAAGTTCTTTATATATTACCAGTAGGCCCAGTGAACGTTGTCCCGCCCTGATAATAAAAAAAACTTTAAGAAATTATATGTGTAAACCTTCCTCACGTGGTTAATCTGCTGGTGAAAACCGCATGAAAATCGGTTCAGTCATTTTTGAGTTTATCGCGAACATACAGACATACAGATGTGGCAGAGGACTTGTTTCATATTATGTAGTGATGATAATGAAAACTGTAATGAAATTAACCTGTGCTTATTTTCAACAAATTATAAACTTAACGTAACTTATTATTCAATTAGCATTTTTAAGAATATAAATATTAATTAATATTCATAAAAACATTTTAAAAAATGCAAACTATAGAATAATTGAGAATGATACTTTACTGAAGATAGCTTTGGAAATCAGAGTTAATTTTTCAAAATTGTTACTTTCATTTCTTTTTTAAATAAGCTTGTGACATTGATTGCGATACTGCAATCAGCCATTACTTAACTACAGGTCACTTAAGTTTATTCTTTAATTCAGCATAAATATTATTTAATTAGTTTTCCATATGGAGGCGTAAGCGCCGAATACCGGAGTATATTCGTCGTCACAATAACGAAAGGAAAAGTGAAGGAAGGAGGCGGGAAGGAGGCGGGAAGTTGTACACTGACCTGGAGTTCTCCTGAGAGTATTCCAGCATCCAGCCGCTCTAAGGAACTCCAGTAGCACACTGCGGTTACCTTCACTAGGATCACTATAACGTCTGTCACATGGAACTATCGTCTCCACCGTGTGGACGTGAGAACCGAAAATATTATAGGATTTCGCCTATACCGGCGCGATAATATCTCCTGGATTCTTTAACAGAATCAGGAACGCGACATGCGAAACAAAGAGCGAATATATGTAGGGTATGTTGCGAGACGCATGCATGCATGCATAGACGTTGCGAGAAGGAAATAGCGGCGACGAATTGTACACGACAGGAAAGGGGTGGGACATTTTGAGTTGTTGAGAGTTACAACTAGATGACGTTACCACCTTAGAAAGCCAAGTTATTCCTATTTTCGAGATTTTTATGGTGTGGCAGGCGACGAATCTCGACATTGCCAAAGTCTTTGATCTGATGTCGTGATATTGTTTTCAAGTTTCCAACAGTTTATTCAAATGCTTTCTTTCTACATGAGCGCAGAATTCCTGTCTTTGTCAAAAGATGTGATTTGCATCTCGTAGCAGTATTATATATATATCTCGTAGTATATGCTGGAGTACTTCAGGGTTCTGTATTCTCACCTAATTTGCTTCTTCTGCATATCAATGATATGTTATATTTGAGTCATATATATTGCTACGCAGGTGATATCATCATCTATGGATACTGTTACAGCAAGCCTTCTTAGAGCGCTTTCGGCATATATCCGTTGGCAGGATGGCAATATTGCGAACGCCACGTGCCTTATCTATGATTTACTAGTGAGGAAGGCACATCGTATTTTGCATTTTGTAAAATAAATAATTTTGACTACTTTCCTACTTTGGATGACACAAAAATAGAAAATATTGTCGACGAAATACAGGTCTCGCTATATAGAAATGTGATAATTATTTTAATCGTAAACAGAAAAAGGTTTGGGAAGGTATATGTGAAAAATTTATCATAGATTAAAAAAAATAAAAATACTAATGATACTAATTATTCACGTAGTCATTTATTTCCTTATTCAAATTTTTTTTAACAAGAGTAACACCAACATAACGCTTTCTCGTTTGAATCCATGGCTTGACTGTAGGCAAATATTGTTGGACATCACTAAAATATAGTCGGGCTGTAACCGCATTGTCTCCGAGATAGACGATTCAGGTCGTACTACCGTGTGGCAGCAGTCAGACACAAATCGTCTAAACTGAAAGCGCCCTTACGGTCGAGGTGAAGCAAATAAAAGACAGCAGGAATTTCTCACTGTGCTTGACCAATCAATACTTCGCATATCAATATGGGGAGCCAGACATTTAGTCGAGTTTAATATGTCAATAAAATACAGGTGTGCGCGTTTCTCTGCAAAACAGCCGCAATTATTCTCCTTTCTACTCTTCAGAACGTCTTGATCACAATGCGAGACAGTCTCAGTATCACGGTGATCTCAATCTCAGGTATTATTACATTGGAAGCGTGATCTCCACTGAATCTCAGACACTCGGAATCCTGAATAAGGTGCAACAGTTTTCCACGCCTGGTCAGCTATAGCGCCTTTATAAGACACAAGTTCGGCTTTAGATAGAATACTGTTTAGGCTCTGGGACGGTTCCACTAATTATCTATTGGATGCCCTGGGTAGGTTGCAGAGACGGGCTGTCCGTATTGTTAATGACGCTGATATTACCAAGTTTAGAGAGCCGCTTCAGTTGCGCAGGAACATTACCACACTGACCGTGTTCTGTCATCTGTATCTCATGGCGAGTGTTCTGAATAGCTATTATATTTAATCCATTTCTCTCCTTCCCATAAGTAAACCACGCGCATTGGGCTCAGGAGCCACAATTTTACGATAAGTTCTATCTGGAAACGAACTGAAAAATTCGCAGCTTACCGAGAAGCAGTGGAAGATTCACTCAACCTGTATGTTCCCTCCTTCATAGGAGGTATGGCCCTTTAAATATAACACGAAGAGATCTTTACGTATGCCGACATGACAGAGGTGACTAGCGATGCATAGTTTATCTCTCTATGGTCACCATTGTTTTGGATTGTACTACACATACCATCAGGCATAGTGCAGTCACTTTATCTTGCTACGATAAAAACAAATGAAGTTATGTTACTTTTTGCTTACCTTATTATAAAGATTGTCCATAAATTCAACAACATCGTTACAGCCTGGGAATACACCAGATATTCCACTTATTACAACCTCTTCACCGGTGAGGGAATTTGATTTTTCGTTACGGTTTTCATTTGACAACATTGTAGTAACGTAGCCGGTTACAGAACCTAATTTGTGACTATTTATTTCTCTTTATATATAAGGTAGATACGCATTAATTTATTTATTAAGTAAAGTTTTTGTCAAAGAATTTATAACTAACAATTAACCTGATTGAACCAATGCCCATACGTATTAATTCGTCTTTATTTATTCTTGTGAATAAATTTGCAAGAATCACGTACAAAAATCTATTATTATATATAATAAGAATGTAAATGTAACATGACTGTACATTACACATTTTTGTTTCAAAATTTTTGAAAGTGAATAAGAATAAGTAGTGGAATACATTTCATTAATTTTTCGGGATGCCTCTCTGTCTGTCTGATTGTTTGAAAAGAATCACTGGTAAAGTACTGGGTTCAAAATAAAACCACACAAAGAAAATCATAAAACGAGCGAAAATAACTTTCTCTTTGTTTCAATAAAAACGGTCTACTCTATCAAAAGTTATTGTAATTTAAATGACGTATGTAATGAGTGACGTAAGTACGAGAGAAAAGTTGATAAGTAAATGGACTCAATACATTCAGATGATTTCATTAATCACTGTTTTTTACATAAGGTTCCACGCGAACGAAGTCGTCAACACAGTTAGTTAATATATAAAATTAACAAATATATGCTTACAGTGATTACACAGCAATGTGCGACGACGCCTATCGCGCGCAATGTCGAACGAGTCTACGAGAACCTAACAAATTTTGTAATCGGGTATTTACTGGCTTATCGTACAGATATAAGAACAAAATTGCAGAAGGTTAACAAACAGGTTGCAGAGACGGACTGTCCGCATTGTTAATGATGCAGACATTACAGAGTTCATAGAGCCGTTTCAGTTGCGCAGAGACATTACCTCACTGAGCTTGTTCTACCGTCCGTATCATGGCGAGCGTTCTGAAGAGTTATTCAACTTGATCCCTTCCTCTCCTTTTCATAACCGCTTCATACTGAAATGCTGAATGCGCTTAATGCACATAATATTTAGGGATATAATAGCACGCTTGAAACTGTATAAGTAATGCATCAGAGCTACTATCCAAGCAATATACGACACAGTATGACCTGCAATATTGTTATTAAGTGCATCTTATGCTTCTTGCTATATTAGGTATAATATTATTCTTACAACTACATATAATTTTATTTCGCTAGCTTCATTTATAAAAACAATGTTAAATGTAAAAGTTAACTCTGAAAGATGTGTAATTTCCATTTTTGATGATTGCCTTTCTCTACGTAGCCTCTTTTTAACCTCCAAACGTATTCCACTTAAATCTCTAGAAATCATATTTAATTCTAACTAATATTTAAATTTTACGTTTCATATATTTTCCTCCAAAGTTTTCTAAAAATTTGTGAAAATTAGTTAAACTATGAAGATTAATACGAACAAACAACAACTTTTTAATTTTATTTATATTGTACTGTGCACTATACTACAATTTAACGTAAACATATTTCATGTATGTTTTATCGCTTCCGTTAACTAAAAAAAAATTGTATACTTGCACATTTTTTTCTTTATTATTTAGTATTGTCCGAGTCAAACATTTTGGCTAATCTGAATATAGCTTTGAATTCAGCTTTGCGCATAGTACAGTCAAGAAGTTAATACAAAACAAATTCAAAATAATTATTATAGAAATTTAACATTGACATTTATTAATCTTAATCTCGATATTATACGCACAATATATTACGTGTTTAATCAATTATGATTCAATTTGGTATTTACATATTATATTAAGTATTTAGAATGTGGCAGTGTAACGATCATGTTACTACTTTCAGAAGATTTTGTAGAATAAAGATACGACTTCAATTGTGTCATTTTGTAGACGCTTAGACAGCTAATTTGCGTAAACTTATTTAATTGAGTTGAACAGCATATATGTACATAATACCAGATTACATACATATAGAATATTTGCAAAAGAGTAGAGATAAAAATGAATAGACAATATCATTTGAATCATTACTGAGGTAATAAAACAACAGTAAAAACTAAAAATGTACAACAGTAGTTGAACAATAGAGTAATAGACAAAGCTAGACTTTTAACAGTTTGCCACATCATCATCATCAGTTATAATAAAATTCAAATAACATTTAATCAACTGCTTGGTGAGTTTTAGGTGATTAGGTACTTTGATTGAATTATACCCCTTATGCAGTATTTGTTTCTATCTATGCGATATATCTTGTAGCATATATGTATATATTATGTGTGTTATTGTAAATAAAATATACTCATAATAAATAAATAATTTGTAATAAATAACGCCTTCCATAGAAACATCATTTTTCGAAGTGGATGAGTCTTCCTATAATAGTATTATAAACAAGAAAGAGAAAAGAACGAAAATAGCAATAACACGTAATTAACAACAACAAAAATATTCTAAATGCGACTGTATTGCAATTAGTAATGACAGGACACGTGTGTCAACGTGGGTGCAATATGGGCGAGTTACGTGCAAGGGCGAGCCTGCACTCCATTCATCTCAGCTGCGTCTTTCTGATACCTATATTTGTATTCTGCGCATCTACTTGAGAGCGGTTATAAAATTTGGCGCAGACTATACCAGGGTAATTACTGGATGTTATGTAAACTCATCAAAAATTATCTTAGGTCACAAGCCAACCATATCTTGTCATTTTGACTTTTGTTTAGAGTTACAATATATAATCGATCATAATTAGCCGGCTTCGCGTCGCTGCTTGCATGATTGTTTTAAATAAAATAGTATACGACTTGTTATTTTATGTTTAAGATAATCTAGAATTTACCTTAATATACCTGCTGTACATGAGTTAATAGATTGCGGATTTGTGAGAAGTTTATCACAAAATGATTGCCATTTCAGGCGTTTATTATATAAATATCAATATATATAATGCCTTTTTGTAACTTTAAATATTATATGACACTAACAATTATGTTGAAATAGCTGAATATTTATCGATTTAGGTAAATGTTTAAAAATACAATATACATATTATATATATTTTTCATTTTTTAAGTGCCTTATAAAGTTCAATCCTTGATTTCCATTTGGACTAACTGAAGTTTAATGTTATCAATAAATAATAAACTATTTACAAATAAACCAACAGATTTTATCTAAACCTTTAATTTGGATTATTAGATATTATTACATGTATGGAACGCGAATTATCTTATTCTTTAAAAACAATCTAAGGTCAAGTGTTGAACTGTCGGATGAATATAAGTTCACGTAACGTTGGACGACTGATAGATCATAAATAAATTCTGCATAATAAGTACCTCATGAGCATTTAAATCAGCGAAGCGAGATGTTGAAGTTCGTAATTTTGTTCACAATAATAACTATGGTGCGAAGTGGTGATTACAGTACCAACTTGGGTAGGATTAGGAGTGTTGCTCTCTTCCCCAAAGCACAAATCCTTCCTCCAGACGTATGTGACTGGTATGATGCACGCTTAACCGACGTCGAATGCACTTGTAGTAGCAACGCCAAAAGAATCACTACAAAACTGTTTGCCTTCAAAAACTTACGTGTGAATGCCCCAGAGACGTTAATTGCGATATCAACTGTTAATACGGAGGCGGAAGCTTTGGAGGTTTTGACGAAATACAAAACATGCAAATGTGGTGAGAACATGATTGTTCATGGTGCGTCTAGACCGATAAATGATAAGTTCTTTATACAGTACATGAAGAGCCCGGAATATGAATTACCCATGCTTACAATAATAGTTTCTAAATATGAAGAAACGAAAAGTGAAGTAGAAAACGTTATTCAATCAATTGATGAATTGAAAACAAGAGAATATACGTTATTATGTGAATATAATTGAAATTAGAAATCCTTAGGTACGTAAGTTTTTTTGAGATTAAATTATACTCTAATTTGTAATATAACTGTCCGTAACACCGCTAACGTAACGTGTAAATTTATGTATATGTAAGCTTACCAATAACTACCTGTATTGCAAGTAAATCAGCTATTCATATAAATATTAATAAAGTGGTAAATACAGTAACAGTTATAGGGAATTCAATTATAGAAGTTGTAATAACGTATGTCGTGTAAGTGCATGTAAAACTATTAAAAAATGTCAATGTATAAGCAGGTTGTAGGTTGTAGGTAGGGTATGTATTGTATGTGAAAAAACATGGTATCAACCTGTTACGGTGCCGTCACAACGGAACTGGCTTTTGCGGGATCGGTAAACGCATGAGTTGCAAGTTTCGGGCATAAAAAATGTTCTCAACGCCGTCTTCGCATTGGAGTAATAGGACTCGATTCGAACGACGCGGCTAATACATGTGGAGTATTGGAGCAACGAGACAGGTTCACTGAACACGGATGGACTCATAGAGATGATAGTTTAACAACACAGTTCGTCAGACACAGTGCTAGATGACAGTTCGAGAACGAGGATATGCAACAATTCTATAAGTCATTCACAACAAGCTACAAGCGAGGGATATAGACAACGAATCCGTGAGAAACGAATATATGAGCGACGTATTTACTGTTGTTAGTAACGGTCTTACGCAATAGCCTGTATTGTTCTGTAGAAGTTTCATTTATTAAATATTTTTACACTATGTGTCTGTTTTTTTAATGAATTCAACACACAAAACTATACAGCTACCGACCTGTGAACATGTGTTGTAATCTTGTATTCACATGAATATAATCCATATGGATGAAAAGATTACGTTCGAAGAGGATATTTTAGCCTTCTCAAATCCTTGCAATATATTATTTGGCTTTGTATTTTACATTTGAATATTTAAGTAATTCAATTCTTTACAAATCTAGTGCCAAACAGTCGAGCATCAATGTGTAGTGGATTTGTAAATTCTAATAAAATATCAAAACACTGGTAGTTTTTATCACATACGGGGTTAATAGAGACGAAGAAAAGGCAGAAATAATCGCTTTACATGCGAATGAGAACAAAGATAGACGGAAAAAGATAAGACGGGAATACATAGTAGTGAGGGACTTACGGAAATATTAATTTTTGAAGAATTTAAAGAAGCTGCGGATAAAACCTAGTAGGTAATTAAATATTTTTTTACCACGAACTATGAAATACTATGTTAAGAACTATAGTTTTCCATTACTTAAATGACTTGCGTTATTAAAAGTGAAACGAAATTGTAAAAATGACTCGAAAATTTCTATAAAAAATCTAGAACATTTTATTAGGAACATTTGGCAGATAATTTAGAAAAATAATTCCAAATTTTAATAAGTACTATACGTAATATGGATGCCATAAATCTACGGACAAGTAAATGTATGTAAATGCATGGTGTTGGTGTGTATTTCTCTTAAGATTTGTTCTTTCCTCTTAGTTTTATTTCTGTGAGTGAGATAGTTTTATTTCTGCGAATGAGATATTTAAGTCAAAACAACCCAGCCGAGTCCAAGCCCCTAAGAGTATATATTAAAAATACATAATCTATAATAGATAAGGATCACGAAGATTTATCTTGTTGTATCACAAAGATTTCTCTTGTTAAGTTCTTCAGTCAGTTATCTGCAGTCTTCCGGAGCTGCTGAAAAGTCTGAAGTGATTTCCAAGATTTTATAGGATGCTTGGTGTATTTGGATAAGTTGTAGGCATCAACTACTTCAGTAAATTTTGGATGAGGATTCCCTTTGATCAGCATTAACTGGACTTCAATTTAAAATCAGGTTCATAGTCAAGTGCCATCACAATATTTTTATATACTTTATGGACCATTCCATATTTTCGAAGTTGATATTTTCGACTCTTTCGTGAAACTTTCCTACGTACGCTTGAAACTGTTTACGTAATGCGTCAGGACTACTGTCCAAACAAACGACTCCAGTATGACCTGCAATAGTGTTATTGTGAATATTATAATATTTAATTATATACATTATAACTAAATTATTCATTCTCTTCCTGATTATCTAAGTATTGAACAAAATAAAAATAAACAATTATAAAAACACGAATTTGAAAGTTTGGGTTTTTCCCACAATCTATACAATAGTACTATAAAAACATCAACATTCAAGCTTTCAGCTATCTAGGCGATATTTGCAGACAGGTAATAAACAAGTTTTACATAAACATTTGAAAATTTTCTGTCTATAATAGTATATAATATAATAGTCCGGTGAAGCTGTTAAGGCCAATAGCGTAGTCAATTCGGGGGAAAAAAAACGATTCGATTTGTCACTTTTGTAATTATTGGTCCATGATAAACACTTTCATAGAAAATTTTACGCAATTAAACTCAAGATCATTTTATGAAGTATTTACCTTGTTCAAATAAAGCTACCAATTCTAAAGCAACGTTGACTCCAAATGAATATCCCAAAGTATAAAACTACGATATCACTTCAATCTGTTTCTTCAGTAACCGCAAGAAATAACTTATTTTACTTGCATACTTATACTACATTAGATATTATTTCATATGAATTTTGTTTGATATTACTTCAGAATATATTTTCAGAATATATATATATATATATATATATATTCAGGATATATTACTACACTATGATCTTTCAAAAGTTATAAATTATAAAACTAGTTTTATACCAAAAACTTTTATTTTAGCTCAAGATGCCTTCATTATATCATTTGCAATTGTTTTTATATTGTGGTAATTTAAATCTGGCGTTAGTTGTAAAACTATTGCAGGCATTTTAAGTCGTTCACACAATAATTTGAAACCGTGGTAATTTCCGTCAAATCGTGGACTCATCAATAAGTAAGTCTCATCTGGATCAAATTGTTGTTCGTTCTGAAATTATAATGGCTGTTGTTAAAAAATTACATTTTAAACAAAACTGAGTGGTCGAGGATTGTTGTTTGGCTATTAACAATGATTTTATATTTATTATGATTCTCTTTTCTAGGCTTTATATATGTAACTTTAACTACATTATCAATTAACTTTAGGTGAAATAGTGCACAAACACAAACAAAGAACCTATATTAAAGCTATTTAAAAAATCTAGAGGTGATTTTTGGCTTTGTTTCTACTTAAAACACATTTTTTACCTATTTGTTTAGCTTTTTCATAAATAACTACCGTTAAAAATGTTACATTACTATTTTTAAATGATCTACTATATATTCGTACCTCAATAATTTATTGTTGCCATATTTACTAAAACTTCAGTTCCTGTACATTCATCCTTTTCTATATATTTATAGAATATTCCGAATCCTATATTAAACTGATTATTCATTTGGTCTTCAATGTTCTCAACAAATTTATATTCACTCTTGTCATTTGTCTTCAAAGAATTCGTTTTGGTTTTTTTTTCAAATGTGCATTCAATTGAATCGCATTTGACTAGTCGAACTATAAAATTATTTTAAGCGTCAGATAAGGATCTTTATCCGGTAATAATTACAAATGTTATTAAAATCATTTTTGTTCAATTTTTAAATTTTGGATACTGTGTACATTTACTTTTGTATTTATTAGTTAATCTTATTTTATTCAAGCAATGTCATTTCTTATATACAACTTACAAACTAATTATTAATAAAAAGCATACCAAGTTCAATAGACTAGTAAGGTAAAGAAGAGCGGGAAGGCCAATTTTGTGGCGTTCTTCGCAGATCATATCGCATGTTAATATTAAATTATTTTCAAAGTCATCTTTCGATATGTATGAAAGTATAACAAACTACCTAAAACTTTAAAGATATTAAAATTTTAAATACTAGATATTACCACCGGAAATATTAAAATTCTAATGTAGTATGTGCAACTTAAGCATATATAAATTGGAATACAAAATCAGTCTAGCTTCGTATAGATTAAAAATGCTGAATAAATTTACCTCAAACCAACGCATATATTTTTGGACACAAAATTTAAATTATGTAAAATATTATTCCTTTCTAAATCAGATTCGAAATTAATTGTTTTTGTTGCGGTTTCAAAATAGCAATTATTCATTATAGAAATTCCTTTGATAATACCGTTTTCTCTCGTTTGTAGCAGCCTCTCACAAGCATCTTTCTTAATAAGATTTTCTAAACAAACTTTAACGGATGTATGAAACATTTTCCAATACCTGAAATCGTGAGTTTAAATTTATAAGTACCAACCCGCTCTGGCTTCGCATAAATGCAATGTACTGATTTGGATGTCATAAGTGTCTAAACGATTTATATCCACTTTTTGGTATTTTGTCATTTACAATTCATACTTATAGAAATTCTCATAAGAATCCTTGTATAACTTTTTTTACACGTAATTTAAATCTATGATAACTTCTAAGATATTTCTTGTAATTTGATGATATGAAATGAAGAAATCATTAACCCTAAAAACGTCAATGTCGATAGAGTCACTATCATATTTTGTTACTAGCCTTAGTTTAAAAATTAACAAATGCATTAAGAGGGGTATGAAGAATAATTTTCTTAACAACTCGTTTTATAAGGTACTCAACCAATTGGACACCATGTTCGGTTTCATCACATACTATGACATAATTACCTGTCGTTCCAAAGTCAACTCTGTATAAATAATGATTGATCATATTGTTTACCCATAATGTTAGATTTGACAAATAGACGAAGAATAAATATGCTGATGTCATGTCAACCATTAACAACGTATTACAGTCTACATCTAAATATAATCTATCTATACATATAATAAAAATGAAGTATCTGTATGTAATATCAAAATTAAATTTTTTTACTGATTGGGTACGAAAGTATACACGATATTGAAAACAAAAATGCAATTTTTAAAATTTATGTCGGTCTGTCTGTCTGTCTGTTTGTTCCGGCTAATCTCCGAAACGGCTGGACCGCTTTTAACGAGAATTCCACGGGCAGATAACTGTAATTACAGCGGGTTACTTAGGCTACTCCAAATTAGACTAGCTATTAACCGCGGCTTCGTCCGCAATGCTATCTCAAAAACGGTTAGATCGATTTTCACGAAAATTTCACCAGCAGATAGCGGCCAACATAACAAGCAATTTAGTCTATTTTGATTTAAACTAGCTATTAACTGTGGCTCCGCCTGCAGTAGTATCTCCAAAACGGTTCGACCGATCTTCACGATACTTTTACTGATAGATACCTTATAAAAAGTAATTCAAGCAATTTTAGTTTATACTAGCGGTTAACCGTGGCTTCACCCGCTGCGCTATTACCAAAACAGTTAGACCAATTTTCACGGGACTTTCATTGGTAGATAGCGAACCTTATAAAAAGTAATTGAGATTATTCTATGTTAGACTAGCTGTTACCTGCGACTTAGTCTGCATGAAATTTAGCAAGATTTCAACTCATTCTTTATTTTTAATAAGAGAAATAATTATCATCCTATTTTTTACAAGTCGACAGTATAATTATTAATAACATTAATGATATAGAGGTCTTCCTAATAAGATCTTAGATTTTAAACGTATTACGTAAAGAGTTCCATAATACAATTTCTTGCGGAACAGACAAGCGTTCATTTTTTGTATAGTCACAAAATGTTTTTTAAATTATTGTTTCATTAGTTCCTTATACAGTGTAAGTGAGCACTGAGGTAGTTATATGGTGGGTTAAGGTTCCAAATATGTTGCTGATGACAAACCTCATTTGGCACGCTGTTAGTATTTATATATCTAATGTACACGTTACATGTTACTTTTAGTGTCGTGCGCGTAGTACTTCCAATTGACTTTAAAGAGCGTTTCTGTAATTGTACATAGTCTCACAACTCACAATTCTATAATTATTTAATACGATTTAAAAAAAAACGCGTGCGGAGCTGCGGGTACAGCTAGTACAAAATATTACTATTTTCTCCCTATAAAGTAGCAAGTATCTCGTAAATTAAGTCCGCAAATGATTATGCGAAAAAGTATTGATTTTGCAACTTCGATACATAAGATAATACATTCTTTATTATTTACTGTTGAAATCAAGTATTTTTCAAGTATTTTATGAATGTTAAAGTGTCCGAACTGAGTCTGATAAGAAGAGTATTTTATTTCTCCATATAGTTAAGCAAGCCTTCGAATTAAAATTCGTTTACTGTGTATTCACTTTTGCACATACATTATTGTTGATGTCCTTAAGTCCACGTGTGCATTGCTTGGAGTAGAAATATCGGGCCGACCTAAATTCACTTTAAACAATGTTTCCTATGTTTTATATCTAAAAATTGTTCCAAATTTACAATTCAGTTAATATCCTTGATGTATAATGTAACCTTTTACTATGCTTATTTGTTAATTATACGACAATGGAATCGTACCCATCACTTATATTGTTACTTTGATTATCCACATTTGGCATATTTACAAGAATCATTCCTTTATGTTTATCACAAGAGGCACGCTGTTGGAACGTTCTAGATTCGTCTGTAGATCTATAAACGAGTTTACTTAGTGGTCGTACAATTTCTTTAGCGATACTCTCACTGATTAACTTTTGGAGTGTCTTCAAAAGAACATAAAAAATATATTAATGCAGAAGGTGTGTAGAGTTATTATATTTTTATATCCGGTTAATTATCTCCTAATTTGATGCTTACTTTTTTCTCTTAAGAATTGTTGGATATAAACACGCTGGGTATATCAACAATTTGGTAACTCCTATCTAAGACCAAACATGACATTCTGAAATCTGTATCTTGGGTATTATAAAAGTCATTTATTACCAGGAATAATCCGAATTTTTTAACACAATGCGTCACTTGCTGGAAACATGAAAATAATTGAATCATAGTTTCAAAGAGAAATATTTATTAAATTAAATTATACTTTTTTTTATATCATAGAAGGTAAACGGACAGGTGGATCGCCTGATATTAAGTGATTACCGCCGTCCATAGACGCTGACATATTAAAGGCGATTGTGGAAGCTGATGATACACAATCTACGGCTGAATTAGCAGCAGCTTTCGACGTTAGCGTCAAAACAATATTGGTCCATTTGCGTCAAATTGGCAAGGTAAAAAAGCTTGACAAATGGGTGCCCCACGAACTCAATGGTCGCCAGCGCGAAGTACGCGTCGAGACGTGCCTTGCACTGCTCAACAGACACACAAATTAAGGAATTTTGAACCGCATTGTTACCTGCGATGAAAAATGGATTCTGTTTGATAACCGCAAGCGCTCAGCAAGTTGGTTGGATCCTGGTTCAGCACCTAAACAATGCCCTAAACGAAAACTTACTCCTAGAAAAGAGATGGTCACTGTTTGGTGGCGCCGGTGTGATTCATCACAGCTTCTTACCAAATGGGGTGAGCATTACTGCAGATGTGTACTGTGAAAAACTGAACACAATGATGGAGAAGCTGGCACATCTCCAACCAGCATTGGTCAATCGCTCGTCTCCGCTGCTCCTGCACGACAACGCGCGACCTCATACTGCACAGCAGACGGTCTCCAAGTTGCAAGAACTGGGGTTGGAAGTTCTCCGTCATCCGTCCTACTCACCAGACCTTGCGCCTACAGACTACTACTTTTTCCCGAATTTGGATAACTCCTTGGCGGGAAAAAAATTCAATACCCGAGAGGCAGCACAAAATGCCTTTGAAGAATTTGTTGCCTCCCGTCCAGCTGATTTCTTTAAGAAGGGCATCAATAAATTGCCACTGCGTTGACAAAGATGCATTGATTGCATGGGTGATTACTTCGATTAATACAAATAAAAAATACATGAAAAAAATTCGTTTAAATTTTTTCATACAAAACGGCAATTTCATAGGTAAAGACCTAATATTAAGGTATATATTTTTAAATCATTCATACCGTCATTTTGTTTTTTCGAACTGACTACGCTATTGACCTAGCAAGGTCTTAACAGCTCCACCGGACTGCACCGGACCAAGTCATTGATTATGACTATATAATCTATACTAATATGAAGAGTTTGTTTGTTTGTTTGGTTGAACGCTATGATCTCAGGAACTACCAGTCCGATTTGAGAAAATCCTTCGGTTTTAGATAGCTCATTTATCAAGGAAGGCTTTATATCATCACGCTAAGACTAATAGAAGCAGAGCACCAATGAAAAATGTTTCAAAATCGGGCACTTTTTTCTTTTCGAGAGATTTCGTTAGCGTTAGTATTGTATACGTTGCCATGGTAACGTGGTAAGTTTTTATCGCAAACATTTTCAAAGTTTATTTTGTTTTCCTATTCAAAAAGTTTATACTACTTTTATTTCCAAATTTTTACTTGTTCTCTATTACGTATTATAAAAATAAAGTTTGTGTGTGTACAATTAAAATAATAACTTTTTGATGAATGGAGTTGGCTACAAATGACCAAAAAAAATCTTTTTTATACTTTGTCTATATTTTTAGATTATTATATTTTGTCTGTTTGTTTGTTTGTTCCGGGTAATCTCCAAAACGGCTGGACCTATTTTAACGGGAGTTTTACTTTTTACTGCCAGATAGCCGAAATTATAGCGGTTGACATATTCTATTTTATTTGTCCGCGGTTACGTCCGCATTGCTATTTCCAAAATGGTTGGACCGATTTTCACAGGGTATTCACTGGTAGATAGCAGACCTCATAAGAAGTAATTTAGGTTTTTTATTCGCCTTCGGCCGCAGTAGAATATCCGTAATGCTTCAACTGATTTTCACGGGACTTTCACTGGCGGAGAACTCAAATTATAAGAAGTAACTTAGACTATTTTATTTTGTTACTCAAGATTTTCGCCCGCAATATCCTACTATCTCCTAATCGGTTGGACCGACTTTCACGCGATTATGGCGGGCAGATAACTGGCGAGCTCGGAAGATGTTGTCCCGCCCCGATAATAAAAAGAAAACCTTGACAAATTATACCTAAACCTTCCCCATGAATCATCTACTGCTGAAAACGGCATGAAAATCCGATCTGTAGTTTTTGACTTTATCACGAATAGATAAACAGACAGAGTAGAGGACTTTGTTTTTAACCGACTTCGAAAAAGGAGGAGGTTACTATGTTCGGGTGTATGTATTTTTTTTTTGTATGTTAATCGATATTTTCGTCAATTGTGAACCGATTTTAATAATTCTATTTTTATTTGAATTGGTACACTATGTAGTGATGAACTGCTACCTGTGCATTCGTCCGTGTGAAATTGATTAAAAATATGTCACAACCGCGTGAGACGTGTGCTTTACTAGACTCTAAGAATAAATGTACATAATTGAAAATCATATATTTGTATGTAATATGAATTACATCATATTTTTGGTCAATTTGGTGGCCATATTTATTTATTTACCGCGTTTGCGTCTACATAACTCAGTGATTATAACAACGTATAAGAATAATTTAAGTATATCGACAGTATGGGCATATTATATCTATATAATAAAAGATTTAAGACATATTGTTCGATAATGTATAGTTTTGAATAGATATTTTATTGAAATCCAAAACAATGTTCATAATAGTCAAAACATATTTTAAGAAAGTCAAAGCAACCCAGCCGAGTCCAAGCCCCTAAGAGTATATAATAAAAATATATAACCTATAATAGATAGGTATCACAAAGGTTTCTCTTGTTAAGTTCTTCAATCAGTTTAGGATCCAGTGTCTTATTTATAATGTCCACAATTCTGCAGTTTTCCGGAGCTGATGAAAAGTCTGAATTGATTTCGAACATTTTTATAGGATGTTTGGTGTATTCGGATAAGTTGTAGTCATCAACTAGCTCTGTCGCTTTTGGATGAGGAATCCCTTTTATCAGAATCAACTCCGACTCCAATTTAAAATTAGGTTCGTAGCCAAGTACCAGCATAATCTTCTTATACGTTGTTTCTATAACTAATTTCTTGTATTCGTTTGAAAAAGGTATGAACCTAATGTTGTCCAGGACTTGTTTTACTTTATCAGACCATTCCATATTTTCAAAGTTGATGTTTTTAGACTCTTTAGTGAAAAGGAAATACATATAGTTGAGAAATACATCCTGTAGTTCTGTATCGGATAGCTGTCCTACGTACGCATGGAATAGTATACGTAATGCCTCGGGGCTACTGTCCAAGCAGTATACGATTCCAGTATGACCTGCAATATCGTTATGGAGCATATATGTACATTAAAAGTAATTAAAATTATTCAGTCTTTTCCGAACAATATAAACAGCCGAGTACTGGACAAAAATTAAAGTAAATATAGTAAACACAATAAAATATGATGAATGAACCTAAATAATATAGAAAAAAAAGCAACAAATACTATGAAATTGAGAGTTTGGGTTTTTTCCACAATCTATATAAAAAAAATGTTCTATAAAAATATCACACAAACGTTCACCTTTCTAGACGATGTTTTTTTTCAGTCAGGTAAAAAATAATGTTACATACATATATATTCCCAAAATTTCCGTTGATAAAAATTGAAGAGTAATGAAGAAAAAGCGATTCGATTTGCCACTTCTCTAATTATTCGTCCATGACATACATCTCTTTAGAAAATTTTACGTCTTTAAACTCAAGGACTTTTTTATTGATATTAAAGTTCTGATGTTATTTCAAATATGTATTTAAACTATTAACCTTCTTGTTCAAATAAAGCTGCCAATTCTAAAGCAATATTGACTCCAAATGAATATCCCAAAATATAAAACTTCGATTTCACTTCAATCTGTTTCTTCAGTAACTGCAAGAACATGAACTTATTTTACTTTCATATATATAATTCATATAGTGCTACTTCCTATAAATTTTGTTTAAAATCACTTCGGAATATGAAATTATTTATGTCTATCTAATATAATTTTCATTTATCAAAAATTACCTAACTAGTTTATCACCGAAATATGTTATTTTAACTCAAGGTACCTTCATTATATCATTTGCAATTGTTTTCATACTGTGGTAATTTAAATCCGGTGTTACTTGTAGAGCTATTGCAGGCATTTTAAGTCGTTCACACAATAATTTGAAGACTTGACAATTTCCGTCAAATCCTGGAATCATCAATAAGTATGTCTCATCTGGATCAAATTCTTGTTCATTCTAAAATATTAAGGAATCGGATTAAAAATTAATATTTAAAACGGAACTGAATTATCAGTAATGTTAGCAGCGTTGCATTTAAATTGTTTTTTTTTATATTCATATTTTTGCATTAACTTCTTATTTGTTATTATTGTCCTTTCCAGGCTTTACACCATATATAACTACGACTACATTATCATTTAACGTCAGTAGAAATTGTGCTTAACCATAAACTCAAGAATCCATAGTAAAAATATTTATAAACTGTATAAGTGATATTTGCTTTAGTTCTAAGTAAGAAAAATAGTTCATCTATCTATATTTATTTTCCGTAAACAACTAAAGTCAAAGGTATTACATTAATTATTATTATACTTAGATGATTCACTGGATCTAATATGTGTTCACATACCCCATTAGCATTAGGTATTTTTGTTGTCATATTTACTAAAACTTCGGTGCCTGTACACTCCTCCTTTTCTATATATTTATAGAATATTCCAAATCCTATATGAATCGGATTGTTTAATTCTCCTTCAACGTTATCAACAAACTTCTGTTCTCTCTTGTCATTCATATTCAAATAATTTGTTTTGACTTCTTTCGAGTTAATAGATTTTTCAAGATCTTTAAACACGTTTGTGATTTTTCTCAAATGTACATTCGATTGAATTCCATTCGAATCGTCAAACTATGAAATAGAAAATAAATGTTTTATACATTTCGTAATTTTCTTTAGTTATCGGGTAACATTTAAATTTTTTACTAATGTAGTTTCTGTTGTATTTTGAATGTTTAAGTAGTATGTATTTGCTTTTTAATATTAATGTTTGTTTATTGGAGTAATAAAGTTTGTTTTATAAAGCTTACAAAATGATTACTTACATATATATAAAAGTAAATTAGTAATAAAACGCATACCGTATTCATCAGACCAGTAAGGTAATGAAGAGCGGGAAGACGAATTTTGTGGCGTCCTTCGCAAATCATATCGCATGCCGATATTAAATTATTTTCAACATCATCTTTCGATGTATATGAAATTATAACATAATACCTAAAATTAAACATACATTAAAATTGTAAAAATAAAATATTATGGAATTAATTGAAGTATATGTAAATTAAAATGCAAATTTAATATAGGGTTATATTAATTAGAATTGCTGAACAAACTTACTTCAAGCCAACGCAAATACCTTTGGATACAACATTTAAATTATGCAAAATATTATTCCTTTCTAAATCAGAATTCAAATTATTTGTTTTTTTAACTATATCTGTTTGGGGTTCGCAATTGTTAAATATAAATATTCCTTCGATAGTCCCATTTTCTCGCGTTTGAAGCAGTCTCTCACAAGCATCTATCTTTACAAGATTTTCAAAACACACTTCTACGCATACATTAAGTTTTTTCCAACACCTGAAATTGTTAATGTATATTAACAGGTATGTATCCTTATGTATTTAAAAGACAACGTGTCTCAATTATTCTATTGTTTTATTTGCTAATTGTGTTCTATTTAGGTTTAGTAAAACTTTGTTACAATAGGTACTATACGAATCAAGTTATTGGATTAACGGTTACTTACGTTTAAACAGAATCAATAGATAACAATGTGCTGCAATATTATATTGAAACTAATAAATATTAAGCAATCCGATGTAGCAATAAATCTATCTTCTATATATATATAAGAGATTCCCACCTATATATTGACTCATCACGATATCTCTGGAACCATAAGGCGTAGCGACTTGAAATATGGTAGGAATATTCCTTTCGCCGAGTAGAGGTCAGCTAAGAACAGATTTTACGAAATTCCACCCACAAGGGGGGTTGCGGGGGGGGGGGTAATCAGGGCGGGACAACGTCAGCCGGGCCCGCTAGTAACTAATAAAGTAGCAAAAAATAACAATACAAAAATCAAACTTTTTTGTTTAAATTAATGTCTGATTTTTTGACTTTAGAGTCACAACTTAAAAGGCAAAACTCACAAATCGTTTTATTACTGCCATAACATATTTCATAGTACCTTAAATTTTGTTCAAGAACTGGCGCTGTGGGATGAACCAAACGTAGTGTTAAGGCGCCTACAACCTTCAGTACCAGTAGGTTCCTTCAGTACAATACTCATATAAATTCTGCCGCTGGTTCTCATGATCATTTCCATAATGAAGTCAGTGTCAACGATGTCATGCTATTATACTTTATTACTAACCTTAGTTTTAACTGAAGAAATCCACTGAGAGGTGTGTTGAGAATAATTTTCTTAACACCTCGTTTTATAAAATACTCAGCCAATTCGATACCAAGTTCGCTTTCATCGCATATTATGACGTAATTACCTGTCGCTACGAAGTCAATTCTGTGCAAATAAATATTGTTGATTTTGTACTTATAGTTTTTAATTTTTACGTAGAAAAACGTGGAAAAAATATTAAACTCGCTGGTGATTTTAGTTACTAACATTTCGATGCTTTATTATTAATACTTCAGGCGGAATTGCAAAGTAACGGCTTCTGATGGATTTCCTTAAATTGACACCTTCACTAATCAAATATATAGACGTAGTGTTCAATATGAATTAGGAGAATGTTACGTTAACGTGTATAAAGTACTGAAATGCAAATATCGAGCTGGTTTAAATTCACATTTAATGTTTGTTTTTCTACGTTCAAATTCGTCTAAACTAGTGATTCAGTTACTATCCTTAACTAAGTAACATATTTTTACTATGCTTATTTGTTAAAAAACGAAAACTGTATAGTACCTTTCACCAATGTGGTTAATCGGATTATCCGCAACTACCATGTTTACAAGAACTCTTCCTCTTTGGTTTTCACCTGAGACACACGGTTGTATAGTTCTAGAATCATCTATAGGTTTATAAACCAGTCTGGTTAATGGACGTACCATTCCTTTTGTAATACCATCACCAACTAACCTTTGGAGTATCTTCAATGAAACGTATAAATATATATTAGGGAAAGAGAATAAAAAGTTATTATTTTTTGTATATCTGCTTAAAATAATTAAGAAAAATTAAATGTTTAAAAAATATCTTAAACAACGTTTAGCTTTTGTTTTTCATTTATTCACGTAATCAACTTTAATTTTAAATTATTTAATTGGGGCTTACCTTTTTCTCTTCAGTATTATTGGAGATAAACACGTTTGGTAAATCAACAATTTTATAACTTTTATTAAAGTCCAACCATGACATTTCGAAATCTACATCTTGGGTGTTATCGAAATTATTTATCACCAATAATAATCCGTGTTTCTTAAGACATCGCGTGACTAGCTGTGAATAATGTGATTAATAAATAAAATATTTATGAAATTAGCAATATTTAAGTATGGTATATCAACTTATCTTCTATACTATAATAAAACTGTAACAAGACCAAATCTGTACATAAAATATTTTTTAAAAATTATAATCGGGGTAGACTTTGTTATCGATATAGAAGCCAAAAATAACACTTTTAAATTTTTGTATGTCTGCCTGTCTTTTTGTTTGTCAGTCTGTCTGTCCCTATGAACACGCATCACTCTGAAAGTACTGAACCGATTTTGACGAGACTTGGCACAGTGATAACTAATATTATAAGGCTACATCTAGGTTACATTTAGGATACTTTTTGTCTCATAAAACGCAAAGAATTCTCCAACATAACAGACGAAAGTCAAAAATTTGTAGTTAATGAAATTCTTGACAGATTTTGGTAAAATTATTTGTGCTATATATAGCAGACAGATAAACTAAATATTAAAGCTATATTTCCCTAAGCTACTTTAAAAAAAATACCAAAAAAAAAAATATCGCTGTGTTCCGAACCGTCGCCTCCGTCGGACCATATAATGTCCAGTACGTTATAACTGAGCTACGGCTACATAGCATTTCTATGCGTATATCAACCACATATGAAAAATATGTGTAAACGAAGCTGTCTCTTATATGTTGTTACATTTATTTTATTGTATAAAAAATGTTTGCTAAATAGAGGTGACAAGATTTTTTCCTAAAACATAAACCTAGATAATAGTTACATTGCATTGTAAAAGATGAATCTGAATCAGAATTCTATAAGTACGTGTGTTGTTTCGATATTTGATAAAATTAGTTTTCTAAATATTGTTGAGTCTTTAAGTAGTTGGGTTCGGGTTTGTGAATCTACGATTAAAGTAATCAGTTGAGGTGTTTGCATTTACCATACTATGTTGTATTATTTCAAAAGCTCTTTCACTGTTAGAAAGGTATATTATCCCAAGTTCAGTATCTCAGTGAAAAAGGTGGTTTATATTTCAAAAGTAAAATAAATTTGACAAAATTAAGATTGAATGCAGATTTCACGTATACTTTACAAATTCTTGTAAAACAAACAACTAAAACAAAATGGAAATTTAATGTAGATAAAGTTTAATTTTTACAGTATGTTAAGTGAAGAAGTTACAAGAGGTACTGGAAAGACATTTATCGGCAATATATGTAAGTTAGTTTTGATCTTTATTGGACTCTTAGGTAATAGGTATATGTTTGAGCGAGTCCCTGGACAGTTTAGATTCACAATTAGAAGTGCTAGATGCCGCTGCAATTGGGTTTTAGGTTTTTTAAGATTATTCGCGTTTAAAAATACAGTTGAAACCTGTAATAACCGATTTGGTGCAGACGAAGTTGCACGGGTCAGCTAGTACATACTATAAATTTGAAAACCTATTATTCAAACTCATATTTTAGAATATTTTGTAGAATTAGTGTGACGAAATGAATTACTTACTTGCTTTAATATTCCCCTAAACGTATTAATAACAATATCGCAACCTTCTCCTTTGGTGTTACATTTGATCATATCTAAAAAACTACCGTCTTGAGAATTGCCAATGTTATCCACTGAAATGCATCATGAAATGTATTAGAAGTAACCGTTAATTTACCCTAACTGCGGTTTTTTCTTCTTATTTATTAGCAGAACAAATTGCTATCGTTCTTTCCTTTCTATGTTTCCAGTCGTAAAGAATTCTTTAATTTTGATATAAAAACATTATTAAATAATTGTCATGGGTAAAATGTCTGATATGTCTGAAAAGATTCAGCAGTGGACGATAACGATATTAACGTAATGATGTAAATATAATTATTAACATAATGATATTATGATATGAATAGTAAAGGAATGAATGATGACTGAAGTTCATTACTATTACTATTATCGCCGTCGCTCTCTGCCGAATCTCCTTAGACTCAAAATAGACGTAAGCGTTTAGGCGGCACATAGGCAGATATTTATATATTACGTATGGTTAACATACGTCATATAGATAGCTTAGTTTGGTTCGCATTGCTTTATCCAAGATATCAACTCAAGCCGAGGTTCAACCAGTTTGGTACTCTTCAGCTAGTTACCCTGAATAACCTTAATCATTAGCCTAAATATACCGGTGAAGCTGTAAATACCCATGAGGCTAACAACAGTTAGTCAGTTCTAAAAAAAAGTGCCGAGTCTCTCTTCTTGTTCGCTTTAAGATTAAATGGAACAAAATAACAGCATAACTTTACTTACATAAGCAATAAATACTTTTTTTACCTTGAAAATTGGGAAATAATTTCATTAGAAGTAATTTATTTTCCTCATTCTTTACTGTTGTGTAAACAGTAGACTCTAAGGCTAAACATAATGATATAACTGCTTGACCCAGAGGTTTTACTCCGTCAGTTATTAGGACTGAATTGTGTTTACGCAAATTACATTTCATTGCCTGCAGTAAAACAAAAAAATCCATTAATTGTTACGCAAAAGGCCTCTTTGTTATATTAGACTAGGTTAAACAAAGCTATGACAATAGTCCAACGGAACGTAGCACTTTTAACTTAGTTAATGTTTCAGTTAATACCTTCAGTACTCGCCATTGCAGCTGATAAAATTGTCAAGTCCCTTAAGGTAAATGGCATTAGTTAAACCGGAAAAAAGCACAGAGGAAAAATACCAAAAATATTCTTATATTTTCTAACTCTTGGTGCGTTGAAACTAAATCGTTTCTGGCTCACTTATGCATAACTACTTCGCTGTTTTTGACGATAGTCAATAATGGATTTTCACAAAAACAAGCTTCGTATATATTTGTATTAAAAATTGCAAATATTTTAACGGTGATATTAAAACCTAGAAGTATGAATTAACTTTATTATACCTCAAATTGAATTCTTTAAATAGTATAAAATGAATTAAAACGATATTGATAAAAATAAATTAGTTTGCATAGTAACAATAGTTTTCCAACGAAATCACAAGTTGTTCAAATAGCACCAGAAACTGGCAGAAAATTTTAAATTTTGTATTTTTCACTAACGAGATTTAAAAAAATACTTAGGTCGAGTCCTTTTTTTTGCATAAAAATCTTAATTGGCATATCATAATTTGTTGCACCGCTTTAATGTAGTTTAAATTTACCGCAATATTGTGATTAGTTCGCGAACAAAAGAAGCATACTTTGGTTACGTTGCACCACGTGAGGAGTCACCAATATTGTTGTTGTCTAATAGACTGTCCTCATGGTCTAAATTCTTGCGTTGCACAGTATATATGTGTTGTTTTGTTACAATATTACCTCCGGGTGAGTATACAGTTGCGGCTGATCTTAATAAAGCCGAGTTAATTGTACTCCGTGAGCTTCAGCGTAACTATTTCTCCACTGAATTAAAGAATCTTAAATTCAGCAAACCTTGTAGTCGCGCATTTCAGCGTTTGAAACCCTTCTTACAAGATGAACTCATACGAGTTTGTGGTCGTTTGAGCCAATGAAACTTGGCATTTGATCAGAAACATCCGGTAGTTTTGCCGCGAATGGACCATATTTTTAGATTATATGGTCTTTTAGTGGATTATTATCACAAAATAAATTGTCACGCTGGTCCTGATTTATTGATGTCGATCCTGCGACGAAAATACTGGATATTTTCCGCTCGTAATTTGATTCGCTCTAGGGTACACAAATCTGTGCCATGTTATAGGCTCCGTCCGAGAGCTGCTGCTCCGGAAATGCCCGACCATCGTTCTCGTCGTATAGTAGAGTCAGTTAAGCCATTTGCACACACCGGAACGGATTACACCGGTGCATTTAGAGTAATGATTTCACGTGGGCGTGGTATTCGCTCGACGAAGGCTTACGTCTGTCTTTTTGTTTGCATGACAACTCGTGCAATTCATATAGAATTAGTTGGTGACCTAAGCACATCAAGCTTCATGGCAGCGTTTAAAAGGTTTTTATCGCGTCGTGGCCCTGTGGGACAAATGTATTCGGACAATGGCACAAATTACGTAGGAGTTAAACGTAGTATCACAAAAATGCATGCATTTTTAAGATCAAAGTATTTTAACACTGAATTTGCTCAAGTATTAGCTGAAAATCGCATCAAATGGTCGTTAAATACTCCCACCGTTAGTCATTTTGGAGGAAATTGGGAAGCCAACATAAAGAGCTTAAAATCACATCTGTATCGCGTAATAGGCGAGCAGATACTTTCCAGTGGAAGTGGTTATGAACACCCGCCCACTATATCGGACGTTGTCTAGTGATCCTTCAGAGCCACTAGCACTAACGCTTGGTCGAGTGGGTAGCAATAGTCGCATCGCTCCACATAGTGCGTCAAATATCGTTGTATATGACAGTTTCAATCTAGACTTTAGTGTCCGTGAGTGGTGAAGGAGAACAATCTGGGCAGTGCGTCGAGAACAACCTCCTAGCCGGCTAACCAGGTGAAACTGCAACGCCACGATATATGTGCCAATTTCCTTCCCAATATTGTAATATTGTCTCCATTGTTATATAGCTGATCACAATATAGCATAAAATTCGCACCCCCGCAAATACAGTCCATTCATATAGTATACAACTTCAATGGCGCCGAGAACGCAATGACACCACCAATCATTTTTAAATATGATATCCAGCATAAAAGGTATTTTTGTAAAAAAAAATATTGGACTGCTATTGAGAGTAACACATTTATAAGGAACAAAAAATTCGTAAGAATAATATCTGTAAAACAATAAACATAAATGTATACTTCAAAAACACTACTGAAATTATTTTTCACAGTTTTTATAATTCACTTATCAGCAAGTTTTTTTACATAACGAGCACCTAATGTTATTTTATTTTAAGTATAATCTGCAGTTCAACTTACCAAACAGTAGAATGCATAGAGGTAAGGAACCGGTACAGTTGCTGCGTCTTCTAAACTCCAGTATTCAGGTACTGGCCATATTAAATCTGGATCAACCATCAGTGAATTATTTTCATCTGTTGTATGTACTACACCCATTACTCTGTCTAAACTGGAAATGATTGGGATAATTATATAATTTGCTTTTATTAACATAACTCCATTTTGTTTGTTTAGTCATGTTTGATAAAATAAAACTATACACCATCGATCTACTACAACTTAACATGAATTATTTTAGTTTGAGATTTCCACAGTTATTTACGGGGTGGTAGGGTTTTATAGCCTGACTGGGTCACAACCACCATGTATATGGCTAAAAGGCCGTCATAGTGATTCGCTTCTGCAGGGCGTGTTTCGGGATTAGCCTGTGCATATCCAACTTTTCGCAGGCCGGTATAACAGCGGCGACCGGCGATGGATAGTGTGTCACTTGGTGGTCACCATTGTTTTTGGATTGTACTATGCTTACCATCAGGCATAGTGCCGTCATTTTGTAGTGCTACAATAAAAAAAGAAAAAAAGTTATAAGCGCAATTCGTTTCGATCTCTATTATACTATCAACATGTGGAAAAACTGGGAAAAACAAATTTCTTGCCTTATGATTTATTTGCATTTAGAAATAAGTTATTTCATGGAAACCAATTACAAATTTCAGTTCATACTATTATTTTTTAAATAACTAACCTCAACATTTAATTTTTACACTTTGAATATAATTAAAGTATCTGTCGTCTGCAATGAGAATTATGTCAGCACAAGTGTCAACCATTAGAGACAAATCATTTATACATACTAGGAACTAAAATGGTCCTAAAATATAGCCCTGCGGGACGCCAATCTGAGACAACACTCTCGCAGAGTTTGCCCCATCTATACTATCTTTCTATAAGAGCGATATTTTAAATAAATGACCGAAGTCGTGAACAACTCCACAAATACCTCCATGAGACAATATACCTCCATAATCTAATGAGAAAATACATATATTTTTACGGTTTTAACTTTCAAAATATTTTCTAATAGCAGGCCCGTTGGACGTAGTCCCGTCTTGATAATAAAAAAACCTTAACAAATTATATACTATATACCTAAGCCTTCCCTATGAATAACTTTATTTACTGATGAAAACCGCATGAAAATCCGTTCAGTAGTTTTTGAGTTTATCGCAAATAGACAGACAGAAGTAGCAGAGAACTTTGCTTTATAATATGTAGTGATAATATCATAAAATTACTACAAGTGTTGTTTGTTCTGCTTTTGTTTTCGCCCTACTTAGTATTCTAACCATAAATTAAATTCATAATTCTTTATTGTAACACACTTTTAGTCTAAATCATAAATAAGGTGATTAAGTTCTACGTTTTAAGTAATTAAGTTGGTTGAAACTTTTCAACATGACCATAATATTTAGTATATGTACTGAAAATTACTAGTTATAACAACACGTCTAACAATTTATTGCAATAACCTTCTTGCCTTTATGCTTTATTCTAAGTGGGATCAGCAGAACATATTTTCGTCGTCCACTGTTCTCTATCGTTTGTCAACTTCATTCATATTTATTCTACACACAATTCATCCATACCTCTATCGACCTTTTCTAGTCTTATATCATCATTCCTCTTTATTTTCATTCCTTATACTTTTCTATATGATTTTCGTCTTTCCTCATGACAACTCCAACCTATTACACCTCAACTTTTCTGCCAATGATACTATTTCCAAATTTTCTCTGATATACTTATTCAAGCTTTTAATACATACAGTGTTTTCTGTTAACTTATATTTACTCACTTTTTATTGATTCCACTATAGTCAAAAAGCTTTCCATTAAGCTCGTTCGTATGAATCGGAAGTCCGGTATAAGAAATCTGAAGAATATTTTTGCTTATTTAGAACTATATTTAAAAAGAAAATTTAAGATAAATATAGATTATTTTATTTATAGTGTTCGGACAGCGCATCGTTAGGCGTAGGTTAGAATCTTTGCGAATGAACCAGAACTTGCGGTGAATGAAAACGTTGTGACGAAATTATTGCATGATGGCAGGGTTGATCTAAACTCAAGTTGAAAATCCGTCACCAAGCTATATATAGGTGTTTTTGTAGCTGTAATTGACAAATAGTCCTGTCTACGTTTACCATGAACTTTTTAGACCACTTCATTATTTAAGATCGGATGAAATTGCGTTGTAACGCTAAATCTATAGCTTTTAGAATTTAAAGATAATTGTAAACAATTACATTAATATCGCCTTTTAAGTCTCTTGGGTCTTCTAATATAGCCTTGTCAAGAAATACTACAGTTTCCATGATAACTCCTGCGCACCTGTTGTCAAAGAAATCAAATGATATATCATTAAATCAAATATAATAATAAAGTTAACAATGTTAGAAATCAATTTTAATTAATACACTGTCCCAATAATCATAACAGTCCAAAAAAGGAATGTAATATTTTTAAAGTTACACTGTGTCATATCTGCGAGTTTCTTTGTTTTACTATAACTGTTACGGACAGCGAGCATATGCAAGTCGTAGTCCGGTGAAACTGTGAAGGCCTTACAAGGCCAATAGCATAGTCAGTTCGAAAAAAAAAAAACATTTGACATTGAATAGTGAATAGTTATAGGAAGTGAAAGACGTGAATTTATTATGCTTTAGTTTGTATTACATATTGTTCTAGTACGTAGAAATTCACAGTTTGTTAGCAATAAGTTTTTATATGAACATTAACGAACGAATGGATAGACAATTTATTAGGGTTAAGTATTGTTGTAATTTGTACAGAGCGTAATAAATAGAAGTGAATAGGAATACAGACAATAGGACGTGGCCACATGCGAGCTTTAGAGTCGTGTGAGACTGGTGTTTTCTAAAAGAGTCTCAGTCGAGCTGATTTCGACCTAATGCGGGCCACACGCATACAATACGTTCATAGGCGCGTCACAGCTGCGAGACCTTTTAAATGAGAAGTATGAACTTTCAACTAAACAATAATTCCATAGACTCTGATCGGCACGGTCACCGGGTGGATTCTGAGCGATAGAGTCTAATGCGATTATTGACACGACGGAGTCTGATAAGAACGAACATAATATATAGAGCAAATAGTTCGAGTGGCTGTATAAATATTTCTTGATCGTTCGAGAGTCAAATACTGAGAACTTCGATTAGAAGAAAGAACTTATGTTAATAGAATACATCACACAAATATTGCGGATAGAGGTGATTTACGACAACCTCACATATATTCGCAATAATAACTTTTAAATATCTGAACAGATTAAAATATATGGGGTATCTTTAGATTCCGTGCATCCTCCAGAGTCCCACTAACAAAATATAAAAAAGAAGTTATATTCTCTAAGATTAAACAATAAGTGTTCCACAGAACGCTTCTCCGAGTGCAACGACAATTTTATCTATTTGTTTAGTCAACGAATGACATTTCGTTTTATATGTACAACTTGTTTTTTACTTTATAGATCGTGTTTTTAATTTATCTGATTAATTTAACTTCAATTAATTAATTAATTGTATGCACTTACCTAGTAACTCCATCGTTTTTGTTTACGTATGCATTACAAAATATGATGTGATTCTCAATATTCCCCATAAATGTTGTAATCTCCTTTACATCTATTACAATTTTATGGATATATTTAAGTACTGATATACCATTATGTTCTCTTGTCAAGATATTAAGCTGAATCAGAGAATCAAGGAATAGAGCCCATTTGCCAATCCATGCTATTTTTGCGTTTTTTGCAGGAATGGTTATTGATTCTATCGATCGAAAGTCGCCTCTGTAAATTGAAAAAATAATTACTTATGTTAAATCTTTTAACAGAGTATAAAAATAATATTATTTATAATCTTACTACTAAAAAAGTGTTATGTATTTTTTTGTTAGATTGTTTCCCAACGTAGCATGTAATTCAAACAGATTGTTTAAACTACATTTCACTGTAAAAATTGATATTAAAAATTCTTACATAGTATTTAATTGGTAAATTAAATAATATTGTAACGATATTTTAATTATATGATGTTTAAAAAACTGCTTATCTATATGGTTCATAATTTCATTGACGTCTAAAAGAATCGTCAATAAATTTCTTAACAAAGTATTACTAAATGTAAATAAAATACATTCAATTTTCTCTTACTTGTATGAGTAACCTCGAAGATAAAGTAATGTGTATACATCTCTCTTAGTTAATAATATATCTTCATTTATATCTACCGTAGTTGAAGCAGCTCGAACGTCGTCAACATTAATGCTTACTATACCACTAACTATAAGCTTATTTTCAGAAGTCACCTACAAAACAACTATTATTAAGCCTATAAATTCCCTGTAATTAGTAACGATGTACATAATTATTTGAAAAAGAGTCTCGGAAATTATCTCCTTGCATAGAGAATGAAATTCCTAGCAAATAACAAGGATAATAATGCGTATCACTAAATAAATAATGTTTACCTCAAATTTATTATTTCCTTTGCTAATCACAACATAAAATCTTAATATATTCTTGACATCGATAGTAACTTCATCATGAAAATATACTTTATCAAATACAACCGACAATTCTTTGTAATCCATTCCATGATACATGGCTAAAGTATTCCACACCAGGATTAAAAGGGATGCTTCGGGAAATATATTCTTACCTAGAATATGGATAAACGGATAATTTAATAAATAAAACAGAATCACCGATTACACTACAATTATTGTAGCTCTCGAGTATGTTATCGTTTTTGGTAGACTGGCTAAAACTTTTGAATTTATTGTAAATAGAATATGTCATTCAAGCAATTGAACGATCTCTTGCCTGTATAAATACCATATGTGAGTTAAAATTAAAAAGTTTATTTTACGCATTGCGAGTTTAATTACTACGCTACCCAAGTCAATCTAGACTCTTATTATATTATTTTTGAAAGTAAAAAAAAAATATTAAAAAAATTACCTTCCCTAATATTCCCTTTAATATATTTATAATCATCATCTTCCACCGATATAGTAAAATTATGAGATTTAGAAATTATTATTTTCTTTGGCTTATATTCATTGGTTGGCCTGAAAGTAATATTAAAAGAAATAATTGTTTTCTTTGAATTTCTCATAAATCGATACTAAATTGATTCAAAATTATTAACTTAATTTCACTGAATTATTTAGGTTAAAAGAAATCAATGGAAAAAATATACGAAGGTAGTTTAATGTAACATTCATTTATTTTAAAATTTTGTCTTAAATTGAATGAGGAAATATCTAAATTTAAAATAATACCAGTCTTGACTATGATCCCATTCTATAAGATGAGAAAGAAGAGGAGTTGTTGTTGATACCGGGTATTCTATTGCTGGATATAGTAAACTCACATTCGGGTTTAACCCTACTTCGTATAACCTGAAAGTTAAAGATATTCCGTTCAAAAATAAATAATCATAGTTTTTGTAACAAACTTATAACCCAATGGTCGAAAGCAATAAAAACCCTAAAAACTTGCTCAGTTATTGGTATTTTGAGAAACAAAAAAGTAACAAACAAACAGTAAACAAATAACTAAAATTCTTCCGTTTAGTGCGCATAACGCTAAAAAATAATATATACATTTTGATCAATTTTTTGTAGTACTTCTTAGGCATTTAGTCATAAAATAAAAATTATTACAATATCTTCATTCAATACCGAGTTATTAGTTTTAAGAACTAAAATTTTTACGAGTATGTGTGTTTTCTTGCTGTGGAGGAATGGGATGCCACGCGTATGCAGGTATGAGGTAGGTAAACGGATAACTTTGTTTTCAAAGCAATTTTGTAAGCTCAGTATATTTTTAAGTTTTTACCCTGTAAACAACAATACGCAACGCAACAATACAACGCAGACGAAGTCGCTGGTACAAGTTAGTGTAATAATAAGAAAATAGACTGCTCATACTTTCAAATTTGTCGTTAATCGATTCTAATAGACTGTAGAATAGAACACTGCACTCGAAGTAGCAAAATGCAAATAATTTGTAAACCCACCTTCCAATTGCTTCTAAAAGAAATTTAACAGGGTCGTCGAGTCCACGTTTTCCTAAGGATATATACGTCAATTCTTCATGAGATTGTTTTAAAATTGAATGCATTTGCCCGTGAGGTGCTATTTCAATAATTATTGCATCTTCTGGTATATTCCTAGCAGCTTCCTCAAATAGCACTGGTTCCTGTTGAAATTTTAAAATGAATCGTAGCAATTAAATAGCATATATTATAATGCCGATGTTTTAATTTTTACTTAAGGGTTGGATATTATTACGTTTTTGTTTTCTCTACCTGTTACAACCATATTG
Source organism: Antheraea yamamai (assembly GCA_036509395.1). Classification (NCBI taxonomy): domain Eukaryota; kingdom Metazoa; phylum Arthropoda; class Insecta; order Lepidoptera; family Saturniidae; genus Antheraea; species Antheraea yamamai. The sequence continues at coordinate 18,362,954 of AP028441.1, forward strand.
TTGTGTATTTCTGTGACTGCTCTCCAGAGCCAAATGTTTGATGAATTAAAATGATGTTAAGCATTGTAATTAATACCCGGCTTCTGTGGCACATTTGACTGTAGTTTATGTGTTCAATGGCGTGTTCGATACCTTGTCAAATTGGGTGTCTGAACACTCAATCATATGATAAAATACAAGCAACAATAAATCCAATGTTTTTTAATGTTTGATATTTTAAAAATAATATCAATTTTATTTTATAATAATATATATATAATATAATATATATATATATATATATATATATATATATATATATATATATATATATATATATATATATATATATATATGTATATATATATAATAATTTATATAATAATATAATTTTAATAATATATAACAAATCGTCAAATATACTTTACAACTAAAATTATATTAGACCACTTACCAAACTTGAAAAAAAAAATGTGGTCATAATAAAAAAAAAACAATTAATGACGAATTGAAATGATACAATAAATTTTAGACGTCTTTATGTAAAGCGCCATCTAGTGCACATCAAAGAACTATTTATTGATTTTATAATTATTGAACGGCTCGCTGTGTATTTAGAAATGAATTGAGAGTTAAAAGCTGTTTGTTTTATGGATAACGTTATTGAGTCAATAACTACCGATGGTTTAACCGAGGACTTAAGAAAACGGCCAAAAGTATGTCAATGTTTTTTTAAGAGCATAAACGATCTACGAATATCAAATATATATTTTAAATAGAGAACTAGTTTAAAGTTATTATCTAAAATAAAAATGGATTAGTAATTATTTTTAAAGGCAATATTAAAAACATTCAAATGATTCCTTCATCAGATGCAAATATTGTATACGTTATTTAATTCTATAGACTTACAAGTAGACTTCTTGAATGATATTGGGCAGAAGAAAATTCAGCAGCAGGAGTATTCCACAATCTTTCCGGAACTGATGTTGAAAGCCACTTGGAGCTGCGTGGTTTTGGGTCTTTAATAACTTCCTCCAAGAGCTTTGTTAATGAACTTTCTGGAATTTACTACATCCATTTAGTGTAGGAAGTAGAGGACAATGTAAAATAAATAATAATAAATATCATCAAACATTGTGTTCCTTAATAGATAGTAAAATCTTTTAATATGATCGTTCACTTCAACATCACTTTCACTGTTTTCTTTTGTGAACAAGATCAATTATTTTAAATGGCTTAATTAATAAAGTTAAAATCATACCAGTATGAGTAACATATGTTGAATGGAAGGGAATATTACTGCAATCCAACTCCTTTGCAAAAATACCGCAATTTTTCAACTCTTCCGCAAATCGTTTAGTAGCATCGCAAGGTCCCGATATCGTGGAAGACTTCGGGCTATTATGACAAGCAACTTCTATTCCAGGCGGACAGAGCGTTGTCAACTAAAAATACCTTTCAATAAACTGGTTTGTTAAAATTACTGCTCTGTTTTCAACAACAGAGACAGTGAAATCCAAAACCAATAGGAACCTTGAGTGTTAATAAATATATTGTTCTATGTTTTGTTATTCACGTAATCTTTATTAATGTTTTTAACCATTATTATCGTCGATTGATTGATATTACTATTTATCGCTACGAGGTTCAATTTATGTGGAATAGTGCAGTGGCGAAAAATTTGTTACTCTTCGGCACTACCCAGGTACACTTCCTGCAGAAGCGAGTAACACTATTCCCAAATGGACAGATACATGTAACGTAAGACTCATTTGCCTTTTGTTCTCCTTTCCATTATGTTAATTGTTTTCTTTTGTTTGCCAAAAGTTCAAGCTCCTTTATAGCCAGTATAAGTAACCTATGTGTATGTTATCACCGATTCGTCATGATATTGATCAGTAATATTTCATCCTAATTCCTTTTCTTGTAATTCTGCAGGTAAACCGATTTATGTCCACATGTAAAATAAACGACTAACGACAAACTGTTTAGAATTAGCATTAGAAAAATAAGAAAGAATTAATTGCTCACTTTTTGATACCCAAGTCCAACAGCAACCATTGCTCCACGTATAAGAAGTGTGTCTTTCCAAAATTTATTACGAAGATAGCTTGACGTTAAAACTTGCTCCGCCGTAAGTGAACCATCGGCATAACTGCAAACTATATCTCCCATACTATGTCCTATTAATATGAAAGTATGTTTATCAATATAATTGAAGTCAAATAAATTAACGTTTGATATTTTCGTATACTTCAAAAATAATTTTAAGCTGATGTGGGAGGTAAAATGGAGTAAGCGTCATCTATAGGATAATGAAATAAAAAGAAAATTCATGAACTCATAATTTGACAAATATACACTGAATAATGGTTACCAAATATATTATATAATAAATAGTCATATTATGTTTAACATTGCTGAAACAGAAATTTAGAATATCTTCAACCATATTATAAACCCTGTCTTGTAATAGTTATATAGTCAAATATCAATATCAGTTTTTTTTTTCTCGAACTGATTCTTGGCCTAGCAAGGCCTTAACTGCTTTACCGGACTACGAATATATCAATATAGTTATATACTCAAAGAAGAAACTACAAAATAATAGTTTGTCAATTTAATGTGTTTATTTCAACTTATATGAAAAAACTGGACCTGGATCTCGAGGTAAATTTCAAAATATTTTGCAGCGTTATAATGTATTGTATAATATTAATAAATTGTTCGTTCAACGCAATTGAACTAAAATGCATTTGAGAATATTTAATTTAGGATAAATTAAGGTTACATTTAGAATAACAAATTAAGTACATATTAATAGTATTTCAGGAATTCAGGTTACTATGGAATTTTCTTAAAATGACTATGTTTCTGTAAAACATATTCTCACATCAAATGACTATTCGGTAACGGTTTTATCAAACGTATAATAATCCAATTAAATATACCAATCTTATTTTAATATTTAGTATAAGATGTCAATATAGTACAAGGATATATCAACATTTTACAAGTATAACAATCCCAAATGATTGATCAGACGCCATCGTTAATATCTTACCAATTATGAAATCAGGAACTATACCCAGCTCGTACAGCAAATCTGTGAAAGCTATTTGCGTTGCAGTTACACCAGTCATCACATCCGTGAAATCAGCTACTGTTGTGACATTCGCATCAGTCAGAAGACTCATAAGGTCAAAGCCTTTTGACTGTAGAATTTTATGGGATCTGTAACCAATTATGAAAATGAATATTATTTAATCCTCTTCACTACATAGTATAAAACAAAGTCGCTTTCTCTGTCCCTATATCCCTATGTATGCTTAAATCTTTAAAATTACGCAACGGATTTTGAATAGATAGAGTGATTGAAGAGGAAGGTTTATATCTATAATAACATGCATTAAATAGTGGAGAAATACTGTTATTTTTGAGGTTTCTAATGTGATGTTGTAAATAATTACATTTTTTCCACTTACATTGCAACCAACGCAGGCAGGCCACGGGCAGTAATGAAGAAATCAAAACTACTGGATCGATTTTAATAATTTTTTCAGTGAATGACATAGGCTATATATTTTATACCCGTGTGAAGCCGGAGCGGGCCGCTAGTAATATATATAATCCACTAAAATAGGTATAATTGATACACAGTTGTCGCCCTCTCTCATAGGAAATAGATTAGTCGATTTTGAAACTACAATCCTGTGTAATAGTAGTAATCCAGTCGCATACAGACACCTTTGCACCATATTTTGTTATTAGAAATAGAGCCGTGAATTCCAGGAACACGACATACCTCGTATGAGAATTATGGTTTTTACGTATCGTGGCTAACATGTCGATTACAATTGCCATGTCCTATTATCGGTATTTATTAGTATATTATCTATCTATCTTCTCTATCTATCTATCTTCTCTATATATATATAAGAGATTCCCACGTATATATTGACTCATCACGATATCTCTGGAACCATAAGGCGTAGCGACTTGAAATATGGTAGGAATATTCCTTTCGCCGAGTAAAGGTCAGCTAAGAACGGATTTTACGAAATTCCACCCACAAGGGGGGTTGCGGGGGGAGGGGGGGGGGGGGTAATCAGGGCGGGTCAACGTCAGCCGGGCCCGCTAGTAGTATCATATATAGATATTATTAGGACATGTGTTCAATGTAATAATAATGCTAGTTAACAATTATTCTTCTCTTAATTAAAGTTAAATAGTACTTGTTATTATCACCATAATGAATACCCTAATTTTTTAATAAAACGACATACTTTTCCATAGACCGGGCAAAGATTGGCACCTTCATCAGTTTTGAACTCAAAGTAGGCCATGAGGATCCTATACCACTGTACACAAACACCACAGGCCCTGGCGTATTATTGTAATATGCAACGCTTTCGGCTAAACTTGAAACCCGGCCTCTGTAGTCAGCATCTGCCGGGAAATGTCAATTTTTCTATTTATTTACTTAATAAATAATCTTCTAAAGCACATAACGTAAATTTCGATACGTTGTATAATAATCTATAGCTTGTAGGTGTGTCCTATATAACAGTAGGAATATTCTTAGTTTCTTTTTTATGTTAAATTAACTCGACAAAGTAGCGTAACTGTTGATACCGAGAGATCTACAATACATCACATGTTTTGGTTGTGATGCCATTGTGTCACGCCTATAAGCATCTAGGAAGGTGAATGGATCCATATACGAGTTGCAAAGAGATATTGCCTTTGTATGATACTAAAGAGTAACAAATTATTTACCGTGGCACTGTTCCACATAAATTGTACCTCGCAGCGACAAATATGAGTATCCATCAAATGACGAAAATAAAATATTCTATTTAGCCACAAGATTCAGTAAATTGCCTCGCTGAGCATCATGGAGAGTATTATGAATTATTATTAAACCTTAAGTCCTCTTTTATAGTTTAGAATACCATACACGAAGTATGTGCCGCCACAGATTCACGGTAGTAATGAAGAAGAAGTTCGATAATTCTTACGTCTGCCATACTAAGATATGGTGTCGCCTTCATACCAAAGTATTCCCTTCCTCTTACGATACCCGGTCCTTCAAAGAAAGCGTGAAAAAGCATTACTGCAGGCTAGTATGACGGTGATGACTACCGATTAAATTTAGCACCGACAGTTCCCGCTATTTCATTATCATTACATAGTATAAAACAAAGTCCCCTACCGCGTCTGTCTGTCTCTCTGTTCGCGATAAACTCAAAAACTATCAAACGGATTGTCATGCGGTTTTCACTGGTGGATAGAGTGATTGATGAGGAACGTTTTAGCATATAATTTGTCACTAATTTTTTCATAATCAGGGCGGGACAACGTCTGCCGGGCCCGCTAGTTTAGAATATAATATAGTACTTTCCATCACAAAATATATAAAATAAATGCACGGGCTTATCCAGCAACGCAACAAACCACAAAGAACTACAGTAAGGGACTTGTAACAGGGTAAATGGTGATAGAAATCCTGTCGAGGCAAACACACAACTACCAGGCTGAACAGATAAGTTGCTCTTAGAATGTGATACGCCTAAACGTGCGAACATAGCACTTAGTAATAACTAACAGGTGGAACTTGTGACTGCAGTTAGAGGACTAGTCGGACGCATTTATCTTGTCCTATCTCGATAGTGTAGTATGGGTTGAATTTAGCCATTACTAATTAACGATACAGTATGTACCTATGTAGATTTATCAATGAATTACAATTATTTTTTTAATATTATACGTTTATACTAATATTGTAATGTTCAAGAGCGGGTATGTTTGAAACACTGTAATCTCTAAAAATATTAGACGTTTTTGAAAATTCGTTTTTGTCTTTTATATTCCACTAAGTAATACTTACGACTTAATCTGCGTTGTTATTTATGTTAACTATATATGTTAGGTACGGATGTCGATATAGAAAATTTGACAGTACTTTTCATACAAAATTCCTCCAGTCTTTTGTAGTGCTTATAAAATAACATAGTTTCTTAAAATGAAGATATCTGAATTTTTTTACGCATTGACCACGGGTCTAAGAAGTTAAATAAAAAAAATATTAAAGTAGCCATAAGGACTACTGACAAAATTGAAATCACAATGGAATAACTGTTATCTCTTTTGAATATTTTATTTAATTATAATCTGAATTATTTACATTCCATAATTTGTATACCTATTGAAATTATTAATATTAGTCGTGTTTTCCCATCTATTGGCACTTGATAGTTATAATTATATATATTTTTAAACAACTTATGAATTTATGAAACATATGATGGGCTCCACAAGTTTAATACGAAACAACAATATTACACAGGCCGCTATACTACGTATCTTTAGTCTGACGCAAGTCACGCAACCGCAGTACAGTCGGTCACGCTTACTAGCATGTCATCACGTGAAATCAGAAGTTCATCTTCTGCAAAAAAAAAACACTCAACGCGCCTAAAGAAGTTTTCGCTTCGAAAATAATAATCGAAATCTATACAACAGTTTTTGAATGATGAGCACACAGCGACTCTATCTATAATTTTTTTTATGTAGACTAACTAAGGAAGGTTTAACTATCTAACACCATACAAAATCTGAAGATTGAAACAACTACCATAAATACTTTCCAACAATGAACACCAATACAAGCAAGTCATATGGCAATGAATAGGTAATATGGAGCTGAAACCCTCATGTTTCAAAATCAAACTATATAATTATCCCCATTTTACTATAACTTACCAAGTATAGCATATCCGCGAAACACGTGCTGAGGCGTATTTGTTCGATAAATATTATGTAGTAATCCAATAACTTCCGGATCCAAAGGATGCCACTTGAGCAAGTTCAGCTTTCTGTTCAACCAAGTCTCCTGTCTGCCCGAAGTAAGGATGAGGTATGGAATTTGACTTTTATAGCGATCGTTATTCTGTAAATTTTTATTAAGAGTAGAAGAAGAAGAAGAGTAGCAATGGGTACACCGAAAAATTATATGCATTGTATCAAATAAATTGTTTATAACGAAAAAAATATTATAACAAGAACTCAATGTCGGAGGTTGCCTTCAACAATTCTTCTAGATATCAACCATTAGCATTTACGGGTCTCGTGGGCATTCCCAGGGTGTAATGCGAGCACAAAAAAGGGAATTCTCTGTTCCTTATTATTTAATCGCGGTTTCCACAACATCACATAAAGTAAAGTAATAACTACTTTACTATTTACATCTTAACGCATTAATCACACATAACTTGAGCACCGGGTTCACGACTCCGGTCTGATTTTACTACCTATAATAACAACATTATTGGTCCACCTCGACTAGTTAACTCTGAATGAACGATTCGTAGGAATAACCTAACCTGCATCTAACGCTAGTTTTTATAACAAAGTACTCTAAAACCCAGTTGCATCTGATGAACTTATAAATGGAGCCTCGACTCCGCTCGAGGCAAGTTTGCTCCCACTCAGGGAAAATAACCACATTGGAAGAGAGAAGACGAGGAGTCATAAAGGTCCTCCTCAACCTTCCATGTCGTCGGCCGCGGCCAAGACGCCGATGACGTTGGCGGTAGAAGTGGAGTGTCCGTGATGGTTACGCTCCGTTATCTTCAAGGCAATCTGAATCATTGCGCCAGGGCCCAGGATCTTTTACTTCAAAGCATGGCGCAGTGGTCTATCCATGTCGCCGTGATGGCCGAGCCGTATTTTATCCCACCCGGTGATAACTGGGTGAGCGACCTTGACGGCTCGGTGGCATTGGTATCGCAAGCTACTGCTGGGTCCCCGCCCTTCACTAATATAGTGAGAGGGCGAGGGTATGCAGCGGCACATCACGGTGATGTAGTTGTGGTGGGGGTGTATGCATCCCCCAATAGAAGTCTCGCCGACTTTGAGGCATTCCTCGGGGGTCTAGAGTCAGTCGTCAGTCGTGTCCGACCTCACCCCGTCCTAGTACTCGGGGACCTCAACGCCAAATCAACGACGTGGGGTTCCCCGGCCACGACTGTCAGGGGTGAGGCTCTGGAAGAGTGGGCCATAATATTAGGCCTACTTGTCCTAAACAGGGGGTCTATTAACACGTGCGTGCGACAGCAGGGTGGATCGATAGTAGACGTTACGTTCGCTAGCCCTGCTCTGGCGCGCCGTGTTCGGAGCTGGAGAGTCCTTGAGGAGGTGGAGACGCTATTGGACCATCGTTATATACGGTTCGATGTCTTTACCCAAACCTCGGACGGACCAGCTGGTAGGACCATCTCCGGAGAAGGACCGCGTTGGGCGCTGAAGCGCATTGACCGTGAGGCGTTTTTGGAAGCTGTCGTTATGCAGACCTGGGTGTCAGGTGAATCATCAGACAGGCCTGTAGACGTCGACTTGGAAGCAGAGTCACTGCGGGTGGATATGACGCGTATCTGTGACACAGCAATGCCCCGAATAAAGGGACTGTTGCCCGCCAAACGTCAGGTGTACTGGTGGACCACTGAAATCGCGCAATTGCGCGCAGCGTGTGTGGCGGTCCGTCGCCAGTATACCCGGCAACGACGAAGGCGAGGCCGCTCGCAGGTCGCGTCTGCACTAGAGACTGAGCTCTACGAAGGGTACAGAGAGGCTAAATTAGCACTGCGTAAAGCCATCGAGCGCGCAAAGGCTCTTGCCAGAGAGGAGTTACTCGAGACCCTCAATCAAGATCCATGGGGACGCCCGTACCGCACGGTGCGTGGTAAACTACGCCAATGGGCCCCACCAGTAACTCAGAGTCTTGAGCCACAACTCCTCCGAGAAGTGGTGGCCGCTCTGTTCCCTTCGGCGACACAGTTTGTGCCTCCCCAGATGACTCCTCCTACAACAGACACGCTCAACGCGGATAATTACAGCGACGATGAAGTCATTACCGAGGTGACCCGGGAAGAGTTGAGGGTAGCGGTGAAACGCCTACGGGCTAAAAACACCGCCCCAGGACCCGACGGCATACCTGGCCGTGCGTGGGTTCTGGCATACGAGACCCTAGAACCCCGACTATTGAGAATCTTCACTACGTCTCTTCAACAGGGCCGTTTTCCACGTTCATGGAAAGCTGGCCGTTTGGTCCTGCTGAAGAAGGAGGGGCGCCCAGCGGATAGTCCATCAGCATACAGGCCCATAGTGTTGCTGGATGAGGTGGCTAAGCTGTATGAGCGAATTATCGCAGACCGCCTCGTCCAGCACCTTACGAACGTTGGTCCAGGTCTGGCAGAAAACCAATTTGGTTTCCGGCAAGGGCGTTCCACTGTAGACGCAGTAATCCAAGTGAAGATCCAAGTGGAGGAAGCAATTGCTCAAGGCGAGGTTGTTTTGGCTGTGTCTCTTGACATCGCCAACGCCTTTAACACCTTACCCTGGGCCAGCATTAGTGAGGCACTCCGATATCATGGAGTGCCACCCTACCTCCACCGCATAGTCGGGGCGTACCTCTTAGGGAGGTACGTGAGTTTCCCAGGTCAAAGAGGAACATTGGGTCGGCGAGACGTAGTGTCTGGTGTTCCACAGGGATCCGTCCTGGGCCCTCTTCTGTGGAACATCGGATACGACTGGGTGTTGCGCGGTGCACTCCTCCGGGGTGTCAGCCTTGTTTGTTACGCTGATGATACATTGGTGCTGACCCGGGGGAAGTCGCACTGCGAGGCTGTGATTCTCGCTACGGCGGGAGTCGCTCAGGTTGTTGATAGGATCCAGCGTCTGGGATTGAAGGTGGCCTTACACAAATCTGAGGCCTTGTTCTTTCATGGGCCTCGAAATGCGCCACCTCGAGGATCCCAGTTCATTGTAGGAGGCGAGTCCATCGGTATCGGGTGCAGTATGAGATATCTCGGTCTCCTCCTCGATAGTCGATGGACGTTCGAGGAACACTTCCGGCAGCTGGTCCCCCGTTTAATGGGCACAACAAACGCGCTCACCCGCCTACTGCCCAACTTGAGAGGACCTAACTCCACCTGCCGGAAGCTGTACCTGGGGATCGTGCGATCAATGGCTCTTTATGGGGCCCCTATATGGGCGCATGATCTGACGACCAATAACATCGTTCAACTACGTAAACCGCAAAGGGTGATGGCCGTCAGAGTCATACGCGGATACCGCACGATCTCTTACGAGGCGGCCTGCCTACTAGCTGGATCATCACCCTGGGACCTGGAAGCGAGAGCCCACGCGTCCCTATACCGACGACGCGTGGAGGCGCTGGAACAAGGACGGAGTCTCGCAACTCGAGAAATTGAGGCACTGAGATCCCATCTCCACCAGGTCTTAGTGGTCGATGAATGGTGCCGGCGACTTGAGCGACCGAGCTCGGGTGTGGCAACGATAGAAGCCATACGGCCAGTTATGGTTGATTGGCTCACCCGGCGACACGGAACCTTAAGCTTCCGGCTGACGCAGGTGCTCTCGGGACATGGCTGTTTCGGGAGCTACCTGTGTCGCATAGGCCGGGAGCAAATGGCAGAGTGCCATCACTGTGGGTGCGCTAGGGACACTGCTCAGCACACGCTTGCTGAATGTCCCGCCTGGGATGAGCCACGCCACGAGCTCATCACGGCCATTGGTTCGGATCTCTCGCTCTCAATCGTCTTTCGCAAGATGATTGAGAACGAGATCGGATGGAACTCCGTCGCTTCCTACTGTGAGAGAGTAATGCTCGCTAAGGAGGCGGCGGAGAGAGAAAGGGAACAGACCACTCTGCTCCCCTCCCGCAGTCGACGAACCACACGGCGGCGTCGAGTCGGTGACGACCTCCGGCCGCCGTAGTGGGGGCCTGCTGCGGGCGATGGACACGGGCATGTTTGTCGCCCTGGCAACTCTAACACAGGCCCACGTGGTTAAGGCGCATTAGTGTTCAGTGCGCCTCCCATCAGTTCGTCAGAGAGGGTCAAGGTCTTCCCTTTCCAGCCTACCAGTCGGGGCCCTGATGAGGGGTCAACACCTGCCGGGTCGGGTAGAAGTACTGCAGAGGCTTTTCCTGCCCACCCGGCTAAATGGTGCAAGAAGAACACCGAGGGGGTTTAGTCAGTAGAAATCTGGCATTCTCACCTATGCTGCCCGGCGAGGTGCAGATATCCAAGAGGATTCCCCCGCGAAAAAAAAAAAAAAAAAAAAAAGTTTGCTCTGACCCGATTGGTTGTCTGGCGCAACACTTGATATAATATTAGTATATTTATAATTTCATACAATAATACTCTATATAAAACACTAATAAAACAAATTAGATTAAATGAGGAAATGACGATATCACAAAGTACTCTTTTAGCAATACATTATTATTCCAATTATGACAAATATAAACTACTAGTTCGCTTCCGGCAAACATATTAAGATGGTGTCTCAACTATGCTTCGATTAGTCTAACACAATACAATAAAATAACATTAAATATCATTTTACATATTTACACAATGCCAACATTATAGTAGATTACATTGTATTACATTACGGTTTATTAATAATCTACTGTAATATTGGCATTGTGTAAAAGTATATTTAATGTTACTTTATTGCATTATATTAGACTAATGGAAGCATAGCTGGGACACCATCTTAATATGATTGCCGGAAGCGAGCTAGTAGTTAATATTTGTCATGCTTGGAATAATAATGTATTGCTAAAAAAGTAGCTACTTTGTGAATTTCCATTTCATCATTTGATTTAATTTGATTTTTAAGAATTTGTATAGAGTTTTATTATGTGAAATTATAAAGATAATAAGAATAGTTATAATTAACCGATGTCTTCAATAATATAATTAAAAATCATTCGTTTCAGACTACAATACTTTCCCCCGACATTTATATTCTTAGGGATAAAGTTTTGAAATATTGTAAAACGTTCTCCGGACAGAGTGTAAAATTATTGATGATGTCACCTACTAAACATTCATTAGAGAAAGGTTGCCTTGCGCGTACATAATAAGTGCTTCAATTTAAACAGTATGTACAGCAAAAATCTAAAAAAGACAGAACAATGATTTGAGCAAAAATATCTTGTACCCCAATCGTCGATCACAATTTAGTAACATCTAATGAAATATAAACGAGAATTTAAAACAACTTAATTAAGAATAGGTTAAAAATCAGTGACAATTTTATTACGTCGCGGTGTTTTTTCCTTCGAATATATAAATAATACCAGATATATTTAATTTTAATAGTTGGTTTCAAGACAACAATGTTCGTATCGCTCCATAATATGCTATTCAACGTTTATTGGTACACAAAGCATTGCAATTAAGTCCTCAGAACTAACCACCTATTATGACACGCTTCACGAGTACGGTCCTAACGAGGCTGGTTGTAAACTGGAGTAATCACTTTACTGGTCCATAAAGTTAAAATATAAATGAAGTTCTATAAGAAAGGTTTCTTTAACTTTCTTCCATTAAAGAATCCCTTTTAAAATGTCCCAATATACTTGCATTTAATAGTTTGAAACTTGCGAACACCTAATACTCTCACCGCTATCGTACTCATGGAATCTGCATTAAAGTTTAATTATAATTGTATTAAATAAATTGAATCATTTACTTTCTCTTTGTAATGTCCTTTTAACAAAGCATGGTAGGTGGTGCCGGTGAAGGAGAAGCTATTTAGTGCAGTAAAACCTCTATTAAAGTCAGTATTGTCTGTCAAAACATGCACATTCCCGCCTTGGACTGAAGGGATATCGAAGGGTTCGTTGTAATGAAGATTAGCTGGTAACTGTCCCATATGGTAAGCCAGACACAACTGAAACGAATATGCATTTTTATACTTAATAATCCCGGGAACTAGCCTCATAGTTGCAAATGATAAATTATAGGATTTTTAAAACGGTTTGCACTATAATCTTTCAATTGATTTGAACCCTTAATTCTTGTTCTAAACATTTTAGACTTCATTAATTTAAAACATATAATTGCATAATGTTTTCACTTAACTGAATTTAAGGTTAATTAGACCTTAACTTAACTATAACATTGGAAATCTAAACTTATAATTAAAAGTTAAATGGAAGAATTCAGAATATTAAAGATTTAGGTTTTTTACAATCGATAACAGAATATTTTCATGGTTTTTGTTTTTTTTTTCTTTCAATTCGTTTATTCCTCTATCACGCATTTACCACTCCAGTAATTTTAATGAAATTTTGTATAGTAGTAATTTATACACTATTAATAATATATAATTATGCTATCACATGGATGTATTATTAACTATTGTGTATGTATATGTATATGCCGCGGCTAGCGCCAACTAATTATAAATTAAGGAGTGTGAAATCATCCGTGCTGCCTTTCACTTGTCTCGTCCTTTATATAATATTGGTACTGAAGTGCCCACTTTTAGAAAAAAAAATGTTGACTTTTGGAATTTTATCGACATTCGACCATAATATGCAAAGTTGGAAGGTTTTTAATAGCTGGATATTATGGTGGTGCATCGCGAATGAACTCAATGGCAAAGAAGCGGGTAAAAAGCGACGTGCGATCCTACTCAGCACACTCTGTCATGGGTTCTCTCCATCACAATTTATATTTGATCAAAAAGTTAGGTCGCGCATAGATTTATTAATCCCAAAAGACTTCTCGCCATCGTCCACATCGCTAGTCAAACGCGTAAAAGAAAAACAGTTTTTACAGTCTAAATTTTATAAAGGACGTAATAGACAAACCTTTAATGTCGGAGACACGGTTTACTTTAAAAAATTCGGGGACCACAATAAATTTACATGGTTAAAAGGTACAATTATAAAAAAAATAGGCAAGGTCATATATACAATCTATTCTGAAACCTATGGATACTGTCGTAGACATAAAAATCAAGTAATACCATGTAAGGCGGATTTAATAACAATTCAGAGGTGTCGTACCTCGGTCAGAACGGCTTACAAATCGAGATACCTGAACAGGGTTCCCTAAGAGAATCTCAACAAGCTGCAGAAGAGGAAACATCATCAAGTTCACAACCAGCCACGGAAACTACACTAAGAAGTAGTGAAAGGCTACGTAATCTTCCACCAGTGAACTACAAACAATTCTTTTAACTGGGGTCTCGGGGTTGAACACAGTTTTATTGGGAGAAGAATGTATTGTGTATGTATACATATGTATATGCCGTGCGTAGCGCCAACGACTTATATATTAAAGAGTGTGAAATCATCCGTGCTGCCTTTCACTTGTCTTGTCCTTGATATAACATTAATTAATCCGAATTATTTTATTTTCATATGATTTTCATTAAAGGTATTAAACAAAATATGAACTTCCACACCTCTTCATAACGAAAAATAGCGGTTAACAAAAAAAAAACTCTATATTGTTGTTCTTTCAAATGATTGGATTAGGATCAGGGTTTTCTTAAATTTTGCTATTAAACTATGGCCATCGGACTCTACTGTATTGTAATTTGGTTTAGAGTAAAATGTCTAGTAGTAAATGGATACGTACTTATGAGATAGAATTAGTTAATATGTAGAAAACTTAGTAGTAAGTGACGTGCGAAAAGAGCTGCTTTCACTTGATGTTCGAGAAGCCAGTGGTTCTGATGACATCCCACCTCTTGTCCTTAAGAAGTGTGCAGCCGAGTGGTCACCAAAACTAACACGTTTATACCGCTTATCGTATCTCTCTGGTGTTGTGCCCCAGGTTTGGAAGGAGACCAATGTGCAACCAGTTCCCAAAAAGGGGGATAGTTCAGACCCCAACAACTATCGCCTAATCGCTATCACCTCAGTGTTATGCAAGATCATGGAAAGGATCATAAATACACAACTTATCCGGTACCTAGAAGAGCACTCCTTAGTTAATGATCGGCAATATGGCTTTCGTCCTTAACGATCAACGGGTGATCTTTTAGCGTATATGCTGCATCAATGGGGGGAGACGATTGATAAACATGAAAAAAAAAAGGAGTTACTCAATACTCAGGGCTCTGTACTTTCCCCAACCCTGTTTCTAATGCATATTTATGATATGTTAGCCTCTGGTTGCATTCATTGTTATGCAAACGACAGCACGGTTCATGGTGGATTTTGCAGTAGACCCACGGCTAATCGTGATGAAAATAAGAGAATGCGGGCTGATCTTGTCACTGAGCTCAACCAGTCCTTGGAACTCGTATCTCTATGGGGAACAAGCAACTTGGATGAGTTTAATGCCAAGAAAACACAGGTTTGCGTGTTTTCCTGTAAAAAAACCCTCTTTTCTCCTATTCTCACTCTTCAGAACGACTTTCTTACAAAACGTGACAACCTAAGCATCCTAGGGATCAATGTCCGCTGCGATCTTAACCTCAGGGACCACATAGGGAGTGTTATCTCTGCAACATCTAAGAGATTGGGCATCCTGAATAAAGTGCGTCAGTTTTTCACGTCCGATCAGCTATACCTTCACTATAAGGCACAGGTTAGGCCATGCATGGAATACTGTTCGCATCTCTTGAATGGTTCTGCTCAATACCTCCTTGATGCACTAGACAGTTTACAGCGACGGTCTGTCCGTATTGTGAATGATGCAGACGTTACTAACAACCTTGAACCGCTTCAGTTGCGAAGAGACATAACCTCACTGAGCGTCTTTTATCGTCTGTATCATGGTGAGTGTTCTGAAGAGCTGTTTGACCTCATTCCATCTTCTCCTTTCCACTATAGAACACACGGGCGGGTACGCGTCTCCACAGTTTTACAGTAGCGACCATCCCGGCAAGAGCGAAGAAGTTCGAAAGCTCTTATTTTTGTCGTACTGTGAAGATGTGGAATCGTCTCCCAGCCACTGTGTTTCCTTCCTCTTATGACATGGGGTCCCTCAAACGAGGCGTAAAGAAGTACTTTTGCAGGTCGGCATGATAGCGATGATTGCCGTTGCTATTTAACACTGACAGTCGCCGTTATTTATAGACTGTACTGTGCTTGCCATCAGGTACAGTGCAGTCAGTTTGCCGAACCAGTTTAAAAAAAAAGAACTGCTTTCAAAATTCGTTAGTAAATTTATCAGGTAAAATTCATTAATTTTAACGTACCACAAGTAGATAAAAGAGATCGAGTCTATTCCATTATTTAAAAGAAGTCTACGCAATAGATTTTCACATATATTAAATTTTGATATTATAATAATGACTTGCAATATAGTTTTAAAAAAATAATAACGTATTATGTAAAATAATAAATACTTTTGTGAGCGAGCACATCCCAGACGCGGCTTCACTATGGCCCATATTAGACTTCACACTTCCAACTTTAATAGATTTTTTTCTTCCATAAACTTGTCCAATCGCTTCCAACTCATTACTATCAGCTTCTGCAATACCTAGTAAATAACATCCATATTACTAGAATACAAATGCCCATCAAATAATAATATACGAGTAAATACACCTAATACGTAAAAGGACAATGATATCAATTCCTGAGTTACAGATTCGTCAAGTACAACGCATTTTTCTTTTAAACATAAAAAGTAATTAAGAGAGCGTAGTAGCTACATAGTTGAGCAGTAGATATTATCATCGCGATACCCATGTAGTGCTATTACAGGGTTTACCTACACATCATTCCACGTGACGCCGCGATCTGCTATCAAGGTATAAAAATAATTCAAAATTTAGCATAGTGGCCACAGTTCTCTGAATTCTATATACCTACCTAGTTTTTTATATTTTTTCTATCAAACATACTGAAAAAAAACTCACCTACACCAGAACATTCAACATAATCTACTATATTGGGATCTAATCCGATATTAGAGTAGACATCTTCGAGATATTTTTTGATAACCCCAACTTCTCGTATGGGTAAAAAATTGTCATTTGGTGACATACTGTGACATCCTTGAACGTTGTACACCTCACAATGAATTCTGGAAGTAAAATTAATATTCTTGGACCGAATTAGTCATGATTACTTTTTATGATCACATCTTGAGTCTAGGGATTAATTTGTCAGTCCGATCCAATATCCGTAAATTGTTGCTGTTCTAATCGTACTGGAAAGATACAATAATTTTGTCCAACTTGATCGCGACTTCTATGCACCAGGTAACACTTGTCAGTCGTCATGATGGCATGCTTAATCGTATTGCATTCCAGGCTGTACAAGAACCTAATGGAATGTTAAACATCCGAACTGGACTTGGTCATGTCCTCCACGCACGTGGTGATATGCATATTATAAAGAAATTTTAATTTGTTGTGTTTCCGAATCAGCCAGTGCATATCCAGGAGCAGAGAGTCTAGTAAGCTCGCATTACAGCGACGACTGGCGACGGATAGCCGATTCCTCAGTGGTTGCCGTATTTTTTAGATACTGTGCTGATATCATGGTATTGTGTTTGCTATTAGGAACTGTACTGTCACTACTACCATATTTTTAAAAAGTCAGCACTATAACAACAGCAACTTGTCCAGCTGCTATGTTTTTGTTGTTGATGGAAATACTTTAAAACTATACGTGATTAATGATAATATAAATGTGAAGATGCATTAGAATATGAACAATCATCCATCAGTATAATACCATGTTTAGCCATTAAATTTTTGGGGATTGGCTTAACAGATATCTCTTTCAAGATTAAATCTGTGTAGAGAAGGTGAGAGAGATAAGTAAACAGTGCATCAGTATTTATAAAGTTTCTAATTACATTTAAAAAATCCTTTTTGTATTTTTTACATAGTTGCGTTTTACTAACAATAAGACTTGTGAAATATTCAAGATCCTGTTTTTGTTCCCTAAACTAATTTAAGTGATTTAGTTTACCTTTTTGCATGTTTAGCTTTTTGAAGAAAGAAAACGTTAACGGCTTCTGATCTTACGTATCCGTCACCATTTTTGTCGAAACATTTTGTTTTCCCGTCTAAGCATAACAATCCAGATCTAAACAAAAATAATAAAAATAATATTTCTTAATTTTAATTTGAATATTTCAAACTAATTATTTATTTAAATGGACGTTTGAAGTGTCCAAAACAATCAACAAAATATTATAAAAGCAAAAAAAAAAAGATTTCAGATATTATTAATTTCTGTAGAGCAATAATAATATTATATTTAAATTAAACATCATCCGAATGATAACATAAAATTTCCATTAAATTTTTGTGCTCATAAAATGTAGGACTCTGTATGCTAGTTCATATTTTGAAACTCCAGTAATGTTTGTTATTCTGCTATTATTGAAATGCTGAAATTTATTTAACTGGATGACCTGGTTAGCTTCTTATTATCTACAATTGATCTATATATAAAAAAAAATATCTCTTCGTAAGTCTCGTTAAAATGGCAAACGGATTGATTGGTTTGATTTTTTTTTCAGCTTTTGATTGCTACAATTAATCTTAATCAACCTTCCAACTTCAAATACTGGAGATTAATAACACATGTACATGAGATTTAAATGCAGTTAATGAATTTAAAGTAACCTTAGATTATTGTATTGCTAAAAACTTGTGTGTTAAGTAAAAGTAATGCATAACAAGAAACGCATGACGTTCAAAATGGGATAATTTAAATGTAATGACATAATGCACGTCATTTTGGTCGGTACGAAAATATCTCTCATTCTTTAATCATTCTTATTCCAGTAACACCTCTTGCTCGCGCTCCTGCACGATTACCAATACCAACAATTATTGAAACAACCTCTCAAAACTGTGAAGTTGTGTTACTTTCCAAGCATCTCGACTTGCCATCATCAATCTGGTAGGTAATTTGATTATCTAATATTGTGAATTAGATGGTATGTCCATGGTTTGAAGGTGGTAGAGCCACGCTGTAGCTATTACTAGTTTCAGCATGAATGGGTCGGCTCGCCCGGGGTAGTACCATCCTCTCACAGAACACGGACGTGAAGTAACAGTGCTTGCATTGTTACGTTTCGTTCGGTCAGTGAGAGCGCCGGAGGCCCACCTCCTTTCCCCCTTTCCCTTCCCCTTTCTCCTTTCCCTACCCCTCCCCCGTACACAGGCTGGCAACGCACTTACGACTCTCCTGGTGTTGCTAGTGTCTATGGACGGTGGTGATCACTTAACAACAGGTGACCCACATGATCGTTTGCCTCCTTTTGACATTAAAAAAAAAACAGTGAAGTTATATTCATCAGTTTTATTCTTGTTGAACCAGTTTATACGTAAGCCTAACCAAAATTATAATTATTCTTTGAATCACTTCTCTTATGCTGTTGACTTAATTATTAGAACATAATTTACTATTTGGTGATTTTATTTTAATTTACATTAAGATAAAAATAAACCAAGATATACCTTCTGAGGTTAATTGATAAAACAGGACGATTGCAAATATTAGCACCTCCAACTACAGCCGCTTCACATTCCCCGGCGTTTATACTGCGATAAGCATATTGTAAACAGACCAACGCACTGGCACAACCTAGGTCGGTGGTATATGAAGGTCCTTTACTATCCAACCAGTATGAAACGCGGTTCGCATACAATGCTTTGAGGTTGCTGAAACCAGTAATCGAAGATTATATCGGAAGGTATATAGTGTTATTGCTTTATCCTTCTTTTATTTAGTATTTATCAGATATAACGTACGTTTTCCTAATTAAATATCTGTCGTTTAACTATCGGAACACTTTATGCAAACTACTTCCTTTACTTAGTCACCTTAATTATGCTGAGTTTTTGTCCTTATTTCTATATGACTCCTACTCAAGTTGTAAATCTATAAAACACACTGCCAATTCAAAGTGATTATCGTCATGGGTTCATTACCGAATATATCATAACAAGCTTTAGATTTACAGTCCGCGTTAAACTTGTTGGTCGCTCTGAGTTCGAGCCGCATGAAGTTCGACTTTGTGCATAGTACAGCGTAGAGGTTAATTAAAAAAAAAGTAAAATATTATTATAGGAATTTCAAATTGTCATTAATTAATCATTAAATTGTTCTCAATATATTTTTTTTTATATAATAGGAGGCAAACGAACAAGTGGGTCATCTGATGTTAAGTGATTACCGCCGTCCCCACGAAGGGGCAAGGGGAGAGGGGAGGTGGGCTTCCGATGCTCTCACTGATCAAACAAAACGCAACAATGCAAGCACTGTTACTTTACGTCAGTTTTCTGTGAGACGGTGGTTCTATCCCGGACGAGCAGAGCAATTCATGCTGAAACCAGTGATAGCTACAGCGTGGCTCTACCACCTATATGTACTATATAATAGGTTTTTAGTTATTTATGATTCAAGTAGATATTATTTGACTATTGCATTCAGTAGTAGAGACGTGGCAGTATAATAACTACGTTGATACTTTCAGAAGATATTGTTTGTAAAATGAGAATATGATTTCTATTATATAGTATTTTGTAAACGCTTTAAAAAAACGTATTTATCGGTATTAAACGGTCATATATGTACTTACGACATGTATATACAATAGATTAGAGATAAAAATGAACAGACAATAAAAATAACTTATTACTGGAGTAATATAAGTAAAAACAAGTAATGAACAATAGTAATTAAATACTAGAGTAATAGACAACAAATAGTTTGCCACATGATGTATTTGTCAGATATAATTAACTCCAGATAACGTTTGATCAGCATCTGATTGCTGTGTTTTGGGAGATCGTGTACTTTAATTAAGTGACCCGTGTTATTAAAACAATAAAGGATTTGTTTCTATCCGTAGGCTATATCTTGTAGCATACACAATGCAGGTATTACGTATGTCGCTACAATAGTGTTATAGTAAACGAAATATATTCGTAGTAAGCAATAATTCTTTGTTTCTATCCGTAGGCTATATCTTGTAGCATACACAATGCAGGTATTACGTATGTCGCTACAATAGTGTTATAGTAAACGAAATATATTCGTAGTAAGCAATAATTCTTTGTTTCTATCCGTAGGCTATATCTTGTAGCATACACAATGCAGGTATTACGTATGTCGCTACAATAGTGTTATAGTAAACGAAATATATTCGTAGTAAGCAATAATTCTTTGTTTCTATCCGTAGGCTATATCTTGTAGCATACACAATGCAGGTATTACGTATGTCGCTACAATAGTGTTATAGTAAACGAAATATATTCGTAGTAAGCAATAATTCTTTGTTTCTATCCGTAGGCTATATCTTGTAGCATACACAATGCAGGTATTACGTATGTCGCTACAATAGTGTTATAGTAAACGAAATATATTCGTAGTAAGTAATAATTCTTTGTTTCTATCCGTAGGTTATATCTTGTAGCATACACAATACAGGTATTACGTATGTCGCTACAATAGTGTTATAGTAAACGAAATAAATTCGTAGTAAGCAATAATTCATAACTAACATTTATATAGTACGTTACGTCTTTCATCAAAACATCATTTTTCAAAGTTCAAGGATTTCTAATAATAATTACTAATAATAAAAAAATGTCAACAAGTAACAACAAAAAAAAAATATTCACAAGAAAAAGAAAAGAATGAAAATAGCAATCACATGTTTATTGTGAATGCAAACTGTACTGTAACCAGCACTCACACTAAAACGCATATCGGCGTTGGTGGAAAAGGAACGAAGGAGGCTCGCCGGCGACATTGCTTCGCCTTCAGCTATTTCACTTTCCTCTGGTACATAAATTTGTGTTCTGTGCATCTACTTCAGATCAGTAAAAAAAACGACTGTACTGACATTGGTTTGCTACGATGCATATTGTGTTATGTAAACTGAAACGTCACTGTTTGTACTAGGAATCTAGCCGTGTATATAAATAAACGAAGTGTATAATTTTGTAATTCATTGTGCTTAATAATTGAAGAGCAATGGTTCATCAAGAATTATACTTTCTTAAAGGATTATAAAGCAAAACAGAATCTTTTGCAAAAATATGACCAACATAAAATGAAACCGCTATATTCGGAATACGAGAAGATAAATATATTTAATATATAAAATAGCTACCCGGGTAAAGATAAACCAGCATTTTGTACGGTTTCATAGACGACAAATTCAGACCCAGTAAGTGTTGATGCAATGAATATCCCAACTTTTGTATTCTTCAGTGATACTGGATTGATACCTGTGAATTAAAAAAAAATTGAGCCGTCACGGGGACGCCTGGCGGATGTGAAACATCGAAATTGTTTTGTGTAAGTTATATGCATAAAAGAATAGATTACGACAGGAATCAGCTATGACATAATGAAAAGATAAAGCTTCACAAATTTGTTCCATAAAATAATGACTGTTTATTTATTTTATTACATAAATATTCACTTTCATTAAATACAAAATTCAAAGAAATCACTGCTAGGCGCAGGCGCGTTGTGTTTGGCGGCATTTATCATAAAGCGCTAGGTCGTCGGCGCGTGCTTCGTAACACTAGTAAAACGAGTGGTCAACAAAACAATTTGAATGTTATTTTTATACAGATAGGGTTGCAAATGTTTTTGAGTATTTCGTTAATAGTGCAAAGTTTGTGTTTTGCGTCGCCACGTCTCACCACACTTACAATCAGGTTTACCCCCGCCTATAGATGTTTCATATTAAAAAGATTAAGAAAAAGCTTAAAATCAAACAATAGAATCCACTGCATTGTCGTTAGGGGACAAGGGACTCATATTAAGAAACCCGATCAAATCAGTTCAATTAAAAATTAAGTTGAAATTTGTACAAATTGAATCCATGACGTTATTATATTTGAAAACTTGGCCATTAATATGAAGGCAAACAGTTCAATTTTTTTACATTGTATACCTAAGTAAAGCAGATAGGTAATCACCTAATTCTAAAAAACTAAAGACTGAACTTTAAAAACAGTACTATTGTGCCTTACTATAAACGACATGTTTTTTTTTATTTTTAGCTCACCAGCATCATAAATAGCACCATACACGTGCTCCAGTAGCTTTCTACTCATTGGTTCCATAAAGAGTGCATGTTTATAGTGCACCTTGAAGAATTGAGCATCGAATTTTTCCATGCCATGAATTGTCCCAACGTAATTGGGAAGATCTGGATGCTTAAACACCCACCGTGGTTTTGATTTATTCACCATATCCACCTGAGTTGAGGTCATTTTATTTATTTATTGTTTATATAATTAATATTATTTAACATGTATCCTTTACTGACTGTTATTGTAAAGGCCAAAGTTGTATGCATTCCAGTGCAAATACTTGCAGAGTTTTGAATAAAACGACTTGGTTTTTACAGTCGTAGGATAATAGCAATAGATCATGATAATATTGAAATGTGAAGAAAAATAGTCAAGTGAATTATCTTCTCTGTTGTTTTATTTTTATTGTAGCACGGCAAAGTGATACACTATACCTGATGGTAAACACAGTTCAATCCAAAAACAACGGCGAACACCGAGAGATAAGCCATCCATCGACGGTCGGCCTGCATAGATATCTGTCTCTCATATTACGCTCGAACGACCTCGTGGGATAGGAGGAAGGATACACTGACCGGGAGGTGGTAAACAGCTTGACGGTACAGCTAATGTAAGATGTGACAAACTTTTTAGTTCTTGTCCAGATATGATTTACCATGAAACTATGGTCCCAAAACCCAGCCCGCGTGGTTCGGTTATGAAAAGGAGAGGAACGGATTAAATTGAATAACTGTTCAGAACACTCTCCATAATATTCTCTGATCTCTCATGAATCTTTAAAGACCAAGTTCCAGGAATTCGGTATCTTAACTCTGCCCTTCCAATACATTCTTGATAATTTAATGTATGTCCGCAAGAATGTTGAATAGCTGGATAAAACCGGCATAATCTACATATTAGAAGCTGTGACAAACTGGTTTTCCGATGTTTCAGACTTAGTATAATCAGTAACAGTTTTTTCGGTAACAATGTTAGGTTTTACAACAAATTCTCAAAGGATATTACCGATTTGCTGAATTGTGAATTTAAGGACCATATCAAGCCGGTTTTGGTACCAAAAGGCTATTATAGAGTGGATCAATATGTGAACGATGGCGATGTCTGGAATTGACTCATCTCTGTGCATCCATTAAAAACGATTGTGACATGTACCTTATGTATGCTAAATATTACATATATTTGTTAAAAAGATAAACCAGATCGAGTTTCTTGTCGGTTCTTCTCGGTGACTGGGTTATTTTCCGAACCGGTGGTAGTTTCGACGTTAATAAGTGTCTTCTTAGTGTTTAAGTGTTTTTGATTTGATTTGATACATACCATTGTTATAAAGTAAAAACTTATGACAATGTTTTGGGACATCACAAGCTTTAGGATATATAAATAGACTTTCTAATATGTCTTAAAGCATTTATACATGGCGTTCTTAAAAAAAAAACCATCGAAAAACACTAATAAAATTCTCAATTTAGAATGGCGTTTCTTTACTCTATCTGTTTACTCTATATGAGGTGCCGAGTTGCAGATTAGTCCGCGCTAGTTATTTGGGATTCTTAGTATTTATATGCAAGGCCAGGGCTGCAGTCACTATACGCTCTTTTTATTTCTCTATAACGTCTTTTTTATACTCTTTTCATTTTCATCATTTCTATCTGGTTGTATCTATTTGCACGGTCCTACCAGCCTCTTCAGTCACCTTCCAGCGATCTGATAGTTCTAAGTATCATGAATCATTGTCTGAATTTTGATTGAATCCTACATTCCTACACTTATCTGGGTATGCTATTTAGGATATTTTTAATCGTTTGTTGTAGAATACATTCCTATGTCGCGGAAATTTATCTTTGCGCTCCTTGATGTTTTGCAGATCGTGCTGTACTAATATTATTCATCGCTTTAGGAGATCCCAGATGAGATGTATTACATTTAGTTCAGCATTTTAAACGAAACATCTGATGTATTGATAATCTATGAGATGCTGCCGCACTTAAGGGCCAGTTACTCTAGGTTTGGGGTCTTTACCGTCTTGGACCATATCGTCATTTAACATCAGTTGAAACTGTGTTCAAACTTTAGAGGCCTGTTTAGGAAATGAATTTAGGAGGACTGTATCCACCACTCACCCGCACTAGGAGATCCTCTTCTTCGGGGTACCCCGGCTTGGTTCGTGGCTTAGATCGCTGATTTTGATAGAATAGGACACAAGTCTACACTGGCACTTGGTTTCTTTTAATAGTTTATTTGATATCGTACCGGTTTTGCAATTGTTTTTACGCAGATCACACAGAGCGGTTTTGTATGTTGCTAGATTCAAAGTTAAAAGTTCAGTTGCCATAGAGGGCAGCATTTGCGAACGTTTTAAAGGTGCGTTCACGAAAACTAGTGGACAGATACATTCCTTTCAAGCGATTTGGTCATTTAATATGAAAAAAGATTTGTGCTAACATATAAATTATTACATATAACAAAAGTACGGAACATGCCGCCGACCTTAAAATAGCTTATTTTAAACATAACAATATAAACAAACTTAACATAGGGTTACGATATGTTATACTACGCTATTTAATCAATAGGTAGAGGACAGACCTTTACTACAGGTCTTTTGGTAAGGGTGTTACCAATGCGTACAGTTACAACGCGAACAATACCGTCCGCACCCGGGTGAAGCTTATGCACACGAGCCAGGCGCCATTGCAGCGGAGGGAGGTTATTGTCGATTATCACAACTATAGTACCCTCAACGAGGGGTGTGTTCGTATTATCGCGGAACCATTTACTTCTTTGTTGAAGTTGATGTAGATATTCAACACTCCAGCGTTTCCAAAAATGTTGTACGGCTTGTTGAATTATTTGCCATCGAACGAGGCGACTGGGATTGCCAGTTGATAAGTCGACTTCAGGTAAGGAAGTTAATGGTTCTCCAACTAGAAAATGTCCTGGAGTGAGAGGTAATGGATCCGTGGGATCGTTACTCTGTATGCAAAGAGGTCTCGAGTTAAGTATGGCTTCAATTTGACATAGAAGTGTATTAAATTCATCGTGATTTAAGGTAAGTTGCCCTATGACGCGATAAAGATGTGCTTTTATACTTTTGACCGCAGCCTCGAATATACCACCGAAATGACTTGCATACGGTGGGTTAAAATGCCAAATTATAGAGAGAGAGATTAATTTTTCATTTATATGTGTTTGCGTTTCTTCATTTTGTAAAAATTTGTGCAAATCCTTTAAGTAACGATCGCAACCTACAAAATTTCGACCGCAATCTGAATAGACGTCGGTGCAAAGTCCGCGTCGGGAAATAAAGCGTCGTAAAGCATTAATAAATGACTCTGTGGATAAATCTGGTACTAATTCTAAATGCACTGCCTTCGTTGACATGCATACAAAGACGCATACATAACATTTGCATTTATTCGCGTTGCGATGTTTACTTGATTTTAGAAAAAAATGTCCTGCGAAATCTACACCTACATGTAGGAATGGCCTGAGAGCTCGCACTCTTGCGGCGGGAAGTGGAGCCATGGGTGGCTGCGGAGCAAATGGCCGAGTGTGAAAACAACGAATGCAGCGGCGCGTGTACATTCGGACCGCATCGTGGGCAGATATTATCCAGTAGTTTTGAGATAGAAGAAATTGCAATGTCTGCGGACCTACGTGCAAATATAATCTATGATAATAATCTATAAGTAACATCGTGAAGAAATGTTTTTTAGGTAGAATGATCTGATGCATGGCCTCGTAAGAAATTTGAGCATGTTGAATCCTACCGCCGACCCTGATAAGTCCGGCTTCATCAAGAAAGGGTTTCAGCTTTTGGAGTTTGTTCGAGCAGAAATCGTTATCTTTCAAACGGGAAATGTCATCAGCGAACTGATGTTGCTGCACGAGGCTGATAACTCGATTTAGAACGAATTTTGTTTCAGGGACAGTGATGCAAGTAGAAGAATAAGATTTTGTCTTACAACATCTATGATAAAATCGAAAGATTATGGAAACAACGCGTAGTAATTTCGGTAATGACGAAAATCGCTCTAAAAATTGTAAGTCAGGAATGACTTGTTTAGATATAAAAACATATTTCCGTCGTTCTTCATTTGTTTGTAAGTCCACGTTGGAAATAGGCCAATCAGATTGGGCCTGCTTCAGCCAGGAAGGCCCATTAAACCACATTTCATGGTCTAAGTTCGATGGTAGTTCACCCCTGGATGCTGGATCCGCAGGATTGTGCTCGGAACGGACGTGACGCCAGTGTGCGGCGGGCACATGACTCGTGGTCTCCGTGACACGGTTAGATACAAAGGTACGCCATTCATGCGATGATGAGCGTAGCCATGCAAGTGTGACCGCAGAGTCACTCCAAGCATACACATTTTCGATGGACAGAAGGTTAGTGTAGGTAACAAGTATTTTGTTTATTAGTTTTGATAAAAGAAAGGCGGCGCATAGCTCTAAGCGTGGTAACGTTATGCGCTTCAAAGGTGCTACCTTTGTTTTAGCAAGGAGAAGATAAACATGAACCGTGTCTTGAGCATCAATGACACGTAGATACACACAAGCAGCATATGCCTTTTCGGAAGCGTCTGAGAAGCCATGTATTCGTACTTCCCTATTGTGATTAGGAAGCACGTGACGTGGCAAAGAGATAGATTGAAGTAGTGGAAGTTCAGATATAAACCTTGACCAGAGATCACAAACACCTTGGGGAGGAGCTTCATCCCAACCGGTGCCTGAAATCCATAGAAGTTGAATCAAATGCTTAGCAAATAATATGATAGGGCTAAGGAATCCCAAGGGGTCGTAAATTTTTGAAATCTCTGAAAGCATTATACGTTTCGTGCATTTCTGGGGATGAGAATCCACCCGATAAGAAAATGAATCTAGCTTTGGATTCCATTTGAGACCTAGAACCTTGACTGAATTATCAGTGTCGAGCGCTGAAAGAATCAGAGCGTCATCTGGATTCGAATTATCACTGCTAATGGCTGACAAAAAATCAGGGCAATTGCTTGTCCATTTACGGAGTTCGAACGTTCCTGCCTTGCAAGCGGCAGTGAGCTCACGTTGGACCACAAGAGCGTCTTCAATATTTTCAGCTCCTGACACAATGTCATCTACGAATACCTCATTCAACAGCACTTGCGAAGCGATTGGATAAGATGCGGCTTCGTCCATTGCCAACTGACGAAGCGTACGAAGTGCTAGGAAAGGGGCTGCAGCAACACCGAAAGTCACAGTACAAAGTCGGTACTCCTGTATAGGATCGTTAGGAGAATATCTCCACAGAATTCGTTGGAAATCCCGGTCTTCAGGTCTTACTTCGATAAAACGGTACATCATTTTGATATCAGCTGTAAAAACTATCTTGTGTAGTCGGAATTTTAAAAGAACGTCATCTATGTTTTGGTGCAGTTTTTGACCAATTAATAAGTTGTCGTTTAGCGAACGACCGTTACTAGTTTTGCAGGAAGCGTCAAAGACTATTCGGACTTTAGTAGTCGCCGAAGATTTTTTCACCACGCAGTGGTGTGGTATAAAGTAGGGAAACTTGTCACCATGCGGAATCTCACTGACAGGTTCCATATGTCCCAAGCTTTCGTACTCTTGAAGACACTTAGCATACTCCTCTCGCAAGGCAGGGTCGCGCGAAAACCTTTGCTCGAGCTTTTGTAAGCGATAAAGTGCTATGTGACGTGATTCGCCGAGAGGAGGTGCCTGTTCCAAGAACGGGAGGGAGACAATATATTTTCCATTGTCACCTCGCTTGTGAGTATTGACATATATTGATTCACAGAGAGCTTTTTCCTTTGTGACAGGCTTGATGTCAGATACTGATTCAAGCTCCCAAAACTTTTGTATTTGCATATCAAGCTGATAGGTACTAACATTTATGCAGACTTTTGCTGGCAATGAATGAGATATTTTACCGTTAAGGAGGTAACCAAAAATACTGTTAATAGCCACGGGCGTACCCTGTGGGCCCTTAATAATATCATTCAGTAATATACTGTCAGTACAATCTGATCCTAATAGAAGTTCTACGGGACGTGAGGAACGTAATTCCGGGTCTGCTAGGGGAAGATTTTGAAGATGACTTATATGCTCGAAAGTGCGCGGAATGTTTGGCAAATAACTCGTTATCTTCGGCAAGATAAGAGCTTTGATAAATAGTTTTGGTTCTGATTTGTTGTGAGGCGTAACTTCACATAAAACATATCCACGTGGTTGTTCATTTTGATCACCAATTCCAGTCACTGTCATGCTAGTCCTGGCACGATAACGCTTTAAACCAAGACGTTGGACGCATGACTCCGTAATAAGAGTGGCTTGAGAGCCTTGGTCCACTAGGGCGCGCACAAGACGGGGTGTGCAGGGACCCGCATCCATAGAATGCATGTTAACCAACGCAGTGGTAAGTAGAACCACACAGTTATTCCTATGCCCAGAAATACCACGCACTGGTGTGAGCTCAGAGGACGAGAAGTTACATTCGCTAGTTAAAGTAATATTTGAAATCATATCTTCGTGTATAGAAGTATGATGACGCTGAGAACACACACGACAGTTGTGTCTCGACTTACACTCATTGATATTGTGGCCAGAGAATAAGCAATTATTGCAGATTTTATTACGTTCGATAAAGGATTTTTTTTCGGTTAAGGTTAGTTTATCAAACTTGTCGCATTTATTTAATGGATGTGCATTATCTTTACAGTAATTACATTTCATGTTACGACCGGAATTAATGGTAGTCGCAGCATGGACTTCCATTATGGGTACGGTATGTGCAAAGGACGAATCCCGCGCTCGTGATCGTGCAACAGCGTGCAGTGGGATCGACTGCGTGCGCGACATCGCTGCGCGTGAAGCGACGGCTTGTCGTGACAAAGAGTTAGATATGCGACGGCATGCGGCTCCGTTGCTAGCCGAGCTGACGCCTACACCGGGCCCGGGTGACGCGGCGGAGGACATTACCTCGGAAGCCGACAATTCTTTGTCCAGAAACTCAATAAGGTCACTTACAGGTGGGATCTCACTTGGCGACTTCAGTGATAATTCAAAGCGTTTTCGAATAGTCGGTAGCTGAATTCTTGAATGACTTTGAGAACAAACGGTAGGCTGTGTTGCGCTGATCAAACTTTGTCTACGTTGAATTTTTATTTCATCCGATATAATTTGAACTTTATAATATAAATTGTCAAATTGATTACGTATTTGTAACTGTTCTTCAGGTTTAAACTCGCCGGTTTTTGCTAAAAGTTTCTCAATCTTACCTTGTATAAGGAAAAACTGCTTCTTAACACTGTTTAATTCCTTAACACGGGCACGAAATTCTGCTTTATCGGCAGAACAATCAGCCATACGTTGGATGCTATTCATAAAAACTTCGCGTTCAAATTTTAGTTGTTGAAGTTCCATAATGAATGTAAATAATAAATATGTTTGTATACTGAATTAGGTAGACAAGTAGTTAGCTATTAAGCACGAAGTACACTAACAGCGATACGATACTATAAGATATTTCAATATGAGAGCTAATACTATCAGTTAGTGTAATTTGTAGTATGTTTATACGAATATATCAAACATACAAAATTATGTGTGTGTCTAGTACGTAATACGCAGACAGCTTATTACGATTTCCAATATGAAGTTATATTATGTTAAGGTAATGTTAAATTGATTAGCGTAGCTTGCCCTGGAGCGCGTGCATAAGATATTAGATAAGAGTTGTATTGGAACGGTCGCGTCGACGCGAGCGCAATGTCATTAGAAAAAAAAGAAAAGATACGTTTACCTACAAGATAAAATAAATTGATAAATGATATAAATTTGCAATTTTTACCTATTAATTCATTAACGAATGAATTAGTACGGTTCGAAAAAACAGTACGCAGTGGTATTGTCGAAAAACAAATACGCTAAGCCTAGGTAATAGAGAAAATTTGTTGATAAACGGTAGGTAGATTATGCCAATTTGATATTGAAAATTGTAGTTATAAAGAAATAATATGCCAGCACAAACCCTAAATCCTTGATAATTTAAGATAATCCGGCTCGAAGGACCAACAAATGTTTAGGAAATGAATTTAGGAGGACTGTATCCACCACTCACCCGCACTAGGAGATCCTCTTCTTCGGGGTACCCCGGCTTGGTTCGTGGCTTAGATCGCTGATTTTGATAGAATAGGACACAAGTCTACACTGGCACTTGGTTTCTTTTAATAGTTTATTTGATATCGTACCGGTTTTGCAATTGTTTTTACGCAGATCACACAGAGCGGTTTTGTATGTTGCTAGATTCAAAGTTAAAAGTTCAGTTGCCATAGAGGGCAGCATTTGCGAACGTTTTAAAGGTGCGTTCACGAAAACTAGTGGACAGATACATTCCTTTCAAGCGATTTGGTCATTTAATATGAAAAAAGATTTGTGCTAACATATAAATTATTACATATAACAAAAGTACGGAACAAGGCCTATAAAGAATATATACTGTTCCAAGGAATATATAATATTTTTCGAAATTTATTAAAAATTAAATAAATAATGAAATCTAAAGAATTAATGAGAACGATGAACCTGCTGTAATGAAAATAACTTCTCAAATCGGAATTGAAATTCCAAAATTACTATTGTTATTTATTTTTTAAATTCGCTCTTGACTTGGATTAAGTTACTGCAATCAGCCATTATTTAACGTTCACATGTTTTTTTGCTAAATACACTAAACACCATAATATTGAATCAATTTGTCTTAGACAACCAAGTTGATTTTTTTTAAAGTTATGATCTTAAGTTACCTTTTTACTTACCTTATTATAAAGATTGTCCATAAATTCGACCACATCGTTAGAGCTTGGGAATACACCAGATATTCCACTTATTACAACTTCCTCACCAGTGAGGGAGCTGGACTTTTTATTGCCTTGATCAGTTGATACCATTGCAGTAACGTCACTGAATACAGAGTAAAAGTTCTAACATTTTATTTCTCTTTATATATAAGCTATATACGCATAATTTTTTTTTGTTAAGTAAAACATTCATTAAAGAATTCAAAATTATCAATTAACCTGATTGAACTTAACTATACCTATTTCATTTCTAGTCGATATACGTAACTTAGCGATATTAAAATGCTGAATGGCGTGTAAGGTATAATAATGTTTTTTTAACACTACACTTAGTAGATAAAAATTATTTAAAAAAAAATGTAACGACACTCTAACTTTTCTTTGTATTTTATTTTTAATTATAAATAAGTCATGAAGAATTTAGAGATTTAGAGAAAGGAATTAAACTATACTATATAACAATATTTAAAAATTTAAAAGGGCCTTTCAAAAAGGGCTTGAAACACGTATTTTAAGCAACACAGCAGAAATGCCCCTAAAACTAAAGCGACGGTAAACATAAAGCACCAAATAGACCGTCTGCCTGTTTGTTGCCATTTGGCATAATAAAAAAGTCTGATATGTCTATCTTTTCAACTTCATTTTGCTAAACCAACGAATGCAGTATATGATAATTTTGTATGATTGTATCGCACCATATTGGCGTGATTAGGAATGTTGCGTTCGGAGATCATCCGATATTTATTCAGTAAGCAAGATAATGTGTGGTGGAAACCTGTCAAATACGGCGCTTCCATTTATTGTTCAGCTACTCAATCAATAGCACTTTTTGGTCTTACTGTGTCTGGGACACGGGATGGTTAATTTGTGTTTGTTCCTATAATTAAAAATATGATGATCGTTAAAAAAATCTAGATACAATTAGAGAAGATAGCTCATGTAAGTTTTTGCGAATATAATAGATTTATTAAGAGGGTAGAGTTTAGAAGGCAAATTGTTGAAACATGCCCTTTAATCTTTGAGTGAAATTATCATACTAGTATATGAGAGAGAAAATGATTCTGAAAACAAACTAAAACTTAAAATGCATGCAACATCTGGCACTATACAACAAAATTATTTTGTATATTAATTTCGCACATCCGGATGACTTTTGCGAGTAATCCATCCTATTATGAAAAGCAGCAGCTCACTATGTATGTATATATGTCTACTTGTCCGTTCTTGTGCTTCTAACTCTTATATATTATGTTAGATTAGGTGATATATGGAATTCGTCATTAGTTTAACATGAATTTGTCACAAAATGATTTCTAATATTTTTATTGCTATATATAATTACATTTTTTAAATTTAACGTATTCAATAAAATATATAATTATTTAGAATTGTTATTATTACAAAATCAACATAAATCATAGAGACTCATTCATTCTACACGATAAAGAAGTAATCTACAAATATTAAACATAACGTAAAAATGAAAA
Source organism: Antheraea yamamai (assembly GCA_036509395.1). Taxonomy (NCBI): domain Eukaryota; kingdom Metazoa; phylum Arthropoda; class Insecta; order Lepidoptera; family Saturniidae; genus Antheraea; species Antheraea yamamai. The sequence continues at coordinate 18,396,153 of AP028441.1, forward strand.
AAAAGCGCTGTAATAAATATTTAAGCGAAACACAATGATTTTTATTTTATTCTTTTTTATGTTAAATTAATAAATTGATAACTATTATCGACCATATTTACATATTTTAAAAATATCCTCTAAATATTACCTCTATATCAAGGTATTTACCGCTTTTTTAAATCAACATTAGGTAGGATAGGTAGAAACTTTTACAAATCTACAAACATTTTATAAACCTTCAAACCCTTTGTAAATCGAAATCTTTGCAAGGTAATTTTTACGAAAAAAAAAACACATGTAATACAAAGTTAATACACGTTAAACAAAGGCATAAATATTAAAATAGAAGCAGTAATTAGAAGAACAAAAGACAAGGCTAAAAAAGGAAACAATAAACAATGCGTTGTGGGTGAAGGTTAAAGTGTGCACTTAGGCTACCTAAGTATTAAGGTTCCTTGCACATTAAGTACGTACAGAATATCTGGAGCGGATCTAGTGTGGCTTGTTGTCTGTTTTCGATTTTTTTTTCTCCGGCCGATATTAAACGCTTCTTATTTCTAATACCTTCATTTCAGAACAACTACTTTCTTCATTTATAATATTATATACACTCATCAAAAAAGTCTAAGCAACATGTACTAATTTAAATTTTAGGATGGTTCTTCACATTATAACGTTGTATTTTATTTTTAAAATAATATCTTTAGGGTTCTATGATGTAAAAATAACAGCTGTTGTCTTTATAAGTTCTTTTAATAACAGAAATGAACAATATTAGAATATACTGTAGAAACTAAGATACATAAGAAACTAAACTTTTTTCTTACAAAATGAAATTTCTAAAGAAAATGTATTTATTGTGAAAGAATAGAACAATTTAATACAAAATATGGGCTCCTCTGCTATTCAGAACTTGTCGGCAACGATTATTCATTGAATTAATGAGACTGTTTATGTCATCTTGCGGTATTTGCTCACAATGGAATTGTAGCAAATCCTTCAGCTGTTGGTTTGTTGTCGCTCCGTCCAAGTCCTTCAAAACACGTCTCTGGAGCATGTCCCATGCGTGCTCGATGGGGTTGAGATCTGGCGATTGTGCAGGCCAGGGCAATACCCGGATGTTCTCCGTTGCAAAGTATTCACTGGTTCGCCGAGCTGTATGTGAACGCGCATTGTCATGCATTAACCTAAAATCGGAGCCAAAGGTTTGTGCAAATGGGTAGACATAAGGTCTGAGAATATCCTCAATGTAATTTTCAGCATTCATGTTTCCATTTACAAAAACGAGCTCAGTTCGCCTGTTCTTCATAATACCAGCCCATAACATAACTGTTGAGCCGCTGTATGGATGAACTTCCTGAACGCACCTGAGCCTTTCAGTATTTCCGGGCCGACGATACACTTGCACCCTTCTTGTATCAGGCTTAAACCCGAATCGCGACTCATCGGAAAACATAATTTTATCCCATTGTTCCTGGGTCCATGTTATGCGCTCTCTACACCATTCATATCGACGAGCGCGATTCCCTTGACGTATCGGTGGGCACCTGATTGGGCGTCGAGCTCGTAGGCCGTACTCATGCAGTCGATTTCGCACAGTTTGAGGACTTACATCAACACCACTTGAAATTTGTAGCCTCAAACTTATCTCTCGAGCGGTTAACATCGGCTGGCGTCTTGCAGTCAGTTGTATGTACCGGTCTTACCGAGTGGTTGTACTCCTTTTACGGCCTGGATGCTGTTCAGCGGGTTCTCCTGTATTATTGTAGCGCTGCCAAAGACGACAAGTAACACTTCTATGAATGCCAAAATGTCGAGATACCTGAGATTGATTACTTCCCGCTTGCAACATCCATACAGCTCTTTGCATTTCATCTGTCATCAAATGACGTCGCTTCATGACGTAAAGAATATCTAACAATTCAATTTTGTCGCTAACTTTATTTAAATGGTTGGTAAAATTATAAAATCAACACTAAACGTAGCAATAGAACGCACTTAAATTCAAACAAATTCGCAGTCATTTGAATTTTATGAAAAAACAAAACATAATCAAATTTTTTTTTACAACCAGGCAGTATGTCATCAATAACAAAAAAGTTTACTTACCTACGCACTTTGAGTAAATACTTAGAAATTAATTAATATAAATGGTAAAATTTGTAATATCACGCATGTTGCTTAGACTTTTTTGATGTGTGTATAAATTTTAATACGCATAAATGATAAGAGTTCACTGGAGTTCTATGAATACCGGTGAAGTTAAAAGGTCTGGTGTGCAAGTGCATCATCCGACTGGTCTTGTTGTATGGTAGTATAACGTGACCAGTTCTAAGTAGGCATGTCCAGCAGCTACACGTCATTGGGCTGAAGATGCTGTGATGGATATGTGGCGTTATGCCATGGTTACTACATCGCATCCGATATGAACACATCCGTGGTAACCTTGGAGTCCGTGACATCGCAGATAAGCCGCAGGAAATTCGTCTCCGCTGGTATTGCCACATAAGCAAGCCTTCAGACTACGTCGGAAATAGATTTCTCAACATCACCGTACAAGGACCGAGGCATACATAAAAAAACGCCCACTGGACGTGGTGAATGTGGATATAAAGGGGAAGAAAACGCTAGGAAGAAGATAGATAAACTAAGATTGATGCGGGTATGTGTTTTTCTATAATATCTTATCATATTGTGTTATGCTAAATGTAATTTTAAATAATACTCAGATTTGATAGCACGACCTATATGTTGGCAATCTATAAAATATGCTCAAATATCGAAAGTATTGTGGGAGTTACGAATCTCAAATAATCTTCTCTATTTGCTCAAGGAAGGAGATTACTTTTTATTTTTTTAAAGTTCTGTACTTTTGAGTACAATCTCATTTAATATTAAAAGGTGATGTGACCTAAAATGGTAAACACGCTAAATTTCGGAGAAGACGTGCAGCTGCCGAAAGACAACTAACTATAAGTCTTTGGTAACAGATATTCAACTTGAGGGTGATAGCTAGACAGGCAGGAATTGGGAAAATCACTACTATTAACCGATAGTTTCATAATTACACTTTTCTTCACCAAAAACTCCGTTTCATTAGAAGAATTGGACCTACATCAATTGAAGTTGTGCCTCAAGATGCTACTACTAAGTGGAAACAACTTTGGCTTCGTATCTATATATAGTCTATTCTATTTTATTTCTTACCCAACCCATCCCGAATATATAAATGAAATGTTTTTAAAATATATACATTTTATTTAAAACAAATCTTTACAAAAAATTGCTTGAAATACAAAGTTTCTCTCAGAATCAAATGGGCTAAAAGTGCCTCAGAAGTCGTGGATACAAAATAAAATTCATAAAACATAAGTTTCACAAAGATTTCTCCTTTTAAATTTCGCTAGTAGTTTAGGATCTAGCGTTCTGTTCACGAAATTGGGAATTCTCGAGTCTTCCGGTATCGACGCAACGTCCGAATATATCTCGAAGATTTTAATGGGATTCTTGGTGTATTCCGTTAACTTGTAGTCATGAGTCAGGCCAAACGCTTTCGGGTGAGGGATCCCCTTAATCAGAATCAATTCCGATTCCAACTTAAAATCAGGTTTGTAACTGAGTGCCAACATAATTTTTTTGTATGCCGATTCGATAAGCAATTTCTTGTATTCATTTGAAAAAGGTATCAACTTAAGATTGTCTAATAGTCGTTTTAGTTTCTCGGACCATTTCATATTTTCGAAGTCCATCTCTTTGCTCTCTTTTGCTATGAGAAGATACATATGATTTAGTAATAGATCTTGTATTTCTACATCGGATACTTTTCCTACGTACGCGTCAAATTGTATACGCAACGCATCGGGACTGCTGTCTAAGCAATAGACAACTCCAAGATGACCTGTAATTATTTTTAGATGGTTATAATATTACTTATATATCTTTGCCTCGCTTGTTTCCGTTTAACTACTTGCCAAATGCCTTTTCCCGAAGGATGATTCGGGCTTAATATTAACGTACTTATTGATAATATGAATTGCTGTGAAACTAACAGTTTTGGTTTCCTACCCACATTGGACTCAATAAGAATGTTGTCCAAACCTTCAACTTTCCATACGATGTGTTCCTTCACAGTTAGATGATATTATTATTAATCATCATCAACATATATATAAAATATGAAACGAAGACCACGAAATATTGGAACGAGTTCTCAATCACTATAAAGTGCTGAATTATTCAATTTTACAACAATAAACTGTAGGCATATTTTTTTTATAATATGAATACTACATTTCTGGTGTTTTATGAATATTAACGCTTATTGACCTTCTCGTTCAAATGAAGCTGCCAACTCCAAAGCAACGTTGACTCCAAATGAATATCCCAAAATATAAAACTTCGATTTCACCTTAATCTGTGTTTTCAGTATCTGCAAGAACACAAATTTATTTTGATATTAATTAACAACGCTGGTATCTGGTTCGAAATACTCCTAGATAATTATATAATAAACTAGCTGTGCCCCGCGGCTCCGCGCGCGTTTTTTTTTAATGTATTAAAGAAATGTAAAATTGTAAGTAGATGTGTACATTACAGAAATGCTTTCACAAAAAATATTTGTAACTACGACACGCACGCCATCTACTGTAACATGTAACGTGTACATTAGATATATGAATACTAATAGTATATCGAATGGGGTGATATTTGTCATCAGCAACATACCTGGAGCTTCAACCTACTATATATCACAGTCAGTGCTCACTAACACTATATAAGAAATAATGAAAATTTTAAGTTATACATTATCGAACAATATGTCTTAAATCTTTTATTATATAGATATAATATGCCCATATTGTCGATATACTTAAGTTATTTTTATACATTGCTATAATCACTGAGTTATGTAGACGCAACGCAATAACTAAAACAATATGGCCGCCAAATTGACCAAAAAGATGATATAATTAATATTACATACAAATATATGATTTTCAATTATGTATATTTATTCTTGGAGTCCAGTACAGCACACGTATCACGCCGTTGTAACATATTTTTGATCAATTTCACACGGACAAATGCACAGGTAGCAGTTCATCACTACATAGTGTACCAATTCAAATAAAAAGAAAATCATTAAAATCGGTTCACAATTGACGAAAATATCAATTAACATACATAAAAAAGAAACATACAACCGAACATAGTAACCTCCTCCTTTTTCGGAGTTGGTTAAAAACAAAGTCCTCTGGTCTGTCTGTTTATCTGTTCGTGATAAAGTCAAAAGCTACAGATCGGATTTTATTGCCATTTTCACCAGTAGATAGAATGACTCATGGGGAAGGTTTAAGTATAATTTTTGAAGGTTTTCTTTTTATTATCGGGGCGGGACAACGTCTTCCGATCTCGCTAGTTATCTGCCCGTAAAAGTCCCGTGAAAGTCGGTCCAACCGATAAGGAGAGAGTAGAATATTGCGGACGAAGTCTTGAGTAACAAAATAAAATAGTCTAAGTTACTTCTTATAAGGTGTGTTATCTGCCAATGAAAGCCCCGTGAAAATCAGTTTAAGCATTACGGATATTGCACTGCGGCCGAAGGCAAATAAAAAAAACCTAAATTACTTTGTATGAGGTCTGCTATCTACCAGTGAACATCCCGTGAAAATCGGTCCAACCATTTTGGAAATAGCAATGCGGAGGAAGCCGCGGACAAATAAAGTACAATATGTCGACCGCTATAATTTCGGCTATCTGCCAGTAAAATTCCCGTTAAAATAGGTCCAACCGTTTTGGAGATTACTCGGAACAAACAAACAAACAGACAAAATATAATAATATAAAAAAATATAGACAAAATATAAAAAAAATTTTTTGCTCATTTGTAGCCATATACATTCATCAAAAAGTTGTTATTTTAATTGTACATACACAAACTTTATTTTTATAATACGTAATAGATAACAAATTTTGAGTAGGAAAACAAAATAAACTTTGACAATGTTTGCGATAGAAACTTACCACGTTACCATGGGAACGTATATAATATTAACGCCAACGATATCTCTCAAAAGGAAAAAAGTGCCCGATTTTGAAACATTCTTCATTGGTGCTCCGCTCCTATTGATCTTTACGTGATGATATATAGCCTAAAGCCTTCCTCGATAAATGAGCTATCTAAAACCGAAGGGTATTCTCAAATCGGACTGGTAGTTCCTGAGATCATAGCGTTCAACCAAACAAACAAACTCTTCAGCTTTATATATTAGTATAGATTATAAGGAACATATATAACAAAAAAAACACATGTAGGAAACACCAGAAATTTGCAACTCATTAAAGTAGTAATGTTCTAATTTTATGGTATTGTTAATCTCGTCTATTATTATATGAATACTAGTATAGTTAAGCCGAACTATAGAAAAAAAAGGAGTACGTGTATCCGTCATACGCGATTGAAGTAAAACTTCTTTGGCGTTATAAGATAGTATTCTGTTCGTACGTTTCTATATTTTATTTACTTTATAACAAAGAGTTACTAATAATATTTCCTGTGTTATTTAAGTTCCGAATTAGCCGATAGATGGCACTACAAATAATGTAACTTTAATTTAAATTGTTACTTACTTACATTTAAACAAGATGGCAGGACGGTCCCCATGGTGCCCATATATACATAATTAATTCTATTATATGATTTTTTATTATTCAATTTAATATTTCTTATTTACTTTATTTCAAAATTTTTTGATTGATTTATTCATAAACTATTTATTGACAAAATCAAAAATATTTCAAAACCGGATGGTACAGAAACGTGTCGCCATATTGCCGTAACAGACTTCCGTTGCATTGTCATCCATTTCTTCTGTCTCCTACTAGTCAGTCAGTTCTCCTACTAGTCGCGCCTAAAGAAGGTTTACTCAAAAATATACAATTATCTGAGTGGTTAATTATCACTATATTTGATCTTTAGGTACCTGCATAATGTTACTTGCAACTGTTTTCATACTGTCATAGTTCAAATCTGGTGTCAACTGCAAAGCTATTGCAGGCATGTTGAGTTGTTCACACAGTAATTTAAAAACTTTACAATCGCCGTCAAATCCTGGTATCATTAATAGGTAAGTGTCATTCGAATCAAATTCCTGTTCATTCTGGAAATATAATACACATAGGAAGGATTACAAATTGAAATTAAGAACACAACTGACTTATAATATTGTACTGTTTTACAGTCACTTCGTAATAAAATCAAACATAAACAGAAATCATACACTTTAATTCTATGTGACAAAATAACCCACTTATATAACTGTCATGACAAAGAACGTTAATAAATGAAATTATTTCTCTCATATATCTTAGACTTTGTTTGTTCATTTCCCATGTATATACATACCAAAACAGCAGTAGGTATTTTTGTTGGCATATTGACTAGCACATCAGTTCCTGTACATTCGTTCTTTTCTATACGCTTAAAGAATGCTCCAAGTCCCATATTAAAACGATTATTCAATTCTTCTTCAACGTTATCAAAGTTATGTTCTCTGTTATCATTTATCTTCACAAAAGTTGTGTTAATTTCTTTCGATATGATCGAATTTTCAAGATCTCTAAAGACATCTGCGAGTTTTGATATGTTTACATTTAATTTCACTTCATTCGATTCGTCGAACTGTAAAATTAATAATAGAACATTTATTGTATACAGTTCACTTACTTTTAGGTGACTTTTAAACTCATATAAAATATACAGAGACCAGTTTTACTATATCATAGTTTAACAAATTTAAAGTTATTTTAGTAATGATACATAATTATAAAAAGCATACCGTGTTCAAACGATCAACATAGTAATGGAGAACAGGAAGACCAATTTTGTTACGGCCCTCACAAATCACATCGCATGCCGATATTAAATCATTTTCAAATTTATCTATCGATGCGTGTGAAATCATAACATAATACCTGAAGTTATAAATGGAAACATGACAATTAATTAGAAATTAGGAATACATTATTTTAAACAATAGCAGATATATAACTTCAACTAGCATTGTTAAAATATTTGCCATTTGTGAAATGGAAAAGATATTCAATACAACAGTATATCGAGTAGAATTATTGTAAAGCTTACCTCAAATTAACGCAAACACTTTTGGACACTGCATTTAGATTATGTAAAATATTTTTCATTTCGACAACAGATCTCAAACTATTTGCTTTGTTATCTATAACAGTTTGGCAATCGCAATTAGCAATTATGAAAATCCCTTCAATATTCCCATCTGCTCTCATTGTAAGCAATTTCTCACATCCATCTCTCGTCTCGATATTGTTGAAACATATTTCTACGGTCGCATTATGTATCTGCCAACGCCTGAAAGAATTATTTATCCATTTCTTAACATGCCTGTTATATCTACAAAGATATCGAGAATTCCTAGTTAGTCATTTATAAAGTGCTTGTATGCATAAAAATCACAATATTGCATTCTTCTTAGCAGAAAATATTTTCATTGCAAAGAAATGTAGTTGAAAATGATGTTAATGATAGATTAATTTCTTAATAATGCTCAAGTATGTTAGTCACTTCATGCCACAACTAATTCAGACGCTGAAGATTAATTCATTACTGCAAAAATGTATCAAAAGTCAATATTTTTGTAAAGATTCTTTTTAACAGGAAAATGATTATGCTATTAAAGTGCTCTTTATTACTAACCGTAGTTTTGACTGAACAAAACCATCCATTGATGTGTGAAGAATGATTTTTTTAACTCCTCGCTTCATAAGGTACTCAGCCAATTCAATCCCAAGTTCGCTTTTATCGCAAACTATAACGTAATAACCTCCTGACCCAAAGTCAATAATTCTGGGAGAAATAAATTATTAATTATATTAACTTTTAAATGTAGGTTTAATATATTAAGAAATGTTGTATATAGAAGAATTAAATGAAATGGAAGCGATTATGGCTTAGTGATTACCATTTTCAGCCGGAGGTTACGGTGAAGAAAAATATTGTAATGAAGCCATAGCCTAATAGTAGCGCGTTTTCTAAGGCCATCTGTCTAGCTACTATTTTAAAATTGGTAAAATCTGCTGCCGAGCACTTACGTGTGTTTTCCGATAGCTCTACTTGAGAGAAAGTTTTTATAGATATTACGTTTTTACAATATTGGACCACATGGACATTTAACATCAGGTGAGATTCCGGTGAAAAGCCAAAACTTATAAAGTACAAAAAAAGAGGATACAGCAAATGTATCACACCTTTTGTAAGAAACTTAATACTAAGTGTCAACTTTTTGTTCCTATAGACGCTCGCGTCAAGTGGCCAAGATATATTTTACGTATTCAAATATTCGACATAAGTTCGTATTTTTCCTTCTATTTTTCTATAAAAACAATTAAACAACGCAAACTTTGGTTTAATATATTATAGAAAATTCCACATTAGTGATCATAAAATGTACATTATTATTTAAAATTAAAGTGCTTAACGCTAAGTTATTGGTAAAAAGAATAAAATGGTTATTACTGAAAGATGTTATCTCTATATATCACTGTAATTTTGTAATTCATCTTGTAATTACCTCAAAATAACTATATCCAGATATTGAGGGAAGACTAATAATAATAAAGGAACAAACTGTGCACTCAGCTTCAAAAATAGTTGGCTAATTATTCGGCAATATATATTTTTGTAACTCATTACAGTATATAGACTTCTTGAACGATTGAGAGTAATGAGACTCGTAATCCATTATTCCTATTATATACTCGAAAACTTGAATAGAAAACTTCGTTTACGTAGACTTATATGTAGATTAGAGAGCAAATATTGGTCGAATGTTAGATTTGCACTTGAAATCTTGTTCTTGCAACTCCGAGGAGAAACGCTAAACACAATACAAATTCGTGCAGTACAGCCTAGTATACCTAGGTTGAATTATTCATTCACTATAGATAAAACTCGTGTATAATATCACCAAATACTCAAAAAGTTTGAAGTAAAAGTAAGTGCTTTCTCGGCAACTAAATTAAGTAACCTTTGCTGATTTTAAAATGTATGCTTTGCTTTTACCGATATACTACTTAGCAAAATTTTTATCTAAGGGTGTTTTTTTTAGTTTTTATGGATACGTACCGTTCACTTGTATTGTCAATACGTTTATCCAAGTCAATCATATCAACAACGACCCTTCCTTTATCTCTTTCTGATGTTAAATGCAGTTGAAATGTTTCTGCTACATCTGCAGACTTATGTACTACTCTGCTTAGTGGCCGTATTACTCCTTTCGCTATATATTCGCCAATTAACCTTTGAAGTATCTTCAATAAAATAAAAAAATATATTGTTAGCACTCTCTGTACTACTATTGACTTGCTATTGACTATAGCGGGGTGTAACTAATGACCTGACACGCCATTGTTCGAACTTATCGGCTGATCTCGGCTGATCGTACATTAGTTGAATGCTATAAAAGGTGAGTCTGTCGTGTCATTAGGTACATTTTTGCTCGGTCGTCTCTCTGGAAAGACGTATTGCGTTGTTGTTGTTGTTGTTGTATTGCGTGAGTTCTTTCTAATTTACACACTGTTATTTCTATCGCTCTGTGTTTTTATGGTTTATTTTGTTACTTGAGTTATTTAAATGTTGATGTGAGTTTTCGTGTTGAGATATGTAATTGTTGTGTTATTATTTTTTATATAAATCCATTTCTGTTATCTAAAAATATTGATTTGTGTTTTATTTTTATGAGCCGTATAAGTGAAATGATATAATTCTTGTATTTTATTAATTGTTTTCGAAATGTTTTCTGTCATCTTTGCGTTAATTAACTTATGCATGAATACCAATTTTATCTGGAGTTTCAATTTATGTTTGTTTTTATTTGAATTCTATAATATAGAAATAAAATCTAATAACCGATGTTCTTACCTTTTTCTCTTCTGAGTTATTGTAGATAAACACGCTAGGTAAATCAACAATTTTGTAACTTTTGCCTGCCACGAACCTTGACATTTCCAAATCTTTATCTTGGGTGCTATTATAATTGCTTATTGACAAAAACAATCCGAAATTCTTAACACACTGATAAGCTAACTGTAAACAAATATAAAGTATTTACCTATGCATCAACTAAATTAAGAGAGATTTTGACTGTCATAAACGACGTAGTCTTTAATATGCTAGTTAAAATATCTAAATTCTTCTATACATATAATAAGAATGTAAATCTAAGTTGTCTGTACTTTTTCGATCTACGTCAAAAAAAAATATTGCAGGTGCCTAGGAATAAGTAATAGAATACATTTCAATCATTTATAGAAATGTCTGTCTGTTTATATGAACACGCATCACTCTTAAAGTACTGTGTTCACTATAAAACCTCAACAAGAAAATCATAAAGCATATCCTCGAGAGTAACATAGTCTTCGTTTCATTAAAATCAGTTCAATTTATCAAAAGTTAATGTAATTTGTATGACGGCTCGAGTTAAATACGAGAGAAGAGTAGTAATCTATTCTAATATTATAAAGGTGGACGGTTTGTTTTTTTGTTTGCTTGAACACGCTAATCTCAGAAACTACTTGACCAATTTAAAAAATATTTCAGTGTTAGATAGCTCATTTATCGAAAAATGTTATAGGCTATATATTATCACGCTAAGACCAATAGGAGCGGAGCACCAATGAAGAACGTTTCAAAATCGGTTTATTTTCCTTTTGAGAACTTCCGCTGTGTGTTAGCGTTAGCCCAAAGTAATTATTCCACGTGGACGAAGTCGTGGGCAGAAGCTAGTATAATATAAAAGTATTAACATAAAATAAAGCCTATATAAATATAGATCTTTGATGTTAATAACATAAATTACTTACTTTCTCTAACATTCCAGAAAAAGTGTTAATAACAACATCGCATCCTTCTCTTTGCGTGTTATGTTTAACCATATCTAAGAAACTGCCATCTTGCGAATTACCAATGTTATCCTCTGCAAATTTATTTAGGTCTTTTTACTGTTTTAACTAAGTTTTACAGTTCTTTTTTTATTACTATTAATTAATTTGTAATAATCTGTAAGTCTATAAATTGTATAATATGTATGATTTTTTATACTATAGGAGACAAACGAACAGGTTGGTCACCTGATGTTAAGTGATCACCACAGTTCATAGACACTAGCAACACCAAGGGAGTCGCAAGTGCGTTGCCAGCCTGTGTTTAGGGGGATGGGGAGAGGAGGGGCGGAGAGATGGTGGTCTTTCGGCGCTGTCACTAACCGAACGATACGCAACAATGCAAGCTCTATTACCTCACGTGGGTGTTTCTTTGTGTCGGGTAGTTCTATCCCGGACGAACCGACCCATTCATGCTTCAGTGTGGCTCTATCACCTATCATATGTCGTATCGTGTCGTGTCGTCAATGTTTGTGTGTGAATGAATGTCGAATAGTGCAAGGTATGCAAGGTAGGCTTGAAAATAAAATACTAAAACCAGCGCACTCAGACCACCATACTTCTACACAATAAAATTGTATCATAAAAAAAAAATATTCCATTGCATTCGGGTTCCTTAGCGTAAGCGTAACTTCAGTTAATTTTTTTTATTTATTACTTTGCAATACAATTAAGGGAGGAGCGTTTTTTCCAGAAGCAATTTTTTTCAATAGATTTATAGAAGGAGATAAAAAAATTTTAAAAAAACTTTGTTCTAATATGAGGATTTTCATATGACTTTTCGTTATTTTTAACTGACTATCTATTATGCTTTAAAATGTACATATTGGTTTAAAAAATACATAAATATCGATATATGTACACATAACATATAAATTTTATCACCTTTTAATTCTGAAAATAATTGCAGTAGGAACAATTTGTCTTCGATATTGTTCACTGTTGTGTAAACGGTGCACTCTAAAGCTAAACATAATGATATAACTGCTTGGCCTAGAGGTTTCAATCCGTCAGTTATTAAAACTGAATCGTGCTTACGCAATTCTGATTTTATTGTCTGAAAAAAATAATTCTAATCAGTTTTCGCACACAAATAAATTTTATTAATATTTGTCGGGAACTGTATTCATTAATATTTCTCGGGAACTATATTTAAGAACAAAAAATAGATAGTATTTTCACATACACAATACGTACGTAAACAATTTTAAATTCCCATGGGCAAAGGAATACGAACTATGATATATAAAAAAAATTAGGTAAGATCTTTGAAATAACTTTAATATAAATATAATGAATACTGCAAAATTTTGGTAACTGAATATAATATATGATACTACTGGTTATTGTTAATAAAAATTTCATGATTTTACATTTCGATTCAGAAAGAATAAAGAAAATGAGATTTAGAATATATTTTAATAGGGATACTACTAAACATTACCAAGTATGCAATTATTTTAGCCCAATTTTAATTCAAATAAAATACGACATAACATGTGTAATAGTACCGTTAAACAGCGATCCTTAAGTTTCAATGAAAGAATGATGATTTAGAAGTAGCTTCTTTGAACACCGCATCGATGGACATAGGTTCGATTTACTACAATGAACCAGAGGTATTTGGTGAAGTTGTAGTTGCTGTTGTGAGTTTTGTGAAGGAAAACATCGAAATGAAAAAATAGCATGGTGGTAGAACTTTTTTAATGCTCGCGTAGCTATAAACAACCCTGAAATTGAAAATCTATTGCTAAATACGTGTTAACATGTTACAAGAGTAGCATTTAAAGGCCGGTTTTCTTTAAACTTAGGGTGTTAATATTTGGGACCATAACTCACCGATCACCGAGTAAGTTTATGGTCAAACTCTGAGATCTATAAATAATAAATAAAGTTTAACGGTTAAATCATATGATAGTGTATTTTACCAGTACTCTCTATTATACGGTAAGTCTCCCGCTAGGCATTTATCAAAATTTTGGCACAAGAACTTAACAGTGGCCAAAGTTAAAGACTTTTTTGTATCTGCTATGCTCTTATCTGGTTCCAAACCATCGCACAATGTGAAATTGTGGTCCAACCTTAACATATAAATTTCTAAACAAAGTAACAATTAAACTTGAATAAGCAAAATAATGCGTTCCTCGTAACACTATATAAATATATATTTCCAACTATTTTTATAACATCTTTCAGTTTAGGGTACCTGTAGAACTATTATTAGGATTCAAGAATATTGCTTTAGTCAATTCTCACCAAACAGTAGAATGCGTAGAGGTAAGGGACCGGCACAGTCGCTGCGTCTTCTAAACTCCAATATTCAGGTACTGGCCATATTAAATCTGGGTCAGCCAACACTAAATCATTTTCTATTGTTGTATATGCAACACCCATCACTCTACTTTCACTGGAATTGGATGAAATAATTCCAATTTTAATGGTTTTCTTTAAAATACAGCCTACTTAGTCATTTTAAATAATCTTATTTGATAGCAATCATTATTAATAACTGTATCTTTTAAATATTATAGTGATGCGATTCCACTATAATATTTAATGATTGATTTCCGTAAAGTAACGCCTTCTCCAATCAAATATCACGTGTCGTTTAACTTGTCATCACTAAATATAGTTCACAATTTTAGTGCCTAACTGTAAGTGATAGATCGTTCGTAATAAAAAGGTTTCAGTATATTGTATCATACAATATATACATATAAAACCGACGCAGGATACGGTTACGTTAAATACAGTTATGCGAAATGCAAAAACCTATTGTAATAGTGATATGCATATGCTAATGTTGGTTAAAACAATTGCAAATTGTATAGCTGAACCTATAGGAGTACTCCGGCAGGTGTACTTGAGAGTCAGACCATAACATGCTTAAGGAGTTATAGTCTTAGGCCTAGATTTTTAATAACGCACAAGTATAATAAGCCATATAGCAGAGCCGCTTGGTTTTAATATCTAAAGGCTATTATAGGGTGGATCAATATGTGAACGATTGTGACGTCTGGAAATGACGCCCCTCTCTGTGCATCCACTAATAACGAATGTAAATATTTATGTTCCTATAAAAATATATGACATGAAAAGATAAACTAGATCGAGTTTCTTGCCGGTTCTTCTCGATGACTGGGCTGTTTTTCGAACTAGTGGTAGCTTTGACGTTCATAAGCGCCTTCTCAGGGCCTAAATTGAATAAAGAATATTTTGATTTTGATTTTGCTGTCCGTCATTATTCCTTACATAACGGAATATCATTGAACTGCACAAGTGTCGAATTATTTATGTTTATTTTGAAGTTATAAAGAATGTCTTTAAAAAATGACAGAGTTTGTTGTTTTAAAAATGAGACTTTTAGTGAGCGAGTTATAAATTTAATTCTTAAAAGATATCTGAGAATTTTCTAACTGCTAATACGTAAAAATATAAAATTATAACACCCAAGCTTTTACACATGTCTCTAAATATAAAGTATTTGTACAATGGATTGTGGTAATGTAACTTAATTTGAAAATCAAAGTAGGAGATTCATGTAACATTCAATATTTATTACAAGTTAAATTGTAGTTATCTGTATTATTACACTCAATGAAATTAGGTTTACTTACTTTTTACTCATTCCACTATAGTCAGTAATATTTCCATTAAAATCGCTCTTAAGGATCGGAAAGCCAGTATAAGAAATCTACAATGAAGAGTGGATGTATTTAAATCTGTAGCAGTTCTTTATGTACATGTATTTTTCTGCAAATTCTCAGCCAAATGGTTATAAAGGAAACTAATTAGGAATGTAGCATTAAAAAATAAATTTAAAATAACTCTGCATAGTATTATTAATTTATAAACAAATATAATACTCACTTTAATATTGCCTTTTATAATTCTTGGGTCTTCAAATATAGGTTTATCAAAAAATAAAACATTTTCCATAACTACTCCCGCACACCTATTGCCAATAAAATAAAATAAAAATGCATGTAAAGTTAAAATCTGTTAACTTAAATAATTTAATCTATAATATAATCTATCTCGATAATTATATTGTCTCCACTCAAATAGTACCCAATTACCTGGTAACTCCTTCGTATTTGTTAAACTGTGCGGGATAATATGTAACATGACCTTCATGTTTTTCATTTAATTTTGAATTTTCTTCCACATCAATTGTAATCTTATGAATATATTTAAGTACTGATTCACTGTCATGATCTCTTGCAAGGATATTAAGTTGAATCAATGAATCAAGGAAAGTTGCCCATTCATCAACGCATAATACTTTTGCGTTTTTTAGAGGGAGGGTTGTTGAGTCTATTGATCGAAATGCACCTCTGTAAGTTGAGAAACATTATTAGTACTACGGAAAATTATGGCACTGTACCTGATGATAAACACTACTGTGTTTATTGTCTGTGCATATACTGTGTTTCTTGCAATCTAATACCTGTTACGATGGCTGAAACATAGATAAACCATCGGTCGTTGCCGCTTATGTGTCGGTTAACAAATTTCACTGCTGGCGAGATACACTGGTTGATAACGAAGAGCATTACCCCAAAAGAGAGTCTCTGTGTGGGGTGCTTTGTGCATTCTGATATTCGTCAATTTTTGAAATGTCTACATTTGCTGCCATGACAAGCGTTATATTTAGTGTAGAGTGATTGCGATCCAATAAGACAAAACCATTTCGTCTTATCAAGAATTTAAGTACGATATACGAGCTGCGTTCAGAAAATAATGGGAATTTCAAAATTTCACGGGCTTGGAGAGTCCAATTGTCAAAAAATTTTATTATGTTGATATCTATGCTCCTGGAGTACGATACAATTTTCAGCTGTATTCATTGCTTACTTTGTCTGTAGCAGCCGCTAAGGTTAGACGTGTTTTTATGAGCTTGGCGATTATATATAAAGTGTAACAAAGTGTGTGAAATGTTAACAAAGGTCTATGGTGAGTCCGTTATGAGTAAAACAAGAGTTTTCGAGTGGTATAAGCGTTTCCAAGATGGTCGTGAAGACGTTGAAGATGACGAGCCCCCCGGACGCCCCAGCACATCAACAACCGATGAAAACGTGGAAAAAGTGAAAGCAATGGTTATGAATGATCGCCGAATGACAATAAGAGTGATCGTACAGTATTGTATCATACAGTAATCGCTGATGATGATGTTGACATATTGATTGGCTCATGCCATGATTTTTTTTCGAATCTTTTGAGTATGAAACGCGTGGCAGCAAAATTTGTTGCTTCACTTCGTTGCTTGTTCGTGAATTCTTGGCCAAAAACAATACTGTAACGATGCCCCAGCCTCCATATTTGCCAGACACGGCTCCGTGTGACTTTTTCTTATTTCCAAAAATAAAGAGAATCTTAAATGACCGTCGTTTTACAAGCATACATGACATTAAAAGCGCATCGCTGAAAGAGCCAAAGGCTATCCCAAAAATCGAGTTTGAGATGTGTTTCCACGGTTGGAAGAAGCGCTGGAATAAGTTCATAATATCGAAAGGGGACTATTTAGTCGGGCGGGGTGGTGGGGTTTTACAGCCTGACTGGGTTGCAACCGCCATGTATATAGCGAAAAAGCTCGTTATAGTGATTCGCTTCTGCGGGTCGCGTTTCGGGATCAGCCTGTGCATATCCAGCTTTTCGCAGGCCGGCATGACAGCGGCGACCGACGATGGATAGTGTGTCACACGGTGGTCATTATTGTTTTTGGATTGTACTGTGTTTACCATCAGACATAGTGCAGACATTTTGCCGTGCTACAATAAAAAAAAAGTTTGAAGGCGACAAGATTAATGTAGACGAATGAATAAATATTTTTTTCAAAAAACGAAAATTCCTGTTATTTTTTGAACACATCTCGTATATCAAAGTTGGTAAGTTTACTTTATATCAGATTTAGTTGGAAATACTAATGTAAGTATTATATTTTAGACAACAGATCATTTATGTACTATTCGCTTTTTAATTAGCATCTTTAGCATTACGTTTTCCTGCGTTTATCAAACGACTTAACATTTCGAAGATATGATTGTATTTTAAAACCATGACTTTTTATGTTGATTTATAAACAACATAATAGCAGATGGATTTAATAATTCTATTGATGGTTAACTGGACAGTTGACTTGATTTTCTTAATAATTTAAATATATTCAATTTCCACTTACTTGTAGAAGTAACCCCGAAGATGAAGCAATTTATATACATCGCTTTTACTCAATAAAATTTCCTCACTCGAATCTGGTATATTTGTAGCAACTTTAACAATGTTATCATTAACACTTATTATACCATCAGCCACAAGTCTATTATCAAAGGTCACCTTGAAGAAAAATGTGCACATAATATTACAGAATTTCTAAATAATTTCGTTGCATATACAATGCAATTAGTGGCAAAAACAACTTTAACATAATGCAGCATAATGATACATGTGAGCAAGATGCATGCAAGCCAAATACCGGCGTGTAGGTACTTCGCTAAAATGGCGAGGGGAAATATGAAGGTAGGAAACGTGATGTCGGGCACTGATATGAACGCGTACAACTGCTCGAAGCACCTCCAGCAGCATAGAGTGACCTTCACAAGGTCATGATAAAAAATTGATCTTCGATAATACGCGTTATTTTACGACGCGAAATATTATAGGATTTTACAACTATAACAGTTATAAATTCTCCTGGACTGTAACAGTTTTAGGAGCACGGGAATGCAAGATAAAAACTATCTCGTAGGCGCGAGAGATGTTGCAAGAAGGAAGCAGCGACTATTCAGTGCAAGACTGGAAAGCGGTGGGAGGTATTGGAACGTAAACTAAATGGCGTCGCCATAGCGGTCTAAATGATTGTGATGTTTACCTCAAATTTATCACTGCCTTTACTTATCATAACGTGAAACTTTAACACGTCTTTCGCTTCGATAATAATTTCATCATGAAAATGCACCTTATCAAAAACAACCGATAATTTTCTGTAATCTTTCCTATGATACATGGCTAGAGTATTCCATACGAGAAGTAAAAGGGATGCTTCGGGAAATATGTTCTTACCTAGAAGTAAATAGCATTTTTATTATAGCAATATAAAGTAATTTTAGTACGAAATTTGAATATTTACCATTTCTAACATGCCCCAGTATGTATTTATATTCGTCATCTTCTAGAGATATTACAAAGCTCTGAGCTTTACAAATTATTGGTTTTTGCGGCCGGTACACACAAGTGGGCCTGAAAGAATTTTATCAATTTTATAAATGTTTATACTCTTGTATTCGTAAATCTGAATTGAATAAGATAATAAACTCGATTTTACAGAAATTAGTAAATTAATAAAAAATGTGGAAAATGTGAGACTAACACAACTCACAATGAAACTAAGTAATTTAATATTGAGGGAATAGAATAGATTACTAGGAATTGAAACAATAGTCTTCCAGTATTGAATGCTTATAGCAGATTAATACTTATTGAATCTAATAAGTTTAAATCCTTTATAATATATACATAATAAGTATATGAATTTAAAAATAATACCAGTCTTCGCTGTGTTCCCACTCTATGAAATGTGAAAGAAGGGGAGTCGTTGTTGATACTGGATATTCTATTGCCGGATATAGTACACTCACGTTTGGATTTAAACCAATTTCGTACAATCTGAAAGTTAAAGATTATCGTATTTCCTTTATAAAACTAAGGCATGAATTTAAGTTTTTGATATCTTTTCCACTACAAAATTCAAGCGTAGTAGCCACATAAAAAAAAACTGTAGGACCACTACTGCCAAAATTGACTTTATATGCTCAAGACTTCACATTGGCACACAAAAATACATCAATTCAGCTCTTAGGGGTAGCAATCTGTTATGAATGACCTCAGAACTGCGCTCCTTATGAGATCAGTTACACACAACTATAATATGCAGTGAATACTTACCATCGGGCGTACTGCATACCTATTTACTACGTTAAATATTTTGCATTTCCTACAAAATAGCGTTTAGGTTACGTGCATATTAGGTTGTGTAGTAGTAGGAGTGCGTGTACAATAAATTTTGCAATTAATTGATCCGATAAAGGTCTAGAAAAGTAATCTATTGTACTGGTCTTATAAACTATAACGGATTCAGTAACTCACTTTCCAATAGCCTCAAAAAGAAACTTGACTGGGTCGTTATGTCCGCTTTTGCTTATAGAAATATATGTCGCTTCTTTATGAGTCTGTTTCAGGATCGTCTGTAATTCCCCGTGTGGTGCTATTTCGATAATCACTGCATTTTGTGGTATATGCCTCACCGTTTCCTCAAAAAACACTGGTCCCTTATTGAATTTGAAAGGAAATTTATAAGCTATCATAGAATTATTTCAATCTTTATATATTTTGGCGTTTGATTACCCATCCAGATTATTAAAAATCGAGTCTCAACAGCAGCTACTATATAATAGATTCCGATCGGTTAGTCGCACAATAGTCCAATCAAGATAGTCGCATAAGAGAGATGAAAAGAAACCGAGGCACTAATAGCTCGAGAAAATGGTTCAAGGTAGGAGATACGCAGCGAATAATGTGCAATGAGCTATAAGTAAACGAATCTACGAGTGACAAGTTATAGAGCATCAATAAAAAAGGTACAATAGAACGAATTATAAAAA